>CM070773.1:147178925-148378925 GCA_036346955.1 Dipus sagitta | reverse complement strand
AAGTGTCACAATTTATCCCAGGTTTACAAAATTTCCCATCTAAAGGTTTTAACAGTAACTTCACTTACTTGCCTCAACGCTGGGATGGCAGCCACCACGGGTGTTGGTGAGCAGTGGTGGTCTCCCACACACAGACACTACTCTCTAATTCTTGCTTGCCATCTGCTTTTTCTAGTGCTGGGGGAGATAGCTTCTCAGACATCTTTCTATTCTTTTTATTGAGTGCAAGCCCAGTGGCATCCCTGGACAGCTTGTCTTGTAACTGCGGCGGGAAGCAGGTGAGAAGTTGTATAGAGCACGTATACCCTGGATGAAGTGTGATTCATTTTCCAAGAAGGAGTAAGCTGGGTGGGGTAAGAGTTCACCACAGTGCTCAGAGTGACGTAGAACTTGTTGGGCGTGATGGTGCACACCTTTAATCCTAGCACTTGGGAGTCAGAGGTAGGAAGGTCACTGTGAGTTCGAGGCCACCCTGAGACTACATAGTGAGTTCCAGGTTAGCCTGAGCTAGAGTGAAACCCTACCTCAAAAAAACAAAAAACAAACAAACAAAAAAAGAATGATGTAGAATTTAAAACATAGGAATTGTTTGTCTCTGGAATCATCCATTTAATATTTTTAGAAGATGGAACTGAAGATAAGGGGGACTGCTATTCAAGAGTTCCCAAAAAGGATCTTTTATTTCCTACAAATGGGCAACCAGTAATCTTTGTATAGCTATTGTGTGTGAAGAAATTGGCAGTGAGAGTTAGTAAAAGAAATTAGCTGCAAGGTTTGTAGAACTTGGTAGATGATAACAATAGCCCCATTCCATAAAGTCTTTTTATTGCATGATAGCTGATTTGCTTTTAAGATACCAGATTCAATGATGCATGATTGATATTATCAGAATCCTCCTTTTTGTGTACCCCTATGGTTTCCTAAGTGTGTGTAGCTGTGTGACACCCATCATCCTAAAATTTCTTCTGTCCCCCGGCGTTGGGCCACTACACCCTGTGCTTGGAAGTTTTTTAAAAAAATATTTTATTTTTATTTATTTATCTGAGAGAGAGAAAGATGCAGATAGATAGGGAGAGAATGGGTGTACCAGGGCCTCCAGCCACTGCAAACAAACTCCAGATCTATGTGCTATTTTGTGCATCTGGTTTATATGGATCCTGGGGAATTGAACCTGGCTCCTTTGGCTTTGCAGGCAAATGCCTTAACTGCTAAACCATCTCTCTAGCCCTGCTTGGAAGTTTTGATGTAATGTTTTTGTGCTTCTCTCTCTTCTGGATTTCTTTGTTGTTATTTCTACCCCAAAAGTTTCTCATCTAGTACTGCTTAATAATTTTGTTCTTAAAATAGTCCACACTTGGGCTGGAGAGATGGCTTAGCGGTTAAGCGCTTGCCTGTGAAGCCTAAGGACCCCAGTTCAAGGCTCAATTCCCCAGGACCCGCGTTAGCCAGATGCACAAGGGGGCGCATGCCTCTGGAGTTCATTTACAGAGGCTGGAAGCTCTGGCGTGCCCATTCTCTCTCTCTCTCTCTCTCTCTGCCTCCTTCTCTCTGCCGCTCTCAAATAAATAAATAGAAAAAAAATAAAGAATCTACTTATCTTTTTTTAAAAAAATAGTCCACACTTACCCACAGTTTTGCTTTCCATGGTTAAAGTTACCCATGACCTGTGTGGTCCGAATATATGAAATGGAAATTTCCAGAAATGCAGTGTTTTAAATTCCATGCTGTACTAAGGTGATAAATTCTCACACTCATCCATGAACTCTGCCCTGCCCAGGACCTGACTCTGCCCTGCCCAGGATGTGACTCTCCCCTTCCCCCAGGGTGCCCAGGCTGTGTGTGTTACCCTCCTGTTAGTTTCTTTGTAGGCACCTGGGTTGTCAGCTGGATGGAGTTTGGCATTGTCTGCAATTCAGCCATCCACCCTGGGTCTTGATCTCCTTGGATAAAGAGAAGCTAGTGTAGTGACCATTTGCCAAGGAATAGACTTAACTTTGTCCATTAGTGTCCAATCGAGTTGACTTCATGCTTGAGGGTCCTGAGGACCAGTGAACTCACTCACACAGAGCCAACAAGCAAGGGTCTGTCCGTGTTAGGCTGGCCTGGCTACACCCGTTCTGCCCCTGTGTGCATACTAGCTTTGAGACAGTCAGGCTTCACTCATGCGTTTCAGAGTTATCTCCAGGAGGGCAAGGAATTGGTGCACTAAGCATTGTGTACAGGCTACATCACGACTTACAAATCACAGTCCCTTTCAAATGCCGTGACTTAGAAAATGTAAGCCTAGGCACGAAGTGTGCCACTGAAGTCATTGTAGGCTTTTGGCATTATACATGTCCTATTTAAGGTCAGAGTATGCACAAGAGTGAACTTGAGCCCCTATTGTACCTGACTTAAATTTGGTGTGTGTCCACCAAAAGCAAGACCGAGCATACTAATCTTATTTTTGTGAAAGTATGTATACATAAAGCCCAAACAGAAGGCATCTGTCCTTGCTGAAGTTGTAGCCGTGAACGGACTTGAAGAATCTGGGGAGTCCAAGAGGGACTAAGATGAGTCAAGACACTGAATTGTTTTCAGACCACCCTGATTCACTGGAAAGATCACCTCTGCCTCAGTTTTCTTCAGCTGAGTGAGCAGATCTGCATGTGTGGCCCTGGATGGTCATGATGATATACTCCCAGGGCTTATAGATGTGCCTGTTTTTGAAGATTCTTGGAATAAGTCACAATGTTATTGAAATATTGAAGAGTTGCAGTCTATTTTTTTGCTTAACCCACTATACATATAATATGCATTTATATATTTCTAATTACCATAATTATTCTTGTAATTATTAAATTATAAGTACAAAATTAAACTCTCATATTCTGATGTTAGCGCTGGTATAACATGGGGTTGGAGAGATGGCTTAGTGGTTAAGGCATGTGCCTGCAAAGCCTAAGGACCCAAGTTCGATTCTCCATCTCCCACATGAGCCAGATGCTCATAGTGGCGCATGCGTCTGGAGTTTGTTTGCAGTCGCTAGAAGCCCTGGTGCACCCATTTCTTTCTCTCTATCTCTCTGACTGTAATAAATAAATAAAAGTAAATTTTTTTTTAAAAAAGAGATGGTATAACATCATGTTCATGGGCACATAGAGCTGTCACACAGCAAGCTGTTTTTCTTCAATGTTTGTTACTTGTTTCATTTTAAGGTTGCTTATAGGCAAATGGTAGAAGACAAGACTCAACCCAGGACTTTATGCATGCTAGGCAGATGCTCTATCACCAAGCTAAACCTTCAACTTTCAGCAGAAAGTTTGAAAAATAAAGTGTGTGTGTGTATATAAGTATGTACTTATAGGTGAGAGAATTTACAACTGAAAGCTCTGCCTAGTGACCTAATTTTCCCGTGTGTGATACTGCATAACACTCATGTCCTTTGAAGCCGAACACCTCCCAGGGCTTTGCAGGAGTGCATTTGAAAATGCTTAAGAACTGGTATTTCCTGTCGTGAGCCTGTCCTGCCATGGGTCATGCAGAAGACTGTCTGGCAGCACCAGAGAGCCCACAAGGCGAGGAGTGTGTCCCTGAGGGAAGCTGTCCCAAGGACAGAGGGTGGTGGAGTTCTGGACTGCCAGAGGACTGTGGGGCTTATTTTAGCTCCTCCATGTGTCCTCCATGTCAGTTGCTGTTGTGACCACCAGCATCTTCTGCTGGTGGCTGGAAAACTACAAGGGACAAGCTGTCTCCCCTCCCCCCTCGACCCCCTGGATCCCTCTCAGTGTCTGTAAAGCATTCCTGCTGGAAAGCACCAGAAACGTGTGCTATTGGAGGGGGAATCTTACTTTTAGAGGAAAAAAAACATGTAAAATACAAGTACTCCCTTAAAAAGTTTTATTTATTTGCAATCAGAGATAGAGATAGACAGATAGATAGATAGATAGATAGATAGATAGATAGATAGATAGTAGATAGAAACTGCAAACCAATTTCACATGCATGTACCACTTTGTGCATCTGGCTTTATGTGGGTACTGGGGAATCAAACCTGGGTCATTAGGCTTTGTATGCAAGTGCCTTAACTGCTGAGCCATCTCTCCAGCCCCACAAGATTAAGAGTCAGATTTAATATACACTTCTCAGTGAAAGCCACCATTTATTTAGCTAAAAATCTAGTACTTAGGAAAATATCCCCTGTGCTATCATCCTAGTGGGTGAGATTATCACAAGAACAGAATCACAAAATCTCCTATAATTTGCTTGAGAAAATGAGCCAATGGTTAGTGCTGTTAACCTGCTATTTATCCTTTAACTCAGTGTTGTGTGTGAACATGCATTAAGATGAGGCATCACTGCCTTCTTATGTCATGAGAAATGCCCTTTGTACTTTCTTTTTAAATTTAAAAAAATATTTTTATTTACTCATTTCAAGGGGAGAAAGGGGAGAGAGAAAGAGGGAGAGAGAGAGAGAGAAAGACAGAGAGAGAGAGAGACAGAGAGAGAATGGGCGCATCAGGCCTCTTGCCACTGCAAATGCAGACACGTGCATCTGGCGTTAAGTGGGTACTGGGGAATTGAACCCGGGCCATCAAGCTTTGTAAGTAAGTGCCTTAACCACTAAGGCATCTCTCCAGCCCCCTTTCTTCTTCTAAAGGTGTTGCATTGGGGCTGGTGATTTTTTAAAGGGAGTCTTTTCCTTTCATTGTCCCTACTACCCAGTAGCACCTTTCCACAGTTTGGCACTGCTTTCTGCTTCTAAACTATGCTCATTCACATGGTTGTCTAGCTCCTTACTGCTGGCTTCCTATCATTCAGTTGGGCCCTAGATTTAATGCGCGTAGAATGAAAAGCCTTGAGCACCAATCTAGTGGGTGTATGTGTGAGGAGTGACAGAACTGGGTTACTCTGTTAACAGACACATGGTGAGAGCTTTAGTCATAACATAGTTCCCGCCAATGGGGACCTTCTAATAGGTAGCTGGTATTGTCCATTTGGAGGCATTTTATTGTTTTTTAAGAACAGTAGTGATTTTGCTGCTGCTGCTGCTGCTATGGTTAATCCAGCCCTGATGGTAGAGAATAACAGTAAGTTCTCAGAGTTCATGTGTTCACACCTTTCAACTCAACTACCCCAGATGAAAAACAATATTTAGGAAAAGAAAATTGCATTTGTACTGAACTTCTACAGTCTGTTTTCTTCATCATTGTTCTCTAACAACACACTCCACTGCATCCTCACCGTATTAGGTATAGCAAGTCACGGAGAGATGACTGAAAGCTTTCCGGAAGATGTATGTGAGTTATGTAAATATTCGTCCATTTCATATTAGGAAGGTGTGCACCTGTGGGTTTGGACATCTGCCAGGAGGAATCTGGAAACAATGTTCTGGGAACGACAGGGGCCAGCTGCAGCTGTAGTGTTCCTTTGGAGAGTAGGTGTGAATTCAGGAGAGACAGGACCCCGAGGAGAAGGAGAGACAGCTAGGGAAGATCTTCAGGGGCCCCTGAGCAGAATCCTGAAAGACATCTCAACATGGGCCCCAGGGGCTGGAGAAAGTGCCCACGGTTCCGGGAATCTCTCTGAGAAACCTGCTTGCCTTGCTCTGGGCACAAGGAAAGAAGTTGAGAAGCAGCAGCCAGAATTCAAAAGCCAGTGCTGAAGAGATGGCTTAGTGGTTAAGGTCTAAGGACTCATGTTCAACTCTCCGGGTCCCACATAAGCCAGATGCACAGTGACACAAGTGTGCAAGGTCGCACATGTGCACAAGGGTGCGTGTGTCTGGAGTTCAGTTGCAGTGGCTGGAGGCCCTGCTGCATCAGTTCTCTCTCTCTCTCTTGCATTAAATAAAGGCAGTCGTGCTCCTGCCCCCCCTCAAAAAAAAAAGCCAAGTCTCAGCACCACACCCCTGGGCTCCTGAGTGTGAGATCTTAGATGACTGGTTGAAGGGGACCAGACTGTTCAGACTCCAGAGCTAGAAGTGGTTACACCGTGATCATTCAACGGGAAATGAATAAATGTCCTGAAAACATCCATCACTGTGGGCAGCAAGCTGTGCCTTCTCTCAACTCAACAAGCCTTTTGTTGTTGTTGTTTTGTTTTGTTTTTGAGGTGGGGTCTCACTCTATCTAGGTCAGGCTGACCTGAAATTCACTATGTAGTCTCAGAGTGCTTTGAACTCACTGTGATCGTCCTACCTCTGCCTCCCAAGTGCTGGGGCAACAAGCCTTTTTAATTGCTGGTAGATATTTGCCTTCGCTGGTCGTTTTCCCTTCCCGATGCACTTGCATCACCAAACGTGCCATGGCTTTTGGTTGGAGACTGATAACTGCGTGAAGCACCTTGGGGAGGAAGGCAGAGAGAGCCCAGCCTTCCATGTGGCCTTTTCCTTCCTTCCATCTCTTCCTTACTGTTGTGAAGCAGTTTCATTCCACACCCGGAAGAAGTTTCGTTTTATAGTGATCTGGATCTTGGAATAAGCTAGGTTCCTACCATAAGCATTTCGGGTCCAGCCTTCCGACTCCTTCATAGTCTTGGGCCTATGGTCTCTCTTGTACGATTTCCTCTGTCTCATCCTGTGCACATACAGCCCCCTGGCGGCTCCTCTGCAACCTCTCTATTTTGGGGTCCTGCTCTAGGGGTGCTGGAGGGATGTGGACCAGACTGAGGCATGCCATCGGGCCAGAGTGGTGCTGTTTCTAAGAGGGAAAGACGACAAGCCCTCTCTTTTGCTGTTGCTTCTACTAACCCTTTCCTTGGGACTTTCTTAGTGTTTTCCTGCTTTGAATAACTTCATTTCAACTTTCTTCGTGGCTGACCCAATAGGAGCCTCTCCTAAAGTAGTCATATTCCCTGATTAGGATCCCGAGAGGAGGCTGTGGGGAAAAGACAGGCTCTAATAGGTCTAGCTCAGCTTACAAGACTCCAAAAAGTTTTAATAATAAACAGATTTGTAAGGAATGAGAGAAAATGATTATGTTTTGTCCATGGAAGTCTAGCTAACCCCAGTAGTTTGTCTGTGAGTATTGTGACCATCCTTGTGGCTTCAAGTAATGAGTTAATGGCTGTCTGAATTTCACCACATGGTAATGATAATTATTTTTGCCTTGTGGAAGCTTCTCATGGGCTGACTCCCTGCTATCCCGTCACCCAACTCAGGATGACGCCCTTAAACACTATCTCTGGTCCTGGTTCTGGAGATGAGTGCCGTGCCACGGCCACCACCACGACATGCTTCCAGCAACACGCCTCCCATGCATGTATAAAAACGGTGTTGGAACTCTAACCTTTTCAAGGGTGCGACTCCAGCCTGATGCCCACCACGGGGCCTTCCACGCTTAGGGGAACCCCTCCCTCACATTTTCCAGAGGCAATACAAGGAAGTGGCGACTAGACATGGGAGGAAGTAATAGAAGTAGCTCAAAAGCCAAAAGCAAAATTGCCCCCAAAATCCCTCTAATGGACCCAGGGTTTTCCCCTGCACCTCAAGGCTGGGGCTCAGTGCCTTTCCCAGCTGGGCCATCCGAATTCCATGTAGACATTCTGCCATTTCTGACCACGAGGAATGACTAATCAAGACGTACTATCTTTCGTACACATGATCTGAACTCACACGTGGAGACATGAGTGCTGGCATGTTCTGCTCTGATATATTCTAGTATGGGTGGGATGTTCCTGAACTCCGTAGCCTTTGAGGATAGTCAGTGTGGAAGATGGTCCCTACCTAGAATCAACACACAGGGCAGTTCTAACATGTCACTCACTCGGGGTGCCTTAGGTGGGCTACTCCAGCTTCTCTGCCAGGCATCTCTTTCTCCAAGGAATCGAACTTGCTGAGCGTGTGCTCCAAACTCCCACCTAAGTTCCAATGCACTCTTCTTCGCCTCAGGTCTTGGGGTGTTTAGGAGCATGGTCTCTGGAGCAACATGGCCTGGTTTGAATACTGGCTCTGACCCTTGTGAGTGAGGAGGTGAACCAGCCCGAGCAGGCCAGCCTGCATTGCTCACTTGTGGTTAAGTTGTTTGCTGTTCTGTTTCTTCCATCTCAAAGTGGAGCCTTTTCTTTCTTTCTCTGTTTTCAGAACATTCTCAGAGCCAAGGAGAGGCGATGCTGAGTGTGAACCATGTCTGAAGCCATGATTTAATGGTCAGCATTAAGGTAAGTCATTGGGACAGAAATACAGGTTCGGGGCCTCACCCCTTTATAGGTTTGGCCTGCTCTCTGAGTGCAGCTAAGGTACATGGTGAAGGGTCACCCTGTCTGCCTCACAGTCAATGAACCTGAGTTCTGAGAAAGATTGGGCTCTGCTGCTCCTGAGGGGAGAGTGTGCCACAGACATACGGGGGAGTGGAGCCATTGTCAGAGTGGGAAATGTCTCATTTCCTCAGTTGTCCTGTATCCTGATGTGCACTCTTCAGATTCCAGAAAACAAAAGATGAAGGCAGAAGAGGGGATGTCTTTCTGAACTGAGCTATTGTTCTAAAGGACCTTGACAGACATTTTTTTAGGATCTCTCCATGTAGTCCAGACTGGCCTCAACTTCATGATCCTCTTGCCTCCACTTCCCGGGGGCTGGGATTATTGGGTTGCTTGCCCATGCCTACTTAAGTTAGACTTGCTGGAAAGCAGCAGAGCCAGGACAGAAAGGGGAGAGAAGCATACTTCAGGAGACTGTGCTGTTGCCCTGCCTTGCAGGGGTGCTGGTTTTCAAATGTGTTCCCTGGAGCACACCTTCCTAGGCTGTTAATATACAGTGGGAGAGGATGGTGGAACATGGATCTGTACCCAAGTGAGTGTGGGAAACACTGTATTGAAGATAACTGGTCTCTCTCAAAACTAGTCTGCCTTGCAAGCCTCAGTAGGTGACTATGGTCAGCTGTGCTCACTGTGGTCCTATGGATTATCAATTATCTATCTCTCTCTGTCTGTCTATCTCTATCTATCTATCTATCTATCTGTCTATCTATCTATCTATCACCATCATATTGTTTGTGTAGGAGGGCACATGTGCCATGGCATGCATATGGAGGTCAGAGGATATTCAAGACAGGATGTCTCTTTTTGCCACTGCAAACTCCAGTCTAGCAGGCCCATGACTTTTGGCATTCTCCTGGCTCTGCCTCTCATTGTCATAGGCGTGTTGAGATCACAGATGTATTTTCCACTTTATGTCTAGCTTTATGTGAGTGTTAGGGAGTCTTGAGCTCAGGCTGACAGGCTTGCAAGTAAACACTTTTAACTACTGAACCATCTCCCCAGCACTGGGATCCTTTGGTTGTGACTGGGGTTCTATAGTCTCTGGTCTCTTAGGTCTTGTGTCTGTCGTGCTATGGACTCTCAGGTCCTTTATCTAACTTAGACTGAGGTCAAACCACTGACATCCATGGTTCTAAAGCCTTTAGATTTGTACTGAACCATGCTACAGGAATCTCTAGTTCTCTCCAGTCTGTAAGTGGCCTATTGTGGAACTTAATCCCCATTTTATCATGAGAGCCAGTGCCTGTAATATGTCACCTCTCATCTGCCTGCCCGTCTGTCTCTCTGTGTCTCTGTCCATCTGACTGGTACTCTCTGGAGAACCTTGAGAGTCTTCCTCAAAACTAAGTTTAGAAAACTAGTCCAAAATTGTGTTGGAGGTTCTAGCTAGGGTAGTTGTGCTATATCATATTAGAGAGAAAAAAAAATGAAATCTCTCTAATTTACAGATGACATTCTGGTGTATATAGAAAATCCTTAGAAATCTACTAAATTTAAAAATGATTTAGTAATGTACACACAACCATAAGTATACTAAAAACTATTGAATTAAATACTTTAAATGAGTGAATTTTATGATGTGCGAATTATGTACCAATAAGGCTATTTTGTACAAATAAGGGATCTATCTTGGAGATTTAACTATCAACACTGGTTGTGAAAACAAGGGAAGACATAAAATGGTTTCTAAGTTTTGGTCTTGGGCGAGCTCTGAGAAGGAGAGGGAAGCCTGGGCATGGGAGAGAGGTTTGTGGGTTTTATTTTGTTTTGAGAGGAGGGCTAGCTTTGAGAATCTGAGCTATGTGTCAAACACTCAAGCAGAGACTGAAGGCAAACAATTGGAGGGGGTGTGGACCTCCAAGGAACAGTGCGGACTGGGGGTAGGCAGAACTCCCAGGAGAGCTTAAGTCCTCTGGGAGAATATTAATGGCACTCACCATGAGGGGGATTAGGCGACAGCCACAGAAGATGCTGGGCAGGCAGAGGCCTGGCCTGAGAGTGTGGGTCCCTGACCTCAGGCATACGGGAGGGAGGTCCTGAGAGTGTGGGTCCCTGACCTCAGGCTTATGGGAGGGAGGTCCTGAGAGTGTGGGTCCCTGACCTCAGGCATGCAGGAGGGAGGTCCTGAGAGTGTGGGTCCCTGACCTCAGGCTTATGGGAGGGAGGTCCTGAGAGTGTGGGTCCCTGACCTCAGGCATGCAGGAGGGAGGTCCTGAGAGTGTGGGTCCCTGACCTCAGGCTTACAGAAGGGAGGTCCATGCATTCATGTTCTGCTTAGAGTTTGGTAAGAGAACAGAGGTGTCCATTGGAATAGCCAAGGTGCGCACTGTCCCTGACTTCTACAAGGGTGGTTCTGCCTTGGAGATCCAGGCCAGAGAAGCTGAGGGGGGTGGGTGTGAGAATGGGTTTCTAGCAGCTTTGTCCTTACCAGAGTCTGGAGGACAGTTGCTTAGGTCATCCCATTCTGCTAGATCACCACACCTGCATGGCTGCTGGGGTCCGAGGCCCTCTCCGCCCCATGACCCGTTCCTCCTGGCTAATCCTGTGTGTAGCAGTGGTGGGAACTTGCAGGATGGCTTTGCTGGACAAGGTCTCAAGATGAGTGCCATTTCATGCTTTTTTTGTGTGTCTTGGCTGCGGATTGAACCCAAGGCCTGAGCATACCCTGAGCAGCAGCTCTACCACCGAGGAGCACCACCAGCTCCATGTTGTTACTTTGACTGGGAGAAAAATGAAAGATGGGTCTTCCTGATGTGTTATTTCTAGTTTGGAAGTGCTAGAATAATCTTAAAGTCTTCATTTGAAATATTTTTTAAACATTTTTATTGACAACTTCCATATTTATAGACAATAACCCATGGCAATCCCCCCCACACTTTCCCCTTTGCAACTACACTCTTCATCAAATCCCCTCCCCCTCTCAATCAGTTTCTCTTTTATTTTGATATCATGACCTTTTCTCCTATTACAATGGTCTTGGGTTGGTAGTGTCAGGCACTGCAGGGTTATGGATATCCAGGCCATTTTGTGTCTGGAGGAGCACGTCGTAAGGAGTCCTACCCTTCCTTTGGCTCTTATGTTCTTTGTGCCACCTCTTCTGCAATGGACCCTGAAGGCCACTCTGCTTTTAGATGCACTGAGGTCCTGACTGTGTCCATCTAGCTATGTTGCATCTTGTAAGACATTCATGGAAGCTGGGGTTTGAACCTCTGAGAGCATAGCAAGTCCCAAAGTGAGGTGGAGGAACACACGCACTCCCCCCACCCATACTCACATGCATGCACACATGCTCACATACACACTCACAAGCACACCCATGTACATATCCACACAAAATGCTTGCAGTGCGTGCTTTTTAGAAGCCTCAAAAACACATTGTCTGTGAGATCTTGCCACCTGCAGTAGCTCTTTTCCCGGGGCTTCTTCACTAGCACGGATGATGGGGAGAGAGCTTCCTTCAGTGATGACCCAGCGCTCTCTCCTCTGCGGAAACTGTTACTTGGGGATGGACTGCTGCCCCGGGGTATAAAGCCCATTTGCAATGTTTGGAACCAGCATCATGGTTTGAGCAAATGAGCAAGTGCTGCACATTTTGGATAGATTTAAGCACTGTTTTTTGTTTGTTTGTTTTTTCTACATGACTTATATGTGCACACACATGTATGTAGATCTATCATAAAACAATATTTTAAAAAGTCTTTTTCTGATTGAATTAGCCTGAAACTAGAAGCTTGGATCAAAGCTGATGTAGGCTTTTTCTTATGTGTGTGGTATATTTATTTATTTCAGTTTTTTTGAGGTAGGGTCTCACTTTGGTCCAGGCAGATTTGGAATTCACTATGTAGTCTCAGGGTGGCCTTGAACTCATGGTGATCCTCCCACCTCTGCCCTGTGAGTGCTGGGATGAAAGGTGTGTGCACCATGCCCAGCTGGTGTATTTATTTTTAACCTATGAGCTTCTAATTATTTGTTTCTATTTTACTGTACATGACAGAGATGTGTATTAACGGTTTTAAGGAAAGAATTGTTCAGTATTCTTTGCTTTAAAAACACTACTATTCTGGAATAAACATCTTGATTTGTTCTAGAGCGTGGATTCATAGGGTTTTAAAATTTATTATGAGAAAATGACATTAGTATTGTATTCCACTTGATGAGAAGTTAGACTGCCATGCATGAAGAAATCAAAGGAACCAAGAATAGAATCCTGGTATTTTCTCAGTTTTCCTATGTCCAGGGTTTAAGACTTAACTTCTAGCAACTTCTACTCACAGGAGCACTGGAGTGGTTATCAGAGAGGAATCATTTGACCTTTAACCTGCTAGCTTTGTTACAGGGCTGGGCTAAAGGGCACTTTAGATTGCTTGACTTTGAAAGAGTAGGAGAAAGTGGTTGCAGAGAGAAAGGGTTTGAGTTTCTGCTGAGGACCAGCAGCTCCCAGGACAGCTCGCAGTGGCCTCACCATGACCAGGGTTGGGCCAGGTCAGTCAGCTTGTCTTCTGCCTGTCCGCAAGCTCTCTCTGAGGCAGGTGCTGCTCTTGGCACCAGCACTGCGGGTCCCTTGATCAAGGAGTCCCCACTGCATTTGCTTAGGGTGGATCTGTGTGGGGTCCCTTGATCAAGGAGTCCCCACTGCATTTGCTTAGGGTGGATCTGTGTGGGTTGCTTTGTCTCTCAAAAACATTGTGTTTATCTTGGGCAGTGGCCAGGCCTCTAATGTGGGTGGTGTGTGTTGTGTCGTAAACCTAAGGTTCTAAAGCCCGAGTGAGTTTTGCTCTGTCAGATCAGACGTGCGTGTGTGTGAAGCCTTCCATAAGCTGTGGGGAACTTTGGGTGGACTAAAGGAGGATGTGCGAGCCTGCGTAGACAGATGGCTGAGGTGTGGCACTTGGTGGCATGAAGAGAGAACAAAGCAGGGCAGGTAAGGAGGGACTCCGGGCTTTCCAGAAGCTCTACTGGGTTGCATTTGGGCAACTAGCTGGCATATCACGGGTTGGTGAGAGGCTCCTTCTACTGCCGCCCCTTCTTTCCTGGCAATGAGTTTTGGGAGTTGATCATGAAATTAGCTTTGAGCAGTTCAAGAAAAATGTCAGTAACTTTTTAGAGTAAGAAGTATTTCCTTCCTTTCTTCCTTCCGTCCCTCCCTCCCTCCCTCTCTCCCTTCTTTCTGCCTTTCTGCCATCTGGCCTTCCTCTACTGTCAACTCCCCCGAAAAACCTCAGTAACTGTATAGTTTCCTATGTAAAAGCATATACGCAACCAAAGAATCTCTCCTTTAAAGTCTTTTATTAAATGCAATTTGATCTTTAGGCCTCATTTAAAATAAAATGTATCAGAACAGGAAGGAAAAACCAGGGAAGACTGTAAACACACCCTTATACTTCTGTGCTCCTCACCTGCCCTCCCCCTCTCTCCTGCATGTGCCCTACCTATATTTGCATGAAAAATAGGTCATACCAGCTCTGAATGTTGGACATAAAGTCAGAAAGGACACTGTAATAAAGTTAGAGGCTGAATCTAAATTGGAACAAGTCTTCATTTTTTTTTTTAAATTTCAGTTTCATTTGGATAGTTTCACTAATTCTCTTTGCTGGGCTTAAGACTTTTTAAGCATTCCTTGGCCCTGGGAGGGAGTTGTATAACCATAAAACTTGAGAATCCTGGCCCTGGAATAAATGTTCCTTTTAAAACCCCAAGGACAGAAAATTGAATACAGCTGTGCAAAAAAAAAAAAAAAAAAAAAAAGAAAGAAAAAAGAAGTGGCAAGATGATTCCAGGTTGCAGTCACCCTAACCAGCTTTCCCAGGGCACTGGGCTGTGCTTTCTTGGAGATGGGAGACAGGGGTGTTCAGGCTCTTTTTGATAGATTTAGGAAAGGCTGGGACTTCTGCAAAGCTGCGTTGTGGGTGTGGTTATCAGAGCATTCTCTCTGGCTGGGCAACCATCATCTCTACCGTAGTACTCTGCAAACTGTAGTTTTCCCCAGAGACGATTGGGGTTTCTGGGTCACTCTGAGGCACTATGATTCCGCAAAGTTTGTGATTCCCACTTGCAACCAAATTGAGAGCCCCAAATCCCCTCCCCCCACCGGCCCCACCCCAGAGCCAGATAGCACAAAGCTGGGGTTTGGAGACTCCAGCTTTTCCTGCTCGCTTCTTTGGTTGTGAACTTTCCTGAATATGAAAAACCTTCCCAGTGTGGTCTTGAGAATGTGGCTTTGTTCCCTACGGCTCCTCCCAGGATGCTGCCTCTCTGGTGTTTGCCTGCTGGGTCTTTCGTCTGTGGCCTGAGGGGAGCCAGCCCCTAAGCAGAGAGCCATCTCCATGAGCCCTAACCTTGGGCAGCCCTGGCATTAATCACTTTACTCTTTGTCAGACCGTGTAATGATGATTCATACTTCTTCCTCTACAAGATTAGATTACTATAATTTTCATATCCTGGACGGCCCACCAGGGATTTGAATTAATACTTGTTGGTACAGAAAGCAGTATTGTGTTTCTGGGGAGAAAGGAGCGAGCTTGCCCACTTGGCCGTCACGTGAAAACATTAGGGAGGGCCTCTCTGGAAGGCATCCTGCCCTCAGGGCTGACCACGTCACTTAGCTTTCCATAATGGCCAGCCGTGCCTCTCTATGTCATGGTCCTTGTGCACTGGATTTGCATGAGTGATGCCAAGCCTGCGGGATCAGAGTGCATGGAGGGGCTCGCAAGGGACCCCGTGTTGAAATCAGACACTGCTTAATGAGGGAACTCTTCCCCAGAGAATCATTTTGGAAGGAGGCAGACAAATTCAGGCATGTGGAACCATCTGCCCAGAGCCAGCAGGGATTACCATAACAGGATGGGGGCGGGATAGGCACCATACGGGGCAAATTAGCCTTTTAAAAAACTTTTAAGTGTTGGCACTTTCCCTATAGAACACATATTACTGTAGTCTTTCAGCAAATACCACTGAGTACTATACTTCTAGGCACTGTTCTAGATTCTGGAGACAGACAAACCACAAAGCAGACAGAAATCTCTGTCCTCACAGAAGTCACATGTCAGGAGCCTGTGTCACAGCCTGGGCAGGGAGCAGAAGTGTGGGTGGAAGGGAAAATCATAGCAGGGGAGTCAGAATTCCTAGAAGAACTCTGAAGTAACTCGTCCTTTGGAAATAAGTCTGCTGACTTGCTTCCTCCCTGCCCTCCTGACCAGATGGGCCACACACTTACACACTTTCCACACACTTCTGTTCTGCATGCATGCTCCCGCATAAGCCACCTAGTGTTGGGGAGCCCGGGATGTCGCTGCTGGGTCTCTGAAGGATGGCCTGCTGGACCCTGGGTCTTGTGAGAAGAAGTGGAGGTGTTTCTGCGTGTCCTTGCCTTGGTTTTGTCCCGTGTGCCCTTCCTCACTTTGCTGCCCCCCCCCCCCATTGCATCTTCCTGAGCTCTTTTGCCTTCCTTCTGCCTTTTCCGAAAGCTATTGTGGTTTCACTTTGGGGAATCGGGGAGGTTGCTTTGCCTGGAAATGGAAGATGCTCAGTCCTTTAGAAGCGAACCCAACCACAGGGACCTTCATCTGCACCAGCGATTTTCAGTCCTGGACTCAGACCACATCTTCATCTCATGGCATGGAGATGAGAAATCAATCAAACAAACCACAAACAAACGGCAGTGTGCGTTTCATAAATCTGTATTTTACTCAGCTGGATTTCATATTGTTGCAGTATTTTCTTTTTCTGAACGGGCGCTGTCAGGAAGCTGTGTCTCTGATGCTCAGTTAGGGTCACAGACATATGCTAGGATGCAGGATGGAGTGGCCCAGAACTATAGAATGACTGTCCAGGCTTATCAGGTTTCATGAGTCAGCCAAGGTGCAGCCGTCACTTCTGTGCTGGAGGAGAGAGAGGAGGGAACCCTCTCTGGCTAGTGTGCACCCCTCCAGCTGCCCTGCCAGCTTAAGGGGATTTGGCTGGGATCGTATCCCCAGGAGTCCGCATTGCTCCCTGTGTGTTGGTGTGGAGGAAGCATCTCAGTCTCCCTGGTGACACAACTCAGGTATTCACTTGTCGTAGCACTGCTTGAGAAGCACCATCAGTGTGTCTCGCTCTTCACTCAGGAATAAGAGCGGTCCATTTCCTCATGGGATTTGGGATGTGCAAAGGAAATCTCTGTGGTGATGTCATTAACTGCATGGGTCCTGGCTCATGTGGGGTCTCTGTGCTCTGCCTCACCATTTTCTTCAGCTCACACCTGCTTGAGAAGATCCTCTGGGGCTTGCCATGTCACGACCTCTGTTTGAGATCAGACAGAAACTCTCTGTTTTCAGATACAATAACTGCCTCACTAGAGCACATCACACTTCATGCATCACTGATGACCCACAAGACTTGGAGCCTGGTGTCCAGGAACATGATGCTGACCAGCAAATGGGAGACTGTGTCCCTGGAGCCTAGGCCATGCTCACCCTGACAAACTCGCATTTCATTTTCACAGTGAGGCCAGCAATCTTGTCTGGACTAAGCCTTGTAGTACACCCGTCTCTCTGGAGCTGCCTCTTGGGAGAGGATTGGCTGGAGTCATTGGTGCAAGCCAGTGACCTATAAATGACCTTGGACAAAAAGATCTTCATTGGAAGCCAGTGAAGTTTTTCCAGAAGCTTTCAGGAAAGAGAGAGAGAGAGAGAGAGAGAGAGAACAGCTAGGCTCTACAGATTGACTGACTAACTAGTTTCATTTCTGCTTATAAACTGAGGTCCCACCACCTTGTCTTTCTGTCTCCAATTCCAGAGGGGTACTGTGCATCTTGAGGAATCCTGAAGAAACAGAGGAATTTTGTAGTTGCATTCAAAAGAGATCTAACCATAAGCTATTCAGTCTTCATGTCACCAACACTGATTGTATTTATGGACTAGCCAACAATGTGAGGTTCTGGGGATCTGTGCCCTTTGGGGTTAGGGGAAGGGTTTACAGGAGAAATAGAGTCAACTTTCTCTTGAAGGACAATTTTGGCATTTCCAAGTGAGGAGGGAAAAAAAGGCATTTTTAGCAGACAGCAGAGCGTAGGTAAAGCAAGCTTGGTCTGTGTATTTCTCATGGTTAGGTACAGATGACCTGTTGGGACTGGTAGTGGTGTGGCATGCCACTAGAAAGATGTGAAGGAGCCAGGCACTTTGGAACACATCCAACAGACTTGGTTTCATGCCAGTACTACTATGGTGGGTGATATCAGAGCAACCGCTCCTAACACCCATATGGGTGAGCCAGCACAGCTCTGGGTTTACAATGAGATGATCTCTAGGTTAAGCATAACTTCCAAAGCATTTACACTCAGGTACCTTTTCCCTCCTAGTAATGAATATTTATATGCAGGAGGGTAATGGTCACTCTTGTTCAAGAATGCCCTTAAATCTGCTTTTGAGAAGATTTAATTTAAATATTTTATTTGTTTATTTAAAAGAGAGAAAGGAGGAAGAGAGAGAAAATTTAATTTAAAAAGTTGGCAGGCAAGCTCCATCAATGAGAAGTAATTACTACCCACCTGTCCAGTGGAAACAGCTCCTGCCAGGCCACACTGAGAGCCACAGCTGGAAGGGATGCAGCCACAGTGGGCTGTTGAAGGCTTCTGTGGAGTAGTGGACTGGGTGGTTGGGGAGGTGGGCAGTAGGGAAGGAAGAACTTGGAGGTTCCTGTGACAGTCCTGGCTCCAGCCCATGACACTGTCAGCGGGAAGAAGTAGGCAGCTGAGGCTCAGGAAAAGGCTGTGTGGGTGCTGACACATGTGTGAGGGCCTCTAGTGAGGAGTGGCCGAGTTAGGTGATCACGCTGTGTTCAGTCAGGCAAACAGGATCGATTCTTCTTGGTCAGAGATGATGAGCGTGGCATTAATATGTCTGGACGTTTGTGTTCCTGGAAGGTATCTTGGCATTTTAGGTTCCATGAACTCACCACGAAACCAAGTTCCACCCCAGATATGATGTAATTCACCCAGGACAAGTGGAGCAGAGAGACTTCCAAAGTTCAAGTCCTCAAAATTCTGAAGGCATTCGGAGGAGGGAAGTAATAGATGGGCAACAGAAAAGGAATTCACAGAGGCAGAGTGGTTAGCCAATGTCTAGTGCCCTGACACCCTAGTGCTCAGTGCTGGGCAGAGCGTAGGAGGAAGGAGAACCAGATGTAAAGGTGATGGGAAGTGAAAGGGGTCAGGACTGTGGAAGACCAGTGCCTACAAAAAGAAGAGAGATGAGGTGGCCAGAACTTGAGGGGTGAGGCAGGATTGTGGAAGACCAAAGGAGAGAAAAAAGGGCTGAAGAACTTGGTGAGGTGGGGCTGGAAGAAATTTTGGGATCTCTGAGATGAGTGAAGCCAGAACTCATTCCCGAGTTGTCCTGCCCTCTAACAGAAGTGTAAAGAAGCCATCTCTTCTGAGCATCCCATGGCAGTCCCCAGAACGTGTTAGCCCTTTTCCCTCCTGAAGTGAGTTTTGCAGAAGTTTGTCTTTCCCCTGAGTTTGGAAGTAGAGGTCTTGTGAGGCATGCAAGACTATGCACCTAAAAAGTTCAAAATTTATTTCCTATGATACTCATAATAGCATTAAAATTTTAGTTAACTCAGGCTGGGAGATGGCTTAGCAGTTAAAGGTGCTTGCTTGCAAAGCCTGCTGACTCAGGTTTGATCCCCTAGCACCCGCATAAAGGCAAATTCAAAGTGGTACATGTGTCTGGAGTTTGTTTGCATGGCAAGAGACTTTGGTACATCTACACTCTTTCACTCTCTATCTTTCCCTCACTCTTACAAATAAATAGCAATATTTAAAAAAAAAGATTTCAGATAAATTATTTTCTTCCTTTTCTAAATGGTTATTTTTCTTGGTATTTCTCAAGTGTAGGGACCCCAGATCCACCTCTTTCTTCGCTTGCCTCCTAGTCATGATGTGGGTGGTTTGCCCTGGCACACACTGCCACCATGACATGCTGCCCTGCCACAAGCCAGAAGCAAGAGTCCGCTTAATCTTGGCTTGGAATCTCCAGAGTCATATATCCAAATAACACTTTTTTCTCTTCTAGTTGATGGACTCAGGTATCCCATTATAGTAACTGGATGCTGACTAATACAATAGGTAAGATAGGTAATTCAAAAGAACATGTGCAAGACCAGGGACCCATCAAATAATAGGATACTTCCACATTTTTCAGAAGTTCAATCCATCCCTAAAGTCTCTTAATTTTTAAAACTTCGCCTACACTTGAGAAATACCAAGAAAATGACTGTCCTTTCCATCTCTTAGTTCATATCAAATATTTCAATTTGGATTAGACTTTTATTCTGATAATTTAGTAGGGAAAAAGAAATAGTTCCAATGTGACATTGTTATTTACTTATTTATTAGATAGATGATAGATAGATAGATAGAGATAGATAGATAGATAGATAGATAGAGAGAGAGAGAAAGAGAGTGTCTGGGCATGTGATGGCCTCTTGCCACTCCTTCAAACAAACTCCAGATGCATGCACCATCTTGGGCATCTGGCTTTACATGGCTACTGGGGACTCAAACCTAGGCTGTCAGACTTTGCAAGCAAGCACCTTTAACCTCTGATAACTTCCCCAGCTCCTGGAGTTCTTAATATGGCTTTGGTAATAAGTGAATCCATATAGATTTATTTAAAGCTCAATTCTAGTAAGTATTTTGAGGTGTCATTGAAGTAGGTTTGTTTGGGACTTGGGTTTGGAGAAGATGTTTTAAGTAATTTTGAGATGATCATAAATTTAAATGCAGTTGTATGAATCAATGCAAAAAGACCATGTATATCTTTACCCAGTGTCCCCCGGCGGCAGCATCTTGCACAGCCATGGAATGGTACCCGACCAGAGCAGTGACATCAGCACAGGAGCATTCCGTAGCAAGGGGCCTCATGTTGCATTGCTATAGATGACTTATCCTCCTCCTAGCCTCGGATCTCCACTGTCCGCTCTGTTTCTGCAATACTGTCACTTGGGCACTGCTATAGAAAATGACATCAGACAGCAGCTTGGGATTGACTATCTTTTACCCAGCATAAATTTAGGAGTATTTTTCCAGGTTATCAGTAGTTCTTTTATTTTATTTTATTTTATTTTTTTAAAGAAAGTGTTTTTTTTAAATTTTTTTGTTTATTTATTTATTTGACAGCGACAAAGAGAAGGAGGCAGAGAGAGAGAGAGAGAGAGAGAGAGAGAGAGAATGGGCGCGCCAGAGCTTTCAGCCTCTGTAAACGAACTCCAGATGCGTGCACCCCCTTGTGCATCTGGCTAACGTGGGTCCTGGGGAACTGAGCCTCAAACCAGAGTCCTTAGGCTTCACAGGCAAGCGCTTAACCGCTAAGCCATCTCTCCAGCCCAGTAGTTCTTTTATATTGTTGAGTAATATTCTTTTTTTCCAAATTTTTATTAACAACTTTCATGATTAGAAAAAATATCCCATAGTAATACCCTCCATCCCCCCCACTTTACCCTTTGAAACTCCATTCTCCATCATATCCCCTCCCCATTTATTGAGTAATATTCCATAGTAAGGATGTACCTTGATGAAAATTAGATTCCCCCCCCTTAAAAAATTTTTTTGTTGTTGTTTATTTATATTTATTTATTTGAGAGCGACAGACAGAGAAAGAGAGAGAGAGAGAGATTGGGCACACTAGGGCCTCCAGCCACTGCAAACGAACTCCAGATGCGTGTGCCCCCTTGTGTATCTGGCTAATGTGGGTCCTGGGGAATTGAGCCTCAAACCAGGGTCCTTAGGCTTCACAGGCAAGCGCTTAACCACTAAGCCGTATCTCCAGCCCTCCCCCCTCTTTCTGTCTGTGGCTATCTAATTGCTCTAGAAGTTGGGCATACTGGGTTCTCCAGCCACTGCAAACGAATTCCAGACACATGCGCCACCTTGTGCATCTGGCTTACACGAGTACTGGGGAATCAAACCTAGGTCCTTAGGCTTCATAGGCAAGCACCTTAACCACTAAGCATCTGTCCAGTCCCTTGAAGGGTTTTGATATGAACTTCATGATGCTTATAGACTAGTTTGGTTCTGATATTTTTCCTATGCTGGCTTTTTAAATCCATGAACATAGTACATGCTTATTGATTTACAGCAATCATCTTAGTTTTTCATCAGCATTTTATGATTTTAGCATATAAATTATATATATGTTCAGTTGGGTTTACATGTCAATATTTTACTTTCTTCAGAATCATTATAAATTATATTTTAAATTTTGTTTTCATATGTTTGTTCTTGGCATACACTCAGGGTCATAGAAATATAAAGGCAGCTTCTCTTAGAAACTGAATTATAAATACTTGTGGCTTCTAGCTTATCCCACAAAAGTCAGAGCAGAACTCACACTAAAGTTAATATGACAGTTATGTGAAGATTAGTAGGCTATAAAATATAGTTACAATGCTAATATTCAGTAACTGATAGTGAGAAGCAGTTATTTATCAAGGATACTGGAGAGGTCTAAGTCTGGCAAAAAACTAGTTCATATTGCCAGTTATAATTCATCATATTTGACATTTACATTTTCTTGTATAATCATCTTGTGGACAGAAATGGGTGTGGTGGTGATTTTCTGAATTAGGTAGCAAAAAATTTAAGAAAGTATTTGAGTGGATTGCACAATTAGAATTCACTGGGATTTGAATAAAGTCCAAACAGGCATATCAAATATGACACTAAGAAGACTCACCCTGCTGAACTCCAATTCCCATCATCTATGGCTGTCTGAGGCTCCCAGGGAGCAGGGAGCAGCCACATATGATGTGTCATAAAGCTAAATGTTTACGGAGTGGCACTGAACCCCACCTTTATAATGAAAAGAAAACTGCTATTGTGTTAGCTGTCATTCACTTCCCTTCTATTATTCCCAAATAGTCAACTATTTTTACGTGTTTATTTTTACCCTGCTTGACTGTGGGGAAGCTGGAAGCTGCTCATATACACACACGAAACAGGCTGGCCATAGTGGTACCTGCCTGCAGTCCTAGCATTTGAGAGGCTGAAGCAAGAAGATTGGGAGTTTGAGGCCAGCCTTGGCTACTTTGCAAGAGCTGTCTCAAAAACCAGGACCAAATAAATGCATGAAACAAGATAAGCTACACTTTAAAATGAGTGAAACTGGGGCTGGAGAAATGGCCGAGCGGCTAAGGCTCTTGCCTGGAAAGCCTAACGACGTAGGTTCAGTTCCCTAGTATGCACATGAAGCCAGGTGTACAAAGTGGCACATGCATCTGGAGTTCGTTTGCAGTGACTAGAGGCCCTGATGTATTCATTCTCTCTCTCTCTTTCTCTCTGTGCTGTCTTCTAGTATTTTGAAACCTACTGCACAGCGTTGTGGTCGGTTTAGGGATAGGCATTGTCCTGCAGGGTTAATTAGTGACAGGAATTCCGACCCTGCACTGTGAGGCCTCCGCCCCTGACGGGTGCAGCTGGTGGTCTGGGAAGGCTGACACTCCGAGGCATACCAGCCGGAGGCCCACACTGCAAACACTTTGCTCCAGCCCAAGGCTTAATGAGCTTTGCGATTTATATTGAAGTTTGTATAATTAAGCCTCGCTGCTATTCTTGGTAACAACAGGGACACTTCCCTTTGTAAGTATTTTTGTAAATGGAGTTGTACTATTTATTTTTAATAATTACAAAATGTAAATGGCCATTTAAGAAGTGGTTGCAATTCTTCTCTTCCTTTCTCTTCTCTTCCTTTTTCTTCCTCTCCTCTCCTCTCCTCTCCTCTCCTCTCCTCTCCTCTCCTCTCCTCTCCTCTCCTCTCCTCTCCTCTCCTCTCCTCTCCTCTCATTGTTAGTTAAAAGTTAAGCTCTGACTGGCTTTTAAGGGAACAGGAGTTAGGTCTTGCTAATTCAGAGGGCTTACCTGGGTTTTAAGCAAAATGTGGTCTTTAGTAAAAGTACATCTGGCAGCGTTGTTTGTTCTGATGACAAATTTTTCCACAGTAGCGGGGAGTCGTAAGCAATGCATAGAGGGCTACACAGTTACCAAATTACCATGGTGTGCTGTTTAACTTATATTCCTGTCTTGTGTCTACTTATTCATGGGGTGTCTAGCAGCTGGGCTTTGTTGATGGTGGTTTGCTTTTTGGTTGACTAAAACTTAGAGTTAGAGACATGTTTGCCCATCCAATTCTGTGTTGTTACTGCCTGTTCAGTGGATTGTCTTTTTAAATTTCTCTATAAAAAGAGCTAGGGGGAGAGAGGGAGAGACAATGTGAGAGATTGAGCTGCATTTGAAGTGGCTGCTGGCCAGGCCTGTTGCAACAGCTGATGGGCTCCTCGGAGTGTCAAGAGCTATTTCTGGGCCATTAGCTGGTATCAGGCCTCTCGTTCAGGCCATAAAAGGCCGGTCCCGTGTGGAGTTGCCACACTGCCTCCGCGTCCTCGTCCTCGGGCTGAAGCGTCCTCAGGTTTCACGTGGATTTACCCCGTAATGGATGGCTCCGCCAAGGCCACATTGGGCAAACGCAGTCTTGAGGGCACCAGGGGCTTGGGGACTTCAAAGAGAAGACGTATTTTATTAATATTTTGGCATTCTTTTTTCGGAGAAGCTCTTGGGATGTAGCCCTCACCTATTTCCTGAACCTGGCATCTCAAGGCCCTTTGGAAAGCACCGTTCTAAATTTACCTGCTGTGAATCACCCCGCTGCTGATAGCCAGAGGCGGCCGCCTGCTTGCAGGGTGCCGGCTGATCTTGTGCAGCTCCACCGGGCCTAACTCGGGGAGATTTTAATTTTTGCTTAGAATTTCAAAGTAGTGCTCACTGAAAACGCTCAAGGACAGCCAAAGCTGGAAGGGAGGAGATAACTGGTTTGATTATTATTATTTTGATTACAGCAATAAGGGATTGCAGGGTGATTGCCCCGCCCCCTTCAGTTAGAGGAGTACGGATTCCACAGACATTTGAAGTAAGTGACCAATCTTTCTATATGTCTAAAGGCAGTTGTGCATTTTGAGGAGGCTCTGTCTGAGCATGTGTCCTAAGGACGTGTTGACTGAGTCTGGTAGTGGACGTGGTCCTGCAGAGCCCCTGAGGAGGGTTTGGGGGCGAGTTACTTTGTATAACAACACAAGGAGGTTTGTTACTAACAGTTTGATTAATCGTAAATGCATTCTGTCTACAATTTGGCACGTGAACTCTTGGGATTAAAGTATAATTTTTTTAAGATTTATTTTTATTTATTTATTTATTAGAGAGAGAGAGAGAATGGGTGCACCAAGGCCTCTAGCCACCATGTGCATCTGGCTTATGTGGGACCTGGAGAATTGAACCTGGGTCCTTAAGCTTCGCAGGTGTACACCTTAACTGCTAAGCCATCTCTCCAGCCCTACAGTATATTCTTAATACAGAGTACTTCTTAATATAGAATACTTAATACTTACATGACACAAGTGTGGAAGTGGAGCTAAGAGGAGCAAGTTTTATTTATTTATTCATTCTGGAGCTAGGTATTGAACTTGGGGCCTAAAGCATGGTAAGAGCATTCCCACTGGGCTGCACCTCTAGCCCTGGCTCCCATCACTAATTTCACATGGAATTGGAAGTCCCCAGTGACTCTTCTGTCTAATCTTTGTTCTCAGCGTTCTTGGCCTCGCGACTCTGATTCGTAGGCTTGACTTGTAGAACCGTTTTATTCCAGCTTCTTCTAAGGAAAGCCTCACTTGAGGCTCTAGATTTTGAACTGTAATTCATTTTTTTTTTTTTTTTTTTTTTAGTTCTCTAAGGAAAAATGCTACATCAGCCTTTTTTTATCCCTCAGGATATCTGTGGTCTTGCTGGTACTTTGCATGGCAAGTTGCTGCTGGAAGGAGTCATGGTCTGTAGAACATTTAATGTTGATTGATACGTGTTGCTTGAGGGGAAAAGAAGTCATTTCTTCATACCATGTCAGATAAACAAGTGTGAGCAGTGAGTATTTTTATCAGGTAGAAAAACAGAATATTTATAGAAAAGAACATCATCCCAGAACACCGCTGTCTTTCCCCACCACCCTGAGGGGGTGGCATTTGGAAACCTTGAGGGACAGATTTCCAGTTACTGCTGTGGGCATTTGCAGGGGATTCAGTCACAAAGTATAAATGGCCAGTTTGCATGCTACATGTAAATGCAGGTAGGATTAGTACGGTCAAATACTGGGGTATCCAGAGCTCAATTTGCACACTCCGTCTCCAGAGTGAAGTGGTACACTGCTTGGCACATTTAGGCTGTCTCTTCTCCAAGAGCCTAACAGCTGATGGTCCTGCTAGGAATAGGTCGTCTGTGTCACTCTCTGAAGGTGAGCAGAGGTGACACAGGTGGGCAGAGAGAGGTGAGTATTTACCGACACAGTTCCTTTTGGTGGCTAAAGCTTGTCAGCAAACTTACAGAGAAAAGCATTTAAAAACATTATTTATTTGTTTGCAAGGAGAGAGAGAGAGAGTGAATATAGAGAGGGAGATGGAGAATGTCCATGCCAGGGCCTCTTGCCATTGCAAAGGAACTCCAGAGGCATGAGCCACTTTGTGCATCTGGCTTTATGTGGGAACTGGGGAGTCAAATCTGGGCCACGAGACTTTGAAAACAAGCGCCTTTAACTGCTGAGCCATCTCCTCAGCCCAGGAAAAGCATTTTTTATTTTAGCCAAACTGATGCCAAGGGTGTCATCTTCTAAGTGGAGTTTGGTTCTAGCCCCTGCTCTGTGGTGGACTTCCTTCTGTTATCCAGCAAACACTTCTTTATGTCTACTTACCCTTTCAAGACAGACTGATTCATGGTAGCCAGACATCTGGAAGACTGGATTTCAACCCAGAATGCACATCTTTGACCATGTGTGGGGACATAGAACATTTGTGAACACAGACAAGGGCCGCCTGACTCCACATGGGCACACAGTGAGCTCAGGCAGGGTCAGAGGCCGCCATGCGTAGGGAGTGGGAACCAGCAGCAACCTCTGGGTCACTGGGACCTGGTTTGATTCTCAGGGAGTCATGTCCTAAGGGCTGGGCTGTTGGGACCCTTAGGGCCATCCTTGTAATTTTTTTTTTTTTTTTTTTGTTTTGTTTTCCGAGGTAGGGTCTTGCTCTAGCTCAGGCTGACATGGAATTCACTATGTAGTCTCAGGGCAGCCTCAAACTCACGGCGATCCTCCTACCTCTGCCTCCCAAGTGCTGGAATTAAAGGCGTGCGCCACCACGCCTGGCCCCATCGTGTAATTTTATGTCAAAGCATCATCTCAGGGTGTCTTACTGGGAACAGAACTATCCCCTAACCTGGAACTTTATGGACGCTCAGAGCTTTATTGTTTGTCACTGAACCAGGAGTCTTGTCTCCCTTGACTTTCCCCCTTGAATCCTTTCCCTGCAGGTTTCCAAGGCCTCTGTGTCTGTCTGTGACATGATGCTCCCAGTCCCCCACCTGCTCACCTTGCCAGCTCTGTGGTGTCTTTCCAGAACTCTTGCTTTGTCCTTCATAGGGCCCATTATTCCCGGTTCTTCCTGTGTCCAGTCCAAGCTCAGAAAGGTCTTTGTAAACTAAATTCTAATTAAGCCCCTCTTCCAAGACGAGACTCTTATGCGCCTTGCTGCCTCAAGCCACCAGCCCGACTCTATCCCCTCGCGTGCAGGGTCCTTCCTGCCCCTGTGCTTTTGCTGGTCCCCTCTCCAGAATGCTAGAATGCTCTGCCCTCTCCTCACCTGCCAGGGACATGTTAGCACACGACATGTGCCCAGCCTTCCCCTCACCATCTGCTGCTGACTGCAGGGCCTTGATTCCACCCTGCACTGTAGGGCTCTTGGTGTCACATGCTGGTGTCCCTTCCTTTGTAAGGGGCCAACATGCATTGAGCCTTAGAATTCTGTTCACTAACTCAGTGGCCACTCCACAAATGAGAGTTGGCTGAATTAAATTGAATTGTAGCAACATGATTTCTTTAGATCAAACTTTAGCTGTGTTCTGTTGAAAGCTTTTGGCTTTGTATTATTCAACATAGAGGCAGGTGTTCTGTGTTTTATGATCTCCTTTCTTATTTGTTTCTAAATAAGCAAGCAGGAAAAAAAAATGTCTTACTGTTGTTACAAGCACTGCGGGGTTTTTGCATACCCACTTCTGCCAGCACAGGAAATTGAGGTATGCTAGGTGAAGTCAGCCACTTCATTACTGGAGCTTTGCCTGAAATGAAGAAATGCATCTTGGGTTCTTTTCCCAAGCCTTAGGCTTTGTCTCAGGTAGCACATCTTGGGAGGGGCTGGCACTGTTGATCTCTGGGTAGCACCTTGATGTGGTTCAGAAAGACCTCTGCCCTTCCAGACACTCCCTATAGTCGGAGGTTGTGAAAGAGGCATGCATTTTGTGTATAGCTTGCATATTCTTTTCTGAAAGCTGCTCCTTTAATCCCAAGCAGGGTTCTTACTTGTGTCTAGCTGGTTTTTGTGTAAATACAGTATAAGGGCATAGTTCTGATGTTTGCTTTGGGATCACTCATTTACCCATGTCACTGCTCTGGATTTGCTCATTTTACGTTGTCTGGGCATATTTGTCATCTGTGCAAACCCCCAGGTTTGATTCCCTGGGATGCAGAAACTAAAGCGAGCACCCTGTCTGTGGTGACTTCATTCCCTGCAGAGGCCACTGTGCCCATGAGCTGGAAGCAGCGCAGTCACTGTAGTCATTTCACAGCCATCACAAGCTGTCTGTCGTTGTGATATGAAGACGACACGCTAAGCCTCCTCCTCTGTGCCATAGAGTTTCGAGCTCCGAGAAACACCACCATCGTTACCCTCAGTATGCCCTTTCTTCCAGGGAACAACTGAGGCTCAGAGAGGCTTGCCCAGGGACACATACCGTAGAACAGGGGACATCCACTTCACATCGCTGCCTTTCCCGTAGCTGCCGCAAATCAGTGTAGCTCAAGCTGCTGAAATAGTCATCACCCACTGTCTTAGTTTGTTTTCTGAGACTGGGTAATTGATCTAGAAACAAAATGAATTTCTTGAAGTCTGAGGTCAAATGGCTGTGTCAGGTGAGGGCCTCCTTGCCCCTGGGAGCTCTGCAAAGTTCTGAGGCATTGCGAGACATGGCAAGTGTGCTGAAGAGTGACCTTTCACGACAGAGGCTTTCTCGGGTAACCCACTGACCTGTTGATCCACAGATGTATTGATCCGTTCATGAGGGCAGAGTTCATTGCCTCCTGCAGGTCTCACCTGTAAATACCCTTGCATGAGGTTTTAGGGATCCACTTTCCAGCACATGGGTGGGTCAGAATCAAGGCATGGCCCCTGGGATCCTGACAGAGAGCACCTTCTGATGCAGTAGGTCTGGGGTGGGACTGACACTCTACAGTCATCCAAGGGCTGGGATGCGGCTCACTGGTGGAGCTTGGCCAGCATGGGCAAAGCCTTGGGTTCAAGGACCAGCATTGCAAGGAGGAAGGAGGGAGGGAAGGAGGGAGGGAGGAAGGTGGGAGAGAGGGAGGAAGACCCAAAGCCCCCTTGTCTGAGGGCCAGCTGTGAGTACTGACACTTACATGACTTTCTTACAGAGATGGGAGTTTCCAGGTGGGCTGGGGATTTGGAGAAGGCTTCTGGAAGGCAGAAGTGGATGTCCCAGGCCAGCTCCTTCCTCTATTTTCAGTGTTACCTTTTCCTACACATTTACCCAACTTTCAACTTAGGCTTCCCTCCTGACTCCATCTGCTCACATGGAAAACACACTCAGGTTTCTTCCATCTAAATAAAGCTCCCTTGACCTCCAGCCATCACTCCCTTCTCTCTCCTCCCAGTCACTCCTCATCACCCAGGGGAGCCCTCTGTCCCCTTTCCTCCCCACCTGTGAGGGCTCCCAGCGATCTGACTTCTCTGTGGTTGGCCTTAGAGCACCACTCTGCGGGGATTATAGGGGATCTTGAGTCAGGCCTGGCCCCGTGGAGAAGGCTCCAGCCACACTGTGTGTCCTGGCTCTTTTTGTATATGCATTTTCTTATTTTGCTGTTGAGTATAAGCTATTATTTTCATTTCTTGAGGTGTTAGGATGGTCCAAAATTCAGCTACATCCATTGGCATCACATCTACTTCACTCCTTAGCAGTTGCTATTATGAAACACAAAAACAAACGGCATGCTGTTGCCTATCATTGATTTGCAGATAAATACTGCTTCAGCTTTTCAGCCCAGCTGATCATGCTGTAGATTGCAGTCAGTTGGAAAGGCTTGGGGGCCAGGCTGTAGCTTCATGGTAGAGTACTTGTCTAGCGTGAGCAAGGTCCTGGGTTCCATCACCAACACTGAAAAAAGAACCCTCAAATAAATAAACATTTAGCCTTGGGTATTCCAGTAAGAAGCAGCTTGCTCTTCAAATGATGCTTGTAATCTTAATTTTCAACAGATGCTCAGTTTAGCCAAACAAGCATTGTCATTTGGCTTTGTGATCCCATATATTTTTGGTTTTATGATTCCATATATTTTTGATTGAATGTGTTGAATATTTACAAATTGTTTGGTTAGATAAGAAGTGCATGGTCCCAGAGACAGGATGCCTGGTATGCATTTCACTACAGAGGATGCTCCCATTGGAGAGGCACGTTTTTGTTGTCATTTGTTTTTGAGTTCAGGTTTCACCAAAAAACTGTGTTTATTTAATTCATATCAGTTCTTCTTTCTGGAGGTTTCCTAGAGCTTGCAAGCAGCTGATCAGCTGATCATTTCTTTTTTTTTAACTTTTCATTGACAATGTCTATACCTATAAACAATATACCATCATCATAGTCTCCTCCCAACATCTTCCCTTTTCTCCCTCCCAAGTCACCCCTCCGTTGAATCCTTTCTTCTTTCTAACTAGTGTCTCTTCTATTTTTATGTCATCTTTTATCTCCATTATGCAAGTCTGTGTAGGTAGCACCAGTCACTGTGAGGTTCTGAATATGACAGGCACGTTGTGTCTGCAAGGCTGTTGAAAGCCCTCTTTCCCTTCCTTTAGCTGTTACATTCTTTCTGCCACCTCTACCACAATGGTCCCTGAGCCTAGTGTGTGATAGAGATGTCTCACTTAGTGATGGATACTTCACTTCTTCTCAGCACTTTTAAGTTTTTATTTATTCATTTATTTGAGAGAGAGAGAGAGAGAGAGAGAGAATGGGTGCTCCAGGGCCTCTAGCCAATGCAAATGAACTCCAGATGTATGTGCCACATTGTGCATCTGGCTTACGTGGGTCCTGGGGAATTCAACCTGGGTCCTTTGGCTTTGCAGGCTAAGCCATACCTCCAGCCCTCCAGTACTATTTTTAATTTTCATTTTGCACAAGTTGAAAGGGCTTGCTTGGTTCATAGGGCTATAAAACATTTCAACATTTGTCCTTCACCAGATAATTAGTTAATTAAAAATGAATAAATTATAATGTATTCATGCGCTCAGATGGAAGTGGTGGTCCGCTGGTAAAAGGGTGGCCTAAGGTCTGAGAAGAACAAATTTCCTTGCTATTTTACTGGAGTGAGTTTTCTGAGCTCGTTTGTGAACATGCAGCACCTCTGTCAAGCAGAGTCACTGGTACTGACCGCAGTGACTGAGGTCACCTTTCTAAACGAAGGGAAAGGCTGACAGGTAACTTAGGGCAGGGGAGCAGTGCTTCAGGCGACCACTGTAGGTGGTGCTTTTGTACAGGGCTGTGTGTGTGTGTGTGTGTGTGTGTGTGTGTGTGTGTACACTTTTGTCCAGGTGCTTGTGGAGGTCAGAGGGCATTGTCCCTCTCAGGTACAGTCCACCTGAGACTACCCGTGAACACCACTGGAATCACAGCCTTCTGGTTTTCTCCACAGAAGTGGTCACGGTCCAGTGCATGCCAGGCCACTGCTCACACCTCCTTCTGGGAGTGACCTCATCCACCCAAGCCAGTCAAGATCAGGGCCCCACGGGTCAAGGTCAGTGCTGTTCAGTACAAGTGAACAGCGCGTGTTGATGCACAGTGGCCCCTGGCCGCAGGTGGTGGTTGAGGGCTGGCGAGCCTGGCAGTTGTGGCCAGGGATAATGCCAGTGCTTAGGAGGCTGAGGCAAGAGGGTCATAATTTTGAGGCTAAAGGGAGATCCTGCACTTCAAATTTGACTGTTTTGAAAATTAATTGAAACTGCGTTCTCCTTAACTGTTGGATGGCGCAGGGTGAGAGGCAGTGGTCCCGCGTGTTATGCGCCTGCATATATGCCAGAAAGAGCTACAGTGTATTGTCTGTGGACATCTCCGTGTGGTTCTAGTTTTGCAGAGGAAATGTGGAAAGTCCTGTGTTTTCAGAAGAAGTTGAAGCTAATTAATTATATTATAGGAACATTATTTGGGGTTCCCCATTCTTCACACCAGTCCCCCTGCATCCCTCCCATGCAAGTGTATGTGAGCCCTCACACACACATGTGTAGCTGGGTACAGTTTTGCAGGTTCTTCGAGGCCCTGAACACATTAAATGTTCATTTCCATGTTCTGAATTATGCATTCAAAGGCCATCACCACTAATGACATTTGCGCTGAATCCTTCAAGTCACTGTCATGGGGCAGCTTTCCCTTAATGAGTGGCTTGGACAAGAAGCACGTCGAATTCGGCGGTGGAAGGGCGTGGTCTTTAGTTTGTCCCTGACGGGTGCCTTGTTCTTTCCCAAGTCTTGTTTGGACCGAAGGTCATAGGGTTGAAATGGCTGAAAATTGGTTGAAGTGGCCTTCTGTTTGTTTTTGCTTTTTATATTTGAAATCTTGGAGATGTAAGCTGAAGGTGTCCTTGGGGAGCCAGAGCTGCGGTGTGAATGGTTAGGGTGCCCTTCGTGCTGAGGGCCACATGGGGCAGCTGTGCGACATGCTCACCCCTTATTCACTTCATGTGGTTAATTTCGAGTCCCTGCTCTGAGCACTGAAGATACCATGGGAAGCGCTTGCCTGGCTGCCGGAGGCTCTTGGGTTCCACCACAAAAAAGGGGGCGGGGTACTTTCTCTCAAATGTGTACAGTTCAGGAACCTGACTGATTGTGTGCAGGAGGCAGGATGAACCGTCACAGCTCACCTCGCCTCACATCTCAGGGAGTGTGCACATCTGCAGACAGAGATGCCTCTGAGTTTCTCTGCTGTTTTGGTTTCTTCATGGCCTTTGTTATTCAGATGAACCCACCACACAAATTGATGGTGGGAGCTCTTGAGCTATGTGGGAATATAGGACTATCAGGTACAGAAAGGTCCTTGCAGTATAGCCAGGCTCAAAACTGCGGCCCTCAACTCTGGCACGAGGCCTCATCCAGAGGCAGTGGTGATCGCCTTTGATAGCCTGGCGGACGTGGAATCGGATTCCTAGTCCTCACTGTTTTTGTGGGAAGCCACTGGTGTTTCTTGGGAGGATGGGTTGGTAATCTTCTCTGCTGTCCTGGAGCATATGCGTGCTCTCTTGCAACCTTCATTTCTTGGGGGTACACCTTAGTGGAAGCCCCCTCCATTCCCTCCATTCCCATTGCTGTTGCCTCCACCAGTCTTCTCTTCACTCTGGCCCTGCTGAGCATGAAAGCCGGAGCCTCACACATGCCCTTCCACTCAGCTCCACCCAGCTCGCCTCAGTCTAGAGAGTACCTTTCCTCACTGTCCCACTCACCTTGCAGCCTCAGTGAACTTGAACTTGCTGCCTTCCCTGGGAAATTCCCTTGGGCTTAAACCTCCCCCACCCCACCCAGTTCCCACAGTGCTTTGCTAGCTCTGGGCAAGCTCTCCAGAATAGAGTGTGGAATAGCACAGGAGGTAAGGTAATTCTCTACTTCATTTCTTTTCACCAAAGACCAGAGTGGATTACAGTGATTTTATTTTTCTTTAGAAGTACAGGACCTACTTGTTTCTTAAAAGAATTCAGTGATCTGTTATTAAATACAAGAAATAAAAATTCTCCACTTCCTGGGCTTAACCCTTGCACCAAGAGTAGATGAATGAATGGGTTTAAATGGATTAGTGACCCAGTACCAAAAACACTTCAGCCCAGCTGTTGAGCTGAATGGACTTTTTAAAATAACCAACCCATTTGACTGTCTGACTTGCCACCTGGCCTTATTTGGTGTGTCAGAAGGGTGGTGAATATTTAGGGATAATATAAGGAGACTCTCCTCTTCATCTCCCTCTTTCTTTCTGCTTCTCTCTTCTCCCTCTTTCTCTCCTTCCCCCTTTTATCTTTCTCTTTCCTTTCCCTTTTCCTTTTTTTCTCTTTCCATCTCTTCCTGTTTTTCTTCCTTTTCTCATATTCTCTTTTCCTTCACTCAGTGGTCTTCAGCTAACAAGTCAACAACCGTAGTCATGGATATCCGTAAGTTCTGCTGGTTTTAATGGGTGCCACGAGAAGTTTTAAAAGCTGTGTCTAGTCTGTCCTTACACGATGCTGATCGCTCTGATAATGCTGCAAATTCTAAAAATGGCCTTTGGCAGTTCTTACATGCTAAAGCCTGAAGTCTGATCTGTAAACATCAGTAGACTCTGTGGAAAATGGCTGTTATTTCTTGGTAAAATGATGTGATGGTCTTTTCTCTGTTATTTTTGTTGGTGTTTTTGTTTCTGTTGTTTTGCACTGCTAGGGATTGAACCCAGAGCCTTGCAATGCTAGACTTTGGCAGTTAGCCCCTGAGCTAGACTTCTAGCCCTATCTTTGTTTATATAATGCATGATCCATTATAGATGAATAATAATCAAAATATATGTACATAATTTTCAAAAAAATTAAATTATCATCTATTTACTTGCTTATTTGGTATGTGTGTTTCATTTGTGAGTGTGGGTGTGCCATGGTCCCCATGTGATGGTCAGAGAACAACTTTTTGGAGGGTCCTCACCTCATGTACTCAAAGTTGTACTACGAGAGTTTTGCCCACTGAGACGTCTCCCCAGCCCCTACTTTCATTTTTTTTAAATGTACTTTGCTTTCGGTAATAAAGAGAAAACAAGTACCTGCCATTGTAGTTTAATTTTAGTAAAGGGGAAAGTAAAATCCAGTTCTCCTGGGGTGTTTATTAACTCAAACTTAAAATTAGAAATGAGGTAATGATTTGGCAGCTTAGACTTCTAAGGAAAACCATATCATATTGTATGTGTGAGTGCTGGCCTTTAAAAATAGAGATTGCTGGGCTGGAGAGATGGTTTAGTGGTTAAAGCACTTGCTTGCCAAGCCAAAGGACCCAGGTTAGATTCTCCAAGACCCACATAATCCAGATGCACAAGGTGTAGCATGCATCTGTGGTTCATTTACAGTGGCTGAAGGCCCTGGTGTGCCCTTTTTCTCTCTCACTTAAATAAATAAAATAAGTAGAGATTGTCATGAAAAGATAAACTTCATCATCTATATTCCTGACTGATGCATGAAAGGTGAGGTTGTGGCCTTTCTAAGCGGGCTGGGAGTTCACGACTCTTCCTCGGAGTGGCGAATCCCAAATGTGGCTGAGTTTAGCTCATCTTTGGTTAAAGTTCTTTTGTTTTAAAAGCTAACTGCCGAAGAGTAAACACTCTTGACCCAGACCGTAAATATTTGTCATACATCTGCTTAGTTTTACTTTCAACTGAACAAAGTCATTTTGGCAGAAGAGTCGTTAAAGTTTGACAGCTCAACAAATTACACAAAACCCCCAACTCCACATCCCCCATTTTTTCTCACACAGGCATCAACCGTGACTCACAATCCATTTGGAAGCATTTCTTCTGTGGTGTTGGAAATTTCCTAAAACATGGATTCTTAAACAGATGAAGTAGAGAATAGAACATAGACAGTGATGACCAAAAACATTAAATAGCCGTGTCTAGTACATCCTGCCTCTCCGCACAGAAACTCAAAGGGGTCATTGATGGTAAGAATTTCCAGTTGAAACTCTCCTCTGTTGAAGGCTCCTTCCAGTGGAGGTTTCCTTATTGCCATTCTGGCCTCTTGCGTGGAAGCCAATCTACTTTGATGTTGAGTCACCATTTTTATTGTCAAACTGCCCCCTTGTATATGCTGCGAAGCCTGTGGTGGCCATTCCTGTGCTCTGAATGCAACTGTCTATTGAATGGAAGAGTTCATTTGTGAAAGGAGAGTGTGGCCCAGTGGAAGAGCACATGCCTCGTGTTTGAAAAGCCCTGAGTTCTATCCTCAGAACCGTGAACAAAGAAGGTGTTCTGACTTGCAGCCTGGAAGGAAAAGAGTTGGGTCTGCCTGGCCACCTTTTTTTTTTTTTTTTTTTTTTTTTGGATGAGTCACACATGAATAGCCAGAAGGCATCTGGGCTTTGGTAGAGAGGGTGCCCGCTGGGCTGGTCTTTGTTAGCCAGAAGCCTTGGGTCTGACCCTGCTTTGGCTCGTTCTTTGTGCAGCCACTAATCCCGAAAAGTGCTGCCTGAGGCCCAGAGGCTGGCCTCTTCTCTTCAGTAGGGTCTCATTGTGTCAGGGAGCTGCTAACAGCCCCTTGTCATCAGAAAAGACCGTTTTCCTTTCCCCAGTTTTATGTCGTGAAGTCAAACTCGAGTGAGACTCACTGCACCACAAATCCCCTTCCCCAGGACTTATGAGCTCAGGTCTTGATTCCTCATCTTAGCTGTGTGCAGCTGCTGGGCCTTTGGCTCCTTATAAAGCTCTGAGGAAAGTCAAATGTACTAGAAATTCTCCCATCCTGAAGAAGCCTGGATTAGCCAGCCTCCCCATAAGAGCATTGCTGTGCCTTGTGTGAGCCCCCAGAAGCAGCCTGGTGCCTCGCCACATGTAGCTCTAGTTCATTGGTGACCGTGTTGTCGCTTGTTAGGGGTTAGCAGGACACAGATATGAGCCCTCAGAAGCAACTTGGTGCCTCTCTACACACCGACCATAGTGCATCTGTGACTATGTTGTCTCTGGTTAGAGGTTGGCAGAACACTGTTATGTGGCCCATGATAATGATGTTTATGTTTTAGGACTTGTGAACCTTTTAACAGCTTAGCAAGATTATAGAATACCCTAGCAGGCTCTTCTAAACCAAATATCCTCATTTGCTGGCAATTGGATCTACATTAGCCAGCTTCCCCCTGTCCCCTGTTCTATAGGGAGCTACACGGAAACAAATGTGATAAAAATCCAATCCCTATTGAAAATATTGAGCCTACCTACAATAGGTAAACTACGTGTTTGGAGATGTAGAGGAGCCTCCTGGCTGTTGTCCCCAGGTAGGAACTTTCCAAGAAATTTCCACAATTGGTTTATTTTCCTATAGATTATGATCATATTTTAGATCGGTGGACAGAACTTTTTAAAAATATTATTAATTTATTTGAGAGAGGGAGGGAAGGAAGGAGAGAGAGAGGCTGAGAGAGAGCAGGGGGGCCAGGGAAATGGGTATGCCAAGGCCTCTTGCCACTGCAAACAAATTTTGGACACATGCACCACTTTGTGTATCTGGCTTTACGTGGGTACTGGGGATTCAAACCCAGGCTAGCAGGCTTTGCAGGAAAGCACCTTTAACCACTGAGCCATTTCCCTTGCCCCCCAGTGGGTAGAATGTCTTCATATGAATTGTCCATACCTCTGGTTGATTCAGGTTTAAACAGGCAGGCAGCATTATGGAAAGCATCATGTGTACTTCCACACCCACACACTTGCTGAGGCTATGGACACGTGTAAGAATATTCTAGAGGCAACTGGTGATTTGGTCTTTGTGGAATAACATTGCTTGGGTGTGCTGTGTATTCTGGCATTTGAGGACTGAGCAAAAGAATTGACTAACATTATTTAAAATTTAAAGTAAAACCTATTGCTTTTAAGAAAAGTTCATGGCCTGCAGTGCACTTGTCAGGGAGGAAAATCCAACATCATCACTTAAGTGATAGGAGGGGGGACTTAGAACTTTAACAAAAAGATGAACAAGAGAAAGGGATATCAATTTTATTAATATTTTATGTACATGGAAATTCATAGGAAAGAGCTGGTCAGACTTGGAAACTTATATGCCCTTCTTAGTAAAGAAAAGAGTTGGGGCTGGCTTAGTGGTTAAGGTGCTTGCATTCAAAGCCTCATGACATGAGTTCAATTCCCCAGTACTCAGGTAAAGCCAGATGAAAAGTGGTATATGCATCTGGAGTTCATTCGCAGTGGCTAGAGGCCCTGGCACACCCAATCTCTCTGTCTCTATTCTCTCTCTCTCTCCCTCTGTTTGCAAATGAATAAATAATTTTTTAAAAGGAGTCTGGGCTTCAGGGGTCGATAGAGTCTTGTGTCATGACTAGGAAATACATGGAGGAAATCAACAAGTGATGAGGACTCTGCCTATAAGGTGTGACCATGCAGACTTAATCGCAAGCTGCTTCACTTCTGATTAGGAGTTTCTTTCCTCTTCCTGTATAGGAGAGGGGAGACTCCTCCACAGTGCATTTCTTGTTAAAAATAAGACAAGATGGGCTGGGAGATGGCTTAGTGGTTAAGGTACTTGCCTGTGAAGCCTAAGGACCCACGTTCGATTCTCCAGGTCCCACATAAGCCAGATGTACATGGTGGTGCATGCGTCTGGAGTTCATTTGCAGTGGCTAGAGGCCCTGGTTTTCCCTTTTTCTCTCTCTCTATATATATCTGCCTCTTTCTCTGTCTCTAATAAATAAAAATAAATCTTAAAAACAAGACAAGAACAGCAGAGGGCAGAGAGCTCTTGCTGCACCTGATGATTCTTAGTTGCTCTCACTCAGAATAATCCATGAGTCCTAATGACTCTCATGAGAGTAGTGGGCAATGGAGGACTTTAATGGTTGCTGTCTTCTGGGGCAGGGGTCAACTCTGCCCCCATCCATCCTTTCTTAAGGATGAAATTCATTCCACTTTTGATAACTTTATTGCAATGCAGGAAACAAAATAAAAGTTTACTCTTCTGATTCTAAGCTGAAGAATCTATGTTAGAATTTTTTTTTTCTGTCTGAATTTTGGTCCTAAGGCATAAAGTCAGATGGACTAAGTAAGGGTCAGAGAAGGACAAGCGTAGGTGCTATAATTCCTCAACCAAGGTCCCTCCTTTCTTCAGGAAATTCTCATAAACTTCCAGAAGTCACAAGGCTCTCCTGAGAGTAGACTCAAGAGCAGAGAGGATTAACGGTGAATGTTCCTCTGTTTCTTGTGGTAAGCAAGTCACTTACCTTTGAATTTCCTGTGATCTACCCTAGGGAAGATGAATTGTGACATTCATGTCAAGCCGTTCTAAAGGAGGGATGGGTCCTAGCCGACCAATCTGCATCTTCCTGTGGCTGAGCAGACGTCAGTAGGTCACACACCAACCCCTGTAGGCCTATCACTGCCACCCAATAGGACAAAGAAGCAAAAAAATAAAATAAAATAAAATTCTTACTCCTGTGTTTTAGCCAAACTTTATAAAACAAAATAAATGGCACATATGTTAAAAAAATCCATATGTTAATGTGGCATATTTTGGATGTGTTAGTCAACTTTCTGTTATGTAAAAAAATACCAGAGATAACCGACTGATAAAGAGAGTCATGGGGGGGGGCGTGGCTGGAGAGATGGCTTAGCTGTTAAGGTGTTTGGCTGCAAAGACTAATGACCCAGGTTTGATTCCCCAGTGCCCACATAAACCAGATGCACAAAGTGGCACATGTATCTGCCATTTGTTTGCAGTGGCTAGAGGCACTGGCCCACCCACACTCTCTCCCTCAATCTGTCTTTGCCAATACATACCTAAATAAATAAAGTAGTAAATGAAAAAGAGAGTCATTTTGGCTCATGGTTTCAGAAGGTCCAGGCTGTGGTCAGTGGTCACCATTGCTTTTGGGCTTGTGGCACACATCATGGCACAGGGAGTGTGGAGCACAACTGCTCACCTCATGCCAGGGAGAAGAAGGAGGAAAGCCAGCAGTCCCACAGCCTCCTTCCAGGACCGAGGACCCCTTGCTAGGCCCCCACCTCTTAAGGAACCCAGCACCCCGGATAGCAGCACAGAAGGAAATACAGGCGGGGTTTGGGAGATATTTCAGGTCCAGAATCCAGCAATATGGCATATTCAAAACGCTGTCAAATATGATTTAAAATGCCAGTGCAGGATGGAGAGATGGGTCGTGGTTGGGTGTGCTTCCTGCACCGGCATGAGGGTCTCAGGGGGCCTGAGACTGCCAGGCTTCGGATCTCCAGAGTCCATATCAAACAGCTGGTAGTGGCCGTGCAAGCCTGTACTCCCAGTCCCTTGGGAGAGCAGCGACCCTAACAATCCCCCTAAGGAGTCCCCAAGCTCTGGAATGAATAAAAAGAGACTCAGACTCAAAAGCAAATACAAGGTTAATCCCAGCACTCAAGATGCAGAGGTAGGAGGATCACCAAGTGTGAGGCCAGCCTGAGACTACATAGTGCTTTCCAGGTCGTCCTAGAGCTAGACACCACAAACAAACAACCAAATACAAGATCTGGTGGAAATGTGGAAGTTCAATGGAGTAGGTAACCCAAGGTTCCACCCTGGCAACCTCAGGTGAGCCGTCCCCCTTAGTACTGCAAGGGCACATGCATCTGCGTGCACTACACACACCACATTATACACACCCACACATGTACACACACCCACCCAAGCAAACCTTATCATAAAAATATCAGTGCGGTACACAGTCCCACTAATCCCATTAATTTGAGATTATGTTTTTGGTTTGAGATATTATTTAATCTATCTTGTGTTTCAGTTTGTTGTATGTTTTAGTTTATTTTGGAACATTTCATTGCTCGAACACCAATGTGATAGCTTTGTCTGAAAGGTGAGCATATGATTTTCTCCATTAGGTAAAAGTTTAACAAGCTACCTCCTATATGTGGTCATAACTTTGTGTTGATAAATATTTAAATAAAAACTAAATTTGGATTTACTTAGACATTTATTGTTTAGGTAGGAGGTATTGTATGCTATTGTAAACTATGTAAGAGAAGCATCAATTTCAGTCAAAACTTACTGTGAGGACGTCAGGGGGAAAGTGAGTTTACAGTATGGTGGTTGTTCAAGTATTCCGCAAAATGTGATATTTAGCAAAATTGTTTATAGTTGTATGCGCTTGATATGTGTGATGCAGTGTGTGGCTGTGACTGCCCAATGTTTGGTAGGCAGAAGATGCTCAATGAATATTTGAGGAATGAAGAATTAATGAACAGGGTACACATGAATAAGCTGGAAGCATAAATTGGGCAAAGCCTATTTGATTCCCTCATCTGCCAAGGTTCCTACTGAATATTTGTTTTGTAACAAGTGTGTCTTATTCATATCTCTCCAGAAATAAAGTAATTGTTTTTTGTTTTAGACACTTCTATTTTTGTACCACTGATGACAAGAAAACCATAACCACTTTAGGCTTTTAACAAAGTGAGTAATTTAACGTAGAAGATAGTGCCAATAAAATTGAAATCCATCTGTCACTTAATGCAGGGCTTCGTTGAATCTGCTTTGTGAATTGGTGGAGAAATTGGCTAAGTAATACACCATTGAGTTTTTAGAACTAGCTGGGAATATTAAGATGATTTAAGTAGGTTTACAAACAGTGTGGATAATCTCTGAAAAACTGCTTGTTTAATTGACACTTAAACAAATGGGATGAGGTCCATCCCTGGGTGGCGGGGTGATAGCTGTCACGTCTATTTTGGATAGATGCTGTCATTTACCTTACGCGGCCTGCTAGCCTGCTGTCCGGCTGCAGGATTGCCCTGAGTCTGGGATGTGTTTAAATGGAAGCACCACTTCTATTATCTTGGGCCAGTAGTTAACCTCTGCCTCAGTTTCTCCATCTCTAAAGTGGGGGAGGTAACAGTGCTTACTCCAGAGAGGATCAGATACGTCCATGTATAAAAGGCCAACGCGCCTGCCCCGTGCTTGTGCTTATTGGATGGTGGCGATGAATCTTCATTTAGGGAAAAGAGCACTTAGAAGCTTACTTCTTAGCCTCAAGCTGCAAGGCCTTTTCTAGCTAATATTTCATGACAATCTTCTTTCATAAAGTTGGTGTTCAAAGTGGAAGATTTGACTTTGTGGTTTTCATGAAATCTAGGAAAATAATGTAATATCTTTACATTTTTTAATGATTTCTTTGGTATTGGTAGCAGCAACAGGAAGTCTTTGTGCCTGATGTGTGGGTAGCCACTCCAAAGTCATTTTTTTCTAAGTAGAGTGAGCCTGAGATTAGACTGAGCCTGAGTCCTGCAGCTGATTCATGCCACAGAGGCCTTGGCCACACAGTCTTTTCATTCCACGGAAGAAGGAAAATGTTCTTACTACGACGTACTTGTGATGATTTTGGCATCCATATTTGGCTTGTAGCACTGTTAGGTAGGTACTTAAAAAAAATCACATAAAGGAGGGCTGAAGAGATGGCTTAGCAGTTAAGGTGCTGTTCTGTGAAGCCTAAGGACCCAGATTCGATTCCCCAGTACCCATGTAAGCCAGATGCACAAGGTACTTCATGTGTTTGGAGTTGGTTTGTAGTGGCTAGAAGCCCTGGTGCACCCATTTTGTTCTCTCTCTCTCTCCCTCTTCCTCTTTCTCAAATGAAAAAATAAATAAAATTATTTTTTAAAATATCACATAAAAGAAGACAAAATTCTGATTGAAATATCAAGTCACACGAGAATAATTGTACGCTTATTCATCATGGGAAATCTGGATTAGCTGAAATAAAATAAAGTCATATCACTGTGAACCTGGAGAAGAACATATGCCATCAAGGTGATGTTTTTTTCAACATTGAGTCTCATTCGATTTGCTTGAGAAACGTCTTGAAGAATATATTGTTTCCCTCCTCTTCATCAGTCTTGTTTACTCAGAACTATCAGGCAAGTGGGTAAGCCTGGTATACAGAGAACATGGGGCACTGGTGGCATTGGACCCCCTGCCTCCCTCTGCAGGGTCTGATCTGATACCACTCACCTGCATGAACCCTGCAAATAAGCCTGGATAGTCAGGCCTTTGGGATTAGGAAGAACACCTTTCTTTAGGGTCGAAGATTGTGTTGAAAAAGCTTTCCTTTGTGGGGCTGGAGAGATGGCTTAGTGGTGAAGCGCTTGCCTGTGAAGTCTGAGGACCCTGGTTCAAGGCTCGACTCCCCAGGACCCACGTTAGCCAGATGCACAAGGGGGCGCACGCATCTGGAGTTCGTTTGCAGTGGCTGGAAGCCCTGGCGCGCCCATTCTCTCTCCCTCTCTCTATCTGCCTTTTTCTCTCTCTGTCTGTAGCTCTCAAATAAATAAATAAAAATAACAAAAAAAAAATTAAAAAAAAAAAAAAGAAAAAGCTTTCCTTTGCTTAGCTTCTTGCCCTTAACCACAAACCTCAGGTTGTCTAGAAAATCAGCCTTCAGATTCAGGAGACTCATGATGTTTGCTTTCTACTGGGAGCAGAGCTCAGTTATTCTGTTGCTCGGAGGCATTTCCCCATATATAAGTGGCTATCCCAGAGCTAACAGAGAGTGGAAAACTGAGTCATTTCTCTGCAGACAAGAACAAGACATTGCATTTCTGTTGACTGCAGGAGACATGGGTTCTATGATTTCTGTCCATGTTCTGATTCCCTGAGCCCCAGGCTCCTGAATGAATTCTCACACAGCCAAGGATCGACTTGCCTTTATCATAGGAGGAAGGATGACAACCTGGTATTTTTCAAAGATAGCCAAGGAGTTGGAGCCTGCCAACACCTGGGCTGACTTCTTAGACAGCATGTTTCTAAAGAGAAACCAGGGCTGGAGAGATGGCTTAGTGGTTAAGGCACTTGCCTATGAAGCCTAAGGATCCATGTTCGACTCTCCAGATCCCACATAAGCCAGACACAGAAAGGTGAGGCAAGTGCAACGACACACATGCCCACTAGGTGGCACAAGCATCTGGAGTTCGATTGCAGTGGCTGAGGCCCTGGTATGCCAATTTTTCTCCCTCCCTCTCTCTCTATCTCTCTTCCCCTCTGTGTGAGTGTGTGTGTGTTGTCTGTCTGTCTGTATGTCTGTCTTTCTCTCTCTCTAAAAAAAATGAAAGGAAGGAAGATGGAAAAAGTAAAACTGGCCAAGGCGCTGCTGACAGATTTCACACTCTATCAAGCCTTTCACCAACCACCCAGTATCTCACGACCATCCATGGAATGAGAGCCTCCTCTTCTGCTGGCCTCACCAATTTTCCCATAACATCTATATGTAGCCTTGAACCATGTACTACCTCAAGTGTGAGGATCCTAGAGAACTAGTTGGATCGAGTCACCTTGAATAGATTCACTGTATCGTCTAGTTGATTGATGCCAACATTTCTCCAAGGAATGAATGACTTTACTTCTGAGCTGTTTCTTTCCTCATCTGTACCATCCAACAGAAGTGGAATTCTGCCTGCCTTAGCCTTTGGCCATATCCAACTGTCCTCACACCTGCCTTCTGTTACCCGTTGAAACTAGACTTACCTACCTTTGTTGTCACATTCATTTGTTCTACTTTTCTCTCTAAAACAGGCCAGGTTGCTATAATAAATGAAGTAATTTTTACCTTAAACAAAAGGTGTCGTTGGAACCGTCACATGTCACAGGGACATACCTGTTAGAGGTAAAGAGAGAGTCTGCTGGCATGGGGTCTGGCTTGGGGATGGGTAGGTACTCAGCACAGGCTAACAGTTTCTCTGCTTCCATCCTTCCTGAGGAGAGCTATGCACACCAGCATGCTGCCCTTTGCATAAAATGTATGGTGGGAGCTGAGAAGATGGCCCAGTAAGAGCATTTGTTGTGCAAGTTTGAGGGCCTTAGAGGGATTGATTAACCCTGAATTTGACTTCCCATCACTCATAGCTGGGCATAGCCACACAGGCCTATAACCCCTATCCTGTGTTGGAGGAGATGCAGGAGAACTCTGGGGATCACTAGACAGCCAGTCTGAGCAAAAAAATGAAGCTCCAGGTTCAAAGAGAGACTCTGTCCTAAGGAAGCACATGGATGAACACTTGAGGAAAGACACCAGATGTTCTTCTCTTGTCTCCAGGTGTACATCTATCCACATGCATGCATTAGTCAGACACATGCACCATACGACACATGCTAAACACACAGGTAAAAATAAAAACTAAAAAAAGCCTATGGGGCTGTAGAGATGGCTTAGTGGTTAAGGCACTTGCCTGCAAAGCCTAAAGACTCCTGTTCAACTCTCCAGGTCCCACATAAGCCAGATGCACAAGGTGATGCAAGCACACAAGGTCTCAAATGTGCACAGGATGGTGCACACTTCTGGAGTTCCATTCCAGTGGCTGGAGGCCCTGGAGTGTCAATTTTCTCTCTCTCTCTCTCTCTCTCTCTTTTGTGTGCACACACTCTCGCTTTCTCTCTCTGACAAATAATAATAATAAGATTTTTAAAAAAACCTATATAGGGCCAAATAAAAAACTAACACTTGCAACTGAGAACTAAGAGAGAAGTCTGGTGGTATGTCTTCATGTGAACCTCTTGCTCTGCCCTAACGTTTTTTGTTTGTTTTTTTTTGTTGCGTTTTTTGAGGCAAGCCCAACAGACTGGCCTTTTTTTTTAATGCAAGAGAGCAGGGATGAAAGAGAGAGAGAGAGCAAAAAGAGAGAATTAGCATGCCAGGGCCTCAGCCACTACAATCAAACTCCAGACGCATGTGTCACCTTGCACGCCAGTGTCACTGTGCATCTGGCTTACGTGGGACCTGGCGAGGAGAACATGAGTCCTTAGGCTTTGCAGGCAAGTGCCTTAACTGTTAAGCCATCTCTACAGCCCCCTAACTTCATTCTACTTGCATGAATCAAGAAATCCCCCACACAAGTTGGATTTTTAAAGACTGCCGTATGGGCTCATTCCATAGGGGCACCTTTGTAGGTCAAGTCCTAGCTTTATGGATAACATCTATTAGTGATCTAATTTTATATGAAATTGAATAAAATTCCAAAAATAACAGTTAGGTCATTTGAAAACATACATATGAGTTACCCATTAAATGTTCTCCTCAATGTAAGTTTTGTGCAGAGCACGGTCCTGCCAGCCCAGGATGGCCCCAGAGCGAGCCAGATATTGTGACGACACTGAGCAAGGCAGCTCCCTCCACTCATTCCTACATCGCTTCGTCACCTCCCGCATGATCCCGCCAGCTGCTCTATTATATATGAACACCATGTATGCTTTACACTGACTGGTGAAGAAATTAGATGGACTGTCTAGCCATAAATTATATCATGCTTCTTGGGAGAGTTTTGTAGCCTCGAGCCAGAGCTATTTCACTGTGTCTCAGGCTTAAGTTCAAAGCAGCTGCGTGCAGGCTTTTCTACTTTTTGTTTGAAAAACCATATATTAACACCTATTCCTACTCGACTTACTTCACATCCCCCCCCCAACTTTTTCTTGGAAATACAAAGCTGTTTAGTCTTTGAGGAAGCCAAACTAATAGCTTCTCCTACCTACGTGCCCTCCTTTTCTTCTTTATAAGGAAGAGAGAATTAGAAAAAGAAGTACGCATTTCATTTCATTCCGTGTGTTGGCTGAGTGGCAGAAAGAGAAGGGAGGGCTCAGCACTCTGTTTATCCACTCACCTCAGAAGCACCAGGAGAGACGAGCACGGCTGCCGGAGCTTCCAGAAGTCCCGGGGGTAAGGAGTCCTGTGTGACAATCTTATTAGATATATTTTTTTTTTTGAGGCAAGCCCAACAGACTTTTTTCATGTGAGAGAGCAAGAGAGAGAGAGAGAGAGAGAGAGAGAGGGAGAGAATTGGCATGCCAGGGTCTCCAGCCACTGTAATCAAACTCCAGACACATGTGCCTCCTTGTCTGCATGTGCAACCTTGCATGCTTGCATCACCTTATGCATCTGGCTTACATGGGACCTGGGGAATCGAACATGGGTCCTTAGGCTTCACAAGCAAGCTCCTTAAGTGCTGAGCCATCTCTCTAGCCCTATGTGACAATCTTAATGGAGGTTAAAAGGTTTTCAATCCATATTCTTTTGGCACAGTTTAGTTTGCCATCATTTTTTTAAAATTAGAGTTAGCTGCCTTTTAGACCTGACCATTGGTATCTTTTAAAAATATTTCATTTTTATTTATTTATGTATTTAGCTATCTTTTATTTACATATGTGTGTGCATGGGCACATACATGCCACAGTGCATGTGGAGGTCAGGGGACAACCTCAGGGTATCTCTCCTTTCCTTGCCCCTTCTTGGAGACAGGGTCTCCCTCCTTGTTTTGCTGCTGCTCTTAGGATTCTCTTGGCTCCCCCTCCTTTTGCTCTGGGCACATTGAGATGGCAGACATGCTGCATCGCTGAGGGTGAGGGGATTCCAGTATGCAGCCTTGCAAGCAAGCAGCCTTAACCACTGAGCAATCTCCCCAGCTCCATTTGCATCTTTAACACAATAGCAAACACTGCATTGCAGTTTCTGAACCTGCCACTTGCAGGTTTTACTCAGAAGACCTCACCCCATAAGCATTTGCACTCATGCATCATGTATATCTTCTTTCCTCCAAAATCCATCCTGGTGGTGAGCCCCTTCCCCTCTCCCCTGCCCGCCCAGTTCTTTCCTGGAAGAGCAGCACACTGTGGTGCTTATGGCTGGGGAGCAGGTCTACCCTGCAGCACGGAAGCAGGCATGTTGGAAGGCGTACCTAGAGTGGTGAACACTCGATGAGACATCAGAAACTTTCCTCCTTGTTTTTAACTTATTGCAAAACAATCCATACTCTTTTGGCACAGACAGAATTTCTTTTGCAGGCATTTGTGATTGTTAATGGGTTTGGGCCAGTAAGTGAAAACAGATGGTGACACCTGCCCCCCCAAGAACCCTGGCTGCGGGCTTTGAAAGGACACTACCAGAATGACCAGAGACCCCAGACACCAGCTCCAGATTTGGCTATTTAGAATTTATAGTGAAACAGACAAGCATTGAGCTGGCGCAAAATGACATGGACAATGATGAAGTGAGGGGCTATTCCAAGACATGTTCCAAAGGGTGGGTTTGCATGTGTGTCCGCCAGGGAGCAGGGCAGGAGAAAAAAGGCTCAACGACAGAGTCCACTTGGTGTCTGGCAGCTATGTGCCCCATGCTCTTATGAATGTGAACATCTTCAGGCCTCAGAAGAACCATCCTTAGAGGGACAGCTGCCCGAGAGCCATACAGCTAGAAAGCGGGCTACCTGAGGTGTGCACTCACATCTGCCTTAAGAGTCTACACCCCTTCACACTGTGCTGTTGTGGGTGCTTGGTTGTTTTGTTATTACATAATATACTCTAATTATATATATTATATAAATATATAACTATATATATTATTATTATTATTATTATTTTGGTTCTGTGATGCTGAGCTGGAACCCAGGGCCTCATGCATGCTCCGTGAGGGGCTTGTCGTGCATAGCATTAGGTTTCACCTATGGTGTGTCATCAGCTGGCTGTGTCTACATCAGGGCTGCATGCACACGTTCTATCTTGAAATAAGCCTGTGGCAAGAACCTCATTATGTAACTACAGGTTGTACTCCAAGGATAAACTTTGCCCCCACTTGGATCCCAAGTAGATAGATGGGTAGGAGGTGAGAGAACATAATGGGTGAGGCTGGATCCTTCTCCTCTGTCAGAGCCGTGCCCTCCAGTGCCATGCCGGGCTCTGTCTCCTGAGAACGGCCCAGGGGCACCCTCGTCATGGATGAGCAACAGTGCGCTTTTATCTCTGTAGTTTTCGCTTCCAGCCCTGTGGTTTGGTGACTCTGATGTGCGCATCGGTTTCCGGTTAGAACCTGGCATGTGGCATTTTGGAAAAAGCGGTGATCACACCCAACTTCAGGGGCTCCTGTTGGCCTCTGTGGAGGAACTCACTTATGCTGCTCTCGATAACTGTTTTCCTTGGTTGACAAACTTCGGCAATTGCCACGACATGTTTCTGGGGTATGGAAGATGAAATCTACAGCAAAACATGAACCTTTCAAGTTAGCACACGAGAGACGGGTATTAGTGGTGGGCAAGAAGGAGCAGGGCCAGGAAGACTGATCGTCAGGAAAGACAAAAGGAGAGTGTCTTTGTCAGGGCATCGGATCTGGTTTCTAGCCGGGATTGCTCACGGCTCCACAGTGGAGGGAAGCGTGGTACTTCATAGGACTAGGCATTGACTGCAATGGGGACTTTTCTGGCTCTAATCTCCCTCACCAGGAGCCCAGAGCATGGAGCTGTGGGAGGGGCTAGGGGTGTCACAGTGGATTTTAATTAGAGTCACCTCTCATTGCTACAAGTCTTTCTCCTGCGGATCCTCTAGGATGTTTGGTTGTGTTTTCATCCAATTTTCATTGCTTCATTTTTTTTGTTGTTGCACCCAGTACTTCATGTTCTGGTGTTGGTAAAGTTTTAATTGGCTGTTCTCCATTCATATTTAACATGTACCATGGTGTGTGACAAACTGTTTAAAAAAGGCAGCCGGGTTCTTACAGCCCTGACCCTGTAATGACTGCGCCTAGCCCCTGTGCCTCTTGCTCCAGTGCAGGGCCCAGCTTTCCTCCAGGGCACACGGAAGCACAAATGCTTTTTTTTAAAATTATTTATTTATTTGAGAGAGCGAGAGAGAGAGAGAGGGGCAGATAGAAAGAATGGGCATGCCGGGACCTCTAGCCACTGCAAAAGAACTCCAGATGCATGCACCACCTAGTACATCGGGCTTATGTGGGTCCTGGGAATCAAACTGGGGTCCTTAGGCTTCGCAGGCAAGCGCCTTTACTGCTAAGCCATCTGTCCAACCCGGACCCATGCTCTTTAAACAATGCAGTGCCAAGTCCAACTCAAGATTCTGTTGCCCCACTGATAGCTCCAGTTACAGCCCACTAAGCTGGGGATTCTAAAGACCCTTCTGACTTGAATTTCCATTCTATCAGAGTCCTGAGTAAATTTGACTGCCCCTTTCTGGTTTCTAGCTGGCATCACACATAACTGGTATCCAAATTTCGAAGTAAGCCCTTCCTCCCTTCTGCCTTTCTCTGTCCTAAGAATCAAACCCAGTGTCTCAGGCATGCATTGGAAGCCCTTTACCACTAAGCAACATTCCAGCTCCTTGGAGTAAAGAGCCTTAGGTGATCCTTTGCAGCAGTTACTCTCTCGTTGCTGGGACAAAACACCTGACCAGAAGCAGCTAATGGGAGGAACGGGTTTTTTTGCAGGCTTACAGATTCCAGGGGAAGCTTCGTCATGGTGGAACCAGCTGGCTTGGCACATCACACATCCACAGCAGAGAGACAACAGCAAGCCCAGCTGGCTCTGACCCAACAGTCGGCTAGACTACCAGATGTCCCATCCCACCCCAGTGACACACCTCCTATAGCAAGTCTCCACCTCCAAAGACTCCACCAGCTGGGGACGTACCAGGAAGCTTATTCAAAAATTCTTGACACCACAGAGCATAATAACATTCAAACCATCACATCTTTATAGTAATCTCACCTAACCCAAAGCACTAAATAACACAGTTCTTTTGGTACATGCTGTGTATTTTACCCCTTTGTCTGCAAACACAGAATTAGCCAGTTCCTCCCCTGACTTCTTCCCTTACTACTAACAGCACAACAGAGCTGTCGTTAGTGATAATCTCACGTCCTCTCCGTTTGATGAGCATTCTCCACATTTACCGTACAGCAGATTCAGCCCTGGGCCACGTGCACCTTGACCATCTTGAATTTGGTGGATTTGTTTTCTTTTTGCTTCTGCTAGAGGGTCACAACGCGTTTGTAAACAAAGAAGAAAAACTGAGTAGGAAGGATGGAGAGCCAAAAGCAAAGGGGAACCAAACGTCCTTACAGGCAAGGTGTAGAGCTCAGCGGTGGAGACCTGGTCTAGTGCCCCCAAGCACCATGGGGAACTATTTAGAACTTGGCATAAGAACATAAAAGGGGGGCTACAGAGATGTCTCAGTGGTTAAGACGCTCGCCTACAAAGCCTAATGATTCAGGTTTGATTCCCCAGTATCCACATGAAGGCAGATGCACAAAGTGGAGCATGCATCTAGAGTTTGTTTGCAGTGGCTGGAGGCTCTGACGCACCCGTTCTCTCTCTTTCTCTCTCGTCTCTGTCTGTCTGTCTCTCTTTTCTCCCTCCCCATGGAAATAAAAATAAGAACATAAAAGGGCTATTTTCTTTTTTAGTTTTTCAAGGTATGGTCTTGCTCTGGTCGAGGCTGACACTATGTAGTCTCAGGCTGGTCTTGAACTCACAGTGATCCTCCTAACTCTGCCTTCTGAGTTCTGGAATTAAAGGTGTGTGCCACCACGCCCGACAGAGGGCTATTTTCTTTGAGTCCAGTGAAAGTCACAGGCAGGCATAGCAGTCAAGTGTTGCGTGGGTGTGGGCCTAGGACCCTCTCCCTTGAAGCCCGTCTCCTGTCTGCATCTTGCCCCTCGCTTGCGCAGACAAGTTTGCTGAGATGAGGTATTCCTTCTCTAGACACTTCTTTTTCCTCTGCCAAGTCAGCATGATCAAGTACTTCTGAGGCTAAACAGAATGACATATCGGCTTGTAAGGATTACCCACACCCTCTCATCCATTAAAAGAAAAAAGAACCCACAGAGCTGCTGCTGGGAACCAGTGGGGAGGGGCTGTTTTGTACTCAGAAAGATGCCCAGGGCAGCTGTAGAGAGCGTTGTTTTTGTTAACGTTTGGCTGGGCTGGTGTGTACATGAGCTCATGTTCCAAACCTGTCACCAGAAGAATGTAGGGAGAATCTCTCTTTCCGTCTTCTCTCTTCCCTCCTCTTAGCCAGAGTCCAGTGTCATCATAGCCCCCGTGACCATGGCTGGAAAAAAAGTGAGCAGGCTTCTGACAGGGGTTGGCGGCTCTTGCTCTGTGCACCCCAACACACATTTCCAGGCCCCATTGCCGAAGTGGTCACTGCTGCTGCCCTAGAACACAGGCTCACACTGTCCCAAGCATCCCTTGTCCCCACCGAAGCTGGGACAGTGGAGGAAACAGCTGCCACACTGGCGGGCTTTTGTTTGCAGCTCTGGCTGGCCCCTTCTGCCTGTCGAGGCACCTGAAGGAATCTGGTGTCTTCTCCGGGGCTCATGCAGCCCTTCTCTGGCCCCATACCCATAGCTCAGGACCAGTGATAGGCCTTTGTGCTTTCATCGTCTCTCAGTAGTCTACTGGGACTTTGTTTCCAACTTTTTGTATTATGTAAAATATATGTAACAGGAAATTTACCATTCTAACCACTTTAAATATATCTGGTCAGTGGTATTAAATACATTCACAATGTATAGGCATTCACTTCCGGAACCCTTTCATCTTGTAAACCTGGAACTCTACACCCATTAAACAGCAACACCAGCCCCTCCCCTGGTCCCAGACAGGCACCGTTTCACCTTCTGTCTTATGAATTTGACTATTCCAGGATCTCACGGATTCTAGGCCTTTGTCTTTTGTTGCTGGTTTATTAGACTTCGTAAAATGTCGTAAAGTTTCATATTGCCATAATATACATTTGGAATGTTCTGCCTTTTTGAGATTGAGTAATATTCCAGGGAACGCATGTATCTTAGTGTTTTGTCCATTCATTCACTGAGGACTCGTGGCTGCTTCTGCATTGGCTATTATGAATGTGAGTCCCACAAACATGGTTACACAGACGCTTCACCAGGACGCTATTCTCAGCCCTCTTGTCGCTAACCCTGTGTTGTAATCTCTCCTCATCTGTGAAGTGTGCACAGTGACACCAAACTTCATGCCTGCAGGACCCCGTGAAGACGTGTTTCCCCATGTGCTCTGGGAATGAGAAGATATTTGATGACGTCCATTCATGTGGACTGAAGACACAGTGACTTTCTTGTGGAAAGTAACTGTTGTTAATGGATGCCTACTACCATGGCAAGAATTCTGTCCGTGGCACAGGGTTAGACCTTGCTCTCCATCAATGAGAAGGTGGGACGTGGGGTGTAGGAGGGCATGGGAGGACCTCTCTAGCCAGGTACCCAGGAGCTATGTCCTGATACCTCTAAGTATAGCATCGCTCCTACCCCCTCCCCCCCACCACAGCTTCTCAACCCCATAACCACACTGCTGAAATGTTTGCCCCGAAGATTTCTGTGTCCACAGGGAAGGGGATTTTAGAGAGAAACCACAGATAGGGTGTACAGCTTCATGTGCCACTGGGCACAGTGTTGTGTTTCTTGAAGAGAGTCTCTGTAAAAAAGAAGGGTCATTTGACCCACACCTTCCTGCAACCACTGACCTTTTTACTGTCTTTATTGTTTTTTTCCAAACTTGTAGGATTGGGTTTAAATTAAGAATAAAAGGTGTAGCAGACAGCTTCAGGTTCGCTGAGATGAACTTCCAGGCCAGGCACGGTTATGGAGGAAGGGATTTATTGAGTGTTACAGATCCAGGGGAAGTTCCACAATGGCAGAAGAAGCTGGTCTGCTTTCACAGGACCAAACATAGAGAGAGAAGCACAAGCCAAAAGCCACACAGCACAGCACACTTCAGGAACTCCAGCTAGGCACACTTTGCATATTTTTAGATTGAAATCTGCAACCCACCACCACACCTTAAGATCTGCCCAGTGACACCACCTCCAGCCAGGTGGCTGCAGATGCAAACTACAAACTAATAAAACACTGTATATATTGGGGGCCATCTATTCAAACTACCACAAAAGGGATTTTTTTGTGTGTGATAAAGTCTCACTCTGACCCAGGCTGACCTGGAATTCACTATGTAGTGTCAGGGTGGCCTCAAACTCACAGCGATCTTCCTACCTCTGCCTCCAGAGTGCTGGAATTAAAGGCATGCGTCACCACACCCGGTTATGAAAGGGATTTTTAAAAAATCTCCAAGGAAAGGACTTGAAATCAGTCCATGTAACAGCATTACTATTATATATATATATATATATATATATAGTGTATATTTATTGACTTTATTAATATGCGTGGTGTTAAATATTCTTGACATGATTTGACATTGTGCAAAATATTCTGTTGGCCGGTTGGGAAGTTCCATAAGGAATTGTTCTTTTCCTTACAAGATTGAAGCTGGAGATAAATCAGCCAACCTTGAGAATTCCTGGGCATGGCACAGGAGGCAGAGCATGGCAGGTGTTTAACCAACCTGCTCAGGTTTTAAGGAAGCTACCCTGAGCCCGATGGAAAGGCCCCCAAGGCCTCTTGCACATCTTCCCTTGGGTCTGGAATCTTCCAAGTGGGAAGGTGGGACATGAGAAGTGTCCTTGGGTGACCATTTGAAGTACCCAGAGGCACTTCCGGAATATCAACTGATATCTTTCAAGTGAAGGTTTCAGGGCATTTTGGGGGCACTTAGCAGCTCACTTCCAGCTGGTTTCTATCACAGCCTGCAGAAAACCAATTCTTACTTGTATGCTTTACAGTACAACTTTTCAATATACAATATTGCACTGGAATATTAGCATAAAATTATTGAACCAGTATTCTCACAAATGCCCTTTAACTATACAAATATCCACCTGGCTGCTACAAAATGCTGCAAGAACAGCTCTGAGATGAGGACCCAGTCTTCCTGGTGATGTCTAAGGAAGAGCTCCTTGTTAGATAACTTTCAACGTAACCTTGATTAGCCAAAGCCCTACTTCTGTTTTAAACTTCAATTTTGGGGCTGGGGAGATGATTCTGTTGGCTTGCAAAGCCTGACAGTCTGTGTTGGATTCCCTAGTATTCACGTGAAGCCAGATGCACAAAGTGGCGCATGCACCTAGAGTTCATTTGCAGCGGCAAGAGGCCCATGCATGTCCATGCTCATTCTCTCTCTCTCATAAATAAATGAAATATTTTTATGTTTATTTATGAGAGAGAGAGAATTGTCATGCCAGGCCCTCTAGCCACTGTAGTTAAACTCCAGACGTGTGCACCACCTTGTGTGCCCATGTCACCTTGTGTGCACATATCACCTTGTGCATCTGGCTTACATGGGTTCCTGGGAGTGGAACCTGGGTCCTTAGGCTTCTCAGGCAAGCACCTTAACCTCTAAGCCATCTCTCTAGCCCAAAATCTTTCTTAAAGAAAACTTTAGTCCAGTGGAGTCAACATTTAGAGATTTTTTTTTCCCTTAAATTTGGAATGTTTATTGGATTTAAACCTCTTTCCACCATCTCCTTTCTAGCCCTCAAGAATTAAGATTAGCCTGCCAGTTAGTAGAATGTTAATTGGGCCTTGGCCATAAAGGAATATTTAGATAAATTATTGAGATAAATTATTGGTGGGTAATAATTGCACAGATTTTGCTTGAAGATCAACTTGCTTTTTTCTCTTGAAGAGAAGATTTTACCTGGTGAATATTGGCTTTTTGTATTTTAACTTGGGTTGCTTATGCTTACCATTAATTTGGATTACATTTAAGGTCCTTCTAAATATTCACTCTTCCCTGCTTGACTGTGAGACCCCCTCTAGCTGCAGGACCCTCGACAGTTGGAAACCCCATTGGCCCGCTGTCACTGGTACTGGCTGGGTCTCAACAGCAAGAAACAGTGCTGGCCAGCAGACATGGGATCCTGGACAGAAATACACATATTCAGCTTTTATGAAATTTATCCTCTTAGGGAATTCTCTTGTTATTTGTCATATATATCCAAGTGGCTTATTTTACCTGGAAATGGGGAATATGGTAAATAAAATGTGTACACCACACATAAACACCAGCAAACAGTAGCATTGTGTTGTAAGTCACCGTTGTGTTGCTAGTGCAAAGCACCCAGGCCAAAGCAGCTGTTGGAAGGAAAGGGCTTACTGTCTTGAGGGGAAGCCTCATGGTGACAGGAGAGGAAGCACGGCATGACGGCGGCTGGACATCACCTCTGCCACAGCAGATGGGCACAGCGGCAAGACAGCGAGCCTAGCTCTGGCAAAGGGAAGCTAGCGATAGCACCCCAAAGCCCGCCCCCAGCAGCACACCTCCTCCAGCAAGCTAGCGATAGCACCCCAAAGCCTTCCCCCAGCAGAAAACTTCCTCCAGGAAGGCTCCAACCCTCAAATGGCCACCACCTGGGAGCCAAGCATTCAGAATACATGAGTCTATGGGGCACATCTGTTTCAGAGCACCACACATGCTTCAGTGAAATATGCCGTGAGCAGACATGTAGATTCTAAGGCCAATGTGAAGTGCCAGCAAGAGGACAGTCAAAGCCACTGAGTCCAAAACGGGTCCAAAATGGACCCGAAACCTGGGAGTGCTGGGTGTGGTCAGAGCCTTGCTTAGTGGGTACCTTCACACATGCTCCATATTGGCATGAGAATCTGCTGTCTGGTGTACCCTGTGACACCTAATATGCCGTGAGAATGCATGTATAACAAGGGCCTGAGTGATGCGTAGCCAAATACGTGTTCTGTAGTTTGGGAGTTAACGCTTTCTGTTTGTTTTGTCAGATGTGAGACTCTAAATACTGTTCACACAGTTGTAATGTTTATACACAAAACATTTATTGTGGCACATCAGTTTTTACAGGGAGACCTGTTACTTTTCACGAGACTGACTCACTTTTATGATGATAAATACTTTAGTTTGTAATGTGGACAACTGAATATAGCCAAACCCTTTGGTCTTCGGAGACACCCTCCAGGTTTGGATTGCATGGGTTAAATTTCTCAGCACACATTCATTTCTCAGATACTGAGAGCAGAGGGTGGGAAGCTCTGGCCAGCTGAGATAAAAGGTAAAAACACACAGACAGAGTTGAAGAAAGAAACAGAGATACAAAGCCACTGGCAGTCTGATGGTCCATGTAGATGTGAAAATAAAAGGTCCATGGACATGTGGGGCATTGTATTAGATTAAAAAATATTTTATTTATTTATTTAAAGAGAAAGAGGGAGAGGCAGATAGAGTGAGAGAGAGAGAATGGGTGCACTGGGGTCTCTATCCACTGCAAATGAACTCCAGACACATGCACCACCTTGTGCATCCAGCTTTACGTGGGTACTAGGGAATCGAACCTGGGTCATTTGGCCTTACAGGCAAGTGCTTTACCTCTAAGCCATCTCTAGCCTATGTGTTAGATTTTCTACTAGAAACTGAGGCTTTGTTGCCTGGGATTTGTCTTGCTGCATACTCGACCCTGGAATAGATATGGCCTGGAGGGCATTCCATAAATGCTTGTTGGATAAATCAGTAGTTTTCTAACTTTCAACTTCTTACATTGCGGAGATACTCAAGCTATTTTAAACGAAATCGTCTTCACTTCAGGGTTTCGATGAGGATTTATAAAATTGACTGTGGTAAGTGCATCAGTTTCTTTCTGCCACCAGGGGACAACATAGTGCAGTTAAGGAACCAGGTTTTGAGTGAACTCTTTTAAAAGTAAAGTTAACACTTTTAACTAAGAGTCCTAGCTGTGGATAAGGTTTAAATCAGCTCTACTGGGGAAAACTTAGTTACACTTGCACCTTTTTTTTTTGTTTGTTTGCTTGTTTGTTTTTTCGAGGTATAGTCTCACTCTAGCCCCCGCTGACCTGGATTCACCATGTAGTCTCTGGGTAGCCTTGAACTCACAACAATCCTCCTACCTCTGCCTCCCCAGTGCTGGGATTAAAGGCATGTGCCACCATGCCCTGCTCACATTTGAACATTTTAAGCTTAACCCAGGGTGAGTGTGTGTCCAAGTTAAAAATAGATCTGGAAAAACAGCCTTCTAAAATATTAAAAATAAAGTATCATATAAATAAGTAACAAATGATGATTTAGTCATCTTCTTCTTTGTTTTTGTTGATAGAGGTGCTAAGGATGAAACCCAGGCTTTGTACACATGAGTCAGTGCCCTACCATGAGCCCCAACTTGTGTGTAATCATTTTTAAAACAGTCTACCATTGAATCATAATATATCTGATGTAAAAATCCAATGTGTAATGTGCATGTAAATGTGGAGAAACATGCTGTCCTCTTCAGAAGAGGGCCAGGTCTGATCAAACACCCTTGATCTGTCTCTGCAGGTGTTGCTATTTTAATGTGTGTTTGTGCGTGTGTCTGCACGCGTGTATGTGTGCGTGTGTGTGTGTGTGTGTGGAGGGGGTGGTTCTTGTCCTGCTACATAGACAGTGACTGTGTCCTTACCACCAAACCCAAGTACCATCTGCCAGCACAATATAACCAGGTAGATGAAAAGCTGCCCAGGCTGGAAACCTGTCTGGCAGCCTCGTGCACGTGGGATGACATGAGAGGGTAAGCTGGTCTTCATGCTTAAGGACACAGGCGCAGATGCTGCAGGATGGGATTTTTTCTTTTACAGCATTATTTTCAATTAGAATAAATTCAGTAATAGTTCCATAGACAGTGCTAATGACTTTTAATGTGTGTGTGTGTGTGTGTGTGTGCATGTGTGTGTGTGTGTGTGTTTACTGGGAACAGAACATAGGCTAAGCAAGTACTCCTACACTGAGCTATATCCTCACTCCTCTTTTCATGTTTTGTTTTGAGACAAGGGCTCCCTAAGTTACCCATGCTGGCCTTGAATTTGTGATCCTTTTGCCTCAGCCTCTAGCATAGCTGGAGTGACAGACCTTGTCACCAGGCCGGGCTACACATGATTTCATCTTGTACAGCTTTCTTCATTTGGCAGCCGTGGAGGTTCTGAGAATTGGCCCTGTGCGGATACTTGGGTAGACCCAGGTCACTCCGCATCCCCAGCCCTCTCTGAGGGGTCGTGGGTGACAGAGCTTGCCTACAGTGTCAGAAGGCAGCAGGAAAATTGTCCTTTCCCTGGCCTGTGGTAGAAGTGCAGATGAGGAATTGACCAAAACTGGCCTCTGAAGAAGAGAGGGGAGGCAGCGCAGCAGTGACTCGTCCTGGAGGAGTGAGCTGCTTGTGGCTCAAGAGCGCCCAACAGCTACGCGGTGCTGCCTGGTCCTTCTTCCTGAGGCTGAGGTACACCTGTATTAGTCAGGGTGCTCCAGGGGAACGGAGCCCATAGAATGAATTGTGCTAAAAGGGAGCTTATTGGATTAGTTGACAGCAGTCCAATAGCAGTTTTCAGCCTCAGACTCAAGGAACCCAGGTAGCTGCTCAGTCCATTGAGGCTGGAGGGTCGGGCACTGGGCCCGGAGGATTCCTGCAGAGCCACTGCCCTTCAGTCCGCGCTGAGAAGTAGCCACAGCAGGCAGCCATCTGGGAGGAAGGGATCCTTTCCCCCAGAGCTTCCTTAGGTACCCCCTTCCTTACCTAAAGCCGCCTGCTCTGGGGGAAGGGCTCACCCCAGGGAAGGACTTCCTCCTTCAGCTAATCCTTCCTGGAAGCAACTCAGAGACCCACCCAGAGGAGTGTCTGGATTCCTAGCAGATCAAGTTGACGACCGAACTTCACCATAGCAGCCAAGCTTCTCCCGGCTTTGTCTGATCCCAAGGATTCCTTCCGGGTCAAAGTGTAAGAGAAAGGAGAAAGGCGCACTGGGACTGCATGGGTGTTGTGTCACTCGGCTAACCGTGCTTCCCATAATCTACACTACAGATCCCCTTGGAACTATTTGGACTAGGTAAACCCTGGATTAGTGCAAGCTAGAAATTAACCTGATATTTACTACCTGCCCCCACGAACCATATTCACAATTGATAGGCCTCCATTTTTCATAGCTATTGCTTCAAGCACCCCAAAGTTCATTCCTCAGAGAAGCAAAGAATTCCTACTCCAAAACTGGGCATGTTGGTGCACACCTTTAATCCCAGCACTCGGGAAGCAGAGGTAGGAGGATCACCATGAGTTTGAGGCCAGCCTGAGACTACATAGTGAATTCCAGGTCAACCTAAGCTAGAGGGAGCCCCTACCTTGGGAAAAAAAAAAAAGAATTCCTACTCCATGGTAATTATTGGGTTGCTAAGAAATTATAAAAGAAATGACATGTTAGCACCAAAACAGTTTTGTTGGACACCTCAAAAAAAACAAAAGAGTGAAATGATGAAGCCGTCAAGTTCATTTTCCATGCCGTCATCACAGTTTGTCTACCAATCCTGTGGGGGACTTCTGTTTCCTGGGTGTTACTATTTCATGCCTCCCCTCACCCCCAACTCTTCATAGTTTTGCTCCAGTTGGGCATCTCCAGTTACTATGGAAAGCTGAGAAGCTGGGAGTGTTTAAAACTGTTGGGATGTATGGAATTCTGATGAGCTGGGGGCGGGTGGGAGGTGGAATGCCTACTGAATGACAAAGGGACTGACAGCTCCAAGCTAGAGGACATTTGTGCACTGATGAATGTCCTACAGTTCATCACAACTGATCTGCCCTTCTCCTTATATAGACCTTCAGGGGCCTGGCGGTGGGGCATCTCTGAGCCTGAACCTTAACAGAATAAGAATACTGAATGCTTGTGTCCATGTGGTTTAATCAACAACTGAGCCTCCTTTCCTGAAAATACAGAACTCTATTATCATTATTATTATTGTTATTATTATTATTATTATTGGCACTTGCTTCCTTATTGGAATGCTACACCTGACCCAGGGAATTACTTGTAAGCATCCAAGACAGGTTATGTTTGTGATAAGAGCTGCTATTATGAAATCAGGGGACTGCCAAGAGCCAGGTATGTACCAAGTTACTCAGAAGACTGAGTTTTGGGAAGTTCTTTGTTGAAGCTGGACAGAGAATGGGAGTAGTCAAAAGAGAAAAAGAGGGCTGGAAAAATGGCTCAGTGGTTAAGGCAAAGCCACAGGATTCCCCAGGTCCCACATAAGCCAGCTGCACAAGGTGGCACTTGTGTCTGGAGTTCATTTGCAGGGCTGGAGGCCCTGGCATGCCCATTCTCTGTCTGTGCGTCTCTCTCTCTCTCTCTCTCTCTCTCTCTCTGTCTGTCTCTCAGATCATTAAATTAAATAAGTAAAAATTTTAAAGAGGAAAAGAGGGCTCCCTTTCATAGCCTCAAGCCACTGCTGAAGGGATGCTTTCTTCAGCTCAGTAAACTGGACCCCTTAGCTGGAGTCTGGCTGGCTTCAGGGTCGAGTTTCTATTATTATGTTAATAGCCTCACAGTGCAGCCCTTGAAGAGGTTTTGGCAATGAGTAACCCTTTGTCTGCCAAAGGTAGGCTCTGACTTTGCCTGCCAGCCCAGAGCTTGCAGGGTAAACAGTGGGTGACCTGTAAGCCAGCCAGTCAACAGGCAGATGGCCTTATTAGGCAGGCCCAGGAGGTTGGCATCTGGGGACAGGCTGGCAGGCCCTGCTGCAGTGTGCCTGTGTCCTGTGCGGAGCTGGAGAGCCTGCACCCTGGAGACCTGGCCTAGTACTGTTTAATTATAGCTCTCTGCGGTGAGATGCTTTCTCCTTGACGGACATGCTTTATGGTATGGGTAAAGTCTGTAGGAGGGAGGTGACTTCTCAGAGGACAGAGTGGCTGATCTCGTTTTCCCAGGGTTCTTTCTACTGCTCAGATTGTGCTATCATTATCAAATCCACACGGGGCCTTATGTTTTGAGTGTGGTCTTTATCAGAAATACTTGTTTCTTTGGGGTAGGGTAAAGCCCCAACCCAGGACCTCAGCACACTAGGCGAGCACTCTGTGTATGTAGCTTTAGCAATAGAGATTATTTGATATTGGAAAAATAACCACTTGTTTTGTATTGCTATGTTTTGTTTTATTTTGGGTGCTGAGGATGGAACCCAAGCCTCAGGCCTGTGAAGCGGGCACTCTCCACTGATTACCCCCACCCCAGCCCATGTTTTGCCTGTTCAATTAGGGACTCAAAAGAACTACAATGCTTTATTCAATTATGCTTAATTACCTTTAATGACCACATTAAGTGAACATTCACACTGGGACAATGATAGATATTTCATTCCAATGCATTTAGAAACTACTGTGACAGTGGGTGTTTGTGTAGGACAGTGTGCTGTATACAGACGTTGCTCCCCTCCCTTCACTGGTGTTTCGGAAGGAAGAACAGGAAACGCCCTGTTCCCTCTGCCTCCCAGTAACCCTGCAGCCTCAGCAGCCATGATTGTTTCAACTCTGGCCTCTTGGTGGGTCCAAAGTTCTAGGGACCCATTTCTCACTCAACCAAGGAAGAAATTGCCATGGATAGATAGAGTACATGGACTTGATTGGGCTACCAGAAAGAAATAGGGAGACTTCAAAAGAATCAGTGGGTAACTAGGAACAAAAGGGCTTTGGTACTTATGTTCAAAACATGTGTCTTTACCTTACCAGGTGATGTGCTTGTCTAGACTGTGAACTCATTAAGGGCGGGAGCTCCATTTGCCTTCAGTAGTTACTGAGTAGCTTCTGTGCAATAGGAAGGGCTGGGCCCTGGAGAAGGATTGACTACAGGAGTCCCTGGTGTCCTTCCTAGAGTGTTCCAGGACCCGCTGGGGAGACCAGAATCTGAGCATGCGCAAGTACTTTGTAAAGAATAGCATATACTCACATGTAACTTACACACATCCTCCATATGCTTTAAATCATTTCTAGATGCTATGGAATTCATTATAGCTACTGTTAAGAAACGTGTCTGTACATGTCCACTGCAGACATGACTACCATAGCTTTCTAGACCTCACTACAGTTTTGCTGCGTGAGAGTGGAGAGCTTGACTGTGTATGCTGCAGGAGATGGGTCAAGTGTACACAGGAATAAAGCAGTACTGGGGGTTGAAGCCAGAACCTTATCCATGCTAGACAAGTCCTTTTCCACTAACCTATAGCCCCAGCTGGCGCACTGACATCTTAAGAGGCTAGCTGAATATCTATCTGGGAAGTTGTATAGAGAATGGAATACCAGGTTTCAGCTCACACGGTCAGCTCTCAACACTGGCCACCATGCATTGTATTAGCTTCAGATGATCAATAAGATGGTGGCTGTTGGGTAACCTGTGGTAATGGAGACCAAGACCATGGTCGAGGTTGTCATGACCTGTCCAGGGATCACAAGAAGGTATACATGCAGGTGAGGGGTGGATGGATGGACAGAAGGGAAGAAAAAAGAAAGAAAAGAAAGGAAAAAGGAAAGAAATTGTATATATTAGTTCTTACATGCTTTTCCATGTCCCTATCTAGAGGAAATACTGAGAGGCACCTGGGCCCCAAGGGGAAATGCTGGGTTAGGACATCACCTTTCCTAAGAAAATCTGGTCACAGGGCCCTGTGTATCGGAGCTTGGTGTCAGCATGTGTGGCGAACCAGAACTTCTGTGTTTCTTCTGCTGGGGTTCCCAAGATTGCTCTAATGTTTCCCCTAGACCTTCCTTTACCCCTTTCTTACCTCCCGTGACCTGTGAGGATCCATTCCTGCTCTCTTCTCTTCTAGGCACCACTCCCAGTTCCTGCCCCATCCTGTGCTGCCTCCTCCCACCCCCATACGCCCTCCATCCTTCATCTACTACCCTGTACTCCCCCTTCCTCAGGATGTAATATCACCGAGGGGCTACTGCTCCGATGTTCACACTTTGCAGCCTATTGCAATTCTGTGAAGTTGCAGGACCTTCCTGTTTGACAAGGGCTCATGTGACTCAAAGGGCCACCCAAGCTTGGCATCACTTGCCTTATGCCAGACATTGAATACACTCACTGGTATGAACATGTCTGGACTCATTGCAACACAGTGAAGGTGAAGTCTTCCACTTTTCTGTCATAACCTTCCCATGCCACCCACTCTGAACAGAGCTGCCTTCCCTGTGCTAGTGCCAGTGATCTGCAACAAAGGCATTGGCATATGTCAACAAATGTCCCAAGAACCTGTTTTGAGAGCCTCAGAAACGTCTTAAGTACCAGTGAGTGTCACCAGTGGAAAACACTGGTGATCTTCAAATCAGGCTGCTGAGCATTTCTTGGCATTTCATATTGGCGTAATGTGTGTGTGTGTGTATATATATAATATATTTTATATATATATATAATTTATTTATTTGAGAGCGAGAGAGAGAACTCTTGCCACTGCAAACAAACTCAAGATACATGTGCTGCTTTGTACAACTGGCTTTACATGGGTACTAGGGAATCAAACCCAGGTTAGCAGATTTTGCAAGCAAATGGCTTTAACCTCTGAGCCCATCATTTTTTAAAGATGCTGTTTTTTGAGGCAAGCCCAACAGACTGGCCTTTTTTTAATGTGAGAGAGAAAAAGCAATATATATATGTGTGTGTGTGTGTGTGTGTGTGTGTGTGTGTGTGTGTAGAGAGAGAGAGAGAGAGAGAGATTTGGCATGCCAGGGCCTCTAGCAATCGAACTCTAGATGTGTGTGCCACCTTGTGTGCATGTGTGACCTTGCACGCTTATGTCACCTTGTGTGTCTGGCTAACGTGGGATCTGAAGAGTTAAATACGGGTCCTTAGGCTTTGTAGGCAAGTGCCTTAACCGCTAAGCCATCTGTCCAGTCTTAAAGATGCCTTTTAAGGGGGCCCAGGAGTTATTCAAAGCCCTTTTATTCTAGCCGTTCAGGTACAGCTCCAGACTATCCCTGATCTATCAGGGATTGTGTAATATGGACTCTAAAGATGATAAAAAAAAAAAAAAAAACTGTCCTGGGCTGGAGAAATGGCTTAGTGGTTAAGAACTTACCTGTGAAGCCTAAGGACCCTGGTTCAAGGCTCGATTCCCCAGGACCCACATTAGCCAGATGCAAAAGGGGTGCACGCATCTGGAGTTCGTTTGCAGTTACTGGAGGCCCTGGCGTGCCCATTCTCTCTCTCTCTCCCTCTCTCTCTCTCTCCCACTTTTTCTGTCTGTTGCTCTCAAATAAATAAATAAATAATAAACAACTAAAAAAAAAAAAAAGGCTTTCCTGAGTGTTTCAATATCTCCCTGTGTCTGTTCACATGAAAGTGATCCAATAGTGAGGATTGAAGGTGGGGGTGGCAGGAGCCTTCCTTGACCTCCCCAGGTGATTGGGATGGTGTCAGCCACATCCCCTATACATGAGGTCATTCACAGTGAAAAGAATGTACTCTCTCTCTCCCTTTCCTTGCAAATAAAAAAATAAAAACTAAAAGGGGTTAGAAAGATGACTCAGTGGTTAAGGCACTTGCCTGCAATGCCTAAGGACAATGGGTCAACTCCCCACATGCACAGTGACAAATAGATTTGGAGTTGTTTTGCAGTGGCTGGAGGCCCTGGCATGCCCATTCTCTCTCTCTCTATCTCCTCTCTCTCTCTCTCTCTCTGTCTTGCTTGCAATTAAATCATAAAAGAGTGCCTTGTCCCCAGCAGCTCTGAAGACACGTATTGCACGCAGCACTCCGTGGGGCTCTATTAGCAGAGACGCCTCAGGAGGCTCCCTGGGCCAGAGCCTCACCAGCTGCTCTCCGCGCCTTTCCCCGCACGTGCAGCACGGGCCTGCACTGTGCGTCAGTTTGTGACATAACTTTCTTTTGTGGCAAAACATTTAAAAATTATACCACCTTAACCATCTTTGACAGTGTGCAACAGAGACTGGGGAGATGGCTCCGCCTTTAAAAGGTGCCTGCTTACAAGGCCTGCCAGCCCTTCCTAGTGTCCGCATAAAGCTACATGCACAGTGGCCCACACATCCGTCCTCGCAATGCACCACGACAGTGGGAGGCAGAGCCAGGAGAACCCAGAGCTCACGTCTCAGCCAGGCTGACGTTCATTTGCACCAGCAAGAGACCTAGTTAGTCTCAAAAGAAGACGGAGCACAGACACTTCAAACTCTCCCTCTGCCCACTGCACACTTGCTGCGGCACATACACTCGTACACACACATATGTAAGTCAATAAACATGTTCCAAATGAGTGCACTTTGGTGGCATTGACTACATTCTCATGGCTGTCTGACCATCACCTCTGTCCACCTGCAGAATGCTTTCTTCAGCCCAAACTGAAACGCTAATGAAACAATAGCATCCCATTGTCCCCTTTTCCAGCCTGTGTACCACCATTCTACGGGCATGTGACCATTGTAGGTCCCTAAGAGGAAGTGAGATTATGTAATATTTGCTTGATTCATTTCAGTCAGCTTAATAGTCTCAGCTTCGCTCATGCAGCGTGCGTCCAGAGGCTGTTCCTGGAGAAAGCTAGCAATATTCCATTGTATGTGCCTTGCAGGGCTCACTTCATTTATTTGTTAATCTGCCTATTCATGTTTTGATGCTGAGCATCAAGCCTCCAGCCTCCAGCTGGGAGGTGAATGCATTGCTGACTTCACCCTCAGTCCCAGTGTATATTGTAAACACAGAACTCACCTTCATCTTTTTTCTTACTGTGAGAATCACCTGTCCATTCTTTAAGATACCTGGATTCTTCATTCAAAGAATCATTATTGATAGATTCAAACTCAACTTGAAATCCAATTTATTTTTTTAATCTCTTTATTTATTTGAGAAAGAGAGAGAGAGAGAATATGGATGTGCCAGGGCCTTTTCCTTCTGCAAATGAATTCCAGACACATATGCCACTGTTTATCTGGCTTTACATTGGCAGTGGGGAGTCGAACCTGGGTCTGCAGGCTTTGCATGCAAACAAACACCTTCAGGTGCTGAGTCATCTCCCCAGCCTGTATATGATTAAATTTTCACTACAAATATTGATATTATTTATTTGAACTTGTGTTTCAAAGACACTAATAACTCTTTAAGAAGATTGCAATAAGCCCGGGCCTCAGCAAAAGAATTCTCAAGTATAGAAAGTCCGCGTGGCTTTCTTTCAGCACGTCTGATAAGGAAATGGCCATGTGTTGTGGTATGGTTTAGTGTTGAGAGTACGTCTCCCCTTTCATCCCTACTTGCATGGCCTGTTTTAAATTATCTTCCATAGTGATGTAAGGCAAAATTTTACTTGCAGACTTGTCTAAGATATTACTACTAACCAAAATTTCACACAGTATTTCACAGTACACACAGGAGGAGAATCGGACCAAAATAAGGAATCTGGAATGCATGAACAACCGGTATGTGATAAAAGGGAAATGATGAGGCCTAAGTGGGCTCCCGCTGGTGGGATTACCTCATGTCAGGCCCTTCTGCCTCAGATTAAGGGGCTATGCACATAAATAAAACTCACCAAAGAAAATGAGAATACCATTTATGGCCATTTCTGGCATACAAAATACTCCTTTATGAGGCAATAAAAACACATCTTCAACCTTGAAGTTTCAGACCAGCTGTCATCTCTAGTAGACCTTAGGAGCTTTCTCCTTTAACATCTGTTCTGCTTTCAGAAATAAATTGAGAACCCACAACAGTGCTTCCTGCCGTTCTGTGTTGCCGAAATGCCTCAGCTCATTTTCCAGCAGGCTGGGGAGATTTTCACTGTCACTTATCTAGGGAGCACAGGAAGGAACTGCGAGGTGACATCACGAGGCCTTGGCGGGAGTGGCTGTGAGCCCAGATCTTCCCGGGGTGTCTAGCCCCCAGCAGTGCTCTCCAGGGTTGAGTGGTCCTCTCTCATTTGCTTTGGGTTGACTAGAGAATGCTGCTTGGCCTTTAGAAATTTATATATATATATATATATATATATGTATATATATATATATATATATATAATTTATTTGAGAGAGAAAGAGGGAGAGATCAATAGAGAGAGAATGAGTGTGCCAGGGCCTCCAGCTACTGCAAACAAACTCCAGATGCATGTGCCACCTTGTGCATCTGGCTTACATGGGTACTGGGGAATCAAACCTGGGTCCCTAGGCTTCATAGGCAAGCACCTTAATCACTAAGCCATCTCTCCAGCCCTAGAAATATATATATATTTTTTTTGGTTTTTCGAGGTAGGGTCTCACTCTAGCCCATGCTGACCTGGAATTCACTATGGAGTCTCAGGGTGGCCTTGAACTCACGGCGATCCTCCTACCTCTGCCTCCCGAGTGCTGGGATTAAAGGCGTGCGCCACCACGCCCGGCTCCTAGAAATATTTTTAAGTAGTCCTTCCATACTTGAAAACAACCCAGAATTGCTTCCTCTGGCTTAGACATGACCATTGCCAGCTTGAATCAGAGAATCACCCACTTAAGACCCTCATTAAATCAGCCCTGTTACCCCCCTTGTGAAGCACCTCATGACCATGAACCATCTTCAGCTTTCATGAGCTCCCCAAGTTCCCTCCCCTCCCACAGTTATGTAAGAGGTGAACAATCGGTTGGGGGACTCACTGGTAATGTAGCTGCCTGGGAGTTGCCCAGGGAGTCTGGGAGTACAGCTGCCATGATCCTGTGGTTAACCCCTCACTCAGGCTTCTGTAAGAATCCCCCATCAACTCACTGTCAAGCTGGGCTTGGACAGAATCCTTTCTTAGTCTGAGGGTACCCTCTCAAGGGACGGCAAATAGGCGTCTCTTTCTGTCTCCCAAAGAAAAATCCTGTGGCCACATCTTATCTCAGTTTTCTCATCTGCAAATATGAAGACAACAGGCTCTCCCTGGCAAGCTTTGGGAGGACAAAACAAGTTCAGTGTCCATAAGCACTTAGCATGGAGAAGTGGACATAAAGGATACAGGTCCTCCCCATAAGTGTGACAGAGAATCACCAGTTACCAGTTGGGATATTTGGGGGTTTCCTTTCTCATTGGCTTAGTTTCCAGTTTCTCCTCCACAAGGATGAGCCTTCGAAGGACAGTGGTCATTGTCCTACAGGGGCATTTGAATGCCCTCTGCACGCCTCCTGACCGAGAACCTGCTCCTCATACTGGCCCCGTCGTCTGAGCTGCAGAGGTGAACTGTGCCCCAGCCAGCCCCGGGGTTAACTTTCCCTCTGACCTGGAGAGGAGGGAGACGGGCCTTCTCACCTGAACTCCCACCGACCCTGTCCACAGCTGGACCTCAGGACCCGTCTTCCCTGTTTGTAACCGTTGCGTGATGTCCCAGTGGGTCTAACTTTGTCTTCTCGTTTCTTCCTGCATGGAAATATTTATGTTCTATAAAAATCACATCACATTTTAGGAAAGGCTGGCCTTTGAGCTTTAATTGCCATTGCCTAGGGGACAGTGAAGGTTTTTGAGCAGAAATGTTTGATGGCAGAGAAACACTGGGGGAGAAGGAGTTGGATGTTAGGTAGGTTCAGAGTAGGGGACAGGGAAACGCGGTCCCCACCCTTCCCTTCTGGACCATGACCCCCTGGGTGTTGAGTTTGAGAAACACTGGGTTGTACTGCCAAAGATTTGGGTGCTTGTCTGGGTCACCTTCGACACTGGTATCTAAGAACATGTGCAAACAGAAGAAAAAAGACAGGCTACTGGTACCGTGTGTACCACAAGTCTAAGCCTTGGGGTTTTGTTGTTCTTGTTGTTGTTTGTTTGTTTGGTTGGTTGGTTGGTTCCAGGCTGACCTGAAAACTCACTTGTGGCCTCAGGCTGGCTTCAAACTCACATTTGTCCTCCTACCTCACAACACCATGCCTGGTGTTAAGCCTTGGGGTGTTAGGGAGTCTCATTACCTTCATTTCCATTTATGCTTTTGCAATTCTAAGTAAATTGTGCTTATTTGGATATTTTTGGGAAATGGGAAGAAAAAAGGAGAGTTATCTTGGAGTTGTGAGATGACACTTTGATCCTTTTACTGTCTGGCCGATTAGGTTTGTGTGTGTGTCTCTTAACATCACGTAGCATTAAACACTTCTCACTGACCAGTTAACGTTCCAATCTGGTTTTCTTGCCTGCTTATCCAGTCTTCCACATGTACCCCCTACGTAGACGAACTCCAGGTTCATGCATTTGTAAACACATAGCAAACGTTTCTGTGCTCCTTTTTAGCAATGCTTTTATGAACATTTCCAGAAGTTCAACTGCTGAGTCATCGTTTCCTAGAATCACAGGGGACTCAGCTGCTCACTCTGTTTTCTTTCCCACACCAAGAACACTGACTCCTTAGGGGCCCCATGTGCCTTAGTTATTCATGACTGCTTCCAGTCTGATTTGGAGGGAAATCTATGCGATTAACAGTAGACCTAGAAATTAGATGGGATTTATAAAACATGACCACCACTGGCTTGACCTCCCTAGTTGTGTCAGGCCAGTCCTTTCTTAGTTAACCACAGCACTGTGGTGCTACGGGACCCTGTGACCTTAACCCAGGGCAGATGTTCAGCCACGGCCCACGTTATGTTGTATGCAGGATGATCAGGGGAGAGAATTGTTCTGGGGAGAGTTGAAGGGTAGATTTCCAGGTGGCACTGTCACACCCAAAGCTATGTAGCACTGAGGGAATCATCTGGCATTTTCTAAAATAAAGTCGAGGTGAGCCCCATCGGTGCCAGTTATCCCAGCATCCAGATCAGTTGTCGTGATGATGTCTCTTTGGACGTTGTCACCTCAGTGGTCCATTCATAAGACTTTTTGTTTGTTTTATATTTTCAAGGTAGGGGCTCATTCTAGCTCTGACCTGGAATTCACTATGTCATCTCAGCAAGACCTGAAACTCATGGCGATTCTCCTACTCTGGGATTAAAGGCATGTGCCACCACGCCCGGCCATTCACAGATCTTTCTTGGTGTACTAGGTGACTGTCAGCCCCACACACATATCATGACCTGACATGACCTGTAGCATGACAGTGCTATGGTGGGGACCCCACCACCCCAGGCACACATTCACTCCTTCTATCAAAGCAGTTTTGAGGACTCACTGACAAGCATCTTAAATATTTACTTCCCCATCTTTGAAATTTAAAGACAAAACTTTAAAAAAAATCTAGCAAAAGGCTGGAGAGACTGCTCAGTAGTTAAATCACTTGCACTGAGTTTGGAGGCCCCAAACCAACTTGGTGTCTGGTGTCTCTAACCCTAGCATACCCACAGCAAGGAGGGAGGTGGAGTCAGGAGAGCTTCCTGGAAACTCATTGGCCAGCTAGCCTGGCAAATGCAGCCTTGAATGACAATGAAAATGTGACACATTGCCGCCAACCAGGTGGAAAGCGAGGGTTGACACTCGAACTTGTCCTGTGATCTCCATACGAGCGCTGTGGCGCGTGCGCAGGCCAGACACGTGTCTCTCTCTTTCCACACACACAGCAGCACACACTTTATCTCTACACACACACACCTTTCTCTCACTCCACGCACACAACATACACCTTCTCTCTCTCCACACGCACACACACACTTCTCTCTATCCCCCCCCACACACAGAGTAAAGCATTTAGGTGCACAGATAATTGCTCGTGAATATTGAAAACCACCCTGCTTTGAAGGGGAGTTTCCATTTCTAAGTCGATGTAGAGGAAGAGAACTTGGTCCAGAACTGGAAGTTGGTGGTTTATTGGGGAGGGAGTATACCACCATCGCTGTTCAATTAAAATGTCTTTTCAGTGAAATTTAAGAAATGCATTGTGTTGAAATTTCAGAAACTTATAGCCCCAACTTAGAATTTCTTCTGCAAATAAACAAAGTATATTAACTGACAGAATGACATGATGAACTGCTTTGTAGCTCCTTTGTGTGAACGAATAAGCCTATAACAATAAATATCAGCATCATAATAATTTATTGTCATTAGTAGAACCCTTTCACAGATGCGTTCTATTGATGTAAAATGGAGAGCTCTTCAGTGTGGTACAGGGTTTCTGTTGATGGTATATTTAAATAGTGGATTGATTTTTTTATTATTAATTCCATAAAGAACATGGTCCTTTTTCTTTCAACTGGGAAGCCATATTGAAGTCAGTTGGCTTTTTCTCATAATTGATAGGAGAGAAAGTCTAACAATTCCCTTTCCAGTATTGTCTTTCCCTTTTGGTCCATAGACATCATTTTTCTGCACTCCTTAGATATCACAATGACTCTATCTTCTATGCAGAAGAACTATCAATACAAGCTGCCGCATAGTTATCCACAGTATTTATGTTCTTTATTGCCAAGGTTTAAAAAAACTTAACAGAGGAGGCCGAGTGTGGTAGCGCATGCCTTTACTCCCAGCACTCGGGAGTCAGAGGTAGGAGGATCACCATGAGTTCAAGGTCACCCTACATAGGGAATTCCAGGTCAGCCTGGGCTAGAGCGAGACCCTACCTCAAAAAAAAAAAAAAAAAAAAAAAAAAAAGGAGGCCAAGGCCTTATGGAAGAGGAAAGTGAGGGGAGGGAGCACGGGCATTACCATGGGATATTGTTTACAATCATGGAAGTTGTTAATTTTAAAAAAGGAAAAAAACGTAACAACTTTATCTGCCATATTTCTTCTCAGTTTTATAGGAAGTAATTAAAGGTACAGAGAAAATGCCAAGAGTTTCCAGTTACTACTGTTTAGTAACCAGTGTTGCCATACCTTACACATTGTGTTAATTATCTTAACCACTGTTATGGTAAAATACCTAACAGAAGCAATTTAAGGAGGAAGGATCTGTTTTCACTCACAGTTTGAGAGGACACAGTCTGTCATGGTGGAAAAGCATGTTATAGTTCATGGAATCAAGTATCTCTTTAGCACTATTTCCTTGCCCTTATAATTGAGCCATTTCCCATTATTTTCTTCACTGTCCCCTGTAGGTGTAAAACTGTAATTCTGGGCTGGGGAAATGGCTTAGCGGTTAAGGCGTTAACCTGTGAAGCCTAAAGACTTCGATTCCCCAGGACCCACGTAAGCCAGATGCGCAAGGGGGCACATGTGTCTGGAGTTCATTTGCAGTGGCTGGAGGCCCTGGCACACCCATTCTCTCTTTCTCTCTGCCTCTTCCTCTATCTCTCTCTCTCTCAAAAATAAAACATTTAAAAAACTGTAATTCTCTAATTATCGCAAATTTTTCTTCTAATTACATTAACCCTGTTCAAGCCCACCAGCTCCATGTTGCAGTTAAAAATAAACAGATATCAGTCTTATTATTAAAGCTTAACAGCTTCTGTCTCAAATTAAAATTGTTGAACCTGCTAGTAATATCTATCCTTCCTTTTCCCATAGTTTCGCTCATGTGTTGTTCATCAATCTTAACTCTTAAGTCTGAATTTTTGGCTCCCTGTTAGGTAAAATATTTATTTCATTTAACTTAGCCAAAGCCAAACTTGGGGCAGCCTGGAAATATCTAAGCAGCTTCTCTACTACTCTCCACAACATGACCCTCTGTAGGGTTTTCTTTTTTGGAGAAAATCGGAGTTCTTTTGGACACCCACAGAACGGCTAGGCTGCAAATGCCTGCTCAGCCATGGTGTGCATTGTGACATGGACCTGGGTCTGCAGTGGCACAATTCTTACTGTCCCCTCTCTGGAATCCTGTCAATGGCAGCATCTCCTGGTCTAATTTCTGCTTGTAATCTGATTAAGGGGTTTGACTTGTTTCCGCCTGCAGCCTTTGGCATTGCGTTTATCATACGCTCAAGGACACAAGTGCCTGGTCGCTCACTCTGGCCCAGCACTGTGAAATATCGCAACCCAGTTTTGCTGAGAGCAGCCCAGGCTGTTCCTGCCTGAGAATTAGTAGTAGAATCAGGCTGTTACCCAGCTCTCTGTGTGCAACCATGTTCAGAAGCCCGGGGCTTTCCAGCTATTTGGGAGCCTTCAAGTTCTCTGAGAAACAAGGTAAGGCAAGAGAACCGTAACAGAAGCAACTCCGCACTCCTTCTGTAATATTTTCCCGGGGAGCCTGCATTTCATCTTGCATTCTCCCCTGCTGCTTTAGTTATTCATTTGTCTCCAAAGGATGCTTTAAATATCTAATTGAGTCCATAAATGGTTCATTTTGTAAATTTTAAAAATGTATTTTCTCTATCGTTAAACCATTGACACATATATAGCAAAAGTAACAAATTAATATGAAATGCCCAGACTTCGGGCCAAATTCTGGTTATTTGCACTTTAGCTAAAAATATTTTTCTAAACCAGATGTTATCCATACTAATTATTTCCAGTATGCATGCGTGAATGCGTCTCTTTTTCTTATCTCTTCCTGTAAGATGGTTTAGAGCAAAATGTTATCTTTCAGTGGCTTCCTCCCCAGCACAGAGGCAGATGCATGTTTCCTATTTAATTGTTGAAAGGTATCACATATTCAATGTAGAGTCTGAACAAAAATGAAATTCTAGTGCTATTTTAAATGCCGATTAGAAACTCAGCCACTGTATGTCCAAAGTATTCTACAACTCAAATGCTGTACTAGGAAGTGGCTAGAACAAGTCAGATCTGTGATTCAGGAATTTTCTTTTTCAATAGTGAATAAGGTGTCGTATACTCAGAGTAGAAGCCTGGGTGATTAACTGGCATCGTGTTTTCATTGCATTATGCTGCTCTACCTGGCCAATGTCCAAATCCCAAGATTCAGGATTTGATGGAAAAGGAAGTGTTAGCATCTGGTCAATTTTGTACATCTTTTTTTTTTTTTTTTCTTCAGGCTTCTGCTTCTAAATATTAAGCAGTAAAGCTACTTCCTTGAGGGAAGAAGTTTCTGTGAGTGTCTATATGTGGTTTTCTCTGGGTGCACACATTGTCATTGTGCCAAAATCTGAACAACAGATGACTTGCCATTAGAACGGTTATGAATTTTGTCTGTGCCTGGTTTTGATTAACCCGTTCACTATAGCTGTGTATTTTCCTGTGTGGAATTGTTGCCATCTGACTTACATAATAGCTGTCTTATCTTCAAAAATAACTGAGTCGTTATTTTGATGTATTGTTGTTTAGACTTTAATGAAAGCAATAAAGATATAACCGAGGCATCCTTTACTCCCCAGCAAACTCCCTTCCCATTCTTTGAAGACTTGAAAATTTACTGGGCAGATTACTTTTAACCTTTCTGGGTACCTTGGTCAAAATTACTTAATTATTGCCCCCCCCCCCCGAGTATATAATTGTTATTTGGTATTTAAGTGTTTCGAGTAAACTTTTTTACTGTAACAAAGTTAAATCATAGCAATGAATTATGTGAGAATACATTTTTGAACTATGAAGTATGTTGACTGCACTTCAGAAAAAGAAATAAGCAAACAAACAGGAAACTTAACTTGTGTAAAACTTATACATGAAAATTGATTCTTAGAAGGTGTCGGTTTTGTCTAGTGATAGCTTCCTTTTTTCTTAAGTTACAAATCCAAGGGGAGTTTGAGGAATGCGTTGCCACTGGAGCGTTTCAACTTATTATGTAACTATTTCAATGTTGGATTATTTCTTTTTCAGATTTCAACAAGACAAACTTAAGCTTCATTGGATTCCCCCATCAAAGAAAAGCTCCAAGGTAAAGTGGTCTTTGTTCAAGAAATCTTAAGTGTTGGAGATGTGGAGTAGTGTTAAAATGGACTTTGTGAAATTCTTACCCTTCCCCTTTTCCTCTGCAGTGTGGGAGTGGGGTCCTTAGGCATGTGCTCCCCCAGAGAGCTGAGCACTCCGCTGCTTGGCTTCTTAATTTTCTAACTGATAAGTTTAAGGATTTGGAAATATGTTTTCTCCTCTGAATTTTACTCATTAATATATACAGTGAGGGCTAGAGAGATAGCTCAGTGGTTAATGCACTTGCCTGCAAAGCCCAGTGACCCAGGTTCAATTTCCCAGTATCTATGTAAAGCCAGATGCACAGTGGCACATGCATCTGGAGTTCGTTTGCAGTGGCTGGAGGCCCTGGCACACCCTTTCACCCCCTCCCCCCAATCTGTGTGTCCTCACTATCTCTCTGCCTTCAAATAAATAAGTAAAAATATTTAAAAACAAAGGAAAAACATAACCAATGTACTTCCCTCTTCCCTCCTGTGTCTGCATCTAGACAGCTGCCCATGTGAGATCTCAGCACCTTGTCTCAGTCTCTTAACCTGTCTGCATTTGCAGGTCCCTGCAGGGCATTGTGGCTACTGATTTGATTTGCCTAATGGGGCACACCACTAACTGTAAGATGGCATACAAGTCAAAGTGAATGCCAAACCAGGTGCCTGCAACCCAAGGGCTTCATGGAAGGTTATCAGTTAGAGCGTTGGATAGTTTCAAGTGCAGGCACAGAGCCGTCCCTATGCACTTGGGCCTGGATCTCAGGATACTTCAATTCACTGTAAGGACCCAACCCCCATTCTACCCTGCCTGCCATGCAGAAGTTCCCGTTCCTAGTGCACTGTGGCATCGTTCCTTTACTAGAAAGGGCTTACATTGCTTTCGCAGTAGAATAGAGACTTGTCTGAATCTTCTATGGCTTTGCATTTGAAAATAGAAGTGGAAGCCGGGCATGGTGGCGCACACCTTTAATCCCAGCACTTGGGAGGCAGAGGTAGAGAATCACCATGAGTTCGAGGCCACTGTGAGACTACATAGAGAATTCCAGGTCAGCCTGAGCTAGAGTGAGACCCTACCTCGAAAAACAAAACAAAACAAACAAAACAAACCAAAACAAAACAAAAAAGTGGATCTCCTAAGGAAAATCTTTGGTGTATTTTATACACAACTAAACATAAGGTACGTTTAAGCAACAGTGACTCGGGCATCAGAAACATGGTCCTCAGGGTCTGAGGAAATCATGAATGTGCTACTTACTTGAAACTTCATGTATGGCTTGTTTGAATAAAATCTGAGGTGCATTTCATATGGGGCCTAGCAGTTGTCTTAACTGTAATACAGCTAAGAAGTGAGTGAGGAAAAGACAGAGAAGGGGAGAGAGGAAGGATCTGCTTATTCAAGGAAAGGCAAAGTTGACACATCTGTCAATCAGACCTTCTTCTGTCAAAGCACATCTCCAATGATTGACACAGAGGAAGGAGGGCAAAGGTTTGGGAAAAGACATGAGGGGCAGGCTGGAGAGATGGCTTAGTGGTTAAGGTGCTTGCCTGGTAAGACCTGAAGGACCCAGGATCAATTCTCCAGGACCCACTTAAGCCAGATGCACGAGGCAGCACATACATCAGTAATTCATCTGCAGTGGCTAGAGGTCCTGGTATACCCATCCTCTTTCTCTCTCTCTCTCTCTTTTTTTAAATAAATAAATAAATATAATATGTTTTTTTAAAAAAAGAATGGGTGGCTATTTCAGAAAAAGATAGAGACAGTTGGATGAAAAATGCAAAATTAGGCTGGGAGATAGTTCATTGGGTAAAGTGCTTGCTGCATGTGTGTGAGGACCTGAGTTCAGATCCCAGCAGCCGTGTAAAAACATGCCAGGTGTGGTAGTGTGCCCCTGTCATCCCAGCACTGGGGAGGCAGGGACACGGAATCCCCACGGCTTGCTGAGATCTCCGTTTATCCACAGACCTCGCCTCAAAGAGTAAGGTGGAGAGTTACTGGGGACCACACACCCACCAACATCAGCCCCTGGCCCCCGCACAAACACATGCATGCTCACACATATACGTGCTCACATATGAACATGCACACACACACACATTCAAAAAAGGAAGAAAAAAATACAAAGGTGTTTCTCCTGGAAAGCCTTGAAATTATAATTACAAAAACGAAGCCTATAGCATGATCTTCAGCTATAAACCGAGAGGTGTTTTCATGTTGAAATGCCAGCTCATAACTTTTAGCTGTGAGCTATGGCACCACGCCAAGGTCTACAGATGTTGTCTTTCCGTGGACCCCTTGTCCCAGAGGTAGAAGGGCAGGGCCTGGCTTTTGAGCTAGGACTGACTGGTCACCAGTGCTGTGAGCTGGCCACAGCCTCCATTCTGTCACCTAGGATGAGTCAGGAAAGAAAGGGAGGGTGATGTCAGGACTTCTTGGGAAATGCGCACTTCATCAGCCGTAGATGGCAGAAAGAGTTGCTTGTTGATGTTCGCTTCCGAATCCTTGTCTAAAACAAGGTGCCTAAGTTTACTGCTGCTTACGGCCCTCTTGTCTAGAAGGCCCGGGAAGAGACCGGGTTCTCACGGGCTCTGGCTCACACGGAGCATCTGCAGCCCTGCCGATCAGAGCTACACACCCGTACTTGTCGTCTTGGTCTTCCTCTGTGCCCATCATTTCCTTCAAAGCCATGTGGCATGTGGCAGGAAGGGGGAGACAGGACATGGAAATAGGAACCAGCTGCAGACAGCCACAGCATTATGGCTTGTACATGTGAAAGTACGTGTTTTAAAAGACATTACTTTATTAATATATGCAGATATACAGTGCTTCGTGCATGTGGGCAAGATGAGAAAAAGTTATATGGAGAGACGGTCTCTCAGTCATAGTGTTTAAAAGGCTGAGGAGAGGGACAGAGAAAGGGAGGGGAAAGGGAGCAAAGGACGCTGGTTTTAATTAATGCTACTGAATATATGCTCTTCTAATTCTGGATATTTGTGATCATTTTTGCCCTTACGTATGACATCAATAGTGTATCAAGTGTGGATGTAAAGTAACTTCAAGTAAATTGTAGTATGCAATCAATGTAAACAGGCGTAAGAAGTTACCAGCACCCTCCCCGAAAGAAAACACACAATTAACTGTGTGACAATGGCATGACTCTTATGTTCTGCATTTTTTGTCGCTGCTACTCTGGATCTCGATTTAATATTTTCTTAATGGGGCAACTTTTAGCTTTCAGAAAGAGCTCTCTCTTGATGGGAAGGAAGAGTCTGCTAACCACAAAAGAAGACTCGATGCCAAGCTTTTAGCTGCACTCCCTAGAGGTAAGACTTTCTACGGGGCCCACCGCGTCTGAGCGCGCGGACCCGGACACCTGCGTCTCACTTTCCACCTCCTCGCAGTCTCCTCGCCCTCCCTCTCTGCCTGTCCAAGAACTGGCTTCAGCTGCTGGGCTTCTCTTCTTGCATTTTGCATCTTCACCTTTCCACTTGTGTTTTGGTGGTCCGAGGTAGGGTCTCACTCTAGCCCAGGCTGACCTGGAATTCACTATGTAGTCTCAGGGTGGCCTTGAACTCACAGCGATCCTCCTACCTCTGCCTCCCGAGTGCTGGGATTAAAAGTGTGCGCCACCACGCCCGGCCTCCACTTTTTTTTTCCTTCCAGTGTTGCTGGAGGCTGAGTAAAGAGAGGGAGAGAGCAGGGGGATGGCAATCCCTCTTCTCTCTTCCTTTTCCCCTTTCCCATGGAACCTGGGACCATTGCCCCGCCAGTAGAGGGCTTGCCTAGCAAGCCTGAAGCCCTCAGCTCCATGGCCAACACCGCACACAGGGAATGTGGTCACACCCCGCCTGCTGTCCTAGCACTCAGGAGCTGGAGGGAAGTTCATGGTCATCCTCAGCTATGTAGCAAGTTCAAAATCAGCCTAGGATACATGAGTGCAAAAATATTGGAGTTAACTTCCCCCAAGGACTGTTATCTCTCGCAGGACCCCATTTTTCTCTACTTGTCCCTAGCAGCTGCTCACCCAACACTTAGCCAGTGCTAAGGCTGGTATACACTGTGCGACACGCCTCTTCTTAGGGGCTTCTGTTGTCACTGCTAAGAGGTACACGATACATGTACCTGCTCTAAGCCAGCCTCCCACATCATGAACCGTTGCTTGATCTCTTTCCCACCCACTGCAGTGCTAGCAGAAGGGCTGTTCAGTTCACGCCAGTGTGCAAAATATCTTTATTCCAGCTGAGCATTATGACCCTTCCTTTTGACCAAAGGGCAGACTTTTTTTTCCTGTTCTGAAAGGAAAAAAGAAAGCAAGCCTAAAATAAATTAGAACAACAGAAGAAATATTCCTTTAAAATCCAGTTTCAAAGGCTCACTGACAAATTGTGATATACCCCGAGGGGATGAACGGATGGTGCGCCTACACACAGTCTGATGAGGATGGTCATTTAACGGCCTGACTCCAGGGGTTTAGCTTGGTGAAGGAAACTTGACCAGGGGCATGGTGCAATTGTCAAGTACTTACAAAACTGTCAACTGAAATATAGACCTTGAGTGGATGTTGGTTGCCTCAGAGGAAAAATAAGAGCGTGCAGTATTCAAAAGAGTTAGACGAGCATTGGAGAGATGTAGCTCAGTGGTTAGGTATACTTTCTGTACAAACATGACAGCCTGAGACAGCCTGAGTTCAAAGCTCTAAATCCCATGTAAAAACAGCTGGGCATGACCATGTGCACGTGTTACCCCAGTCCCATTGCAGGCAAGTCTAGGGGCACCACGAGGGCACAAACATGTGCATATACCACACCACTCCACACACACACCACATCGCATTACACACCAACACATATGCGTGCAAATGCGTGTGTGCGTGCGTGCATGCACACACACACACACAAGCAGAAAAAGAAAAGAGAAGAGATGAGATTTCATATGAGAAAGAAAACTTTAGATTACCTTCCCCTTTATCTGCAGAGCTATGTCCCAAGACCCACCACTCACTCCCACATGTCTGAAACAGGGACAGTACTGAACTCTGTACATGCTACTTTGTTTCCTGTACCTACGTGCCTGTGATAAAGTTCAATTTATAGACTAGGTACAGTACGGGGTTAGCAACAATTGTGGTTAGCAATGTTCTGCACTGAGAGGCACGAGGTTGCGCATTCTGACTGTGGCAAGACTGAAGGCAGTGTTAATATTTTGAGAGCATAGTTGAGTGCGGGTGGCTGAGGCCGTGGAAGGCTGGGCTGTGGATCCAGAGATCCGCTTACCCAGAAAGGAAGTGGCCTTTCCTGCAGGCTCGTAGCTCTCCTCATTGAGTATTCACAGAGCAAGAAGACCGGTTGCTAGATGCGCTCAGGGTAGGAAGGGTGCTGTGGAGAGTTCACTCATGGACAACCACGTGGACCAGGTGGGAGATGAAACGTGGCCCTTCCGATTTGTAGGATTCCCTAGGAAAGAGAAGGAAACCCAATTTTATCTGAGCCAAAGTTATGTTTTAAATCTTGGTAGGAATACTATCAAGGAAAAATATAAACATGACCAAATAGATTGAGCCTTGGCCAAGAAGAGTTGACTGATGGTCCCCAGTTCCATATAGTCAAAGTTGTAAAAGTTATTCCCACTAGTCTAATGCCTCCCTCTTATATCTTCTCTATCCCAGTACCCCCCCCCCCTTTTTGATAATATTATGGACAATAGTACAGTCAGGAAACAAAATGACATGGCAGGTTTCTGAAGACTCACACTCTACTTCATAATATGACATATCAGCTTACTAACCAGTTTCATTACAGAACTTATCATACTTGATGATAGAAATATAAGTTTCTCAAACTAAAGTTGTTGATTGCATGTATTAACCAGATTCATGTTTCTAAGTCAACAAATGTTAAGTCTTCAAAGCATGCTGAAAACATCCTGTGTCCCCCTCCTGAGCCTCACTCCACTCCTCACACTTCCACTTTACGCCCGTCTTCTTGGCTTCCATGACTGGACAGGCAAGTTTGAAAGACCTATGTGTTCCCAACATCCTCTTTCTCTTAACTGATATTCAAATGATTTTGTCTGTTGCCTCTTGATAATATACTTTCAAAAAGGAATTAATCGTAATTTTGCTTCCTTATTTTTATTTGTCCCTGGGAATGGAACTCAGGCACATAATGCAAGCACTCTTTCAATGAGTTACATCCCCAGCATAAATTCATTTCAATGACACAGTTTTATGTTTGTTCTTAAGTTCGCAGAAGTTTTTTTTTTTGTTTGTTTGTTTTGCCTCTGTAAAACTTAATGTTAAAACGAACGTCAGTCCCCTCTTTCAATTCTCTCAGCTATATATCAGACAAGAAATGAAGGGATTAAAAATCATTACCTAGGACTGGAGAGGTGGGTTAGCAGTTAACGCACTTATCCGTGAAGCCTAAGGACTCATGTTCGACTCTCCAGGTCCCATATAAGCCAGATGCACAGTGACACAAGCACACAGTGTTGCACATGGCACAAGGGGGTGCACGTGTCTGAAATTCTATTGCAGTGGCTGGAGACCCTGGCCTGGCAATTCTTTCTCTCTCTCTTGCATAAAAAAGTCCAGTCTGTTGGACTTGGCACAAAAAATAAAATAAAATAAATCATTACCCATGGAAAGATTATACTGTTAAAGTAGATTTTCCAGTTTAAATCTAAGAAAGTGACCAAGTACCTTATACTCTTGATAGTGTTATTGTAATGTCACATACATGCCATACAATTCATTCATTTTCAAATTTACATTTCATTGGCTTCTTGCATGATCATAATATTGTATTTCTATCACCACAGTCATTTTTGAACATTCTTACCATTCCAAAAAGAAACCCCATAGCATTAAGCCATCTTCCCTCCTTGTTATTCCTCTCTTGTTGCAATGACTCATTTTACAAGCTTCTTGTCTTTCTATTAGTGGCTGCGGTCCAAAGGTGAAGTGTAAAGCAGTGTTCCTGTGGGAAGGCAGCAGTGTGCCCTGTGTTTTCAGGCAGTGGTCCTGCACCTTCCCGCCTCCAGTTCCCCGTACTGAAGTTTGGAGGACTAAGTTCACCAGTGTCCTTACCGTACATAAGTCCCCCGCTTCTCAGAAGAAGTTGAAGAAGCTGGGTTTCCCAAGGAAAGCACTTGGCAAACCAAATTGTGCTGAATATTGGTGTTGGGTATTCTTATTACAAAGAAGAGTTGGTATAACTGTGTGGAATGTTAGAGCTGTGCTCTCCAGTTCCCTTAAATGCCTTACTAACAACTGACCCGCAAACTCCTGGCAGAAATGACAAAAGTAACAGACTCATGGGTTCCATTTGGCCGCGGAAGTGCCATTCTAAATAACTCAAGAAAGATCCAGAGACCCTGTAGCGGGTGTGAAGAGGTAATGCAGTACATAGTCATCTTCACGTATTTGAAGGCCAAGTAGATCATTTCCTTCTACCATGCCAGTTAGACTAGTTTGTTTACATCTGGGTTGTTCAAAGACTAGTATTACTGAACTGGACCCATTTGTGAGTTGTAATTATGGTAAGGCATTCAATCAATTGAACTGTGGATATTGAATCTAACTTTAGAAAATATCTTTATTGGGCTGGAAAGATGTCACAGTGGTTAAAGACACTTGCTTTTAAAGCCTTCCAGCCAGAGTTCAGTTCCCAAGTACCCATGTAAAGCCAGATGCACCAAGTGGTTCATGTGCCTGGAGTTTGTTTGCAGTGACAAGAGGCCCTGGAGTACCCATATGTGCTCTTCTCTCTCTCTTTATCCCCTCTCTCTCTCTCCTTTCTCCCCTTCTCTCTCTCTCTTTATCCCCTCTCTCTCCTTTCTCCCCTTCTCTCTCTCTTTCTCTCTCTCTATCTTTTTTCTTTTTGGATTGCTTGCAAGTAAACATTTTAAGGCATCTGTATTGCTTATTTGGGGAAATAAACAATGAAGAATTTAGTGACAAGGAGACTTATTGTACTCTTAAATAGTTTAGAAAATGTATTGTGCAAATATACCTTTAGAAAGAGGAAAAAGGTTAAAACAGTTCAAATTTAGTAAAATGTTAACATGCAATGAAGGGTATCTCTTAAATTTTCTATACATTTTAAATTACATTAGAACTGTTCAAATGGGGCCTGGGGAGATGGCTCAGTGTGCAAAGTGTTTGTCATGCAAGTCTGAGGGTCTGAGTTTGGATCCCCAGAGCTCACGTAAAGCCTGACACAGTAGTGCCCGTCTGTAGCCCAGCATGCCCATGGCAAGAAAAGATACAGAGTCAGATAAACCCCTCTCATTCTCTCCCTCTCATTCTGCTTCTCTTTCTTTCTCTCAAATAAATGAATAAAAATATTTTAAAAAGAAAAATCACCAGTGCTCACTGGCCTGCCGGCCTGGTGTGCACAGTGGCAGATAATGAGATCTTGCCTCAGACCAGGAGAAAGGCAAGGACTGACACCTGAAGTTGCCTCTCTCCCTCTCTCTCTCTCTCTCTCTCTCTCTCTCTCTCTCTGTGTGTGTGTGTGTGTGTGTGTGTGTGGAATGCATGCTTCTGCACTCACACACATGATCACAGATACACAAAAAACTTTAAAAACTGTATATATATTTTTTCTGTGGTAGGGTTTCACTCTAGCTCAGGCTGACCTGAAATTTACTATGTAATCTCAGGGTGGCTTTGAACTCACAGGGATCCTCCTACCTCTGCCTCCCGAGTGCTGGGATTAAAGCGTGCGCTACCACACCACACTTAACTGTATTCTTAAAGAAAAGAAACCTTCAAGAGTAATAATCAGGGATTTGGAAATGGCTCAGCATTTAGCACTCACCATGCAAGCCTAGTACCTGCGAGCCTGAAGACCATGCATGAGGCAAAAGCAATTGCGAATGAATTCAATCCTGCGTCTTCCCATTTCTCCTCGGCTTCACCTATCACCACGTTGATCCCAGGCTGTCTGGACTCCTCTCTTTCCCACTAGCTCCGTGCCTTCAGGTGCCCTTATGAGTTGATGCTCTGAAGAAAGGGACAAGAAGAGTCAGTCCTTCTCTACTGACTCTGACCATTTCTCCAAGGGACAGTTGCTTGGCACCTCAGTCATATCCCTGTAGTGAGTGTCACATGAGGACCCCCAGTCTGATCCTCCAGTGTGAGAGGAATCCACCATCCACGAGGATGATGGTGAGAAACAAAGTCACCGTCTCCCTCCAGTTTTCTGTGTGGGAGCCTTAGAGCCTACCTGGTCTCCAGTGTGATCCATGGAAACACAGTCAGAGATGCTTAGGCATTACACGAGAGGGTGGAACGGGACGGCTTCATGGACGAAGTTTGCAGGTGGCCCTGTGGCCTATGTGGTACTGGCCTTTGCTTTTGCAAATATTTTCCGGAGTACAATCCTGTGTTAAACCTAACAAAAGTTAGCATCGATACACACTAGGCTTTCTGCTAACGATCACCTTGCTGGATCTTGCGAGTTAGACCTTCTTTGACACCTTTGTGTGAGTAGAGCCTGCCCTCTTAGCCTGTGTGAAGTGGTTTGTTAGCCCAAAGTGTGACGTGTGTATGTGTGACCCTGTATGTGCACATTTGTTCATACGACATCTACCTTCCCTACCAGCAAACAAACTCTCAGAAAGCAGAAAGTGAGGCAGTGTTAAGTGTCACCATTACATAGGAACCAAGAACAGCAGTTTGAGTTCCATTAACGATGTGGCGTGAATAAATAAAATGAATGCATGACTTCTAAATAATGACCCTTTTTGTTCTTTATGCTTTGTCTTAGTGGCAGAATTAAGACAAATATTCGAACCAAAGAAGAAAGAGTTTTTAGAAATGAAAAGGTAAGATATTTATGGTGCGTAAGTAGTGGGTAGAAGAGTTCGGAACTTGTTTATCCCTTACCATTGACTCACTATGCTTTTTTTGATCTATTGCACAGAAAAGAAAGAATTGCCAGGCGCTTGGAAGGAATAGAAAATGATGCGCAGCCCATCCTGTTGCAGAGCTGCGCAGGGCTAGTGACTCACCGCTTGCTGGAGGAAGACACGCCCAGATACATGCGGGCCTCCGACCCCGCCAGTCCCCACATTGGTGAGCACACCTGCCCGTGCGTGGTCCGGCAGGCTCCCTGCATGTTATAATCACCTTTGACACCTAATGGGCTTAATGTGTCTTGCCGAATCAAAAGCAACTTAAGGTTTGAGGGGAACAAACTTTCATGTCAGCAGAGAGTGGAGGCCAGAAGCAGAGATGACTGGTCACTTTGTGTCCACACTCAACAACAGACAGATGACTGCTAGTGCTCCGCTTGCTTTCTTTTCTCCCCTAATTATCCAGTCCAGGATCCCAGCCCACAGGCCAGTACCACCTTCAGGATGGCTCTTTCCTCTTCAGTGAGACCTCTCTGGATCGCTACTCACAGACACCCAGAGGTGTGTCTCCTAGGTGATTCCAAACCCAGCCTTGTTGACACTGAGGACTGGCCATCACACCCAGCAACAGAGAGCAGCACCAGTAACACTGGTCAGCTCTGCTCTGTGCCATGGATGTGTCACTCTTGTAAGGAATGAATCTCCTTGGCACACTGTTAGGTGTCCAATGTCCATCATTCACCCCCTAGATGGGAGCCCCCTCAAAGGCAGACATCATGTCCATCTCTCCACACCCTCAGGGCACACCTGATATAAATGTAAATTAAGTCAGAATTTATAAAAATTATTGTTGTTGTTGTTATTCAGTGCTGAAGTGATACATGCTAAGTAATTTCTCTACCACTGAGCAACATTTCTAGCCTTAGAGAAACGAACTTGGCAGACTAACAAGTGTCTTACATGGTCTGATAAAGTAATTCTACTTTTATGAGTCTATTGTGAATGTAGCTCATACTAATGTAGCTCAGAAGCTCATACTAAAAGAACGTAAGTCCAACAAATTGTCAAAGGATTGATTATATAATGCCTATTGGGTAGAATATTCTTAAGACTTAAAAAAATTATGCCTTTAGAATAAGATTTCCAAATACATGAAAATGTTTTATATAAAGAAAGAAATCTTGGGACTGGGGCCATGACTCGGTGGATCGGTGCTTGCTATGCAAACACGAGGACCTGAAGTCGATCCTCAGCACCCGTGTAAAAGGCTGCGCGCACCAGGAACCCGAGCACTAAGTGGGATGGAATCCGAGGGATCCCTGGGTCGCCATGGCAAACCAGTCTAACTGGAAAATAGGGAGTCCCCAGGTTCAGTAAATGACTCTGTCTCAGGGAAATAAGGCAGGAATGACAAAAAAGAGCAAGCAGTCCCTTCCACTGGCGTCTGCCCAGCTGCACACCAGAAACGTGCCTGTGCAGTAGAGGAAGACACCAACGTCTTCCTCTGGCCTCTGCAGGCAGCACACACACACACACACACACACACACACACACCCCAAAATGAATAAATCAACTGTTCACACCACTAGAAAGAATATATAAAATGCCAGGCGATTAGTGTATAGTACAAGGATGGATGACTTGGGTGTTCACAGTTAGGTTTTCATCTTAGACATTTTCTGCAGCTGTTGGAAAACACCACTTCTATAAAAACAAAGACTGCCTTGAGCCATATGAAACCACAACCTATTTGTTGAATTATACAAGTTCCAATAGCTGCTGTCTTTACTAGAAGACTCTCAGCTTGCCGTCTGGCTTCGTATGTGAAATAGTAAACCCCAAACCAAAAAAATCAACAATGGGGAATAAGTGCTGAGCAAGGCTGGGGCCTCGGGGTGTTCTGAGGGAACTTCAGGGTGGGCCAGGCAGCCCGGCTTGCAGCACTCACACGTTGCGCCCGAGCGCGGCCCTTCTCGGGCCTTGGCAGTGCCTCAGTGAGTGCTGTGTGCGGGGCCGGGGCGTCCTGGGTGTAGCCATCACACGGCCGTCCTGCGTGGCTTGATCTGTGTTCTCCTATGGTCTGCTTATAGGGAGATCAAATGAAGAAGAAGAAACTCCTGATTCTTCTTTAGAAAAGCAAGCTCGCTCTAAATATAGCTCAGAAACCTCTGCTGTCCATAGTTCAGGCTCCATGGACACCCAGGGTCTTGAGTCCAAAGCGGAAAGGATCGCAAGATATAAAGCGGAAAGGAGACGGCAGCTGGCAGAGAAATACGGGCTGACTCTGGATGCTGAGGCTGACTCCGAGTATTCATCTCGGTACACCAAGTCCAAGAAGGACCCAGATGCCACCGACAGGCGAGGAGGAAAGAGTCAGGAGCCAGAGGAGTCAAGCAAAGATCCCAGTTCTCTGTACTCCAGGGCGGAGACCACAGGGCTCAGGACCTGCGCGGCGGGAGCCAAGGACCATCCGCTCCAGGGCAGTGACATTTCCGACCAGGAGCTGCTGCTAAATGTGGAAAACCAAAGACGGGGTCATGAGCTGAGGGCCGACCTGCTCACAGGAACTGACAGTTCCCCAGCCCTCTTCCCCGGGAAAAGCACCTCCTTCCCTGAAGTGCCAAAGTCCCCAAAGCAAATGCCCACCTCATCACTCCAGCACTCCTCCCTGAGCCACTCAAGTGGTGACCCGCCGCCCGTTGAGGCCCGGTCCAGGTAAGCAAGCCGGAAGGCCCCAGGCCGCCTTTCTCTTTGCCTTGCTCTACAGCCTGGAATGGCATATATTCGTATAATTTTTACAGTGTCACAACAGCTTTGCCAGAACAAGGAGCTCCATGGTGTGTGTGTGTGTGTGTGTGTGTGTGTGTGTGTGTGTATTCTCTTTGAAAATAAACTAAATGGGTGTCAGGACACTTTGATGGAAACCCCCCCCCCTTATTCTTTTTGCACCATTTCTCACCCCGTTTCCTAGTTTTCCTTTTTGTTTGTTTTTTCCTTATCATACCCAAGACTTAAGAACTTTTGTGATGACTTGGCTGATATTTATAATCACAAAGTGGAAAGAGCAGCAATAAGCAGGGAGTGGACGGTCTCTGTTTAGGTACAGAGTCTCAAAAGCATGGAGTGTCACTAAGGTATGGTTAGTTACCTAGGCGCCCACGTGCAGTAAGATCCCACATGTCAGGACACCATGACAAAGTACTGCCGCTAAGAGAAACTCGTGTGAAGAAAAGTGACCATTTCAGAAAACAGCAGAAGATGGAAAATTCGAAAGTCAGATGATAGGCAAGAACATGTGTTGGTTTCTTTTTCTTTCTGCGATGTGTGTGAGTGGAGCACACGTGTACCACAGTGCACGTGTCACCGCCAAAGGACAACGCTGAGCGTCTGTCCTGCCCCCACCTCCATTGAGGCAGGGTCTCTGTTCACGACTGCATTCCCCCAGGCCCGCTGGCCCCTGAGCTTCAGGAGCGGTTTCTTTCTCCACCTCCCAGCTCGCCCTAGGTGCGCTGGACTTACGTGCACCAGCACCGCAGCAGCAGGATTTTTATACGGGTGCCAGGGGTTTGAACTCAGGTACTCATGCTTGCATAGCAAATGCTTTATCCCCTGAGCTAGCTCCTAAGCCCTGATCATATTTCAAGTGCACTTTAGGCTGGGGAGATGATGTAGCGGTTAAAGGCACTTGCTTACAAAGCCTGCTGGCCAGAGTTCCATTCCCCAGTGCCCACATAAAGTCAGATGCACAAAGTGTCACATGTTTCTGGAGTTCATTTTCAGTGGTAAGAGGCCCTAGTATGCCTATGCGCTTTCTCTCTAAAATAGATAAACATATTTAAAAAAATAAATGACATTTTACTTCAACTCAAGCTAACAGTCTAGGTACATCTTAAAACTTTTTATTCTTTTTTAAAATTAATTAATTTATTTAATTGAGATAGAGCAGGAGAGAGGAGGGAGGGAGAGAGAGAGAGAAAGAGAGAGAGAGAATGAGCGTGCCAGGATTTCCAGCCACTGCAAACAAACTCCAGATGCATGTGCCCCCTTGTGCATCTGGCTTACATGAGTCCTAGAGAATCAAACCGGCATCCTTTGGCTTTGCAGGCAAACGCCTTAACCACTAAGCCATCTCTCCAGCCCTCTTAACTGTATTTTTTAAGTTCAAACTAAAACAATAAACATAAAGCAATAGCTTTATGGGTGGGAACCTAAGATTAAGCAAATTTATATGTGTGCACACATGTATGCATATGTTGGGAAAATGGATATATTAGTATACATGTGCATATATTTAACATATCCATTTTAGATGTGTATGTTAGAAATACTGTATTTGTTTCACTTTGGGATGGCATAATTAATATCTGGTCATCTTTATGTTGCTGTGACTCACCTAAAGTGATCATTTTAGTCAGGGTTAGGGTTATGTTTGGTCATTCAGACTAAAACACTAAAAGATGTCAACTTCTAAGACAATCCAACACTAGAAATCCTAAGAAAGATCTTTGTTTAGCTATGGGCCTTAACTATTGGAAATTGTGGGATTGAGAGGGTGTGACAGCTTTTCTATTTTTAAAGGGTGTTTTTGTTGTTGTTGTTGGTGGTGGTGGTGTTCAGGAAATTCACATTTCACAGAAGAAACACTACTCCCAGTTTATCTATGTCTATCTAAGTAAATCTAACACATGCTGATTTTGAAAAAAAATAGAGCCACACAATTACATTCATTAAAATATCTCAAATATCAAGGAATCTAATCCCAGATTGCTGTATAGTGATAGCTAATTGGTATCAGGATGTCCTGGCTTCTCACCTAGATAATACTCAGTAAGATACTGAATCAGATGTAATAGAATTAAAACTTTTAAAATAGATTTTTTTTGTGGGGGGGAGTTGAGGTAGGGTCTCACTCTAGCGCAGGTTAACCTGATATTCACTATGTGGTCTCAGGCTAGCCTGGACCTCACAGTGGTGGGATTAAAGGTGTGCACTACTATGCCCTGCAGAATTAAAACTCTTAAGTATTCCAAGCAAAAGATATGACACTTGGTAGTTCCATGTGCAGTAACATCTTAGCCTTCAAGCATGTATGTAAATGAAAGTACTCAGAGCACTAGAAACCTTTGAAGCCTGTGAGAACACGGAGCCACTTCTAAATAACGTTGAAGAGGCATATCGCCTGGAGGCCTAGGCCTGGCATCACAGTAGTTTACATGTGGGAAGGAAAGCCAACAAAAATGAAGAACCCCATAGGAGTTAGAAGAGGCACTCGCATTATTTTTGAAGCCATTCAAGGTATACCAGCATATAACTCAGAAGCAATGGCGTGCAGATGGTTTAATAACTGGTAGGAAAATGCCAGAGACACATTTATATAAAGAGGGGTAGAAAATAGTGTGTGATGAGCATGGGATTGTCAAAAATTAAGATGTGTTCTGCAATAACTATTTATTCAGCTTGTAAAGATGGGTTTAAAGTGGATTCTCATTCTACTTAGATCTCCTTCATCTGAAGCCAGGAAATTTGAGTTTGAGAGCATCATTTTTGTCTGCTTTCCATTTGGGAAAAGAAGTAAGACAAACTGAAAAATACTTTGTAACCTGACACTACAGGGAAAAAAAAAAAAAAAACACCAAACATGGTGATTGAGTAACCTAGCAGGCCAATACAGTATGGGGTTGAACCCAGGGCCTCTTGAATACAGAACACGCTCTCTACCACTGACTTATACCCCTAGATCCCCCTCCTTGTTAGTTGTTTAACCGAGCTATAATTAGGTATTGGAAACAGTCAAGCATAGTGTTGAAGGAACACTGCATAAAATAATAACATCATGCTAAAATTTAAAAGAAAAGAGAAAAATACTTACCACTTTTCAGACATCATCTGGTTTTGTAGATAGTTTTAACAACTCATCTGCTGTTAAACTACTTCTTGAAAGAAATATCCCTTCAGCTCCAGAAATGGTATACCTTGATGAAATAAGTATTTCACAGTCTAAGTTCGGGTATCCGTTAGCCACCCCCCCACCAGGGTTACAATCAGTTGGAAAATTCAGTCTAAAACCTGCTCTGCCCAATTCCTTTGGTTTTTGCTTTCTGTACTGGTTTTGCAGTCTGCTTTCCAGAGGCCGTTCAGACACTGGTGACAGATACAGTCTCTCAAGGCTGTGGGTGTGCCCAGCAAGCCCTTGATAGCACGCACCCCTGCTTGACCTAGAAGCTTATGAATACTGTGGTTTCAATCTCATTGTTACCATCCGAGCCAGGGAGGGAGGGTTTTTCCAGGATGGGAAATTTGAACTTGTGCAGGGGGGAGATGGCATTGGTCCGAGGGTCCTACCACTGCCTTCAAGTTCCATCTTTTTGTGACCAGCTGTGGGAACTTGAGAAGCGTAGACACTGTTTTTTGTACCACACTGTCTTCATCTGTAAATAGGGATGTGACAGTATACACTTGTAGTCTTCATACTTGCGAGTGAAAATTGTGACTTCAAGGTCAGCTTGAGCTACATAGTGAGACCTTGTCTCAAAGAGAAAAAAAGTGAAGATAAGAATGCCTACTAAAGGGCCGATGAATGCCTCCTGGGAGACCTTTTGGTGGGTTAGTGGTAATCGCTTGCCTGCCATGCCCAAGGCCTTGGGTTCAAGCCCCAACACTGTAACCAAAGCAAAAAGGTTTTATAGACAGAATTGTGGGGATGAGTTCACAGATCATCTGCTCGTAGATATTACTGCCTGCTGCTTGAACCGAGGAGGGCTGAGGAAATGGCTTAGCGGTTAAGGCATTTGCCTGCAAAGGTTAAGAACGCTGGTTCAATTCCCCAGGACCCATGCAAGCTAGATGCACAAGGGGGCTCATGCATCTGGAGTTCGTTTGCAGTGGCTGGAAGCCCTGGCATGCCCATTCTCTCTTTCTCTGTATCTTCCTCTTCCTCTCTCTTTCTCCCAAATAAACAAATAAATAAATAAATCTTTAAAAAAAAGTCATATGATCACAAGTTTGAGACCAATCTGAGCTACATAGCCTGATTCAAACAATAACAAAACACTAGGACTGTATTACTTTTTGAGGGGACCGCCACTGAAGTACACCATCACCCCCTGGACATGTTAAATTTTAAATGTCTCTGAGATATCTAAATAGAAATGTCAGGAGTCCAATTGACCCCAGGTCTCTACAATTCAAGGGTTAAGTGGTCAGGCTGCAGAGAAACAGTAAAAGATCCACAGCACAGGTGGAAAGCCATCCCAAGTCCTTGATGGTTGATGGAGAGAAGAGGAGGGCAGGATAGTGAGTGGTCAACAGATATGTCTGATGAGTGAGGTGGAGGGCAGGTGACAGAGAGATCACCACCACCATGTGCTGCTATTGGGTAAGGGTGACCACACTGTGGGGCATGGGCAAGCAGTGCCCAGCACACTTCAAGTTCATTCTCCGTTCCTGATTTGGATGTATACACTTAGCCAACCTCAAATCTTCTGATGATATTCAGCCTTACTTGGAGAAATGTCTTAAGTCACTCTTTCTTACGCAGGCCCACTCTTGAGGCTGCATCTTTCCTCCTTAAAAGTATATGATGGCTTTTTTGTTTGTTTGTTTTTTGAGAGGGGAATGTTTGGTTTTGGGTCTTTTAGTTTGTTGGAGGGAATTTAAACAGGATCTAGCTATGTTCCCCTAGTTGACCTAGAACTCACTGTGTTGACCAGGTTGGCCTTGATTTTAAAGTCCTACTATAGTCTTTGAGGGCTGGGATTACAGGTGTGCGCCACCATGCGTAGTAAATTGCATGGCTTTCATGGCTTTTGAGTGAGGTTTCTGTATGTATCATCTCATTTTATTCATAAACTTGAAATTCTCTGCTATCTAAGAAGAAGAAAGGTAAGGCTGCAGAGATGGCTTAGTGGTTAAGGCACTTGCCTGTGAAGCCTAAGGAATCAGGTTTGATTCCCCAGGTCCCATGTAAGCCAGAGGTACACAAGGTGGCACATGTGTCTGGAGTTCATTTGGAGTGGCTGGAGGCCCTGGTGTGCCCATTCTCTTTATCTGCTTTTCTCTCTCTTTCTCTCTGCCCCCCCTCTCTCCTTCTCTTTCTCTTTCAAATAAAAAAAATAAGATAATTTTTACAAAAAGAAGAAGAAAGGTAGGCCAGGGTTTTGAAGGGTTTTGCCACATTCTTTGAATGACATCCTCACATATATTTGTGTATTAGTGAGTTTCATTTGCATTTACTACATATGAAATGTCAAACTGAGTATTTACTGCCCTAGTAAGAGTTACTTGGTTTTCACCTCGTTCATTTTCCTGATTGTAAGTGCATTCCAACATGAGCCCCTGGGTCTTTCTATGATGTTCACATAAACACTGTACAATCTCTTCCTAAGAAAAGCTGCTAATAATTTTTTTATGATGATGATGACCAAATCTTATACTTGTCTGTGAAGGCCGTGTTTATAAAGTTGGGCAGCAAAGTAATCACATAAAAATACATTTGAGCCTCAAACTCACTCTGTGAAGTAGGCATATTGGTTATAGCAACTTTATATTGTTTGAAGCATTGATGTGGTGTTTCCTCTTCTCTCTCTGCAAAGCTTAGCTGCATGTGACATGATACGGAAGCCTTTATGATGCAAATGGAAAGTTAAGTGGCTTTGTATACATAGTCCTTGTGATTTGCCAGGGGTAAAATGGCTGTGAGGAGGTGGGGTGACAGGTTTGGTGCAGAAAGACTAAACAATTTTACTAGAAGAATGAATGCATAGCTGTCAAGAGTAGAGCAGAGCAGAACATGCTGTGCAGCAGTGGCGAGGAGCTCTTGCCTGTGAGCTTGAATCGCTTCCAACTAGAATGACTTTAGACAGTTAACTGAAGAGGCTGGAGAATGGTTCAGCAGGTCAGAGCGTAGCCGTTCAATCTCCAGCACCCCCATTAAAACAAAAGCCAGTGTGGCTGCAGTGCTGTGACCACAGGGCGGGCCAGGCTGAGGGCAAAAACAGGAGGCTCTCCGGCTGGCTCGCTGGCCAGTCTGGCAGAAAACTCGCAGCTTCCATGAGAAACTCCGTCTTGGGGAAGTAAGGCAGAGCAGCCATTGAAGAGAGCACCTGGCATCCTCCCCTGATTTGCACACAGTGCCTGTGCATCTGCAAACACACACACACACACACACACACACACACACACACACACACACACACACACCACATAATGTGTTTGCATTTCCAGTCAGATGTTGCAAACACACATACTTTCATAAGGCACTGAGCTGGTTCCTGTTTACCTTCCGCATCTCAGTGGGAAATAGCCTATCATTTGAGTGGAGCACTCCTCCTTCACCTGTCATTTGAGTGGAGCACTCCTCCTTCACCTGTCATTTGAGTGGAGCACTCCTCCTTCACCTGTCATTTGAGTGGAGCACTCCTCCTGTCACTTGTCATTTGAGTAGAGCACTCCTCCTGTCACTTGTCATTTGAGTGGAGCACTCCTCCTGTCAATTGTCATTTGAGTGGAGCACTCCTCCTGTCAATTGTCATTTGAGTGGAGCACTCCTCCTGTCAATTGTCATTTGAGTGGAGCACTCCTCCTGTCAATTGTCATTTGAGTGGAGCACTCCTCCTGTCAATTGTCATTTGAGTGGAGCACTCCTCCTGTCAATTGTCATTTGAGTGGAGCACTCCTCCTGTCACTTGTCATTTGAGTGGAGCACTCCTCCTGTCAATTGTCATTTGAGTGGAGCACTCCTCCTGTCAATTGTCATTTGAGTGGAGCACTCCTCCTGTCACTTGTCATTTGAGTGGAGCACTCCTCCTGTCAATTGTCATTTGAGTGGAGCACTCCTCCTGTCAATTGTCATTTGAGTGGAGCACTCCTCCTGTCACTGTCATTTGAGTGGAGCACTCCTCCTGTCACTTGTCATTTGAGTGGAGCACTCCTCCTTCACCTGTCATTTGAGTGGAGCACTCCTCCTGTCAATTGTCATTTGAGTGGAGCACTCCTCCTGTCAATTGTCATTTGAGTGGAGCACTCCTCCTGTCAATTGTCATTTGAGTGGAGCATTCCTCCTGTCATTGTCTGACATTGTTAACAGGAGCCTTTTCCAGACCCATGATTTTTCTCACGGTATCTCCAGTCTGATCTCATTGCTTTTCACACTCTCCCTCACGCTGTGTTTCAAGTGCTGAGGAATGAATCGTACAGTGTCTGAACATGAAACAAGGCTTTGCAAGTCCAGATGAAGACTTTGTCATCTTTGCTGCCTCTCAGTGCTTCTTTAATTCAGTATTTTGTACGTAATAGAAGTTCAATAGACATCTATGTAACTAACCTGAGTTCGTATTTGTAACTGTGGTAAAAAGGATGAAAGGAAAGTGTGTAATAGCAAGTGAAAATACAACCTCACAGAATTTCTTTTTATTTACCTCCTTTCTTTGGAAGGTATTGTTTTGCATAGATGCTTTTTGTATTTGGCTAGTCACCCACAAGTGCCTCAGTGAAGTGTATGGGAGTTAAGTTGCCTTAATTTTGTCATTCCAACTTCTTGTACAGGAAAACCTTTTGGTATTTGTGAACTGCATGTCACCATAACAGACTCTGTATCAATTCAGTGACTGAAAAAACACTTTCTCTGGCTTTAGATGTATTTATTTGTATCTCTTGAGTTTTGAAGTGAGACAAAAGAATTCCATGAAGCAAATATAAACTCCATAGGCAACATGTACTTAATGTATTTTCAAAGCCTAACATAAATATATTTGCATAATGAAAAGAAGCCTTTGGATTTCAGATATCATAAAGGTAGGTGTGTGTGTGTGTGTGTGTGTGTGTGTGTGTGCATGTGTTGACATTGTAATAGACTTCCTGAAATCATTTTTTTTTTTTTTTTGTGCATGGTAGTATAGGGAAGCCCAAACATGAATGGCTTCTGCAGAAAGATTCTGAAGGGGACACACCTTCACTTATCAACTGGCCCTCCAGGTACATCTCACATTGGAAGTCTGTGCCTGAAGCTTGATGGATGCTTTTCTGCCTCCTCCCTTGCCTTGTTCTGCCACACATGAACTAATACTCACAGCCCTCTTTCCTCTTTGTAGTGACAGTGTCTTTGTAAAGTATGTGCTCAAGGAGAAGTGACCTCCTAATCCTGTGCTTTTCTCCTGCCTTTGCCCAAGCTGAGGGTAGTTCTTCCCTCCTGCTGGTCCACCTGCCCACACAGAACCGGCCCGCAGGGGGCAGTAGTGAGCGCCTCCTTTCAGTCACCAGCCCCCAGCGCCCTTCCTGTCTCCTCCTTTCTAAGCTGGTAGTTAATTTTCAACAGTTAAATTGAGGGCATGTGGTTTTAAATGCAGACAAAAACCCCAATCATTTCATTTTTAAGATTGGGGGCAGGGAGAGGCGGAAGAAGCAAGAATGAAGGAGTCATTGGCAGGACAATGCACCCGTGTATCTAGTTTCTAACAGAAACTTTGTTCTCAGCTGAGGACAGACAGCATTGCGATTGTCTCCGATTAGCGACACACATTCCTCTGGCGAACTTGATTTCATTTCGGTCTTCTTTTGATCAAAAAGGTTATAAATGTGAAAACCTCCAACACCAGCTAATCTCAAGGGAAAAAACAGAGCAGAATGCTGTTTTTTTTTTTTCTCTACCACAAAGTGCCCATAATAACTACCCTTATTATTTGTGTCGCTGGGTTTTATTTAATGAAGTTTACAGCTCTCTGAAACCGGAGGCATATTTTTTTTCTTCAAGTTTAGCAGCAGGGCGTACTAGTTGGTAACAGGACTATGTAAAATTTGCATCATAAACATTGCTTTTGCTGATTTATTTGGGTAAAATTAAAGCTCTACATTGCCCCAAGAAATCACTTTGACTCTAAGAGCCTTCTCCACTTTTTAAAGTATACCTGATCAGTAAACTTCCCAGGTGGAATGGCTTCTACTTTTATATCACCTAATATTTCAAAAGTAAAATAAGGGGTGGAGAGATGGCTCAGTGGTTAAGGAGCTTGCCTGCAAAGCCTAAGGACTCAAGTTCAATTCTCCAGTACCCATGTGAAGCCAGTTGCACTAAGTGGAGCATGCATAGGGAGCTACACTTGCCATGGCAGGAAGCCCTGGTGAACCCATACTCACTGACTTCGTGCCTCTTTTTCTCTCTTAAATTAAGTAAATAAATACCTCACACTATTAAACGTGTACCCATCACCAAACAGCAAGCCATGTGCTTTGTGAACATCACGTCACCTTGTTCATTACTGTTGACGTAATGGGGATCAAACATAAGGCCTTCCTTTCACTAGGCAAGCCCACTGAGCCTCACGCACCCTGCCATTACAGCCTTTAAAAGTCCCCCCAGCCAGGGCTACTGGCTAACACGTTTCTATAGTGATAAACGTCTGAAGCTTTGAAATGGATTTCAATTTTACTCTCAAATCATTTTAAAGGGATAATCTCTCCTTGAGCTGGTTTTTAAAACAAGCGTTTTCAAAAATTTTTTGTTTATTTTTATTTATTTATTTGAGAGCGACAGACAGAGAGAGAGAATGGGTGCGCCAGGGCCTCCAGCCACTGCAGATGAACTCCAGATGCATGCGGCCTCTTGTGCATATGGCTTACATGGGTCCTGGGGAATCGAGCCTCGAACTGGGGTCTTTAAGCTTCATAGGCAAGCGCTTAACCGCTAAGCCATCTCTCCAGCCCTGAGCTGGTTTTTAATTAAGGGTATACTAGCAGCGAGGTAGGAGTGGTATGTTCATGTAGTCTCTCACCAACATGCTTTTTTTCTAACATTCTTTTTGTGCTATACTTGTTAGTAATGATGTCAAACTGGCCACATTAGGAATGCATGAATGTAGTGTGCATTGCATGAAAAGCTTGTGACTGTTTCTCTGAGTGCTAAAGAAAGGTGATTATGGACTCTTTAGCTTAACAGAAAACATAAATAATCACAAATGCTCTCACATTACCAGGAGACAATGAAGTGACAGTGCTTGTTGGATGGGAATAAATTTCTCTGGGAAGCAGCCCCCACCCCACAGTCCAAACTGTGGGTCTGTATAGACGTAACACATCCTGACAGAGACATTGCCTCGGTGGTGGACATGAGTGAGGTGTTGTATGGCTACTAGATGCTTAGGTAGAAGAAACCCATTTTCCCCCAGGACATCTGACCCCTCGGTTTTATAGGGGACAGGATTTGGTTTACACCACACTGGCATATGAAGGCGTATTTGGAAATTTCACTCCGAACCATTTATGTGGCTAGTACCAGGTAGCTAGATTAAACACCAGGATGCGCTTTCACACATTGCTGTCTCTGAGCTGATTTCCATTTGCTGGTACCCTGTGACCCATGCGTGCTTCCTTCCTTACCCTTTAGTGGTTACTACATGTTGTAAACTTAAATCCTTTTTCTTTCTTAAAGAGTTAAAGTTAGAGAAAAACTGGTGAGAGAGGAGAGTGCTCGCAGCAGCCCTGAACTCGCCTCAGAGTCCTTAACTCAGAGGAGACATCAGCCAATACCAGTGCACTTCCTGTCCATTCAGTCAGAAAGCTCCACCTTTGACAGGGTCTCAAGCAAAGCAGTGCGCTCCGTGTGGCAGCCAAGCCGTGGCTGTGTCCCACCAGCAGAGCCTGGTCATGCTATCAAGCCTGTGACAGCAGAAACCCCAGAAAACGTGTCTGAGGGCAGCTGGCTAGGATCAGTAAAGCCTCCCACATTGAAGGTTCTAGAAGGTGTGCAAAGAGATGCTCCTGCCCTCCATATTTGTGAATCAAAAACAGAAGATGTGCTCCTCCCTGGAGTTCTTGACAATAGCCCTAAACCATGCTTGGCCGTGGAGGAGGATGGGTTTCTGAGAAGCCACGAAGACCTTCCTGAGAACGAAGATATAGGTAAGCCCACCGTGAACAAGGTCCCTGCTGCCATGGAAGATCACAGGGAGCCGCAGCCTCAGCACCAGCCCACCCAGAATGCAGGGCGCAGTGAAATAGTTCTATATGTTCAGAGTGGGCCCGGGTCCCAAGATGCCACGTTGACCAGCCACACAAAGGAACTCTGCCCAAAGAAGCGCAAGGTCCTCACTCGCTCCCTGTCGGATTACACGGGCCCCCCTCAGCTCCAGGCCCTAAGACGCAGGGACCCGGCTCTGAAGCACGAGCTGGAGCCCCACACTCCCAGGACAGATGGTCCCTGTACTGAAGCTGGCATGCTGGACACCAAGGTCTCTGTTGCCCAGCTCCGAAATATGTTTCTGGAGTCGGCCAGAGCCAGCAAGAAACCCGAACTGTAGGTGATGTTTCGACCACTCTTCTGATGTGTCACTTGCACGTCTCTGAAGAATGACTCACCCCCTGACCTGTGGTGTGTCCCGCATTGAATTGTTAGCTTAGCTCACAAGTGTGTGCAGGGCAGAATGTACAAGAAATGGCTCACACACTACCATTCTGCTTCTGCCTACTAATGGGGAGCTGGAGGAGTGGGTCTCTGGAATGTTCTACCTCTGTGCATGCATTGTAGCAGCACGCAGAACGTAGCTCACTGTGCCTTGACTCGCTGTGATGCATAAATTTTGCTCTGTTCTCTTTCTCTTTCTTCCTGTTCCCCTACTCTGCTCTGTGGCTCTAAAAGCCCCTCATGGACTGAGAGGCCAGCTGATGGAGTTGGCTTGCCCACCAGTACCCAGCGGGAGAGATGGTCTCGGAAACCCAGACGCTATCTTTCTCCTGGTGAAAGTAGAAAAACTTCTGAGAGATTTAGAACTCAACCTATAACCTCAGCAGAGCGACAGGAGTCAGATCGGTAGGCATGCCTGGGGGTGGTAGTTCTGCGATCTAGGAGTATGTAAGGAAGAGCATGCCACTTTCATACCCTGATGGCCTGGTGCTCTTTGTGTAGGACAGTGGGGATTCTCTGGTTCTTTTGTCCTAGCTCTAGGATATTTACTTGTCTTATTTAAATGTATTTCCAAAAATAGTGGCACACTAGTTTTAAATTGCATTCAAATGCCGAGAGGGAAGCATTTGTCTTCTATCGTTGTTTTTAATTTGTTATGCTTTTTTTTGTTAAATTAGAATCTGAATTGAGTATGTACCAGTGAAAGTAGGAAAGGGACTTGGGATTCATTTTATAACAAATGGCTTACTTCCTGTGTTTAAATTTTTATATTACATTATCATATGCTATTGTATAGAATTATCATGTTTACCAAAATCTTACCTTCAGTCTGGTGTAACAACTTATTGTCTATGCTGCTTTTTCTCCACAAGGTGTGCACTGGGCTGGGATTGTATGTTACACACATTCCACAATGTTAGTTAACAGTTGTATGTGGCAGTCACAGCTAAAACTCCCACCTGATGACAGTCTTTGAGACTTTGGCTAAATTGCATCTGTATTTTTACTTTTGATATGATGTCTGTTGGTATCTGGTACTCCCACCATCAATTGTATGATTATTTGCTAATGTCTTTCCCAGGTATACTTCAGGCTCAGAAATACCTACTGCTGAGGGCAAGTATCTGCTTTCTTCTTTTTCATCTCATCTCGACTAGATTTAAATACTAGGCTTGGGCTGCAGGGGAGAGTAAGATAGCAGAAACTCTAAGTTTCTTGCTTGCCTGCAAGTTTCTTTTCTGTGAAACTTAGTTGAAGTTTTTTAGATAAACATTCAACTACTGTTTGACCAAAGTTAAGAGAATTGTTAAGTGAAAAATATAAAAATAAATGATTTGAACTTAGAATCAAGTTTTACTGGTTACCATTGCCCTTCAACAACAAAGCAAGTTCCTTCCATAAAATCTGCTCTTAAATCTCTCTTCGTCAGATGGTATGGTAGAAATCACCATTTGCACACAATTTACTTTGGCTTGGGTTGAACTGCGGTGGGGGTTGGTGGCATTCCTGAATAGACAGAAGGGGTTCCTTGTGAGCGGAAGGGTTCCCCAGTTTTTGGTTCAGCTCATCTGTTCTTGCAGTCGAGGAGTTTTCAGGTCCATCGTGGAAGGCTTTCCAGAGATGTTCCTTGTTTTCTGATGATGCTCCGTCTTCATTTCACGGCTTTTTACAGACGAAGAAAAGGTGGACGAACGCGCCAAGCTGAGTGTTGCTGCCAAGAGGCTGCTTTTCAGGGTAAGGTGCGCCGCAGGGCTGGCTAGAGGCCACAGGGCCTGCGGAGGGAGAAGCCCAGGCCTCCCACGCTTCTGGGGACTCTAATGTCCTCCTCATCTGACCCATCAGTGGTTCTCCTGTGCTGAGTTAGTGGTCCATTGCAGTAACAGAACACCCGAGGCCATTCATTTGAAAAGAAAAAAGGTTCACTTTGACTCTTTGTCTCAGAGGTTCCATGCTGTGTAACTGGCCCTGTAGCCCTGGGCCTGCAGTGAACTCACACAGCATAGCAAGAGCAGGCGGTGAGGAAGCCGCCCAGCTCGTGGTGTCCAGAAATGAAGAAAAGGGAGGAAGAGATAAGAGTTCCACAGTCCCCTTTGAGGGTTTATCCAAGTGACCCGACGACCTCCCACTAAGCCCCATCTCTTAAAATCCCACCACTTTCCAGTAGTATCAACCTGAGGTCCGAGTCTTCAACACATGGCATGTGGGAAGGCATTCTAGATCCAAACTATAGTGCCTGCTTTGGCCACCCAGTTGCCCCAGCTTCATGTGTTCACTTCTGATGGGAGCGCATCAGTCAGTGTCCCCTCTCCTTTTGCAGGAGACCAGGGTAGAGACATTGTGCGGCCTCAGTTTTCTTTTCTTGAGTGTGTGGTGAGTCCAGTGCTTCTAATCGTAGGAAATGGAAAAATCATTTGACGAACAGAATGTCCCGAAGAGGCGCTCAAGAAATGCAGCCGTGGAGCAAAGGCTGCGCCGCCTGCAGGACAGATCTCACACGCAGCCCGTCACCTCCGAAGAAGTGGTCATCGCAGCCACGTAGGTCTCCCTGGGGAGGTCTAGCCCTTGCCTGTGCTATCCTCTTTTAGAAAAAGGTGTTTTCCAGATTTTTCGATTAAAAAGTGAGGCAAACGGGAGACGTGTTTCAACTAGAAGCCGTAGAAAAGTTGGAATGTCGTGATTTTTTTTTTAGACTGCTGTCTTAGCAGTAATGGGACATGCTTACTATTTAAGGTAGTAGAAAAACATTGAGGAACCTTTTTCAATTGCTTTTGTCCATGCATTTTGCGCTTTTATCCCTTTCACAATAAAAAATGGACTCCCATGAGCTCCAGCTTCGATGGTTGTCAACCTCTGCTGTCTAACTATCTTTCCCATTCCCCCTGCATTATCTTCAGTCAAACCCCAGACATTCCATCCATAAATACTTCAGTGTGTATCTCTAAAAGGTTAGCATTTGTTTCATTTTTAAATCCTCATCAAACACGTATGAAAGTTAATTGGCAGTTGGATGACTTTCCGTGAGACGAGATTTCTGGTTTGAGCAGTCAAGGTAGGTCCACGTTTCACCCAGCGACTCAGTCAGCAAGAGCAGCTTCTGTAGGGCGCTGGCTCCCCACATGGCCTGTCTCCAGGCTCATGTCTGTGAGCTTTCTGGTCTTGACTTTCTTCACAATTACTCTGTTTCTTTCTTTCTTTTTTTTTTTAAATCTTGAGGATCAAAGTGTCTTGTGTAAATGCTCTAACACTAAATGATTTCCCCAGCCTCAGTTTATCGATGTGTTTGTACATAAGCTCATGTTTGTACTTACTAGGAGCTTTTAGCAAGTCAGATTGTTTTTAAAAATATTTTTTCTGGAGTGGCTGTTATAAAGTATGAAGCAGACACCCATGGCAGGAAAATGGGAAAGATAGGAAAGTGACCGCCGGTCACAGCTCAGTGAGCCACCTTCCTCGTGCATGTATATTAGTGAGGTCCTGTTTCTTATAAAGAATATATTGAGAACATTTTAAAATACAGACATACTCTCCTGACCTGCCTGGCAGCTAATGCTAGCTTTTGAAATTATCTTTTAAAGTGAGGATGTTTATTCTAAGGAGAAACGTTTGGCAAGCCCTCCGCCTCTGCTTTTTCCGTGGACTTTGGGCAGCCTCTGTCTCTTATTTCCTAAGTGTGTAATTGCTTTTCAAGTTCTTTTGTGGTCCGCCTCCCCCAAAGCAATGAACAAATATTTTGGTAAAATATTTGATTTTATGTTTCTGAATTTAAAGCTATGCCTTCCTAATGCTTCTTTTCTTCTCTCTCCTCATGAATGTTCCTTCTTTGGCAATTGCTTTTAAAGTGAACCTATCCCTGCTTCGCGTTCTGGGGTCACCCACCCTGTAACGGCAAGACTTCCTAGTCCCACTGTAGCTAGGAGCACTGTGCAGCCTGCCAGGTACCGGACAGAAATAGCTGCATGTAGCACCCAGTGCTAAGGTGCTGGGCGGCAGATGCATCTGGAAGCCTTGAATGCCTTTCATTTGTTTGACAAACAAGTCAGTGCAGTGAGTGTTCCTGAAGTGTGTGGTGTTTTGTCTTGTCATAGTGCAAGGTATTGGTAATGTCATGTCCGTCTGCTTAAGAAAACACGCAGCCCACCTGCTTGCATCCTGTAGCCCCTAGGATCACACTAACTCACTCACACACTCATTTTGTTTCTGTTTTCATAATAATGGTCGTTCCTCAAAAAAAGAATTTTCATCTAAACACTAGCACTTAAATACTAATGGGGTATTAACGTGAATGTTGAAATTCTGTTAAGTTTTTGAAAACATGCGTATATACAAACACACACTAAAAACATTCCCCCTGTTTCTAATTTGTAGAGAAATAATGTGTTTTATTGTAGAATTGATTGTAGTCATTTCTCAGGTTTTAAATTGTGGTTTTTTAAAATTGTGTCCTTAAGCCATATAAATAGCTCCTTGGTTTTATTGTTATGAACCAAACAGAAAGGCTAAAAATAAGATCTGAAGAAATATAAACTGGCAGTTCTGGAATAAGCTAGCACAGTCCAGAAGCAGGGGTCGTGGTGGGCAGGGATGCTGCCCTCCCAGCTTATAGCACTGCCCTCACAGAAGGCTGCTGGGCTCAGGAATGTTCCTTCTTTGGCAATTGCTTTTCATATTTTTTTTTTATTTATTTGCAAACAGAGTCAGGGAGAGAGAGATAATGGGTGTTCCAGGGCCTCCAGCCACTGCAGGCAAGCTCCAAATGCATGTGCCCCCTTCTGCATCTGGCTTACGTGAGTCCTGGAGAATCAAACTGGGATCTTTGGCTTTGCAGGCAAATGCCTTAACTGCTAAGCCATCTCTCCAGCCCCAACTTTTGTTTTGTTTTGTTTTGGTTTTTTGAGGTAGGGTTTCACTCTAGCTCAGGCTGACCTGGAATTCACTATGTAGTCTCAGGGTGGCTTGAACTCATGGTGATCCTCCTACCTCTGCCTCCCAAGTGCTGGGTTTAAAAGCATGTGCCACCACGCCTGGCTTCAGCAATTGCTTTTAATGTAAATCTAGCCCTGCTTTGCCTCATGGAATCCTCATGACATTCCCAGACAGAGAGACTGCTCTCTGGTCTGGGACTGCCTGCCAGTAAGCAATGATTCAGTGTGAAGGTGAATATACTTCTTTAAATATATATATATATATATTTGTTATTATGGGTTTTGTAATATTTATTTATTTATTTATTTATGAGAGAAAGAGAGAGGCAAAAACAGAGAGAATGAGTATCAGTGTGTCAGGGCCTCCAGCCACTGCAAACTCCAGATACATGTGCCACTTTGTGCATCTGGCTTTAGGTGGGTACTGGGGAACTGAACAGGGGTCCGTAGGCTTTGTAGGCAAGTGCCTTAACCACTGAGCCATCTCTCCAGCCCATGAATACACTTATTAGAATAGAGAATAGGATATGCCAGGGGCAGAAGGAATGTCTCGGCCACCTTTCAAGAGTCACACTGACCATGGAATCTAGAAGCCCTCCTTCCCTTCTAGTTAGAGGACAGCAATGACGAGTGCTTCTGTTTCAGCATCATTGTTGCTGTTGTTGTAATTATCATTCTGTGGTGCTTGGCATCAAGCCCAGAGCCTTGTGCATGTTGCTCAAGTGGCATGTCACTGAGCTGCACCCCCAGCCCCAGTTGAATGGTTGTTTTTTTTTTTTTTTTTTTTTTTTTTTTTTTCGAGGTAGGGTCTCACTCTAGCTCAGGCTGACCTGGAATTCACTATGGAGTCTCAGGGTGGCCTCGAACTCACGCCATCCTCCTACCTCTGCCTCCCGAGTGCTGGGATTAAAGGCGTGCGCCACCACACCCGGCTCTGAATGGTTGTTTAATCACCTGAAATTTTCTTCATTTTGCAAGTTACTAAGAATAAAAAAACTGTTAAAAACCTAAGCAGAAGATATACCACATTGCAGGAACGGAATAATCTTTAAAATAAGGCATTTATGCTTGACAAGTGCAAATCATAAAACGGTTGCAGCATACACAGTTGAACAACCATATTTTTCCTAATTATCTAAAATGAAAACATCACTTCCTGAAACACATTTTTTAGAGAATGTCTCTAATCATGCCCCAAGGTAATGCCTTCTGCCTTAAGCCTTGTCATTTAATACCAACACTGTGCCATCTCTCTTTAAGATAAGGCATGTCCACAGTGATCCAGTTCCTTAAACAAGAAATTTCCTTTATAGAATGATTCAGAGCTAAATGTCTGCCTGTTATCGAATTAACGCCAGTGTCCCAGGCTGACCCTGTATTCACTGTCTTATTTAATGACTAAGGAATTGCCTGTCCTGTCCTAAATCTATGCAGAGAAAATTGACCCTTTATGAAACCCAGAGACACTGTGAAGAAAGTGAATATATAATATTCGTGGTGGGCTCTTGTCTCTCTGTCTGTCTGTCTGTCTGTCTGTTTAATCAGTGTGGCTGAGTCGCTCTTCCCTTTCAGATTACAGGCATCCGCTCACCAAAAGGCTTTAGCCAGGGACCAGGCAAATGAGGGCAAAGAGTCTGTGGAACCAGGCGAACCTGATTCCTCCACACTGAGCTTAGCAGAGAAGTTGGCCTTGTTTAACAAATTGTCCCAGCCGGTCTCCAAAGCGATCTCCACCCGAAACAGAATAGACGTGAGGCAGAGGAGGATGAACTCCCGCTACCAAACGCAGCCGGTCACTCTGGGCGAGGTGGAACAGGTGCGTACGGGTCATCTAGCTCCAGGTCTGGGTGTGTTCTCCAAGGACAGCGGCGCTGTGTGCCTTTTGGGCTGGTGACAGGCGAAGGGGGCTGCCTGGTTCAGAATTCCCAGTAAGCAGCTTCACCCTGGCTTCGCCCCTGAGAAGGAACCACACTGTGCAAACGTCTCTGGTTTTCATAATTTGCTTGTGAAATCACCTGGAATAAGTCCATTTTGAAAAAAAAGAAAGAAAGAAAGAAAAAGGAAGAAAGAAAGAAAGAAAGAAAGAAAGAAAGAAAGAAAGAAAGAAAGAAAGGAAGGTGGGAGGGTCAAGCTGCTTTCCCTTGAAGGTGTCATGTTTGGTGCTTTGTGCGTTCCTTAACTGTGTCAGGATACTTCCCCAGGAAGGTCGGTGGTGGGACGGTCTTTCCACCTGGGCCAATCCCAGCAGGTCGGACATGGGCAGCTTTTCCCTGAGTTTTGACCTTTTCACTGTGTCCTCCCAGGTGCAGAGTGGCAAGCTCATCTCTTTCTCCCCCACTGTGAACACATCCGTGTCTACCATAGCCTCTGCAGTTGCTCCCACATACGCAGGGGAGCTTCGGACAAAGCCATCTGTTGATGACCATACAAGTGCCACTGACTATAAGTTTCCTTCTCCCCTGGAAAACTCAGACTGTCCCATTAGAAGTATTCTGAAATCACAAGCCTGGCAGCCTTCGGCGGAGGTGAGTGGGAGCAAAGGAATGCTGAGGGAACTTGGCGAGGCAGAGAGCAAGAGCACTTGGACTCCAGGAGACAGCTGCGTTAAGACGTTCGGATCCTTTGAGGAGTCAGAGTCCTCCTACCCCACCCATGACAGAGCCAGGGAAGGAGACAGCTATCAAGAGCCTCAACATGCCTTCCCAAGGAAAGGCAGCCTAGAACCAGATACGGCTCCCATCGCCCACCTTGGTGATGAGCCGAAGGAGTTTTCTGTTACTAAAAGCAGTGTGCAAGGGAACGTGGACGTGAGGGACAGGCAGCCCAGTGAAGAGAACGTGGACGTGGAGAATGTCACGACAAGAAAGTTTTCACTCAAAGGTAAAGTACAATAGCACCCACAGTTCTCTTTTTAAAGGGCTTTTTGTTTCTGCTTGACCTATTGCACATGATGGTGACTCCTTTTAACTAAATTTAAAGACAGCTCATCACTGGTAAGGATCAAAAGTTCGTTGGGAGCCATATTCTCTCCAGACCGCTGTCCCCTTTGAATCTGACATGCTTGGTGAACTAATTGCACTTGCAGTAATAAAAACGACTGTAACCCTTTACGCACCTTAATAAGCGTTTCCCGTGACTTGAGTGACATTAATTCACACAACAGCCTTGTGAGTTCTTAAGATTATTTGGCCCCTTTTATAAATTGATGACACAAAAGGCCCAGGGCCTGGTAAGCACAGGTAGATACTAAGAACTTAAACTAGTGTGCTATCCAGGCTCTCCTTCTACCTGTCCTCTGTTGCAGCATATCTGCATGGGACATGCTCATCTGCTTCCATTTGCGTGCAGTGAGAATATGTACGTTATAACAGGCGGTTGGGTCACGAGTATGACACATTGAAAATGTAAATGGATCCCTTTGGAGAATTAGAGACACTCCACAGTGTGTAGCTAAGTTAAGGTGTGGGCCAGTCTGCTGAGAAGTCAGGGTTTCGCACAGCAGCCTGCTGCAGTTTGCATAAACCCATGGAGCCCAGGTAGCGCGCCGTGTGTCCAGGGACAGGGCGGACTTGGGGGGACATGAGAAGCTAGAAGGACACTTGCTGGAGGAGCCATGCTGATGCTGCAACCTTCTCCTAACAGCAGAGGTCAGAGAGCCTGCTTCTGAGCAGACGGCGGCCCCGGCGTCCAGGAAGCAGCAGGATCCCTCAGAGGCGATACCTGAGAAGTTCTACAAGAGCCCGTGCGCCATGTTTGCTGCCGGAGAAGTCAAAGTGCCTGTGGGCGAGGGCAGCCTGGATTCACCCAGCAAAACTATGTCGATCAAAGAAAGGTAAGGCTGTCTGAAGGCTGGAAGGCAGTACTGGCGAGGGGATCACAACTCGCTGTACATATGGGATATTCTGGGACACTGGAATAATTCTGGGAAGTCGAGGCATTTTAATGTGACCTGCACCCAATCTAGCAATGCTGAGAGGGGGTTAGTTCCAGGCTCAGGTGGAGAGGTCAACAGGAATGTCTCACTTGGTTTTGGTTCCCATTTCTTTACGTTACATTCTTCGGGAGGTGAGATCTTACCTCTTTCTCCTTCAGTGACACATAGCTCTAACTGAATGCACAAGGTACCTGTCACTGTCTGTATTAATCATGATTGATAGATAAATTCATATGTAGAAGGTGCATCCTTGAGATTGGAATCTAAGTTTTGTTTATAGGTCATGGCATAGATGGCTTTTCTAAACAATATTTAGAATTTTTTTCTATTTTGTTTTTGTGTGGTGCTGGAGATCTACTCCAGAGCCCTGTGTGTACTAGACAGGCACTTTACCCTTGAGCTACATCCCTAGCACTGAAATTTTATAAGATAGTAACTACATGTGGTTACATTTGAATATCAAGTAACACGGTAGCTTCATTCCAGTCAAAAGAATGATGTAGGGTTGAGAGAATACATTTAAAAGGGCCAGATACAGAGAGCACATTATTTTAGGGTGTCTTTTCCTGGTTAGCTTTTAGCCACCGTTGAATGAAGCTGCAGGTGAAACAGTGATAGAAACACCAACAAAGACGTGTCCGGTGCTTGGAGCAGCCACCAGTGCCATGTCCCCGCCTCTGCTGAGGTCCCGGCAGTGTGGCCCTTCCTACGCCACTCCCACCCCACAAGCCCTCAGGCTTTGCCAGGCGCCCGTCACCCTGACTGGGCTGAGGGTCTCTCAGATGGCTGGTCTATATGTCGAACCCTGTGGAAATTCTGTCTTTCAAGACAAGCTTTTTGAACATTATTCATAAGGTATTAAATAGATAGAACCTCTTTCACCTGGCAGATTAATAAGATAGCTAAATCTTATGTTTTTTCATTGTGACTTATTCGAAGTGCACAGCAAACTGCTCCTACCAGAATGACGGGACACAGGGGAGGGAACACAGGAGCTGGTTTTGAAAGGAAAAGTGATAGCTTGAATGGTGGAAGCAGTTTGACCTCTCTTTTTATTTAAATTTTTTATTCTTTTTAAAAAATATTTATTGATTGATCTATTTGAAACACAGTGTGAGAGAGAAAGAGGCAGATAGGGAGAAAAAAATGGGCACACCAGGGCCTCTACTGCAAAGGAACTCTAGATGAATGCACTACCTTGTGCATTTGGCATATGTGGGTACTGGGGAACTGAACAGGGGTCCTTTGGCTTTCCAGGAAAATGCCTTAACCACTAGTCCATCTCTCCAGCCCTAAATTTTTCTTTATTCTTTATTGGCAAGAAAGGAGAGAGAAAAAATGGGCATGCCAGGGCTTCTAGCCACTGTAGACAAACTCCAGATGCCTGTGCCACTTTGTACAACTGGCTCTACGTGGGTCCTGGGGAATCAAACCTGGATGGTCAGGGTTTGCAAGCAAGTGCCTAAATTTACCTGCTGAGTCATGCCCTGAACCCCCATTTATATATACAGTTTGAACTCTCTTAATACGAAGTTCTCTCCTACAAAAACTGGGCTCTCAGTCTGACCCCACAGATCAAGTACTGTTAATGTCATTTGTGCAAGAGTTCTGATGTCTCATATATCAGAAAATTCTCCTGGGATAAAGTTCCAGTGAGGACTTCCCGTCTTTGGGTAAGTTAGAACTGAGGATTTTTGATGAAGTGTGTGTCTATGCACCATTTTGATTACCTGCTTGGTTTTTGTGAATTGTAATTGATTTGCATCTTTCTGTAAGCAGCTTTAGCCCTATGGCAGAACTCTCATGGTTAAAATAGAAATGCTATAAGGATTAACATTGGCTTTGTGGGCACCTAAGAAGTGCAAGATAACCAAAGGTTTCTGGGATCTTCCTGGAGGTGAGCTTGGAGATGGAGCTGTTGGTGGCTGGAGCCAGACTTCAGTGAGGGTCTCCTTAGCCCAGCTGGGTCAGAATCTCCATTTCAGAAGCTTGCAAAATCGTCAGCTGTTCCATCTCACTGTTAACATGTGCTTTGGAAAGGGGACAAGGGCCCCTTTATTTAGCAGGTGTGCTTGTCATCATAAGTTATACCAACCAACATGTATCACAAGTGTTTCCCCCTCCCCTTTATTTCAGTGAGACAGCTACAAACTACAGGTTCTGACCTTGCAGCTGAGAGACTTCAGTCATCCTCACACTGATGTGAGGACTAAGATCAGCAGGGAGGCAATTACTCTACGCCCCTCCTTTTCTCCCCTTTTGATTCATTCCTGCCTCGGTCCGTTATATATTACTGTGACCGAATACCTGAGATGATGTAATTTGGAAATAAAAATACTTTGGCTCACATTTCTGGAGAATAAACATCCACAATCAGGAAGCCGCCTCTGCAAAGGGCCTCCTGCTTCTCTGTACATGGTTGAAGCTGGGAGGCATGTTAGTCAGACTTCATTGTTCTGATAAAAACCTGAGAAAGATGGCTTAAAGGAGGAGACCTGCTTCGGTCCATGGTAGGCTGACACTGATGCTTCTAGGACATAGTGGTGAGGCAGATTGTCATGATGAAGGTCACGCTAGAACGCCCGGAAGCAGTGAGTGAAACAGGCAGGGGCCACAGACAAAGTGTGCCCCCTAAGAGAATCCCCACGGCCTGCTTCCTCTCCTAGATTCCACCTCTATAAATAAGATGCCCAATAATGCCATTAAACTATGAATCCATCGGTGAATCAATCCGTTAGTGAAGTCACAGCCTCGATGGTCCAGTCATGGACAGTTCACCAGCTGGGGACCAGTGCTGTAACTGTGAGCCTTGTGAAGGATACCTCACACCCAAGTGCGGGCAGACAGACTGTGAGCACAACCTTGCTTAAAAGCAACAAACGAAAGCTGGATGTGGTGGCACACACCTTTAATCCCAGCACTCAGGAGGCAGAGTTAGGAGGATTGCCGTGAGTTTGAGGCCACCCTGAGACTACATAGTTAATTCCAGCTCAGCCTGAGCCAGAATGAGACCCTACCTCAAAAAACCAAAAAAAAAAAAAAAGCAACCAACAATTTTCCTTTTCCTTTTATTTTTGGCAATACTGGGGATTGAACCCAGGACTGGCCTCAGGCATATCAGGCAAGTATACTACCACTGAGTTATCACCCCACCTGAAATAGCCAGTTGTGTAAATAATCTAGTCCCCAGGTCAGAAACCCACCCTCAGGAAAAAGTCTCATAAGAACCTAATCAACTCTTTACAGTCCACACCACCCAGTACTGCCAAAGCATTAACTAACATGAGTTTTGGGGGGAGGGTCATTAACTGCCTTCTTACAAGACATCTTTAGGGTCTGGGGGCATGGCTCAGCATAGAGCTTATGCTTACCATGTAAGGTCCTAGGTTTAGTCTGCAGCACCAGATAAGTAGAAATTAAAACAAGAAGCATAGCAGCAGTTAATTCTCCGAGCTTACATGCTAGCAAAGACCAACGTGTAATGTGAATACTAACCAGTGCCTTCCAGGTCTATCACAAAGCTGTGGATGTCTCTTGTTTCTCTAAAATGAAGCAAATTTCTTAAAAAAAAAAAAAAAAAAAAAAAAAGCCTTACTTGGTAGTAGGGTGCATGGTTTGCCTGTCCCTTATTTGACCCAACTCTGACTATTATGAGCCTGAAAAACTTGTTCTAACCAAGCAGAGCTCCCAGGCCAGGATTCCTGCTGAAAAGTGTGGGTTGTGGTGAGAGCTGTAGACATTCCCCTGGGCGGCCTGGTGAGCACATGTCCTGCTGGCCCCAGGCCAGGCCATGGGGTTAACAGGCTAATGCAGTTCTGCTCATTGAGTTCAGACCAGACTGAGCAGATGCCCTGGCTCTCTACATCACAGCCCTGCGAATAGCCCTTGGACTTGGCAGACGTTAAAAGCGCTGACAATTGTTGGCATTGCATGGGGAGATTTATGTCATGTGTCGACCCAGCCCTCAGCTCTCTGCAGTGTATGACAGGCCATGGAGATGAGCCGTTGTCAGACTGGAGAAGAGAACAAATCTGGGAAGACCTCCAGCCCTCCTCAGCTTGCACAGCACCAAGGGGGAAATGCAAAGGGACAGGATAATACATGTAAATTTCACTGTGTGTTATTATGACTTAACTCATTTGTTTGTAAGTGAACGCTGGGTCCAAGTACCATGTGGGCTTAGTTGGAGCAGTTTCTGCCTTATTATGTTGGTTCCTCTGGAGTCTTTGGAAGTCCCTCCTGATGACAGTGGCAGTACAGCAAAGAGCAAAATTTCAGGGGTTGGAATATGGGGATCCTGGAGGTCACCCTGCAAGGGGATAGGAGGACACTGTAAGAAAGCCCAAATGCCCTGTAGTTCCTGACCCAGGAAGGAATTGTGCGTCAGCTCCTGTTCTCTGGGAAGGAAATAAATGTGACTCCAGGAGGTGGGATTTAGAATCACTTCTGCCGCCCACTGCGTGCATCGCAGCCTTGCCCAGGAAAACCCTGGGCCCGCGAGCGCCTGCCTGCTTTCCTATTCTGTGGGAAATACACAGTTTTTTGCAGATTTCTATGAAGAGCATTGGAGAAAAGGTGGATTATGTGATTCCAGATTCCACAGTTTGTTTTTTCTGAACTAGTTTCCTGTTCCTCAGAGAAGCCTGGGAATTAGGCTGGAGAGATGGCTTAGTGGTTAAGGAGCTTGCCTGCAAAGCCTAAGGACCCAGGTTTGTTTCCCCAGTACCCATGTAAGGCAGATGCAAAAAGTGGCACATGCATCTGGAGTTCATTTACAGTAGCTGGAGGCCCTGGAGCCCCCATTCATTCTCTCTTTTCCTCTTTCTCAAATAAATATATATTTTTTAAGCCTGGGGGGAACAGCATGGCCTTATTTAGGCATCCCTGCTCCCAATGTTTAAGAGCTCCATTTTGAGGAGCTACCCAGAAACTCTCATTATCTTTAACAACAAGGAGGATAAATCTGACTTTTTGTTTTCGAGGTAGGGTCTCACTCTGGCCCAGGCTGACCTGGAATTCAGTATGTAATCTCAGGGTGGCCTCGAACTCATGGCGATCCTCCTACCTCTACTTCCCGAGTGCTGGGATTAAAGGCATGCACCACCATGCCCAGCTTAAATCTGACTTTTTGTTCATTCTCTTAAATCATTCGGAGTCCAATCTAACTAAGGTGGTGGATGGTCAAGAAACTCGGGTCTGAGTCAGTAGCAAGGTGAGAGAGCGTCTGGTCTGAGGCCAGTTCTCAAGGAGTGTCTCAGGTAGATGCCTGGTCCCTCACAGGCTTCCTCCTCTGTCCCTCCGACTTACTCAAAGTCTAGTTGGCTGATGCTTTCAGACCTTCATGATTCGAGTTGTCTCTTTCCATGTATTGATTCTGTGAGATTCTTCTTCTGATTGCAATAAAACTTACACATCCAAGATAATTAGGAAAGATGTCAGCCACGATCTAATATGAAATGCAAATTCAAATATTTAAAAGGATTTAGGGGGCTGGAGAGATGGCTTAGTGGTTAAGAGCTTGCCTGTGAAGTCTAAGGACCCCAGTTTGAGGCTCGATTCCCCAGGATCCACGTAAGCCAGATGCACAAGGTGGCACACGCGTCTGTAGTTCATTTGCAGTGGCTGAAGGCCCTGGTGCGCCCATTCTCTCTATATATATCTTTCTCCATCTGTCTGTCTGTTGCTCTCAAATAAATAAACAAAAATAAATATTTTTTTAAAAAGGATTCAGAACTTGAAGTCAAGTACATGAACTAATCCATTTATTTAATGCAGCATGAGGCCAAGCAATGTAAGTTGGCAGAATTTAAGACCAAGGGAGGGCTGGAGAGATGCTCAGTGAGTGGTTAAAGGAACTTACTTGCAAAGTCTGATGGCCTGGGTTTGATTCCCCAGATGCAAACAATGCTGCATGAATCTGGAGTCCATTTGCAGTGACAAGAGGCCCTGGCACACTCGTTCATTCTCTCTCTCTCTCTGAAATAAATAAATAAGTAAATAAATAAATAAATAAATAAATATTTTTTTAAAGACTCAGTGAGCTCCTTGGACCTGCTTTATATAAATAAGTCATATTGATTTCTAGAATAGGCCCTTGAGATCTTATCTGCTGTAACATAGAAGAAGAAGAAAAAAAAAGGTGAGACGATCAGAAAAGAAAAATAAAAGAGGTTGAGGGGGACAGGTTCCAGGTTTGAAGCTCCTGTCTCCTAGCTAGTCATGTTCTTCAGGTCTTACTTGACATTTAGAATGAGTAGAAAATCCAAATTATGAATACTGATAAATTTGTAGATATAATGCATTTTGTTTAAGTAATGCAAATTTTGCCCTTGACAAAACATTTATTGTATGTCTCTGGGAATATAGCTCAGTGATAGAGCACTTATCTAACTTGCCCTGGCCCTGGGTTCCATCCAAGAACTACAAGAAGACAAAATTTTAAGTGCAAAGCATCTTACCCCTAGTTCAAATATCGATGGAATCACAGAATCAGTAAGCTTAGCAGATGGGCCCTCAGTGGTCCTCAGATCTAGCCCCTGACATGAAGAGCAGGGCAAGAGAACCAAGGTACAGGAATGCAAATAATAATATCTAGATTAGTCACTTTTCTTATTTCGGTGACCAAATCCCTGACAAGAAACCACTTAGTAGAGTAGAGAATTATTTTTGCTCATGCCTTGGGTTATACAAAGTTCATCATGGTGGGGAGAACGTACAGAGGAAGGCACCATTGGTGACAGCGGAAGCTTGTGGCCTGGCTTACATCTCATGACCAGGAGGCCAAGAGTTTGGGGCTGCAACTGGGGCCAGGCAATAAACCTCAAGACCTCCTCCCACGGCCGTCCATAAGTCTTTATGTCCAAAAGGTTCCGCCATCTCCCAAACAAGGCTAGCAGCTGCAGACCTGGCCTTCGAGCACGTGAGTCTGAGAGCGCATTCCTCACTCGGCCGAAACAACATCCAAACCTGGGCTGGAGCCCGTGGGCTGCTGGCCACCACAAGGCTGGTGCACTGTGCAGTCAGGTACCAATATGCGGCCCATCAGAGGCGCAGACGGAACACTAGTCTTGCATTGTGTGAGCTCCAGTCCCAGTGCTGACCCCCTCTTTGCTTTGTGTTTTTTTCCATTCTTGGTGAACTGAAATGACTATTAGACATTTCCCTTCATTAGAACACATATGACTGAAGTAGTTTCTTGTTCATGAAAACAGCTTTTCAGAGAATAAAATGTGTAAGCAACTTCATATCAAGTCACACCATGGTTGAGCCAAAGTAGGTTAGATAATAATCTCCGTTAATGAGATTCTTTTTTTGTACATATCTTTTTTTCCCTTGGGGAAAGTTGAAATAAATTTTAAAAATGGGTTTGAGTAAAGCAGTTTTTGTGTGGAGGTATCTCGGAAAGGCAAACTTGGAGAACAAGATGTGAACTTAGCAAACAAGAAGAAAAACAACGAACGTTACCTGGGGTTGGACTGTTTGCTGTAAGATGTCAGCTAGCTTCATGTGTCCATCGGTGTATATCAATTGAACAAAGCGAGGGCTTCATAATGCCACTTTCGTGCATGCATATAACGAACTTAGTCACTCAGGCAAGGCTGGTGTTTTTTCCTAGTCTTTATGTTTTTAAACCCTTTTTCTGCAAAGACTTGCAGCTTTCATCATGTAGTGTTATTTCATCAAGTGGCCAGGAGGGGTCCTTAGAAATCATATTTTTCTGGGAATAGTTATTTTTATCTCTTCATGTGTTCTCATTTCAGCCCAAGGGCAAGGAGAAAAAAATATATTTATATATTTTTTCCTGTACCCTTGCTGGAATGATGGTGCCTTTTTAAACTTGGCACTTACATTTCAGCTTTGCCTTTCAATCAACTGTAAAATCTTGGGACCACCTTAGCAAAGAGGGTTTTCTAAGCTCTGAGGGTTTGGTGCTAATCTCCTCTCGGTTGCCGTGTTTCCCTTCTAGACTGGCATTGTTGAAGAAGAGTGGCGAGGAGGACTGGAAGAACAGACTCAACCGAAAGCAGGAGTGTGGGAAGGCCTCTGCCTCCAGCAGCCTGCACATCCAGGAAGCGGGACAGTCACTGAAGAAGAAGGTACCGTTTCCCGTGTTAGCCGAGAGCTTTCTAGCTAACATCACTCTTGTGAGTGTCACGCAGACAGGTGTGTGGAGCTTAACTAACTCCTGCTCTATAGCGTGTTAGTGCTTCCTTGCCCTTAGGGGACACGTAGTCGGTCACAAAGTTGCTAAAGTTGATCATAACATCTAGTCTTGCAGTGTGATGAACTGGTACCAATACTATCTACAATGCCTCAGGAAGCAGGTGCCTGTGTTTTCAAACGTGTTCACACATTGAAGCCCTAAGTGAGGTCTTTGCTTTAGAATGTGAGCCAAGCCTTTCAAATGATAAACCTTAACTCACCACAAATACCTCATAGTTAGTTGCACATAAAATAGGGACTTGAATTTCTTATAAAGAAATTAAGACCTAGGTATGAAATAGAAACATAATTGTGCTCTGTGAGCACTTTCTGCACAATCTGTAGCATATAGCTTCAGGTTCGCGGAGATGAACTTTCAGACCAGACACGGTTATGGAGGAAGGGATTTATTGAAGCTTACAGATCCAGGGGAAGTTTCCACAATGGCAGAAGAAGCTGGCCTGCCTTCACAGGACTAAACACAAGAGAGAGAAGCACAAGCCTAAAAGCCAAAAGCCACACAGCACAGCACACTTCAGGAACTCCAGCTAGGCACACTTTGCATATCTTTAGATTGGAATCTGAAACCCAACACCACACCTTAAGATCCACCCAGTGACACCGCCTCCAGCCAGGTAACTGCAGATGCAAACTACACACTAATAAACCACTGAATATATTGGGGCATCTATTCAAACCACCACACGTAGGTATGAAACAGAAACATAATTATGCTCTGTGAGCACTTTCTGCACAATCTTAAGCCTGCTTCGTGATGATAAGGAATGCCTTTCATGGGGAAAGTACAGTTATATATGTATGAGTTTAAATAGAATTAAGTCATGTGTGATCAACATCTGCAAGCATTTCATATGCAAGTGCAATGCCGAGTTGCTAAATTAAAAATGTAATTCTGACCAGCCGTGACTAGGTATTGCACGCTTCCTAAACCATGGAGACTCCTCTGCCAGCACCACCATTGCAGATGTGCCTGCTGGCTGAGGCAAAAAAAAAAAAAAACAGGCCAACCTGAGCTACATTCACTTGTCCAATCCCTAGGACTTAAAGCATTCAGATAGAAAAGGAGATTCCCACTACTACAACACCTGCACAGACCCCTTTAATTCTAAAACAACCATCTGAAACCTGATACGACAACATGTGCTCCCGGCTGCTTGAGAGTGTCACTCAGTGGACAAGAGACTGGTCAGGAGAACCAGTTAAGTCCAGAAGTTTGAGTCTAGGCTGAGCAAGAAACCCTCTCAAATATATATTGTAGAAGAGACAATTTATAAATGTGTGTGACATTTATGTCTAAGAAACTTACATAAAAACAAGTTGTACCCACAGAACAGTGAGTCAGGAGACCTGACACTATATTATATGGTATTACTCTGTCAACATTGGTGATACTGGAATGACAATTTGAATTCTCTTTTTTTGAGACATACATAGTGATGAAGATAATTACTGAAAACATTTAGTCACTAGCCATGTGTGAAGTCCTCAAGTATAATTGGATGCTTAAAAAGTATTTGAATTCTCCAGTTTGAGATAGACATGGTGTTGAAGAGAAAAACTAAAGACATTTCATTCTCAGCCATTTACAATGTTCTCAACTGTAACCAGATGTTAAAAAAAAAAGTATGCATGTAACACTGAAATTTTGAGTTAAAAGAAAACTGGGTCCCTCAAGTAATTTATCTCCATCACCCACAGACTTTTTTTTGAAAGAGTCTTGGGGATGAAGAGAGTGAGTAGCTCAGTGGCAGAGTGCTTTCCTGTGCATTAATAAAAAGAGAATCTTGACATCATTGGTTCGAGAATAAGTATAACACAGACCTCAGTGGCAAAGCTGTTGACTATATGAGAAGGCACGCACAGTGCCAGACATTCTGCTGGCCATCTTGAGAGGTGCAGAGCCCCTACATCCACGTGCAAATAAAGCCAAAAGCTCAAAGCAAGGTAGATCTCCCTGGACACACAGCCCCATGCGTGCACCAGTGCTTAGGAGAGTAAGGGGTTGTCTTGGTACCAGAAGGGCTGTGAGAGGAGAATGAGTCTCTCAAACACACTGCTAAGGTGAGAGACCTGCATTTGCCCTTGGGATGGAAACCCAGTGCCCCAAAGCACTGGCGCTCTAGGTAGCATGAAGGGCCACCTCAGGCCCCAGGCATCTGCGGGTTCTGCAGCCGTGGTGAATTCACTGTTGTTGCTGCTGCTCCGTGGCCTAGTTCATTGGGCCTAGACAACAAGCTCTTTGAAGTTAAAATAAGCCAATCTATTTTAGGCCTTTGTCACTTACATTGGGAAGTCTCAAGTTCTGTTAAGGTCAAGTGGCCTCTGGTAACCTGTTGGTTCCTTTCTTCCCAAGGGCTGGCAGTGTGCTTGAACCCACCAGCCTTAAACCCTGGTCTTTCTTGAGACCACCCCCACTCAGCTGAGGAGAGCTTGGGACATGGCCCATGCTGCCCTGTGTGAATGCTGCCCCAGAGAAGGAAAGACACTCATGAAATGTGCATGCACATGAAGGCTTGCTGCATGGGCTTGGATACACTTGGCTGAGGATTGCAGCTTCATAGGGAGGGTACCATGACCATCCATCTTTACTGCACAGAGTGGAGAGGGGCTGGTTTTATGATCACCTACTCGCCAGCTTCTGAATTCATCCGAATGCACTCATGGTAGTCACCAGTCAGCTCGTGGTGTGTGGTGAACATAGACACATGTGTTGCAGCTATGGGGCGTGGTAGAGGCAGAACACTAAGGGAGGGCGCAGGAAGTCACCCCCAGGACTCATGAAAATCCCTGTAGATGGGCTGGAGAGATGGCTTAGTGGTTAAGGTTCTTGCCTGCAAAGCCTAAAGACCCATGTTCAACTCTCCAGGTCCCACGTAAGCCACATGTACAAGGTGATGCAAGCATCTGGAGTTTGATTACAGTGGCTGGAGGCCCTGACAATGCCAATTCTCTCTCTCTCTCTCTCTCTCTCTCTCTTTCTCTTTCTCTTTCTCTCTCTCTTGCTCTTTCACATAAAAAAGGCCAGTCTGTTGGGCTTGCCTTAAAAAAAAACCCTGCAGTATAGTGGCCAGCCCTGCCTGGAAACGTGGTGTGGGAGCCGCATAGGTGTAACGTAACCATTCCTGCAGCCAGTGAGAGTTCCAGGCATGGCGGCACACACCTATGACCTCAGCACTTAGAAGGCAGAACCGTAAGATTGCTGCAGGTGCAAGGCCAGCCTAGCTACCTAGTGAGTTCCAGGCCAGCTTGGCCCACAGAGTGAGACCCTGTCTCAATACAGCAACATATGTATATGATTTGTTTGTCAAAGGAGCCATCCAAAAAAGGTAAAGAAGTTGAGATGTTCTCATCCACATCTTATCTGGAATGCTATAGTAATATGGTTCTGTTTTGGCCCATTGTCTTTGGAGAAGTAAGACCAATTTTTTGTTCTTAGATTTCAGCTTTAGGGAGAATGGAACTTGGAAGCAGTTATTTGACTCCACATTTTTCTCCCCAAACACAGTGTCGGTGACTGGGGTTTAAGGACCCTAACTGCTCACCCAGCTGCCTGTCACTTCCTGTGGAAATCATTCAGGTCTTTCCCATGCCACCTCCCTTCCTCTCTACCCGTCTTACCTATTCTCTGTGCTTGGTTTCGTGTAGGTCAGGCTAGCAGACTTAAACATCTGTGCTTCCTATAGCACATGTAATTGGTGCCAGAGACCAAAAATTAATAATAATTTTTAAAAAACGATTTGGCAGAAATGGCAGCCTGGTCCACACTGCATATAACCAGAGCGTGTCTGTCTCTGTGTCCTGCAGCATAGCTCATTCCGTCAGAGAGGAAAATAAGGTTATAAGAAGTAACTACCATGTTGCAGTGCTTTATTTTCACCGAATGCCTAAATTCCAGCCTTATCGTAGTCTATTCAACATTAAAGCATATATGATAAATCCATGTCCTTTCTCAGAAAGTTATCCAGCATATAAGACTTTCTCCAGGAAATGAAAGCTCACTATAGGGGCCAGAGAGATGGCTCAGTGGTTAAAGGTGCTTGCTTACAAAGCTCAATGGCCTAGCGTGCCCATTCTCTCCTTCCTCTCTCTCTTTTTCTCTCTCTCTCTCTCTTTCTCTCTCTCTCTCCCTCCCCCTATAAATAAATAAATAAATCTCACTACAGAATCAATCAGCTATTTCAAACCTGAATCTGTTTCTAAGCCCCGGGTGGGGACGGGCTATGCTATGAGGCTCCCATCCTTAGGGGATCAATAAGCTGAGCTAAGATCTGGGATATCTCTAAAAAAAACTCCTGAAAATTTCAGGACGGCACCTTGACTCTGTCCATACTGCAATTGCCTGCTGTCATGGAAGTTACAAATTACAGCGAGGGAGAAGGAAGCCAGTTCAAGGAGGGAGGCTGTAGGATGGCCTCTGAATCACTGGTTAGGGTTCTGCCTCAGGGAGTGAATTCACTTGCTGGTCACTCAGTGGACTGTGCACATACGCATGCTTCTGACCACCGAGGCACAACATGATGGTGACGTTCTAATAGACTCTTCTTCCCTTCTGCGACGTCTCCTGTTTCTTGTAACATGTAGGAAGAAGGAGGATTTACAGATGATATTGCCATTGCTAACCTGCTTTGGGTAAGCCTGACTCTAACACAGGTGTTCTGTAACTCAACGAAGTGGTTTTCCCGTGGTGAACGCAAAGCCGAAAAAAGCGCACCGGGTGTTACGAGAGTGAGGGAAGGTTGCTGGCATGAAAGGAGAGTGCTAGAAAGACTCCTCAAAGCCATGTCTCTGTGTAGAAAGAAAGCAAGGGACTTTGACTGGGGAAACTGATATATATGTTCACGCATATGTACAGAGGGCCTGGCACATTCCTGAGCATGCTCAGTTCATAGTCATACGTAGTATGTTAAAATAAAGCTATGGTGGATAGAAGCGCCTCAGGTGACTACATCACCTGAAAACAATTGGGTCAGTGCTGTGCAATTTTGACTGGTTCTTTGTAAGGGTTTAGCTGAAACATGACAAAACAACCTGGAAGGGACTGAGTAAGTGGTAGTAAGTGGCAGCCACCTCTCCTTGAAGCAGAAGTGATTTTCCCCAGAAGTACCTTCCTGGGGGCTGACACTTCCTCTAGATGGAGCATGGACACCTCTGATTCAGAGCCCTGGTGGTGCCATCTTGTGCCCTCCCTTGTGCTTTTCTGTACTCTTCCGCAAGATTCATCTAGTGTGGAGAGCCGATCCTGTGTCCTTAAATTATTTTTTTTAATTGGATAAAGAAAATAACTTGAAGAAAGTAATAATGCATGTTAAGTGTTAGCAGAGGCAATGGAAGTCCCAGGTCCCATGTCTGAGGCTAAGTATATTTCACGTGTTGCAGCAATCTGCCATTAACTCACCCGATTGCTGTGCCAAACTGACTCGGTATGTGCGCCGTGACGTGCACATTTGTTTCTGCATCAACATTCAAGGGGAGGGCTGGTGCAGCGAACTGAAATTGCAATGAGAAAATTAACTTTGTTAGATGTTTTCTGTCTCTTCTTCCCCCTAGCCCCGGCCCTTATCCCGGTAAATCTCTTTTCACCTCTCCCCCTCTCGCTTTGGTCTATAGGAACCTGTTTATGCTTCTAGTTATTCTCCTGCCCTGCCTGCTGCTCATAAACACCTGTCCTCTGTGTCTGTTAATCAGGTGAGGAAATGCTTACACACTTTAAGCCTCATTGCAATTTCTGAGTGGTAGGGGAAGGAAAAATCCTCTGTTTGGGGAACAAGCAGCTTTTTTGCCAGTACAGGGGAAGAGAGGTGTGTTTGTTGTTTGTGTGTGTGTGTGCGCGCGCGCGTGTGTGTGTGCAGATGTATTTAAATCAGTTCATATCTTTTGAGGATCAGACCATACACACCCCATCCTTGGCCCCAACTTTCAGGTAAGCTCAATGTATAAACTCCCCCCAGTCATGAAACTAGTATAGGGAAAAGTTTGCCTTCTCAGTCTCCAAATCAGGAACCCCAAGTTAAGTGAGGAGTCCGTCAAATGCACCAGTGCTGGCCTCAGTTGTCAGTACGTCATGGAGTGTGCAGATGTGGTAGGAGCAGTGTGGGGCATGGGAGGGGGAAGAAGAAGGCACACAGGAGAACATTTGACATGAGCTTGTTACAGTGGTCCTATTTAAATGAGAACCCACCAGCCCTTTCCCCCCGTCCTCACTGTACATCACCTGAGCCCCACCCCAGAGGGGAGATCTGCCCTGGGCTGGGTAGTAGGTGACCATTTTAAAAACAGAAAATATTAACAGTTGCATTGTAGTCCCCTTGGAGTGTCCTAGAGGCTGTGACTAGTGGTTTCATCCACTGTCCCCAGACTCCTCCCTTCCCATCTGCCTCTGTCACAGTCATTTTCTGTTGCTGTGTAAAAACACCCGAGACTATTAATTTATAGAGAACAGTGGCTGATTTGTGCTTACGGTTTTAGAACTTTCACTCCAGTCAGCTGGCTCCGTGGTTTTGAGCCTGTGGAAAGGCAGAACATTATGGCCGAGAGCTCCTGGCGGAAACAAGCTGCTCACCTCATGGCAGAGGGGGTGAGGGGAGGCAGGGTTTCACGGTCTCCTTCTAGGGTTATGTCCCCAGGGACTTAACTTCCTTCCAGTAGTCCCCACCTCATAGGTTCTACCATCTCCCGTGAGCTCCAGAGCCTGGTGACCAGACCTTCAATCCAATAACACTTTCCATCCATGGGACATTCCAGGCCCTTGCTTCTGGGGCCTCTGTCTCCCCATCAAGACTGGGTGCGTCAGGTGCCTCTGACCAACAGCGTCATTGCATGGCTCTTGCAGGGTCAGCAGTTGTAGAATGAGAAGCCTCCACATGCACACATACACATGTACACGCCCCGACATGCACACACATGCACCCACATCCATACAAACACACATGCGAAAAAAAGAAAAAGGAAACACTCAAACTGCTTTTGAAAGTGGCTGCATCATTTCCATCCCACAAGCCACAAGTAAGAGCTCCTATCACCTCCTAGCTTCATATCTCTGTCAGCATTTGCTGTTGTTGGTGTTTTGCGTTTTGGCCTTTCCCGTGGATGTATCCTAGCACCTCACTGATGTAATTTGTAAATCCCTCAAGGTGCATGCTGTCGAACATGTCCAGATCTCTTCTTTGGTGACATATCTGTTTACAAGCTTTTTCCATTTGTGAATCTTTCTGTCTGTTTCAAGGGTCCTTCATGGCTAGGAAGATGGTTCAGTGACTAACGCATTTGTCACATAAGCGTGAGGGCCTGAGTCAGATCTACAAAACCCACGCACAGCTGGACACAGCAGTGTGTGTATGTAACTCAGTTCTCCTACAGGAAGCCAGGGGACAGGAACAGGGACAGGAGCATCCCTGCAAGCTCATGGGCCACATAGCCTGGCCCACACAGCGGCGAATGAGCGGCCCTGCCTCAAACAAGATGGAAGGCCAGAACTGTCAGCCGAGGTTGTCCTCTGACCTCCGCATGCGCTGTGGCATGAACACACCCACATTCAGCCATACCAAACACATACACTCACACAGATATTTTTTAAAAGAAGTTTTTGCATATTTTGGGTAATAGTCCTTTGTCAGATATGTTTTGTAAATATTTTCTCCCATTGTGTGACTGATCTCATTCTTTCGAAAAGGGTCTTTCATAGTAGTTTTTAAAATATTTTATTTTCATCTATTTATTTATTTCATTTATTAGAGACAGGGAGAAAGAGAGGGGGGGGGGGACGGAGGGAGAATGAGCACACCAAGGCCTCTGGCTACTGCAAATGAATTCCAGATGCATGCGCCACCTTGTGCATCTGGCTTACATGGGACCTGGAGAATCGAACCTGGGTCCTTAGGCTTCACAGGCATGCACCTTAACCACAGGCCATCTCTCCAGCCCCTGTCATAGCAGAAGTTTTAATTTCAGTAAAGTCCAACTTGACAGCTAGTTCTTTCATGCATTGTGTAGTCTATTTAAAAAGTTATCAAACCCACGCTAGGAGTAGAGCTCACGTATAGAGTATCTGCCTAGCATGGGCAAGGATGTAGGTTTAGTCCCCAGTACCAAAAAGAAGGAAGCAAGCCCGTGGTTTCCTGTGTTTCTCCTGCTTCTCCCACTATGGCGATGGCATCTGTATTCGAAGGAAGGAATTCCAGATGGCGTTAGGATTTCTGTCCATATTCTGTCTACTCTCACTATTCCAAATGATCCTAAACTTCTGCTCACTAACCCTGGGTCATGACACTATGCTTACTGTCATTTCTATTATATCTTTCTCTAAATAAGGAAAGAAAAACTGAGTAGAGACAAAAAGAAAAAGACAAAAATGAAACTTTAATCCTCCCAAAAAGCAAAGGGATAAAGATGCCCACCTAATATATATATTTTTTCTTATTTTGAGTTCTAAAACTTAATGGCAAATTGAATTTTATTGGAGTCCTCTAATATACAACATATTCCTTACTCCTTACCAAGCAAGTAAAGTCAGATGGCAGGAACTAGGGGTCCCAATCCAAGCCCACTGTATAGCCAAGTAGAAACTTGAGGGAAAGAACATCTTTCAGGTTTGACTCACATGTAGAGGATAGTACAAAATATTTAAGCTTCCAATTCAACAGCAGTGACGGATCTCAGAGCTCAGAGCCTTTATCTGCATGAAGACATTCTCAAGAACCCACATGCTTTGGGGAATTGAATTGTTGGCTCAACGATAGCATTTTCCTGAGTCATTGTGACACACCCCACTGCCGCACCCTGCACTTTGGAGATGTGTTAGTGACCTCACCACAAAACTGGTGATCTCTGGGCCTTCGGAGGGCCGGCATTGCTGGCTTTCTGCATGTCTTTTGGAACTCTTTGAAGCCAGTTGCTATGTTGGTCTCATTAAACTTCACTCCTGAAACTTGATTTTCAAAGACAACTTATTCTCTTTCTTGACCTTTATGTGATCTTCCCTGGCAAGTTCACCTCATAGTCTATTTAATAAGGGTATGTGATTCAAGAGTTCCTTAGAAGTTGGGTCATCTTATCAAGGCTTAGTGGAAAAGTTAAAGATTGTTTTTGAATTTTTGGTAGCTTTCATATTGGAAGAAATGAAAACTTCCTGAGAAGTTTCCATAATAGGCAGGACAGCCAACCCACCAGTGTTTGACATTTATTCCTCCTGCTTCTTCCTTCTACCCATCTCTGGACCCTCCTATTGCATATGTGTGTGAGTGTGAGTAGGTATATGTGAGTGTTGCTCTGATAACTATAAATGGCTGTAGGAGTGGGTGCATGACTGTTATGTGTATGACTATGTGTGACTGTGTTTGTGACAGTGAGTGTGTGCAATTTTATCTTCCCTTCCCAAGTAGCTTGAGTAGTGTGGAGACACGCCCATTTCAATACTTCAGCACGCATTTCCTAAAGTGAAAGACTTTCTTGCCCACAGCTGTGACACAGTGATTCAGTGATGAACAGGAGGAAATCAGCATTTGTGTCATCCTTATCTAACCCGCATCTGTGTTTGAACTGTGTTAACATCCTCTAATTCTGTCCCATCTAATACCACCTCTGTAGGACCCAAACCAGGATCGCGCATCATATTTAATAGTCGCACTTCTGTAGGAAAAGGTCTTCAGTATCACTTAAATCACCAAGGGCCTCAGCATCACTTCTGGTTCTGATGGTCTGCTGAAGTTTCCTGTGCAAGGAACACTCAGAGATTACATGGTGCTGAAGTTCATATTCACAGTAAACCAAGTTTTACCCAAGTTTTAGCCCAATTTGGTGTAACTGGGAAGGAAGGAAGGAAGCAGAAACTCCTTCCTACACCATCTTTCATCGTCCCTGGCATTCCATAATGAACTGTGCTGTTCTCTCTTCCTGACCTTTGTGAATCTACCAGTCACTTCCTGTTGATCCCTTAAGGGACTTTGGTTTGCCCGAGTGAGATGAAAAGTCATGGGGGCAGATAGTGGTGAGCGGCTGGGATGTGTCTTCCCTTAGGCTCCCCTTTCTAGTTCAGGCTATGAGGGGAAGGCTTTGAGATCGTGTTGATCTATGGTAACTTCCTATCCAAGGAAAACTACTTGTAAAGAATGGGAAGCTAGGGAAACTGGCGGAGTTAAGACATTCCAGATGCAGCTTGAAAGTAAGCGTCCCGGTGAAGTGGCATCCCTCAGATCCAAGAAGAGCCTGAGTGAAGCCAGGGACACCCGGGCCAGCAGCAGTTTTCGGAGCCTTGTCCTTGGAGGGACTTCTGGGTGGACAGCTAAGGGGACTCTCTGTCATTGAGAGGATGAGTTTCTCGTCGTCCCTGCCCAGGGTTCCTTCATCGCATCCCCTCACCTCTGGCTGTTTGCCATGCCCTGTGCCCTGCTGCAGAGAGAGATGCTGTTGTGCATGAAGGAGTGGTATGAAGAAAGAGGGGAAAACACTGTGTGCTGCTGACTTCTGGGTAACTCCCAGCCCAGTGTTACCTACGATCATCACCCATCCTCTTCCTCCCTGTCTGGCTCCCCACCCCTCCCCAGCTCACTCTGACTGCCTTGATCTGGTGCTGCCTCCCACCCTGGCCCCAACCCCCTGTTTCATTCCAGTCCTAAGTACCATCTTGGGATTCTGCTCCTGTGGTCTCCCCTGGACTCTACTATGTCTCCTAACCACAAGCTTACCACAATGACCAGTGGCTCAGAAATTAAAGACACGGGTTTCTTAGAACTCCAGCTAGAACCTTTTAGATGCTGAAGCCCTGTTGTGTCATTTCTGTCAGCCATGCAGTGCATTGTCAGTGACAGGGATGATGTGATCATCTAAAACCTCTTCCTGGGGTCTCCCAGCTGCGGACTGTTCAGACAGCACCCCTGCCGGACGGCCCGCTCCAGGGAAGCCCTGGAGAGTGTGTTTATAGTTACCTTCACGTTGCTGGGACGATACACTCAACCAAAAGCAGCTGATGGGAGGAAAGGAAAGTACGATCTAGAGGGGAAATTTCATCGCAGCAGGGAAAGGCTGGCAGAGCAGAGGCTGGGCATCACATCCTGCCACAGTAGCTGGCAGCAAGCGGCAGGAGTGTGAGCTGAGCTCTGGTAAGGCGGAGCTGGGCTGCAGCACACCAAAGCCGGGTCCCAGCCACGCACCTCCTCCAGCAAGGCTCCGTCTCCCCAACTGCCACTCGCTGGGGACTGACCGTTGAAAGCACATAAATCTGTGGGGAACATATGATGTAAACTGCCACGTGTCCCTTCTTCCTCCCCAGCTTTCCCTACACCGTCACCATCTGTAATCTGGGGGAGCCAGCATGGACAACATTTTCTAAACTGACTCTGTTGTTTGTAAGCACATATGGGTAAAATTCCCCATTAACTGATCCAAGCTTAACTCAATAAGTAAATAGAAAACTTTGTTTCAGTTTGTTTGTTTACATATTTTTTTTCCCACTCAGGAGTGGCTACAAGGCTTAGGTTCACACCTGCATCATTTCTCTCTTATTTTCTGTCCTGCACATGTGCAAGCAGCGGGTGACAGAAAGCCGGGAGAGCCAAATGACCATCGAGGAGAGGAAGCACCTCATCACCGTGAGGGAGGAGGCCTGGAAGACAAAGGGCAGAGGGGCTGCCAACGACTCCACCCAGTTCACCGTGGCGGGCAGGATGGTGAAGAAAGGTCAGAGCCAGTGCGCGTGTGCGTGCGCCCAGGTCTGGGCATGGTCACCCATGAAGGTGGCATGGGCGTGTGACAGTTCAGTGGGAAAAACAAAAGACATGGCTTTTACATTTTTACCTGTACGGACGTTGTGTTGATGACTTTTTGACGGGCTTGGGGATATTCCTTCTGAGTACTTCACAATCATTTTGTGTCATCTTCCGAGTGGGAAGTATGATTCAGTTTGTCAGCATTTCACAAATTACACATGTGGAAACTGAGCGCAATCATAGATTCTAAAAGGAATGGCAAATCCAAATCCACCAAGAATTCTTCAACACTTCCTGTTCAACACTTGATTTTTAGATTGTTTCCATTTTTTTATGAACTGACATCTAGCTATCTACAAGTTGGCCTTTGGCCATCAGGTTTTGCAAAAACAGTTCATCTTCTGTTCCTCATAAGCTACTTCCTGTGTCCCTTTGGATATATTTCTCTGGATTACAAAGGTCATTTGGTGTGGTGCAATGTGGGACCCCATATACTTACCTGTGGCAGGGGGCGCTTGCCAATGGTGACCAGAGCAGAACGTCAGATATCCTCCTGCATCACTCTTCAGCCTGGTCTCATTTAAAGCCAGAGTCTCTTTTCTGACGCTGGAGCTTGTGAGCCTCTGATGGTTCTTCCACCTGTGGGACTGGGGTGACAGTCACGTTCACATAGGATCTGGAGATTCAAACTCTGCCAGTCTCGGGCCCTCATGCTTGTGCAGGAAGCACACATGGCCATTGAGCCATCTCTCCAGCCCCCGCAGGTATGTTTTAATAGACACCTAACAGAGGCTCTCAATTCCCAGGTCATGTCCCTGCAATGCAGGCATCACACGTGCTTTGAGGCAGGGCTCCAGCTGACTGACATGACACATGACTAGTCATCTCTGGAGAGCTTTGAGTCTCAGCAGGAATGTTTGGGAGTTGATTTCATGTCCTGTGGGGCATGGTTAAATTTTAGGATCCCTTTGCCATCCGCATGCATATGACTTCACTTCTCAAGCTACTGCATAAATGTCGATTTCCCAAATCAGTGGTCAAAGTTTCACACTCTCTTGGTCTTAACATTTCATATACAGGTTTAGCTTTTCCTCAGACCTCTGCCAGTGTCCACTCTGATAAATAAAGCCTAAGTCTTTGTAGGCACCTAAGTGATGTTTGCGGAAACAAGAAAGATTGGCTTGAATCTTAGTGGAAGTATCCTTTGTAAGCTGTGCTCTCATTTAATCTTGGAATTGTCTGAGGGCAACAGAAGACAATACACTCTCGTGGGCTGAAGCAATAGTTACTTGTCTTCCTTGAGTCATGGAGCTGCGTAGTCATGCCTGAATGTGAGCCCAGCCCACTCCCGCATTAACAAAAGCAGATGTTGGGGTACAGGTTGAGTACCTCAATGGGAACATGGCAACTTGAATCAGAGCTCAAGTCTTTTATCCTGATAATTGCATGCTTTGTTTTTTCCCCTTGCCCATCTGAAGAATCATACTGTATTTGTAAGTGAATGTGTCCCTTGTGCCCTAGTCCACACTGACATCAGAGAAAGCAGCTCTACTCTTGTGCAGGTCTGGATGCTTAAGAGTTCCTCAGTGGATGCGTTTTTATTCCCATCGTCCTGCATAACTCACGAGTGTTCATCTAACAGGTGCTGTGTGACTTACCCAGGAAATCATTTTCTGGTGCTTTTAATCTAATGAAAACACTGTGTCCTGTTTTTCTAATAAGTGTTCTACCTACTGGCTGATAAGCTTATGTGAACTGTTATGTTTTTGGTCTGCAATAATATGGTATCTGTTTTGCATTCACTGCAGAATCAAATAACCAACACTGTAGCCACAAAATTGTCTCATCTCTCAAGTTTCAATGGCACCAGTCAGCCATCAGCCCAGAGTCAGCACCCAGCAGGTGGCAAGCTGGCCCCGCCCTGGGCTTCATTCTTTCTCAAGGAGCTCTGTGCTCCGTCACTTTCCCTAGGACATTCACCCTTCTTGATATTCTTACCTCTGTGCAACACTTAGCCTCGACGAGATTTCTGTAGCATTTAGGAAGGAAGAGACTCAAAGCCAGCCAGTGAATAGGAGAGAAGGGGAAATATTCCTAGAGCGTCAGCTATTGTGTATTGCTTCTAGAAGTCATTGAAAAGGGGCTTGGGGAGAGCATTGGTTCATTTTTAACATTTTGAAAGTCACATTTATGTTCCCTGCTGTAATATGGAAAAACCCTCCTCCCAAGCTGGAAAAGCCAGTTCCCACTTCCCAGAACTCTTACGTGCACTGCAGCCTTAGTGGGCAGCAGGGGGCGCCACAGTCGCAGGATTTGCCAGCGCCCAGCTAGTGAAAGATCAGATTCTGCTAGCGGCTTTCTGCTTTCTGCTTTCTAAGTCAGTGCTGTTTATTGGCTGTCAGAGGTAAGGGGTTCTAGGCTAATGAGCTTTTATGATTTTTCCCAAGCACCTCTTTAGTACGTAATGACTGTCCTATTCGGGAATGACTCCAAATTTTATATTCCATTATTTTTCAAGAAAGCTTACCTTCTTACTGAGCTGAACCTTTTACAGGTGTGATCAATAACGTGTACATTTGTGTATTTCCAGTAGTATGCATCAAAATCTATATTCAGTCATATTTCCAGAATATTGTCCAGAACGCGAATTTTAAGCCACTTACCAGCTTTTTTTTTTTTTCTTAAGTTTTCAATGCATACTTGCCTCTCCAGCTCACAGGAGGGAGGAACTGAGTAATTTACTCATGTATCTTTCCTTGTAGGTGAAACTAACTAACATATTCTCTGCTGTCCTAAGAGAGATGACTAAGGGGGTTGCACTCTACAGAGTTCATGTGCATCGCCAAACAATACGAAGAGCATTGGCTTCTCGTTCTGCTCCTTGATGACATGTTACTTTTTTTTCCTTTCCAAGTGCAAGGAGAGAGAGAGAGAGAAGGAGAGAGAGAATGGGTGCAGCAGGGCCTCCATCTGCTGCAAACAAACTCCAGACTCCTGCCCCACTCTGTGCATCTGGTTTTACATGGGTACTGGGGAATCGCACCCAGGCAGTCAGGCTTTCAAGCAAGCGCCTTAACCACTGATCCATCTCTCCAGCCCTCACCTTTCTATTCATTATATATTCTTATTCCAACTAGCAGCCTTCTCCATGCATCACCCTCTTAAACCTTTCCCATCCTGCTTCTCAGGAAGCACATAGAAAACACATCAGCACTGGTTTCCAGCCTCACCTGAGCCTCCAACAATTGCAAATGAGTCTAATGCCTATCCTCCTCTCTCTTCCAACAGATCAGAACTCTGGGTTATTAACCATGTAATGCTCACAAGCCCAGACTGTCACTCCTCTCCTCAGCCAAAGAAAACTCCAGGGCCCAGGGCGACTTGCTGGCTAGTACAGTGCACCCCATGTTTCACTTCGTCTGTGGGACAAGGCTCAAGTTTCCTTTCTTTAGGCACCATGGCGCCTGCCACTCCAAAAAGGCCTTCAGCACTCCACTCAGAACTTCATTTGTTCCAGTATATTCCGACTGCCTTGCACACTATTTTATTCCATTTACGTGTCATGAGTATGGAGTCCCATGCATTTGTTGTTCACATTAGAATATTATCTCATAAGCTGCCCAGTTCTTAGGAACAGTAAAATCCTGGGCACAGTGCATTTGTCCTGTGTAGTTACCATACCCACCCAAAGCACCCATGCCTCCATGTGAATTCTTATGTGTTTTCTGGTCTAAGCTAAGCTGAGGTTCATGCAGAATCATCAGGTCCTACATGTTTCCACGAGTAATTTTCCAGGCTGTTCAGTTGCTCCGCTGTGTGTTCACAGGTCTGGCATCACCCACTGCCATAACTCCAGTTGCATCCCCCGTCTGCAAGTCACGGGGCACCACTCCAGTTTCTAAACCCTTGGAAGGTATGACCCCCACAGGTCCCAGTACACCATGAGTTTCTGATAGCCAAGTCCCCAGTGGTGTTTTCTCACTGATGGTTTCTGCTTGCTTAGATATTGAAGCCAGGCCAGATATGCAGCTGGAATCAGACCTGAAGTTGGACAGGCTGGAAACCTTCCTCAGAAGGCTGAATAACAAAGGTATGTGCCAGAAGCCAGAGGAAAGCTTTGGCTTAGGCTCCTAAAGCACACATTGGTTTGGGTTTGTATCTTCTTTTTTAAATTTTTAATTATTTATTTATTTGAGAGAGAGAGAGGGAGAGAGTGGACACGCCAGGGCTTCTTGCCACTGCAAATGAACTCCAGATGATGCACCACTTTGTGCATCTGGCTTCGTGTAGGTACTGGGGAACTTGAACCCAAACCAACAGACTTTGCAAGCAAATGACTTCAACAGCTGAGCCATCTCCCCAGCCCCTGTATTTTCAATGAGTAGCAAAGAAAATCCTTAAAAGGAACACCTGAAACCTTGCTCCTCCCTCAAAAATCTCTAAGTCCTAACTCATTTATTTATGTTTGCTCTAACTTACTTTTGAGATTTTGTGGCAGGTTGTGTATAGTGTGTTTTTGTTGTTGTTTGCTCAGGCTCAGTTGATTGTGACTGTTTTTGCTGTTGTTCTGTTTTTTTTTTTTTTTTTTTTTTAATACAAGACCATAAGATGGTTCCGTAGTTAAAGTCACTTGCTTTGCTTATAAATCCTGCTAACCAGGGGTTCAATTCCCTAGCACGCACATGAAGCCAGATGCAAAAAGTGGCATGACAATCTGAAACAAGATCTCATGTAGCCAAAGCTTGCCTTGAACTCATTTTATAGCAATTGATGACCTTGAACTCCTGATCCTCTTGCCTCTAGCTCCCAAATGCTGGGATTACGAGTGTGAACCACCACACATGGCACTCCAGATCCTAACTATGATCACTTCACCTCCTTTCTACTATATCTTTAGTAATTTACACACACGCACACACAACAAAGATTATCAAACTGATTCACTTGATGGTGTTCTGATTTTGGGACTCCCAATAACGCATTTGTCCCTGAATTTACACCCTTGGGATGTCAGCTAATCAAATTGTGATTTAGTGGTTTGCCTTCTAACATGACCATAGGTGAACTTTAAATTGCATGTATCAGTTTTTGTTAAGGTAAAGGTTAATAATAGCTAATACTTTTTTCTTAAAATCACAAATGATGTCTAAAATAAAGTCCTAGTAAACAGATATGGAAATGAATATTTCAATATAAAGTCAGCCCTGTCTATTATAGGATGATATGCAAAAACAGCATTTTATCTCTTGAATAAAAAAGTCTATTTGGTCTGAGGTAATGGTTCAGTAGTTAAAGGTGCTTGCTTGTAAAGCCTACTGGCCCAGGTTTGATTCTACAGTGCTCACATAAAGCCAAACATACAAAGTGGCACATGCATCTTGAATTTGCAGTAAGAGACCTTGGTGAACATTTCTCACTCTCTCTTTTCCACCCTCCCTCCATCATAAATAAATAAACATTTGTCAAATACAAATAAACACTTGTCAACTACAAAATAGTAGGAGTTCTTATTATTTATAGTGACCTCTCGAAGGTTGAAATTATACAAACAGCACTAAACAGCATAAATACAAAAAAGTATAGTATAATAATTGAAGTGACTGGGCTAGAAATACTAACAGTGAGAAGTCTTTTATGCACATGTAAAATTCGTGGGTTGGCAAACAAAAACCATGACCAAATCCAATACTCAACCTGCTTTTGTAAATAAAGTTTTATTGAAACATAGCTATATCTTTTGTGAACCTAATGTCAGTGGCCACTTTTGTACTATAACAGCAGGATTGAGTAGTTGTAACACAGGCTGTGTGGTTCTCCATGCAATGCCTCAAATATTGCCTGGTCCTTTGCGGGAAAAGTTTGCCAGACCTTCGGATGGAGCAAGGCTGAAGCTAGTTGTCCCTGTAGTAGAACCAGGTCATGTTCAGAAATGCTCGCCTGTTTGTGTGAGCAAGGTCAGCCTCCCTCCTGCTCGATGGTCTCACTACATGAGGTTTACACAGCTGGGAAGAAGTCCTTATGTGCGAGGGCAAGCAAGGGCCCAGCAGAAGGCCACAGAACTGCACGTGACTTCAGCATGTGCTCCACTCCCAGAGGGAAAGATCTTTAGAGTCATGCAAAATAGGGTTAGAGAAGCCAGGTGTGGTGGCACACACCTTTAATTCCAGCACTCAGGAGGCAGAGGTAAGAGGTTTGCCATGAGTTCGAGCCCACCATGAGACTACATATTGAATTCCAGGTCAGCTTGAGCTAGAGTGAGACCCTACCTTGAAAAATCAATGGAAAAATAAGGCTCAAAGTAATTGTGGTCATACAACTCCTGTGGTTTGCTCGCTTCTTTATTGACAGTTGGTGGGATGCAAGAGACGGTCCTCACCGTCACTGGCAAATCTGTTAAGGAGGTGATGAAGTTGGATGATGACGAAACCTTTGCCAAATTCTACCGCAGTGTGGATGCTAATATACCGAAAAGTCCCGTGGAGTTAGACGAGGACTTCGATGTGATTTTCGACCCTTATGCACCCAAGTGAGTTATTGTGGTCTCCATCTTTCCTTTGCTGAGAAGGCTTTCCTCACCTGCTCCTGCCAGTTCTTTCAGAAGGAACTTCTGCATGACTGCTCTGGAGCCCGCAGCCCAGCACCTCCGGTTACATCCAACCACACCTCGTCCTCTGGATGTGCAGACAGGCAGATTGCATGCATCACACATGTTTGCTCTAGTCCTGAAAAACAGTGTCACCCAATTTTTCCTATCACCCAAAGATTTTTTTTGCAGTATTATAAAAGGTTGACATCACTCCATAGAGATGTCTACACCTGTTCCCTTTGACGTATTGAATTCTTTTTTTTAATTTATTAATTATTTGAGAGACAGACAGAAAGAGAAAGAAACAGAAAGAGTAAGTATTAAGTATGGGCACTCCAGGGACTCTTGCCACTGCAAATGAATTCCAGATACCTTTGCCACTTTGTCCATCTGGATTTATATGGTTACTGGGGACTCAAACCCAGACCATAAAGCTTTGCAGACAAGTGCCTTTAACCCTGAGCTCTCTCTCCAGCCCTGACGTACTGAATTCTTATTCATAACTGAATGTATTTCAATAACAATAGCTCAGATTAGTACAATTAACTAGAATGTCAGGAAAGACTATTGGATAAAGTTGATATGTCTAGGGTTTTCTCAACAATATCCAAAGGTCTCTGTTCACAGAAGGACGTGATGAAATACCCAAGACAAGGTGTCATGGTCTTAGGAGTCTATCAGTAGCAAGTGACAGGAAAATACAAAAGGTAACTGACCAGCAAAAGAAAAGTCTGGAAGGATTTTACCGGTTCATTCACTGAAACATGCAAGTGGGACCTCGGCTTCAAGAGGCTAGTGACAGTATGGCCTCTCCTAGGCCTGTCTTCCAATAACTTGCTTTTCTCTTGGTCCAGCTATAACCAGGGAAGGTGGCCACCTCTAGAAACAAATGGACAGGACACCAACTTGGCCAGCTTAGGGGTCAGCTTCGCTTCTAATCAAATTCTAGCTTTGCTCTTCATTGCTCCAACTTGAATCCTAAGTCTATTCCAAACGAGTCATGTGGACAAAATGCTGATCAACCAGAGCTAGGTCTAGAGTCCTTCCACCCCAGCCATGGAAGGGTAGAAGGGTGGAGTGAGGTGGGACCCTCAAAGAAAACTTACGTATCATCACCAGAAGCAGGGCCACATAGTCTAAGCAGACCACACCAACATCCTCCCACCATGTCTCTGTGTAAGACAGAAGTACAAGGTGGCACATGCTTCTGGAGTTCATTTGTAGTGGCTGGAGGCCCTGGTGCACCCATTCTCTCTTTCTAGATGACTCTTCCTCTCTCATGCTCTCTCCCCCCTCAAATAAATAAATAAAATGTAAACAAAAAAGTGGCCTTCATTATCCGGGACCCGAGAACCCCAGTAAGCCAAGCGTGACTGTGTCGCAGCCTGAGACAGCCCCACTTTGCCCACAGGCTGACGTCTTCTGTGGCAGAGCATAAGCGTGCAGTCAGGCCCAAGCGCCACGTCCAGGCTTCCAAGAACCCCCTGAAGATGCTAGCAGCAAGAGAAGACCTCCTTCAGGAGTACACGGAGCAGAGGCTCAACGTGGCCTTCATGGAGTCCAAGCGGATGAAAGTGGAGAAGAGTGAGTGCTGGGAGCCCCCACCTGCCTCAGGGCCTGGCGCTGCATTCCCTGCTGTTTAATTCTGCCTGGTTGTCTGTTTGCAAAGGCCGGGGAAGGTGCTCACAGTAAATTTGCATGTACACATGTATGCCCGTGGAGGGTTTAAAGCTTTTTTCACATAAATTCGTACAGCAAGGATTATCTGGTAGGTAGGACCATTAAAATTTAGGTTCTTTTCCTGAGTTTGGCCTCAGCAGATGTTTATGAACTTTGTAATTCAATACATTTTCAGCCCTGGAAAAACTCAAACACAATGATTCTCCAGTTTCTATTATTCAAGAGCAAATTAAGATATTTCTTATAGATAACCCAACTGTTTTCCTAATAATAGAATTTATAATGAATGTCTTCAAGTGGTCTTGAGAGAGGCCCCTCAGGCTGCTTGGAGTTGAGTGGAGTGCAGTGGGGGACTTGGGATAGGGTCAGGAATGGAGTGAGGAGCTGGGTTCCCCACTGTAAGCCATAGGGCTCTGCCTTTATCTGGCCCAGGATGTGGGGTTCCACTGCTGTGAAGCTGGGGTTCCTGGTGGCAGAGATAATGACAGGCATAATTCTTGATATTTGAATAGCTTTACTAAAATTTTTATTTTCCTGCACCATTTGTAAACTGATTTCCTAAGGTTTTTCTTAGTGTGTTTTGCTAGACATAGTAGTATATTCATATAATGTCATACTCAGCACATAGATACAGGAGGATCCAAGTTCCAGTCCAGCCTGGGCTATGTCTCCAAAAATTTAAAGGAAAATAAGAAAAGAAACAGAAAGAAAAAAAAGAAGGAAGGAAGGGAAGAAGGGAGGGAGAAGAAAAGAAAGATGAAAGGAAAGAAACAGGATTCAGGTGAAATGGTTGAATGCCTTTATGATAGCTAGGTTATTAAGAAAATATTTCTCAAAACCACTATGCATTTTAAGTATCAAGTTGTGCTTTATTTTTTCAGTGTAAGAAGCCAGTTTCAGTGAAATTGTCTGAATTTTGTCTCAGCATATACGTTTGTTTAAACACTGAGTTGAAGAAATGAAGGTTTATTGACAAGTTTTACATACTTTTGCACAGGCTGCATGCCTGTGGTGTCAGTGGTTGGAGTGTGGTGACTGTGGAAACCTAGCCTCTTGCTGTTATACAGCCTTAGATCTGAGAGTGAAGGACCTCAAAATATCTTATGTATTTGAACTCTTGCTTCCAGGAAAGGTTAGAACTCAATCATGCTCACAGAATGTCACCTTTTTCTATACATTAAGAGTGTTGGTGAAAGACGTCTACCAGTCTTCCTTGGGAACGCACCCCAGCATCCGTAAGCTGTTGACAGCAGCTTGCCGTGGAATTGGGTGCGATGAGTTCAGCACCCGGCTTCCTGCTGCAGTAGCAGGTTGCCATAGTTTTTCACGTGGCCCTCTGCATGGTGAGGTGTGACACTCGTCAACAGTGCCTCGTGCTTTCCAAGCTACACTGAATTCTTTACATAGCGATTAAACATGGACTCGCACAGACACTCACACTCGAGTCCACCGAGGAACCGTGTCCCCTCTACTGACTGCCTTGCTCCCCCACCTCACCCTGCCTTTCTTCTTCAACGCACCCAGTGTCATCCAACTCCAGCTTCTCGGAAGTCACTCTGGCGGGCTTAGCCAGTAAGGAGAACTTCAGCAATGTCAGCCTGCGGAGCGTCAACCTGACGGAGCAGAATTCCAACAACAGCGCAGTGCCCTACAAGAAGCTGATGTTGCTACAGGTTAAAGGTATTTCTGAGCAGCCGGGAGGAACTGTGGTGACCAGTGGTTTCTTTCTGGTCACAGTAGCAATCCAGCTATATCTTTTATTGCCGCCCAGGGAAGGAAGGGCCTGTTTTCTGAGAGGTTCCCATGTAATTTGTACCAAGCTTTCTCTTTACATAATTTCTCTTCGGCTCTCTCTGTGGCTGGATACAGACTGCACTCTCCTGCCTGCCTTGGGCTCTTGACCGTGACCACAGAAGGCCCAGGCTGAGAGGCGGGAGGTCCCACTGTCTCCTAAGAGCCCTGTAGGTAGATCACGGAGAGGAGGGTGGGTGGATGATCTGCCCTCCACCTCGGCCCAGGGTTCTGGTGTGTTTCTGCAAACCCACTTCCTCTTTGGCGTGTGTGAAAGAGGAGTGACAGACTCCAAACGTCCCCATGGTCTCTCTACTAAGTGCGCAACCGAGAAAGCTACAAATCAGCGGGTCACTTAGAAGGTGCTGAAAGTGGCACGAGGCTGATGTTGTCCAGCTGCTCTTGGCAGTGGGGGCAGGGGACACCAGAGAAGGGAGCGACTCTGGGAAGGTGCAGCACAACTGGATGTTGAGTCCAGAAGGCGGCCAAGAGGGTGGAGAAAAGGCAGCAGGAGGGTGAAAGGGGAGAGGTGTGTCTGCTAATTTCCCAGGATGGGAGAACCTTAGTGTAGTCATATACACAACACAACAAAGATTCCGATGGTAACCCTAAGAAGCATAGTGGCCAGAGAGAGTCACGGATGTTCCCCGTGGCCTGGCTTAAATCCCTGCATGCCTTGCTGGATGTGGGCATTCATATTGGTGATCCAGAATCATCAGCACTGGAAGTTTACAGAGGGGATAGATCCATCCTGTGTGCCTGGGTCCCAGTGTGCCTGGGCAATCAGTGACTCTGGGCCTTGTGTGCAGGAAGAAGACATGTGCAGACCAGGCTGGTGGAACCCCGTGCCTCGTCACTCAACAGTGGGGACTGCTTCCTTCTGCTGTCCCCCCAGCACTGCTTCCTGTGGGTAGGAGAGTTCGCCAACGTCATCGAGAAGGCGAAGGTGGGTATATGAGGGATGAAATGCCTTAGTTCCAGTCTCGCCGACTCACCTGTGGGACGTACTATCTGCCATCCACTCCTACCACACTCCCCTGTGTGCGGTGGTTCAGTCAGGCAAGAAGGGACAGTGAGCATGTCTTCCAGGCCGTGTGAAGATTCCTGAGATGCTGAAGTCGAGGGCCTTAGGGCCACTGTCTACATCTCCCATTTGAGTCCACAGTCCACTGATACTTCTGTGTGAGTGGTGGGGTGGCACCCTCCAAAGCTGTCCATTTCAAGTATCTGGGAAATATCAAGTGACATTTTACATGGCAATCTTGTTGCGTAAATCCCCAAAGGAATAGGTACTTTTTAAAAGCCTCATGTGTGGTCATTTGAATATTAGAAATTGAGAACTGTTGCTCTAACAAATTGATAATAAGGTTCTACACTTGTAGTTTCTTGACTTAATTGAGAATGTCCAACAGCTGGTGTTCTGCAGCGCTCTCTCGCTCTCTCTCTCGCTCTCTCTCTCTCTCCACACTGCCATTTCTTGTTTCACATGTTGGTCTTGCTATGCAGTTGACCACGGCCCTCTTTCTGTTTAGGCCTCCGAACTTGCAACTTTAATTCAGACTAAGCGGGAACTTGGGTGTAGAGCTACGTACATCCAAACCATTGAGGAAGGAATTAACACCCACACTCACGCAGCCAAAGACTTCTGGAAGCTCCTGGGTGGCCAAAACAGTTACCAGTGTAAGAGTTCACTGTATCTCAGACCAGAGGAGACATGGACTTCCTGTCTTCTCCCTTAGCTTATTCTCCCAAGCCAGCCACTTCCTGATGTCATATACGAGGCTCTCCTATCATTCTTACCCCATAGCTGCCGGAGACCCAAAGGAGGATGAACTGTATGAGACAGCCATCATCGAAACAAACTGTATCTACCGCTTGATGGATGATAAACTTGTTCCTGATGACGACTACTGGGGGAAGATTCCAAAGTGCTCCCTTCTGCAACCCAAAGAGGTACAGGCTTCCAGAAGACACTTACAGGGCTGTAGCCAGGCCTGCCCTAGAAAGTAGACAGTATGGGTTCGCCAGGTTACGGAAGATCTTGAAAGGATATTTTTAGGCATGTCTTCATTTACATGCATATGTGTGCAGTGTACAGTACGTGGAGATAAGAAACAGCATTATATTTAGGTATTCATTCAGCAAAACTTAATAATCATCCCCTAATATAAGCATAAGAACTGTGTTCTCTCTGCCCTTGATGACATCTTGGAACTGTGCACAAGAGAACTCATACTGGCTCCCAGCCCCTCTGTGCACGGAAGCAAATGGAGGGAGAAGCAGGACAGAGAGGGGAGGAGGAAGGGAAGAAGATAGGAACATGTGCTTGCATCACCTTGTAATCAGGCATTCTAGGTGGTGTGAGAGGTAGAGGAGGAAACGCCAGCGTGTTGTGACACCCCAGGCACCTGGAGCACACCCTTGATCTTCACAGACCCTTCTCTGCCTCCCCAGGTGCTGGTGTTTGACTTCGGCAGTGAAGTTTACGTGTGGCATGGGAAAGAAGTCACGTTAGCACAACGCAAAGTAGCGTTTCAGCTGGCCAAGCACTTATGGAACGGCACCTTCGACTATGAGAACTGTGACATCAACCCGCTGGATCCCGGGGAGTGCAACCCGCTCATCCCCAGGTAACCCTGTGGCCCGTGCGCGGCACCGAAGAGTGCGCAGAGTCCCTTTGCAGGGCTCTTCTTGCCTCTCTTCACACAATACTGTAGGTTTCACAAACCCTTACATGCTATGATCCGTGACTAGTCAAAAAACAAGTGCGTTCTTTCACCCAGCTGACACAGACGTGCGGATGCTGTGGCGCTGGGCCGCATGGTTGATTATTTTGAAGTGAGGAAACAGGTCCCCCAGCAGCAAGAGTTGAACAGCAATTGTGTAAACAAATGGCACGTCAGTGCGAACGGCTGGAACTCTGCTGTCACTGTGAAGGTGTAAGAGTGACACATTTCCTTCTGCTTCCCTGCATCCCAGGTGCAACCCTGAACCCCGGGTTATATTTGGCAGTTGATGATGTTTGTGACTTCATGCATTATGGGGTGGAGGGAAGGGAAAGATATTATATTGAAATGATGACTGTAGTTTGAGTATTCCCTTTGGCATTCTTGGCATTTTAAAGATGTTTTGGCAAGTCAACAGAATACTCACAAACTCTACGAAATATGAGTATCAAAAAAATTTTTACACCGGGCGTGGCAGCGCACGCCTTTAATCCCAGTACTCGGGAGGCAGAGGTAGGATAACTGTGAGTTCAAGGTCACCCTGAGACTACATAGTGAAATCCAGGTCAGCCTGGACTAGAGTGAGACCCTACCTCAAAAAATCAAAAAAAAAAATTTTTTACATGTAAACTATTATTATTTTTAACTACCATACCTCCTTCCCTAAATGCTTTACAGGTATTTTTGCCATATAATAAGTGGGAAAAAGGTGTACCACACAACAGTATAGATAATAATATATATAGCATGCTAATTTCAGCATAAAATTTCACCTTTCTCATATAATTTATTTCTTTAAAGTTCAGCCAGATTCAGTATTAACTTCTGTGACTAAATTAATAATTAAAAGTCAGGCATGGTGGCTCATGCCTATAATTTCAGCACTCAGGAGGCTAAGGCAGAAAATCGATCACAAGATCAAGGTCAGGCAGCCTGGAGGAAGAAATTAAAAATTATACTGGGCATGATGATGGTGGTGCATGCCTTTAGTCCCAGCACTCAGGAGGCAGAGGTAGGAGGACTTTCATGAGTTTGAGGCCAGCCTGGGACTACATAGTGAATTCCAGATTAGCCCGGGCTAGAGCGAGACCCTACCTTGAAAAAAACAACAAAAAAGTATTAGTAATAAAAATAAAAATTATGTCAGTGTGGTTAAAAATTTTTCAAGCCTGGGCTGGAGAGATGGCTTAGCGGCTAAGCGCTTGCCTGTGAAGCCTAAGGATCCCGGTTCAAGGCTCAGTTCCCCAGGACCCACGTTGGCCAGATGCACAAGGGGGCGCACGCATCTGGAGTTCGTATGCAGTGGCTGGAAGCCCTGGCGCGCCCATTCTCTCTATCTCTCTGCCTCTTTCTCTCTCTGTCGCTCTCAAATAAATAAATAAAAATGAACAAAAAAATTTTAAAAAATATATATTAAAAAAAAATTTTTTTCAAGCCTTATATGTGAGCATGACCGCAGATCTGAAAGTGGGCCCACAAGCACTTGGCCCTCTGGCTTACAACATCTATGCCACAGAAATCACTGGAAGAACTTAAAGAAGAAACTAAAAATAAAAATAATTGAAAAAATAAACTAATAAATAAGTGAAAAGAAAATTAAAAGTTCCTGCCAGGTCCAGGCCAGCCCCAGAGACAGTTTCAGCTGGGGCAGTGCATGGCTTACCTACTCATATGTCCTAAAAGCATCCCAGGGACTTTAACGTGTAGCCAAAATTATGCACCCAGCCCATCTTAACAACCTGACACCTGTGTAAGCCTAGTGAGGAGGTGCCGGAACCCATGACCAGTTCCCAGGGTCACCCCTCCCCCCACAGCAAGGTACCCTGTCTCTTACTCCACAGCGTGTGAGAGACAGATTGCTAAAGCAGGGCCATGGTTTCTCTCTGTCATCCTCTTCAAAAGTTTGTAGAGGACTTAAAAAAAAACACTCTAGGACTGGAGATATGGCTTAGTGGTTAACATATTTTCCTGAGAAGCCTAAGGACCCAAGTTCCATTCCCCAGTACCCATGTAAGCCAGATGCACAAGGTGGCACATGTGTCTAGAGTTCATTTGCAGTGGCTAGAGGTACTGGCACACCCACTCTCTTTTTCTTTCTTTCTTTCTTTCTTTCTCTTTCTTTCTTCCTTCCTTCCTTCCTTCCTTCCCTCCTCCTTTCTTCCTTCCTCTCTCCCTCCCTCCTTCCCTCCCTTCCTTCCTTCCTTTCTTTCTCTCTGTCTCTCTGTCTCTCTCTTTCTCTCTCAAATAAATAAATAAGTAATATATTTTTTAAAGACACGCCCCCAGGGCTGGAGAGATGGCTTAGCGGTTAAGCGCTTGCCTGTGAAGCCTAAGGACCCCGGTTCAAGGCTCGATTCCCCAGGACCCACGTTAACCAGATGCACAAGGGGGCGCACACGTCTGGAGTTCATTTGCAGTGGCTGGAGGCCCTGGCGTGCCCATTCTCTCTCTCTCTATCTGCCTCTGTCTCTCTCTCTGTCACTCTCAAATAAATAAAGAAAAATGAACAAAAAAAAAATTTTAAAAAAGACATGCCCCCAGGTATGTTCTGGTAAAAACGACAACCTTTCATGATAGGTATGAAATTTCCACATGGCTGATATTTGGTTGATGAAATCTTGAGAGAACCAGGTACAAATATTTGCAAACTGTGCTTCATCTGTGCAGTTCCCTTAGAAACAAGGATCCTAGATATACCTCCACTGATGTCAGCAGCTGTGGTCTTAGCCAAGTGTGGCAGTACACATCTCTAATGTGTGCCTGGGGCTCCTACCTTTGCAGAGCTCTCTTGGTCTAGGGAGCAGCACGACCAGAGCTTTCTTAGAAGTTCCGACACATCACCTCCACAGACAATGTCGTGCAGGCTCCAGGAGAAAATAATACAATATGACTTACTTGGTAAAGTGAGAAAAAGCAAGCTGTCCATTCTGTGAAGCACTTGTGTGCTGTGTGGAGTTTTTTAAAACTATTTTTAATTTATTTATTTGCAAGCAGAGAGAGACAGACAAAGATGGAATGGGCTCACTGGGGCTTCTTGCCCCTGCAAATGAACTGTAGATGTACGGACCACTTTGTGCATCTGGCTTTACATGGATACTGGGGAGTCAAACCGGGGCTTACAGGCTTTGCGGGCAAGCACCTGAACCCCTGAGCTTCTCTCCAGCCCCACGTGTGTGGCTGAAAACCCACGTTCAGGTACACTGGCGATGTTCAGTGTGGCTTCTCTTCTTGCTCATCCCACCCTGCAGGAAAGGACAAGGACGGCCTGATTGGGCCATATTTGGGAGACTTACTGAACACAATGAGACGATTTTGTTCAAAGAAAAATTTCTTGATTGGACTGAAATGAAGAGACCGACAGAGAAGAATGCTGGGGACCTAACCCCACAGAAGGTATTAAGCAATTAAGCTTCAAAGCCATCAGCTCTGTGTGTACCAACAGAAGCAGTTATGGTGATAAAAGTTGTCCCGGGTGCACTCATAACAAAGCAAAGCGATTGGACTCCCAGATTCTTTCCCATAGCTGTAGCTGCCGCAGTCAGCTTCATGTCGCTGGGAGAAGCCTCCAGGCCAGGCCCAGTTATGGAGGAAGGGGCTTATTGAAGCTTACAGGTCCAGGGGAAGTTCCATGTTGGCAGAAGAAGCTGGTCCCCTTTCACAGGTCCACCACGAGCACCCCAAGCAAGTACATTCCAGAAACCCCAGGCAGAGCTCAAGCACCCTGCATAAGTTTAGACTGGAATTCAGATCCACCCCCAGTAACACCTCAGGGCTGGACCCTGGGATTCGCTCACAGTGACACATCCTGCAGCCAGCAGCTGGAGAGCTAAGTTGCACGCTTTAATAAACTCCTGAATGTACTGGGGGGACACCCCTTCAAACTAGCACAGTCAAAGCCTTCCCTTAAATGCAGTCAGGCGTCCTGAGACAGGGTGTGAAAGCTGTACTTTCATACTGTCGCATGAAGAGTTGAAGTGGCAGAGGATGTTGGGTTCCCTCCCCAACACTACAAAGAAAAGAAACACATCCAAAGTGTGTTGAGCGCACCAAGGAATGTCTGCAGGGTGGGGCAACTGAACACTCATGTTCCCTCGTAGGAAGATCCCAGGGCTGACATCAAGCCCTACGATGTCACACGGATGGTGGCTGCGCCTCAGATGACCGCCGGCACTGTCCTGGATGGGGTGAACGTGGGACGTGGCTATGGCCTGGTGGAAGGGAGCGACAGGAGACAGTTTGAGATTGCCAGTGTCTCCGTGGATGTGTGGCACATCCTGGAGTTCGACTACAGCCGGCTCCCCAGGCAGAGCATCGGGCAGTTCCACGAGGGCGACGCCTATGTGGTCAAGTGGAAGTTCATGGTGAGCACCGCAGGTCAGTGAGTGTGCGCGCCTTCCCGGAGCCCACAGGACGGGGACGGGGCCCGTGGGGCAGGGCCCCCTGCGCCTCTCTGGGTCCCCTAAGCAACCATAGAGCCATGAGGCAATCCAGACATTGACTGGGGAGGGAGGACCACTTAGTGAGCCCAGAAGACCAGAAGTGAGGCAACTTAGATTGCCGGGGTGCTCGTGCGCACTGGACTCTCTCATGCTTCACTTACTGTCCCCGGGTTTCTAGGAAAGCCATGATTTGACTCCAAATGCTATTACCATCTGTCTGTGTGCTGCTTAAAGAAGTCACTAAATACAGAGTATCAAAGTGACTTAAACTGAAACGCAAGGTTGCTATGACATGGTGGCAAATAGACAAAAAAAATGTATTTTTTGAAATGTGGAGATGTTGGGCTGTAGTTAAGCGGTTAGAGCACCTACCTACCATGTGCGAAGCACTGGATTGATCCTTGGTGCTAACAACAACAAAATAATAATAATAATAATAATAATAATAATAGTAAGAAGAAGAAGAAGAAATAAGCTCTTCACACACATACATGCAACTATGCAGATAAATGAATAATTAAAAATAAGCTCTTTTCCCTGAAGCTAGGAACACAAACGCTGTGTGAATCTGGTGTATGAAACCCTTAGTCAGAACTCATTTTCAGTTTTTATGCATTCGGGTTTTTGAAGTAGGATCTGCCATGTAGACCAGACTGGCTCAATCTTCTGCCTCAGCTTCCCGAGGGCTGCATGTTTTCTAGGCAAGTGCCGTCATGCCCAGCCACAGTTTTAATAGCTCCTGTTGGCAAAATATTCTATAGAGAAACACCAACTGGATGCCTTGCACCAGAGGCCACAGGTGGAGGAACTAACTTCATTAGCCCATTTTCCCCGGCAACAGGTAGCCACCGTCTACAGCCCTCCTTGTTCATCCCCAGTTAGAGCACTTGCGACACTACTCTGTGACTCTGAGACTCACTTCCCAAGACATTTTCCCTTCCAGCCCCCTGTCATCTGTGCGCGCTTAGCCACAGGGTCAGAGAAAGCATAGATCAGATACCTGTAGGCAGAGCTTTTTGATTTCTTTCCTGAGCCCGCTCCCCCGCCCTGCAACACTTCTAAATTAAAGAGTCTTTTGCCACTGCTCATGAATCCTGTCCAGCTTTATGTGGGTGGCTGAGGAGTTGAAGCCGGGCTGGCAAGCTTTGCAAGCAAGTGTCTTTAATGGCTGCATCTCTCTCCAGGTCTAAAAACTAATATATTTAAAAATAAGTTATTATTTATAGGAGTAAGTTTGGGTATACCGAGGACAATTGTAATGACATTTGTTGAAATGTATATTTTAAGAAATATCTTTAAAGAGGTACTTTTTTTAGGCATACCAAGCTATATCTACCGTAGGATGTTGGGCTGTGAGGTTGCTTGCTGATGGTAAATATGTATTTGTAGAGTGAATTTGAAGACTCTGTCCAAGGGATGTATAAACTGTTGTGATCAGTTTTATGTATATCTTTTTTCAGTAGTATCACTGACCCAAGGACTTTGCACTGCACTGATAGTTGGTGAGCAAGGCCAGACTTTTATAGCTGTCTAAATTAACAGGAAGGTTGACTGAGTAGCTTCCAGATTAACTGAGGGAAATTGCAAGTTATTCACCTGTGGTTCTTGTTTCACCCTGGCCCAGACAAAACTACGCAATCATAACCATTTCAGATCCCAAAAGATGACACTGAAGTCTGGACGTAGTCAAAATAATTGAAGAAATTACTGAATCATTTATTTTAAAAAACCTGCTAGTGAGTATTTTGCGAAGCACAGAACAAAAACTGAAATAAATATGACCTCTGATCCCCTAGTGACTTAAATGAGCTTTCATCTTACTTTCAAATTTCATAACAACTGTGATTTTACAAATGATATTAGAGCTGAGAAAATTTGAGGTAATACAAACCCACAGGGAATCCTCCCCATCTGCCTTTTAAAAAAATATTTTAACTTATTTGCTTGTTTGAGAGCAGAAGAGGCTGATAGAGTATGAGTGTACCAGGGCCTCTAGCCACTACAAACAAACTCCAGATACATGTGTCACCGTGCGCATCTGGTTTACATTGGTACTGGGGAGATGAACTTGGATCCTTAAACTTTGCAGGCAAATACCTTTACTGCTAAGCCATCTCTCCACCCCCCTCTCCACATCTGCCTTTTAAAAATTTTGTTTTCTTGAGACAGCATCTAGTAGGTAACCCAGGCTGTCCTTGAACTCGTAATCATCCTGCCTCAGCTTCTAGGACTCCAGGCATTCCACCAGCACACTCACTAGAGAACCCCCTGATTTCGTTGATTTTAATGTGGGTGTGCTGCCACCAACTGCTTCCTCTCATTGTTGGTCTCTTTTTAGTTAGCTGTCTGCTACTACAATAAAATCTCTAGACAATCACCTTAGAAAGAGAAAAGGTTTATTTTATCTCCCAATTTTAGAAGGTGCTAGCCCATGATCCTTTGGGCCTGTGGTGATGCAGCGCGTCAGGGAAGGGAGTCCGTGATGGGGGAAAGCTGCTTAACTCACGGCTGGGACACAAAAGGAGAGGAAGCGATGGGCTCCCCGATTCCCTTTAGGACACACCTCTAACTCCTGAAGACCTCACCCTAGGCCCTTCCTCTTAAATGGGTTGATTACCTAAATTTTAATGCAAAAGCCGCATTTCTAGAAGTCCTAACAGGCTGGGCTCAGCCACCGCCCCCCCCCCCCAAACACTGTGATTAAAGAGCTGCATGGTGGTAAAAGGCTAAGAGAGGAAATTTCATCAATCAATGTGGTCATAAAATAAGGAGTTCAATGATTTCCCCCTCCACAGTCCAGCTTCAGGACGCTTTAGGTTTAAACCACCAAAGAATTGGGGTAGGGCCCTAGAGGTTTGCATAATGAAGCAGTTGTGGTCAGGAGTGGTCTGGGTGACCACGTGTCAGTGCTAGTCCTGCAAGAAGTTCCAAAGACCGCCTAGTAGAACTCATCTCCGTCATCACGTAAGGAGAGCAGTCTGGTTTCCGTGAGGTGCTCCTGCTGCTCCCTGGTGTAGCCTCCCCGTCACAGATAAGCAAGCCCTCCTGCAAGGTCACTATTGCTTAAGGGTCCCTAGTTGTAAAGATGCTTGTCAATCAGTCCTTCCATTCCCAGAGTGTAACATAGCTGTGGGAGAGAGTGAGTGGAGAGGAAAGGTTAGAGGCAAATGGAGCCAGAGAGAGATAGGAATTAGTTTGACTCTGCCAACTTTCAATTCCACCATCTTCCCACAGTACCAAGCTTTGGGGAATAGTCCAGATCCAATTAGAGCAGTCTCTAAACACATGAGTCAAGAACTTGGCCTCCTCACCTCACTCTCTCTAGAAAGTTCTATATGTACCTCAGTGTCCCTGCAGCCTCTACTAGCCCATCTCAGAAAGACCTTCCCTCATCACACAGTCCTATGAGCCCCCGACCTGCCAGGTGTCGCATCCCCTTGACTGTTTTCCTCCTAACATTTATCGCTCTCCGAACTGTCTGGTTCATAGGCCTGCTAAGTAGAATGGTCGCAGGAAGTATTGGCCTGGCTTATGTGTTCATGAGCTCCTGCTCCCTGGTAGGGGGGGGTGTGAAGCATTCCTGTAGGTGCGCTCTGAGGTCTGAAATGCTATCTTAAGTGGCCATTTGACCATTTATCTCACACCAGCTCTTTGGAGCTGACAGCTGCTGCTCTCTCCTCTGCTCACGGGCCTTGTCCTGTCCTGCCCAAGCCCTGGTGACAGGCATGATGTCCCTGAATAGAGGGCAGTAGGTCTTTTCTTACAGAATTTGGAAACTCCAAAGTCTTTCTTTTTAAACTAAAATAGTTTTAACAGTCTTAACATTTCCCCTTTGCTATTAAGGCTGGCCCAGATGCTGTTTTCAATATAATTTCTGGACCAGCTAACCCTTTGCCAGAAAATGGCCTAATGTGGGAAGTGTGTGTATGTGTGTGCGCACGCACGCGTGCACACTTGCACAGTGGGAGCCACTGGTCCTGCTCCAGCAGTCACCATTTCTCCCTGTCACACACTGGGATCTACTTCCTCTGCCTTGAATGACACACATTTCTCTAGGGGCTCCCAGAGGGCCCTTCAGCAATTTCTCCTGTCAGCTCTTGGAGGTATGATGAGCATGCCCTCTGGCTGACAGCGATGTCAGTCCTGAGCCTTGTCACTCCTTGCTGATCTTTGGTCCTCACAGACCCTGAGGGAAGTGAGCCAGCTATTTGCCACTCCTTTGGTCTTCCAGCTGCTCACCTCGCCCCCTGCCTCTCTGTGTCTGCAGTGGGAAGCCGACAGAAGGGAGAGCATTCGGTAAGAGTGGCCGGCAAAGAGAAATGCGTGTATTTCTTCTGGCAAGGCCGGCATTCAACTGTGAGTGAGAAAGGGACGTCTGCGCTGATGACAGTGGAGCTGGACGAGGAAAGGGGGGCCCAGGTAAGTTTCGGAGGCTGCTGTTCAGTGACAACAACGCAAGGCCTGGTCCCCGAGGACTGATTTCTCCAAAGAACTCCTGGTGCCGGTTCTGCTTCCGCAGATCCCAGGCCCTGCCTCGTATTCCCTTCCTCCTGCCCCTACTGCAGTAAGACCCAAAGCAAAATGGTATGTCTGCAAACGATTAATCCACAAAGGGAATGCAGAGAGCCCACGTTCTGAAAGGCTTTCACATCACTGGTAATCACAGAGAAATGCCATTGTCCACCTCCAGAGCTAGCAAGGACCAGCAGGTAGGGCATCCCACACACTGACCAGAGCAGTTAGGGACAGAGAACTCACAAACTCAGTAGCTGCCCCACTCCCACAAGCTTATCAGAAGGAAATTCCAAGCCGGGCATGGTGGCGCCCGCCTTTAATCCCAGCACTCGGTAGACAGAGGTAGGAGGATAGCTGTGAGTTCAAGACCACCCTGAGACTACAGAGTGAATTCCAGATCAGCAGGGGCTAGAGCAAGACCCTTCCTTAAAAAAAAAAAAAAATAAAAGGGGGGGGGGTTGTGTAAGCAGGATTCCCACCAGATGAAAAATCAGTTCTTTCTAGAGCCACAGATATCCACCCCCATTCCAGTCTACCACAGACTCATCTGAGGGAGCACCCAGGGGTTTTTTTCACCCACTTTTGTATGTGACACTATCAACCTCCTCTCGCCACAGCCACCCAGCCTCTGACCTGCTGACTGACCCCAGACATGCCTTCCCCTCATCTCCGGCCCTGTGTGCTCTTTCCCCATGGAAATGCTCCACTGTTTAGAGATGAGAGATGCATGTAGCTCTCAACCTGTTATGATGGATGTTTCTACTCAAATGTCACCCTCGTATCTGATGTGAGCCCTCCTGCTCCGCTCGCCCCTCACTCTGGGTCCTTGTATATTTTCTCACTGCTTTCCACCACCTAAAACCACCTTGCCGTGTTGCTTCGATATTTATTACCCATCATCCCCAGTGATCAAGAAAGAGGCCTCAACTGCCCTGTACTGCTTAGCTGCTGTCAGGCTCCACTGCCCAAATGCAGGGATTTAGGAACGTTGGGGTTTTGTGGGGTGAGGGGAGGCTGGGCATGTGGCATGCTAGCCAGGCAGTTTACAAACTGAGCTACATCCCTGGCCCTAAACACTTCTTTGTAATGTTTGGATGACTGGTACCACATGTCTCCTCCGTCACTGTCACAAGCGACGGTGGACCTGAGGTTTTTGGAAAGCATGGTACTAAAGGTTACTATTTTTATTCTCTTGGAAGAATGAATAAATAACCATACCATGAGGACAGTAATAGAGAAAGTTCTTCCAAATATAGAGCCATACTCACTCACTCAGCCTCCCACAGTCCTCAGAACCAATCATCTCCCCTGAAAAATACCAGAATGTCAGGAGTCATGTCTTAGCAGTAGTTGGTAGCAGTGGTGGGATTTTAATCTATTCCTAACAGTGGGTCATTTCAACTTCTTCTTGTAAAGACCATTGACTGTGTTTTAATTGATGTTCAAAGATAGAGTTTCAAAATCTCCAGTTTGAGCACTTCAATTTTTTTTGTTGTTGTTGCCAGCCTAACACATGAGAAATTGCACATAGGAAACACTGACACAAAATGGCACATGATTGTGCTGAGTGGGCCTGAGCTTGGTAAGATGGTTATGGAGACAGCTGCCTTTCAGGAATACCCCCAGGTGCACAGGCTCAATAAAAAACTCCTCCTTGAGGAGAGTGTCTTGCCAAAGGGAGAGCGGGCTGATGCAGTGGTGGTCAGAGAGGATCTTGGAGATGGGGAGGCTGTGGGAGAACCACATGACCGAGGGGACCGCTGGCATGTTGTGTTACTCAGCTTCCCACTGTTATAACAGCTCACATAATCAACTTAAAAAGAGAAAAGGCTTGTCTTGGTTTACAGTTGTGTTGGTTGGCCCTGTTGATTTTAGACCCATGGAGAAGCAGCCTGTCCTATGGGGACATGTAGCAAGAACAACCACTCAGCTCATTTTCAGGAAGCTAAAGAGATGAAGAGGAAAGAGCCAAGGTCCCACAACCCCTTCACAAGCATGCACGCCCAACCCATGACTTAAAGTCCTCCCAGTGGACCCCACCTCCTAGATACCACAGCCTCCCAGTGCGCCTCCCTGGGGAACAGGCCTCCAAACAGGACCCTGAGAGCACTTAAGATCTAACTACGGCACAGAGGTGTGAAGGGTGTGTCTCCCAGACTCATGAAGACGGCCATTAATCAACCTTAATGCTAAGCAGCATGCTTTGATAAGCATGCTGAAATCAGTCCTGTTACAACCATACACAGAACACCACTTAAATATCAAAACTCATGTTTCAAAAGAACATTCCATGGCAGAAAAATAGCAAGCAATGAAAGTGAAAGGTACATAAGGTGACAGAAAATAACAAGCCTATTTTCATTTAAGAAATAATATAGAATCGAAAAAGACTTTGAACAAAAGCTTACACTTTCGTGTTTCATGTTCCTTCCCTCTAGACCACAGGTGTCCTACAACAGGCATGTGCTGTTTTCATGACCTTGAAAGTCCCTTCCTGTGAGCTGTTTTCTTGTGTTTAAATTCGAAGGTGCTGGTTCTGCAGGGGAAGGAGCCCCCCTGTTTTCTTCAGTGTTTCCAGGGGGGCATGGTGGTGCACTCTGGCCGGAGGGAAGAGGAAGAAGAAAATGTGCAAAGTGAGTTCCTTTTGCTGCCAGAATTCAGTTATTATCAGGGCAAGGTCTTTAAAGGAAGTGTGGTGTCATGGAGCTGTGGCCTCACCATTGAAAGCCACCTAACCCCTTGCCTGATCCATCAGCCCTCCCTCCCCCGGCCGGCTGGGCAGTCCCTTCACCTTGAATTGAATTCTCAGTGACCAGCCATGCTTCTTGGGAAAAGCTATCAGTGGATCTTTTAATCTTTTCGCTACGCCCCACCCTGCAGATTAATTCTTGCTTTCGAAAACGTATGGCTTATTTTATATAAGTCTTGGAGAAATGGTTTTCCTGCATCGCGAATTTTGGGCAGCCTGTTTCTAACTCCAAAAGTCTTTGCTTTCCCAAAGGCCAGATGTGGCCCTTGCTCAGCACATGCAGCTGTGCACAGTGTCCCTGTCCTGTAAGTCGCACCTCCTCTGACAGCACAGCTGGGACAGGAAGGGCCACTCTCACAACTCTGTGCCGCTGCTGCCCCCTGCAGGCGAGTGGAGGCTGTACTGTGTGCGAGGAGAAGTGCCCATGGAAGGGAACTTGCTGGAGGTGGCCTGTCACTGCAGCAGCCTGCGTTCCAGGACGTCCATGGTTGTTCTGAACGTGAACAAGGCCCTCATTTACCTGTGGCATGGATGCAAGGCTCAAGCCCACACGAAGGAGGTTGGAAGGACTGCAGCGAATAAAATCAAGGAACAGTAAGTGTTGCGCCTGTGACCTGCTGTCCACAGAAGGGACTACTTCAGAGGGACACGCAGGCTAAGGCAGGAGGGGACCTCCAGTGGACGTCCCAATGTACTTAAAGTAACTTCAGCAAGAGATGGTTGAAAATGTGGCTGGGATGCCTGCCATTCCAAACAGATAGGAAACACCCCTTCTCCGTGACCTCTGAGGACTTGCCGGCCTCAGTAAAGGGCGGCCTTGGGCCAGGCCCTGGGGTGCAGCACCAGATGCCTGGGAGGCCGAGGAAGGAGGGATGTGGGAGCCCAGGAGTCCACGGCCAGCCTGCGGTACGTAGTGACGTGCTCATCTCAAAAGAGAAAGACAGTAAGAGAAGCGTCCACAGTAATCACAGATGCACACATTAGTTTCTTTCCCATAGGTGTCGCTCAGCTTCTGAATGATCAGGTTGGAGCCTTTTGCTATTTAACGAGAGCCAATTTCAGATGTCTTTTATGGATTCTCGGTGTTCATTTTATCAGAATGGCAGAGTAGACAAGACTAAAGAGGAGACTGGGGAGACTATAAGATGCCCCCATCTTAGAGAGAAGGGTGGCCCTCAGCCACTGGCAGTCTGTTCTTAGAGAGCAGGGTGGCCCTCAGTCACTGGCACAGATGACGGTGAGTTCCCTGAATGGTCAGGGCAGTGCTGGGGCACAACACTGTAGCTGCCGGAAGACCCTACAGAGGTGACAGAGCATGGGTAAGGCCCTCAGGGAAGGGGCAGCTTTGGAGCGAGGTGAGAAAACAGAAACTAGGGAGGCTCCGTGGCCAGAGGAGCCTGCCACTGAGGCTGCACACTACTTACTGTCCGGGCAAAGGGGGGTTGCTGGCAGCCATAGAAGTCCCTGGGAATACCTGGGTCTCTTCCCTCCAGCAACAAAAATGAAGTGTTTCCCAGGCTACCACATTCTACCAAAGAGCCGACTAGGTTTAGTCCATCTTTTGGGCACCAAAATGGGGCCATGGGACCCACTTACCCTGTGACCACTCTTAAAGTCAGTGCTGGGTAGAAAGGGTGGTGAAAAGCAGATAAGTGACCTTCCAGTGACAGACATGAAATCAGAATGTTTGGGCTCTCCAGCAGGGATTATAAAATGAGGCGTTCAAGGTCATTCATCCACTTCAACCACTGGGAACCAAGCAGAAGAGTGAAGAGCTCATTCCCATACTCTTTGAGCAAATACCTATGAGCAGCTACTTGGGGAATTGGCAGTGAATAACCTGTCTTCTCATGAAGTTTATGTTCTAACAGGGGAAAGGACAAGACATAGGCAAAGGTTGTGCTACACAGAAAAGTCGATACTGTTCTCATGCCATATCACATGTAACTCTCTAGTCTTCCCTAGGGGCAAGCTTGCCCTTCTTCTCCAACACAAATGCTCATGAGCTGTAGAATATTGTTTTTCGGCCGTTAGTAAGAATCAATGTTAGTTAATGGGGAGATGAGAAAGTGAGATGACCTGTGGGTTTAGTCTTGAATAATCTTATACTGCTGTCACTTCCCAGGCGTCTAAAAATCTGTTGACATGTCTCCCATGCAGATGTCCCCTGGAAGCTGGATTGCACAGTAGCAGCAATGTGACAATACATGAATGTGATGAAGGATCTGAGCCGCTGGGATTCTGGGATGCTCTAGGAAGGAGAGACAGGAAAGCCTATGACTGCATGCTTCAAGGTAACGCAACTGTCCATTTTTTATTTTTAAGTCACTCACTGATTTCTTTACTAAAGTGTTTCTAAGCATATGTACTATAACACACACAATGAACAAAACCTAAGGCAGGTCATCTCAGGTGCAAAATCGAATGCAGAAGCTAGTAGCATACTATGTGTGACTAATTTTCATGCAAATAGAAGTTGCTTGGTGCGATCACAGAGGTCCAGGGTGAAGGAGTGAGCATGGAAGAGATACAGGATTTCTGCCACTAGGAGAAGACACATGCAGTTCTGTGGAAAAGATGATGTTTACACAGTGCCTAAGAGGCTGATATGACAAGAAGAGAAGAAAATTCCAGGGAGCTAGATGAGCAATAACATGATGAACAGCTGTGGGAAGATGCTGTGGAGTTTAGCTAGCATGCAGCGTATGTGAAGTCATGGCATCCCAGTGACAGTGCATCTCACCCAGAGCAGAGGGCTTGGCATGGAAGGCCTGCGCCACACAAAGCCATTGTGTTCAGAAATCTTGGGTAAAAAGAGATTGCAGGGCAATGACTAATGTCCAGTGCCCACTTAGTAGATGCATTACGAACATGTAAACATCTGAAAATGCCCACTGTCCACTGAGGTAACGAATGCAGGTGACCCGGAGTGTGAGTAGGGGAGCAGTGCCCACAGGCACACTCACGCTCCTGGGAAGCAATAGCATGGGCTACACAGGCATGCCCTCCAGCCACGCCCCTTCACTTTTATCTGCTGCCGCCTATTCACCACTTCCTTATGGTCACCATATATAAATCATGCATGTTTGCCTTGGCTGTTTGTGTCCTGCTTTCTCTCAGCCCTTCAGTTTATTTGCAGTGCATCTCGATTCCCTCCCGTGGTTAGAGCAGAGGTACCAAGACTCAACTTCCCACTGATGAATCAACTGACAGACCCTTAAGCAGAAAGACCCTTTCCCAGGGTCTCCAGATGTCCTGTTTGTTCCTTTCCTATGCCCTTGGCATGTTTTAAACACTTACTTTTATTTTTATTTATTTACTTAAGAGACAGAAAGAGTGGGGGGAGAGAAAGAGAGAGAAAATGGGTGTGCCAGGGCCTCTAGCTGCTGCAAACAAACAGCAGACACATGCGCCACCTGGTGCATCCAGCTTGCATGGGTCCTGGGAGTCGAACCTGGGTCATTCGGTTTTGCAAGCAAGCATCTTAACCACTAAGCCATCCTCCAGCGTCCTTTGCATATTTTATTGAGCTATCTATCTTTCCCTTTACATATTAACAATATTAACTAATTATATTACAAATGGTTCCCATTTTGTTACTTGTTTATGCACTGTTAGAAGCTTTTATTTGAAATTTTTTTTTATTTTACATAACTAATGCACAGGTCTTTTCCGGTTGATTACTTCTTCTACAGTTATAAAGGCCTTCCTCAGTCTGGCGGTGTAGCTCAGTGGTAGAGTGCTTGCTAGCATCCCCTATGCCACAAAACAGGAACTAAACGAATAAATCCTTCCCCGTGCAAAAAGTGTCCCGATACATTCTCCCTCTGTGTTCACTAATTCTTTGAGTTACCATGTTCTGTGCTCTGGATATCTTACTGTTACCCATGTGAAAGTTGGTGCATATGGTCTTCAGCTTTCTTCTCTTCTCTTTGGAAGATCCTGGAAGCTTTAACTTCGCGCCCCGCCTGTTCATCCTCAGCAGCTCCTCCGGAGACTTCTCAGCCACCGAGTTTGTGTACCCAGCCCGCGCGCCCTCCGTGGTCAGCTCCATGCCCTTCTTACAGGAGGATCTGTACAGCGCGCCGCAGCCAGGTGAGGCCTGCAGGGGGCGCAGCCGTGCCCTGCGCCAGCCCCGATGGCTGTTCCTTTGTAGCGTTTGTGAAGCAGAGCCTCTCCACTGCCAGCACACGTGCTTATGATATCTCATTTAACCCACGTGCCCCGGGGGGAAGGGAGTGAAGTCAGACACATAAGTGTCAAGAACTGAAGTTTAGTGACTTCACACCCCCAGAGACCTCAGTCGCTGCTTCTCTCCTTCATGCCTCGTGGCTCCCCGTGACTGCCCTTGCCCAGGTGTCATGTTTACATTCAAAACAGAAGAAAGGAGAAGGGGGTGGCAGCGATGTCTCTCCCGTTTATCACTTAAAGCAAAACCCTGGCTAGGCAGCCACCACCAGAGCTTGTCATGTGGCCACTCCAGCTGCAAAGGAGCCTGGGAAAGCAAGCGGCTCAGGAGCAGGGGGTGGAGAAGAGTCTGCGGACCAAAACTCTTGCCCTGGCTTCCCAGTTCCAAGGTCAGGGCTCTTTCCACCCTGGTCTGTCACAGCCTCCCACATGCTCATTCTGGTTGGAACCATCACAGGAAATATGCTGTCCAGACCCTCCCACCTTTCTGCCAATCAAGCCCCTGAAGTTAAGGTTTGTCCCTTCTCCTGTCTCCAGAGCCTGTAGCTAGGCACCTCACCTTACAGTGGTAGCCCTGTCACCAACCGTAGAGCTTGGCCAGTGCATGTCGTCCTGTGGACATTAGAGAGTGTCTAGAAGGAAAGGCTGCTCCCCACACTATGCTTCCTGGGTCCGCAGCGTGGGTCAGTTCCCACTGGGGTTCTAAGGTATGTGGTTTTCTGGCTGGGTTAAAGACAATGGCTTGCAAAGTCTTGCCTGGGTTCAATTCCCCAGTATCCATATAAAGCCACACACACAATCTGGCACATGTGTCTGGAGATTGTTTGCAGTGGCAAGAGATCCTGGTGTGCCCAGTATCTATCTAGCTATCTATCTGACCATCTCTCTCTCTCTGTCTCCCTGCAAATAATTTTTTTTAAAAGAAAACAAATGTCACAATTAACTCCTCTTACAAAAAACATTAGGGGTTGGAGAGATGGCTTACAGGTTAGACACTTGTCTACAAAGCCAAAGGACCCAGGTTCAATTCTCCAGGACCCACATAAGCCAGATGTACAAGCAGAGGAGGCGTGCTTGTGTACATGTGTCTGGAATTCATTTGCAGTGGCTGAAGACCCTGGTACACCCATTCTGTCTCTCTCTCTCTCTCTCTCTCTGTCTCTGTCTCTCAAATAATAATAATAATAATAATAATAATAAAGCCAGGCATGCTGGTGCATGCCTTTAATTCCAGCACTTAGGAGGCAGAAGTAGGAGGATTGCCTTGAATTCAAGGCCACCTTGAAATGACATAGTGAATTCCAGGTCAGACTGGCCTAGAGCAAAACCCTACATCAAAAAATAATAAAACATTAAAAAGCATGTGGCTTTCCCAATCCTGAAGTACTCTAGGAGAGGACCCAGGAGGCATAGATGACAGATTGAAGAGCACTTTGTCACCTGGAATAAGCAGGGTGGAAGGCTTACAGAGATGAGGAGAAAGGGACAGAGCAAATGTGGTGTTGGGAGCCCTCATTTCTATACAAGAACCCATGGGCTTATGTCACATAGGAGCTGTAGTAGACAGCTCCACAATGCTGGGATGAACAGCCAATCAGACACAGTTTATGGGAAGAAGGGATTTATTTCAAGCTGACAGGTCCAGGGGAAGTTCCATTAATGGCAGAAGAAGCTTCCATGCATCCAAGCAGAGAGAAACAGCTGCAGCAAGCAGGAAGTCACCAGAGCACAGGCCTCCTCTCCTCCCTTCGGGCTGAACTTTAGATCCGCCCCATAGCAGGAGTCAGCTTGCCAGGGCTGAGGCTGCAAACTCAATTTTAATAAAACACCTGAGTCTGTGAGGGCCATACATTCAAACTACCACAGGATCTGAGGGCAAGTGAGATGTGATCTCTGGTTATTACAGTGTTCCTCAGAGACCAGTGGTGGCGAAGAGCCCATGACAGCCTGTCACAGCCAGAGTGACATCCGGAAGGACCTGGAGCCTGTGGACGAGCTGGAGAGGGAAAAGGATTTAGGGAAGGAAAGAAAGGGGCCCCATCTTGTAAACCCCTTGCTCAGCTAGGGGCTTGCTGAGTTCAGCTTCCGAAGGGCTGCAGTGTGCTCAGGCCTCTGAGGACCCCTTTGCCCTGATCTCTAGGGGAGAGACAGGACCCCCAGGGCTTATGTTTAGGGCAGAATGAACCAGAAGCTCTGTGAAGGAGCGCTTCATGGACCGCTTCTGTCCCCCCGCCTCACAGCACTTTTCCTCGTTGACAATCACCACGAGGTGTACCTCTGGCAAGGCTGGTGGCCCATCGAGAACAAGATCACGGGCTCTGCCCGCATTCGCTGGGCCTCGGACAGAAAGAGTGCCATGGAGACCGTCCTGCAGTACTGCCGAGGTGAGGAGCACAGAGGGCCGGAGCCCCCACCACGGGCCAGCCCCTTCCCTGCCGCGGTGCCGCCGCCCAAGCGATGGTGCCACGTTTCCCCCTTTAGCTGCTGGAGGCTTGGTAATTTCTTAAGATCAGATGTTCCTGGCTGCCAGGGCAAAAGAGAAACATTTTTCTCTGTCACTTGATGAGGCTGTCTCCATTGTTGCCCTCCTGGCACACTGAGCAGCCTGGAATGACCAACCCTCCTGCACGTGGGAGGGCATGTGGGCCTTGACCCATACGCCTTTTGCAGGCACTATCTATACCAAAGAACACAAATGTTCCCAAACTGTCTGAAAAGCCAATGTCAACATTTCCATCATTTATTGTTATTTTTGGCATTATAAAAAAAGCATAGTAAATTCATGTTTTATTAACCTTGCCATGCGCATGGGGATTTTTATATAACAAAAAGGGACCAATAATGAATATGTCTTATCTGAATGTCTTTGGTTTACTGATTAGCTTAATATTGAGTCTATACAGTTGATTCTTTCCTTGGAAAGCTTTGTGTTATAATAAACAGCCTTTTAAACTTTCCCCCAAGAGTGAAATCTCCTGTGACCAGCCCAGTGCCGCCATTAGCTGACGGGCTCAGGAAGCCTGTCCTGCTTCCCCAAGTTCACGGAGAGCTTCCACAGCACAGTGCAGGGAAGCAAGACTCCTCCTGAGCTACAAGGAGAGCCTTCCCTCCTCCCAGGAACCTAGAAGTGTGTTGTTAGGTTCAGGAAATGGAGGGTCAGCTGGGCTTCGTGTCACTGTTAAAGTCACAGGCAGAAAGATGCACATTTTAGGTAAATGGCAAATGTGTTGTTATGAGCTTCTCATCTTCCACAGTTTAAACAATTGAAGTCCAGGTTCTGAGCAAAGGTGGGAAGGGTCCAAGGGAAACCACTGACATTTTCCTTCTGTGTAACCACAGGAAAGAACCTCAAAAAGCCGCCCCCCAAGTCTTACCTGATCCATGCTGGCCTGGAGCCCCTGACGTTCACCAACATGTTTCCCAGCTGGGAGCACAGAGAGGACATAGCTGAGATCACAGAGCTGGTGAGCACACGCCTGGCCTGGCCTGGTGGCTTCCCTTCGGGACTCCTGAGGGACAAGCATGTGATGTGGGAACACACTTGAGAGCAAGTCTGGCCTTCCAGACCAGCCTGGGCTAATCCCAAGACCCTACTTCAAAAAAAAATAGCAAAAATACTTTTTTCCTGTTGCACTATGCTAGCAAGGGACACATGGTATTCGCTTGGGCAGAAGCCTCTTTCTTTCTTTCTTTCTTTCTTTTTTTTTCTTTTTTTCTTTTTTTTTTTTTTTTTGGTTTTTCGAGGTAGAGTCTCACTCTAGCCCAAGCTGACTGGGAATTCACTATGGAGTCTCAGGGTGGCCTTGAACTCATGGCGATCCTCCTACCTCTGCCTCCTGAGTGCTGGGATTAAAGGCGTGCGCCACCATGCCCGGCTTCTCTCTCTCTCTTTCTTTCTTTCTTTCTTTCTTTCTTTCTTTCTTTCTTTTTTTGTTACTTTTATTTATTTACTTTAGAGTGACAGACAGAGAAAGAGGCAGATAGAGAGAGAGAATGGGCGCGCCAGGGCCTCCAGCCACTGCACACGAACTCCAGATGCGTGCACCCCCTTGTGCATCTGGCTAACGTGGGTCCTGGGGAATCCAGCCTTGAACCGGGGTCCTTAGGCTTCACAGGCAAGCTCTTAACCGCTAAGCCATCTCTCCAGCCCAAGAAGCCTCTTTCTAATCAACACATAGTCAATTGGAGGGTTCTGGTAATTATCTACACATAGCAGATTATAAATACAGGCAAAAAGGAATTTAGTTGTTTTAAAGACAAAAATAAAATCTGTTGTCTCCTCATTCTGTTAGCTCAAAGCCTGTTCCTTCTCCAACTGCACAGAATGCCAGCCAGCCCCCTCTTTCAGCTAAGCGTGTGGGGACAAAGTGAGCTGTGATGTGTGACTGTGCTCAGGACACTAAGGGATGGGCGCCCCGAGACTTCACAGGGCTAAAGGTGCTGCTCGGCATGCCATTGACAGTGTACTTCCTGCGACCACCCGGTGTTGCCTGAGACATCATTGTCATTCTGCCTACAAAATGTAGTCTGTCCAGGAGGTTTTGTTCTCCAACAGCTCAGAAGCTATGTAGAATTTTTCTTAATTTATGAGTTAATTTTGCCAGCAATAGAAACTCCAAAGGTTTTGTTGGTTTTGTTGTGGTGGTTTTGGGGGAGGGGAATTTTGGTGTTTGGTAATTTTTTTTTTCCATTTGGACTTTGTTACTCTATAGGAAAACAGCTGATTTTCTTGGGGGAGAGGTAGGGAAAAGACCTGAGCAGACAAAATTCTATACGTGTGTGTGCATGCATGTGCATACGTATGAGAAGTGCAGATATATGCAGGTGCCCGGGCACAAGCATATACCTGCACGTGGAGGCCAGAGGACCACCCTGGGCACAGCCCCTCAGGCGTTTTCTTTTTTAAAATTTTTTTTGTTTATTATTTTTATTTATTTATTTGAGAGTAACAGAGAGAGAAAGAGGCAGACACAGAGAGAGAGAGACTGGGCGCACCAGTGCCTCCAGCCACTGCAAACGAACTCCAGACGCATGCGCCCCCTTGTGCATCTGGCTAACGTGGGTCCTGGGGAACCGAGCCTCGAACTGGGGTCCTTAGGCTTCACAGACAAGCGCTTAACCGCTAAGCCATCTCTCCAACCCTCCTCAGGCGTTTGAGTCAAGTTCTCTCATTGGCTTAGAACTTGCCAAGGAGGGTGGGCTGGCTGGCCTGTGGGCCCAGGGCTCCTCCTGTCTCTGCCTTCCCAGTGTTGGAATTACAACACCTGCGTGTGTGTGAGTGCGGGTACCCGTGTACAACAGCTCACGTGTGGAGGTCAGAGAATAACTGCGGGTGCTGGTCCCCGCCTCCCACCTTGTGTGAAGCAGGCTGTCTCTTCATCCTGGCTAGCTGGTCACTGAGCTTCAAGCACTTTCCCCATTCCTGCCTCCAGCTTTTTACATGGGTTCTGGGACTTTGAACTCAGGTATTCATAAGCACTTTACCTACCGAGCTATTTGCTTTGCCCTAATTATAGAAAAAAATTAAAAACACAAACAAAAAAATAAATAAATCAACTGTTGCATAAGAATAAAGGGCCCATCTAATTACATGAGTGTGTCAGCTTACCTTCACCTTTCTGAGAATAAACCCAGGGCCTCAACTCAGGGGCTCCCTCATGCTAGGCAAGTGCTACAAAGCTACAGCCCAGCCACTCTAATCTGTCTTTATTTAGCTAAATGGACTTGTTTTCCATAGGGAAGGAGCTTTCATTTAAAAATTGATGACTTTACTATATGAACATGTTGCATACTGGTCATATTCCTATCAGGTTATCCCTTGAGGGCCCTTCTCATGGGGTCATAGGTATTCACTGTCGGGTCATGAATGCTCCAGTCAGTTTCTGTTGGTGGGGTTGCAGCGGGGGGGGGGGGGGACAGTAATGCCTTCCTCAGGCTACACCTTCCCACCTTGTGGCTTTTACACTTTTCTACCCCTAAGCCCTGTAGGGCATGTTATAAGTGTTGACCTCTCAGCAGCAAGGAGCTTTTTACTGCTCATCTTTCCTTTAAAAAAAGAAAAAAAGAAATATTTGGCCAGGCATGGTAGTGCACGCCTTTAATCCCAGCACTCGGGAGGCAGAGGTAGGAGGATCGCCATGAGTTCAAGGCCACCTTGAGAATACATAGTGAATTCCAGGTCAGCCTGGGCTACTGAGACCCTACCTCAAAAAAAAAAAAAAAATCAAAAGAAAAAAGAAATATTTGTTTGAGAGAGACAGAGAGGGAGAGAGAGAGATGGCCTCTTGCTGCTGCAAATGAACTCCAGATACATGCACCCCTTTTTGCTTCTGTCTTTATGTGGGTACTGGGGATTCGAACCTGGCACATCAGACTTTGCATGCAAGTGTCTTTAACCACTGAGCAATCTCCCCAGCTCTTTACTGCTGGTTTTTAACACAACAGCAGGCTTCTGGAAATTCACAGTAATGGTGGATTTCAGAGCCCAAGAGCTCCAAGAATTTCAGGCGCCACCCCATGTAGTCTAAGCCTCAGGACAGAGATTGTCCTTTTAGTTCTGGTTCACTGTAGGTTGTTGGGGTCTGACGGGCTGCGCAGGGTTCAGCAAGTCTGTGGGATTCAGGCCAGGGAGGAACAGAACTTCCCACCCTGACAAGCTGTGCCAGTGATTAAGACGCACTGGGCTCTGCTCCGGTGAGGCGCCATGCCAAGCACTTTGTTTTCTCATTTAATTATCAGGACAGTCCATTAAGAGTCATCTTATTATTTCGTTTCACCAGTGTTGGAGCTGAGGCAGGAAACGCTTGTCCTAATCTCAGAGAGTCAGCAGGAGAGAGGAGCAGTCCGCAGGCCCTGGCAGGCACACTCACTGGAATGTTCACCTCTTGCCGACAGGTCTGCCTCATAGGCTACTGAACTTGACCACAGCTGTCATTCATTCATTCATCATTCATTCCCATCCACCTGTCCAGAAAGAGGCCAGCCCTTTGGGGACCCCAAGTTTAATGGACTAAAATACTTTGTCTAGAATATCCTGTTTAGGTAGATAGAAGATAAATGATAGGTAGATCGATTTGTTGAGGATGGATGGGTGGATGGATGGATGGGTGGATGGATGGATGGGTGGATGGATGGATGGGTGGATGGATGGACAGGTAGAACTTACTTCATCACCAGTACATTCTCAGTGCATTTTGTGTGTGTGTGTGTGTGTGTGTGTGTGTGTGTTGTACTGGGGATGGAACCCAGGGCCTTATAGGGGAGCTTTCTACCGCTGAGCTAGACTCCCACTTCTACCTTCCTTTCTCCTATTGTGGATTAAGAAATGGGACCTTGCTGGACGTGCTCGTGCGCACACCTTTAATGCCAGCACTCTGGAAGCAGAGGTAGGAGGATCACTGTGAGCTCAAAGCCAGCCTGGGACTACAGAGAGAGTCCCAGGACAGCCTGGGCTATAGTGAGACCGTACCTCAAAAAAAAAAAAAAAAGAAAAAGAAAATAGAAAGGAAAAGAAAAGAAAAGATATGGGGTCTCGACAAGAGGAGAGGGAATTTGATTGTTTTCAGGTTAATAATTATTTTAAAATATGTGCAAGTAAGTTCTATTATTTGGGAGCTTCTGGTGTTTAGACTTCAGATCCAGTAATCTGACTATTCATAAGCAAGTTGAGTCCCTAAACACTTGCTTTGCATTTATTCATTCATTCATTTGGGTATTTACTTGGAGGCACCTCTGAGACAGGTTTGATAGTGAGAAAAGATGTGGAAGTCAGGAGGTGATTCCTGAACATTCGGAGCTCTGCTTCCCGGGCATGCAGCGAGGCCGCGAGCCCGTCTTCCCAGGCTGTACACGCAGGACAGGGCTGGCATCTGTGAGCACGCAGTGGATAACGTGCTCCAGTGCTCTGTGCTCCCTCTGCTTCTCCAGGACACGGAGGTTTCCAACCAGATCACCCTGGTGGAAGACGTCTTAGCCAAGCTCTGTAAAACCATCTATCCCCTGGCTGACCTCCTGGCCAGGCCCCTTCCAGAAGGAGTGGACCCTCTGAAGCTTGAGATTTATCTGACCGACGAAGACTTTGAGGTGAGGGGTCCTGCAGGGGGAATGCTGACAATCGGGCGCTGTGGTGTGGGCAGTCTGTCACTGAGCATCGCTGTCTATCTTGCCTTCCCCAGTTTGCACTCGACATGACGAGGGATGAATTTGGCGCTCTTCCTGCCTGGAAACAGGTGAACCTGAAGAAAGCAAAAGGCCTGTTCTAAGGGCAAGATGCCAATAGCCTTGGGCACTGTCAATGCCACAGGACCCAAAAAAAGAAAAAAGAATATTTTTTGGACTGGTATTTTCTTTGTTTTTTTTTTTAAGTATTTTTAAATCAGAGTTTTTCAAACTTGACCTTATTAACTCTACTGCTTGTCTTGGAATTGTGTATTTTGTAAATGTTTAGGAGAGCTCTTCGGAAGCTCTCCTGTGGTTCAGCAGGTGATGTCTTCGGGTCTCTTCTGCTCACTGACACAGGGCTGCCCTCCCGGTCCAGCTCGGCTCGGCCTTCTTGTTAAAGCAGTTCTCTTCATAAAGTGTTATTTTGATAGTTTATGGATTCTAAATATATATATATATACATATGTTTATATAAACACCATATAAATCAAATGCGTATTTAACAAAGCAATATGTATTCATTCACTTTCAATTTTTTCCTTTGGTGTCAAAATATTATTACAAGGTAGATGCAGTCACCTCTGTTGAATTAGGTCTGCCATCAATCTCGCCTCCCCGTTGGGAGCTCCTCCTCAATGTTAGGACTGACTTGTTTTGAGTACTCTTCCGGTGCTAACGTGAACAAAAGACTCCGTACTTCCTAGCATGGACTTGGAAGAATCCATGCGGATCAACCTGTCTACCTTAATATCACCCCAGAAATGTATAGTGCCTTGTTTTTATGTACAGTTTATATACAGAAAATTTTGCTCTGCATTTTTTGATGCTGGTTCGGGACATGAGCTACCATTTTCCTCACAAATAGTAGAAATAAAAACATCTCAATTTCTAATACCCACTGTCAACATTACACATATCATTTTGTGACATAGGACCCCAAAATAAAACTTCAGAATAATCACAACAGTTAATAATTGATTAATTTGTATTGAATTCTGTTCCTTGGGGGCAGGGGATTTGTCATTGGTGACCAAGTACCATTATCTTGTCATTAAATATTAACTGCTATAACTCGGGATTTTATTTAGGGGAACATTAAGTATACACTTTAGCCGTGAGTTAGTGCTGAGTATTTTAGAGAAGGCAGGTACTTGTAGATCATTGTTCATCAGAAGCTCAGAACTCTATAGCTGTATCTATATTCAGTTTCAGGATTTCAGTGCCATAAAAATGGATAAATATAACATTAAGATACAAGATCCAGGGTTATGGGATAAGACTCAGTGATGGAGGACTTGCCCAGGATGTGTGAAACCCTGGGTTCAAGTCCCAGAATTGCCACTAGAGAGACTTTTTTTAACAATGACTTTTTAAAAAAATATAATAATTTTTATATATTTGAGAGAGACAGACAGAGATAGTATGGGTGCATGAAGGACTCCTGTTGCTGCAAGTGAATTCCAGATGCATGCACCCCTTTGTGCATCAGGCTTTGGGTGAGCACTGGAGAATTTAACCCAGGCCATCAGACCTGGCAATCAAGTGACTTTTTACCACTGAGCCATCTCTCCAGCCTGAGAGCCATGATTCTGAGCATACTGTACAGATGGGATTGACATATAATAGCCCTTCCCCTTCTCCATGGTCTAGTTTAATGTGTCTGAAAATCACACATTTGTCTTAAACTTCTTAGCTTACATGCCTGCCCTTGGGACTGCACCAGGGCTGGCTCCTGCATCCCCTCCCCCCAAGCTGATGATTGTGTGATATTGGCCAGTCTAGGAAATTTCCCACCTTGCTTTCCGTCAAAGGAGACACCCTTCTGACATCACAGGATTCTTTAAAGGATCACAGTGGAAGAAAAACGTCAAGTGCTGAGATCTGCTGGAATTGATGCTGTTGTGGCAATAGCTGAAATAGGAAAGCATAGGAGTTAAATGTATGGAGATGTGGGCTGGAAGGATGGCTTAGTAGTTAAGGTGCTTGCCTGCAAAGCCTAAGGACTCATGTTCGACCCTACAGGTCCCACGCAAGCCAGAGGCACGGGGACGTTGCACATGTGCACAAGGGGCAAATGCATCTGGAGTTCAATTGCAGTGGCTGGAGGCCCTGGCATGCCAATTCTCTCTCTCTCTCTCTCTTTTTCTCACATAACAAAAGGCTAGTCTGTTGGGCTTGCCTCAAAATAAAAAGTGTGGAGATATCACAAACTTAGCGATAATGGAAGCAAAAGGACAGGGTTTAAATTGTGTCCCACAGATAAAATCAAAGGGGGAATGGAGAAAGTTCTACAGTCTGCAAGGCTGCCGCCATCTGTAGCTGGCACAAGAGGGCAGCTGGTACCTGATTTATACACGGCACATGTTCACATTCTGCAGAAACAGACCCCAGAGAAGCAGAAGGTAGCTGGATGACAGGATGTATGCACGTAAAAGGATGCGTGGATTGTAGATGGAAGAATGAGATCGTGTGACTAGAGAGGCCGAGAAGTCTCACAACAGGCTGTTGGCAAGCAGGGGCCCCTGGGAAGCTGGGACATAGCTGTCCAAACCTAAAACTTCAGAAAGCCATTGTGTTTCCCCTAAGCTCGAGGTTAAAGCCCGAGATACTGAGGGGTACATGCTTGTCCTAGAGCCCAAAGACCACAGAATCTGGAGTGTGTGTCCACCTTCAAGAACATGGTAACCCTGCTTCAGGGGAGGGACAGACCAGTTCATTTGGGTTTTTGTTTCAGTTGTGCCCCATCAGACTGGATAGTACTACCCGTGCTTAGGGAGAAGCCCCCCCACCTTCAGTCTGCTCAGACTTGCACACCAGTCTCCTCTAGAAACACCTTCACAGATACACCTTGGGGTGGTTTGAACTAGATGTCCCCATAGACTCGTGAGTTGTGAATTCTTGGTCCCCAGCTGGTGGCAGTTTGGGAGGTGGAGCCTTGCTGGAGGAGGCGTGTGGCTGGGGGAGAGCTTTAGGGTGTCGTAGCCTAGCTCCTCCTTCCCAGAGCTCAGCACGCTCCTGCTGCTTTCTGTCAGCCCCTGCGGCAAGAAATGACGTCCAGCCTGTGCTCTCCCATCCCGACCCTGCTATGCAGAAACTCCCTTGGAGACTGTGTGCCAAAATCAGCCCTCTCCTCCAAATAGCTACCTTTGGTCAGGTATTTTTGTCCCAGAAACACAAAGATAACTGCAATGCACCCAAAATAATGCTCTACCAGTTGAATATTCCTTCATCTCGGGTTGACACATACACTTGACCATCACAGAAAGTAACTCCCATGGCTGTAGGAGCCCTCTGGGGAATGTCTGCTGTGATTTCTAAGTCACGTGTCATCACCACATGTTTTACAGCCAAGTTGCCCCAAAGTGTTTGAAGCTCACATGTCAGCATTTGAACTAAACAATGTCCTCAGACAGTGAACAGTCAGCCTGCTTCCTTCCTCTGTGACTGAGACACACCATCACTTTTTCCCGCTTTCCTCAGTGTTAGTTTCCACACTGTTTCCTACTTCCAGAACTGGAGTCTTTCTCACATGGCTTCTCATAGCTTGCTATGGGCTTTAATTCTCAGGATTCCTTATAACACCTACTACCGTGCCAGTGCTGTGTGAAGGGTGAGACACTGTCTTATTTAGGAAAGAGTAACCAACCACAGATGGAAAACAGTCAGTTCAGACAAGTTCCCCTGATTGTTTTCCATCTGTGGTTCATTAAATCTGTGGATGCTAAGAGTCCATAGTGTCAGATTTGATCTAAAGAAAGCTTCCTGCTTTTTTAAAGAGCAAACACACTGCACCACAAACTTTTTTTTCTCCATGAGAGAAAGGATAACAGGGCTGCCTGGGCCCACCTCCATAGATGTACCCCAAAGATTAGGTCAGACCAGTAGATGGGCACACAGTGGGGGCTTTCTGTTCCTGTCATCAGAACGTGGATTTGCTATGTTTTGAGTTTGTGGGTACAGCCTGCTCGTTTCACAGGGTATGATGCTAATCCTTGGGGATTCCAGACCACCTACATCATGGCTAGTAATGAACATGTATTCTCCTAAGCTTTTCAGGCATGCTGTTGAGATTAAAAAGAACTCTGAAAAGCCAAGCACAGTGGTCCATGCCTGTAATCCCAGCACTGGGAGGCAGAAGCAGTAGGATCATGAGTCCAAAGCCAGCCTGGGATACATAAATGAGACCTTGGTCTGGGGAACCTGAAATGGACACAATGTCAAAGGCACCTTGACATTCCCTCACAGTCACATCAGACTTGTAGGAATGTTCTTGACATCCTACACTACAGGATCTGAAATTCTCTTAAGGATCGCATTGAACTGACTTGTATAATCTGGAAATTGACAGAAATTGCCTGCTATTAAATTCCATGGAATTACTGAACTAAACATCATTTTAGCATTTACTCTAAAATACTTATAACAGGATTTACTAGCTCCACGAAGGTAAAAAAAATATTACACAGCTAGACAAGGGACTTCATGCCTACGTGGACACAAGAAAAAGAAGGTAGAACAGGTGAAAGGCAGGGAGGATGTGCATTTTTCGGAATGGACTCAGCTACTAACGAATGTGTTTGGGCGCTGTGAGACTTGGGCTGGTGTCAGAACCATCCTAACAGGGCATATTAAAATAGGCACACCTCCTCTCCTGGTCTCCTCCCTTCCTGCCCCCCCATCTTTCTGAAGGTGATCATTAAGTGAATAGTTTTCAAAACAGGACTCACTCAACCATCATCATTTGAATGACCATGCAGTGGTCCCAATGGACAAGACTTCTGGAGGCTGGATTACACTGGTCTGCAGGTTCAAATTCAGGCACTCTGATAGCCAGGGCATCTGCTGAGATGTTTTTCTAGAATCTTAGTGCATTTCCTAGACATCCTGCCATCATTTAGATGGGTCCACATTCACCCCAGAGCACACATATGCACTATTTGCCCATTCAGGCGATTACTGGGAGTGTGCTATGGGTAAGGCTTAACAGAACACAAACCTGACTTCTGCCCAGGCTCTGCCCTAAGATGCCTGCCTTTCAGGAGAGAAGAAAGTAATAATTCACCGAGAAACACAAGGGAAGATGCAGTAGAAATTGGTTATGGGTTATTTTTGCCCCAAACAATTTTTTGTTCAAGTCCTACTTCATGACCAGGAAAGAACTCTGTCAAGTGTGTTAATCTTAGACACTGCTCCGGGAAAGGATAGCCCAGTGTGGTGACACATGCCTGTAATCCCAGCACTCAGGAGGCTGATGTAGGAGGACTGTGAGTTCAAGGATAGCTTGAACTACAAAACAAGACCTTGCTCCTTCCCCCCACAAAAGAAATTATTCTACTGCATTAAAACTTTTAAGACTTTCTGGACTTTGTAATTATATTGCTATTGTTTAAAACAAGAATTCAGGGCTGGAGAGATGGCTTAGCAGTTAAAGCACTTGCCTGCAAAGCTTAAGGACCCATGTTCAATCTCTCTCCAGTAGGTGGTGCAAGCATCTGGAGTTCTATTGCAGTGACTGAGACCCTGGCACACCAATTCTCTCTCTCTCTCTAAACAAAAATAAATAAATAATTCAATTAAAAACATGTTTATCCTTCAAAGGAAATTGAATAGCCTCAAGGTTTGGTTGTTTCTTTTTATTTTAGAGAAAGAAAGAATTGGCGCACCAGGGCCTCAGCCACTGCAGTTGAACTCCAGATGCTTGCACCACCTAGCAGGCATGCGCAACCTTACCCTTGCCTCACCTTTGTGCGTGTGGCTTATGTGGGATCTGGAGAGTCGAACATGGGTCCTTAGGCTTTGCAGGCAAGGGCCTCAACCGCTGAGCCATCTCTCCAGCCCTGAAATGAACATTTATAATGCTCTCCCAGCTTCCAGCACTCTGCTCTAGCAGCACGGAATGGGTGAAGACTGAGCCTTGTGGAATTGGGGCCCATTACCCATTTTATAGCTGCTCTCTGAGGTTCTGTTCTTACTCTCTTTCCATTGCTGGGCAGTGGAGAGGCTGGGTCAGATTTGCCTCTGATTCTTTGGCACCCTTCTTCCTGTACCCAGGAAGCAGACACTAATTCTCCACCACTGCATCAGAGCTCCTTTCTCCTGTATCAAAGAGGATCTCAGTTTGTCCACCCATCTCCTGCTTCCTATGACCATTTGTGTTGGAAGCAAGGGAAGTGGAAGAGCGCCCTGGTACAGCAAATGCAGTACCCGGGACAGAGTCTCTGGGGTCCTTCTGGCTCCCAACACTGCACTGCCACTTAGAGCTGTTGAGTCTGAACAAGTTACTTAACCTGTCTGTCCCCTTCTGCCACACTCACTTCTATAAAGTGGATCGATAATGCCAGCCCCTGCATTACATGAGGTTGGAAGACAACACAAAGCCCCAGGCTGGCATATAAGAACTGTTCAATAATGCATGGAGGGTATGACCTTAGGAATCCTTTGCCTACTTAAATGGGACCACTTGATAGCACAGAATACAGGATAGAAGGGAGGATGGACAGCCCGCTGATGCTGTGGCAACCTCAGACAATCAGACTTCCCAGAGGCTCAGGACTCTACCAGCAGGAATTGTGGGACCGTTGTGCAAACAGAAACTCAGTTGGTAGCCTGGCATGTTTCTTAAATGTCTGCCTCTGGCTTCATTTGCAGAAGTAGTCCTGACACTTCTTCTGAATCTAAATCTGTAATACCATGCCCCCCCAACCCAGTATCAATGCCATCTTCAAGATGCCCCCATGTGTGAGGAGGAGGGAGGTGAATCCTTCAGGTGGCTCCACTGCCCAGCCCTGGCCTACCCTTTGTAGAGGACTGAAGTGGTCTCAGAGAGCTGTCTGGACAGACAATCTTCTCTGGAAGCTAGACTGAGCAAGGTGAGCCTGCCCACGCCCCAGCCTCTGCTTTTCTGTGGGTTACAAGCCCCATGGTCCTGTGTAGACAAGGCTACTGAGAAAGTCCACCACCAGTGGCACTTGTGGACTTCTCCTCCTGCAGCAGGGTTAAAATGAGTGATGTTGCCTTCCAGGAGGAGAGCCTGGAGCTGGCTGAAAATGTGTCCTCTAAGAGGTCATTTACAATCTGACTCCACCATTCCAGAACAACCAGACATCTGTGCTCACTGGGAGAATAAAATACCCACAGAGCACCCCACACTACAGCCCCTGTGGTGGTTTGAATAGGAAGCATGACCCCAAAACACGTGTTGAAAGCTCTATCCCCTGCTGGTGGTGCTATTGAGCTATTAAGAGGTGATTGGATCACCAACGCATTAACTTCAATGGGTTAAATCCCTGATGGGCTGGAGAAATGGCTTAATAGAGGTCGGGCGTGGTGGTACACGCCTTTAATCCCAGCACTTGGGAGGCAAAGTTAAGAGGATTGCCATGAGTTCCAGGCCACCCTGAGACGACATAGTGAATTCCAGGTCAGCCTGAACTAGAGCAAGACCCACTTCAAAAAACCAAAAGAGAGAGAGAGAGAGAGAGAGAGAGAGACAGGAGAGGAAGGAGAGAAATGGCTTAGCGGTTAAGGTGCTTGCCTGCCAAGCCTAAAAATACATGTTCCAATCTCCAGGTCCCACATAAGCCAGATGCACACAATGTCACACATGTACACAAGGGCGTCCATGCATCTGGAGTTTGTTCACAGTAGCTGGAAGGCCCTGGCATCTCCATTGTCTCTCTCTCTGTCTATCAAATATAAAATAATTTTTAAAAATCCTTCTTAAATCATTGAGTTTTTACTCAATGGGCAAGCCTGGTTGGAGAAAGTAGGCCATTGTGAGCATGCCTTGGAAGAATACCTTGTTCCTTGCATCTCTTCCCCTTCTTCTTTCTCCTTCCTTCCTTTTCTCCCCACCACTCCTCTTCCTGGGTGCTATGAGCTGAGTAGTTTTCCTCAGCCAAACTAACACAGATCCCCTCTCCCCACAAGGCACTGGAGGGAAGAGGTGGCCACAAGACCAAATGCGTCATGTGGGGTTTTCCCAAAGCTACCCACAGTGGCTATGCCCCCTCTAAGAGCTCCCTCCAGTCACTTCCCAGCAAGTGCAGTCTAGTAAGAACAGAGAGGTCTGCTGGACAATTGCTGCTAGCCACCATATGCCCTGCTACCCAATCCCAGGAAGAGAGCTTTCCCAGCCCTTGTGAGACAGCAATTCCTCCACTTCCACTGCTCTAAGTAACATCTCGTTCCTACCTGCTACCCAATCAAGTCTTGGATTTCTTTCAATACCCCTAATTTTAATCCAGAAGGGACAGGATTAGGATGAAGAGTTTGTCGTTCACATCGAAATGGCTCTCTAACAGATTTATACTATTTTGAAATACCCTGTCAGCTGCGTTACTGGAGAAGTGAGGAACTCCCAGCTGGGACTGGCCAGGGAAGGAAATGCTGAAGTGAAGTGACAGTAGAAAAATGTTGGTATTTAACCTAGGGTCAGCGATGCTACGGGCTGCGTGGCCAGCAGGTGGCGCTGTGGCTCATCGGCTGAAGCCCTGGCTTTTGCCCCCACGCGTGTCGCCTGAGTCACTGGTTCCCTAGGAAGCTCAGGCACTGGGGAGGGGTAAGACCTTCCCGGCAAGACCCTTGCCACCCACCCTCGCCCTTCTGCTTAATTTGTTTTCAACACAAAGAATTTGGATCCCCCTCCTCTCTTTTGCTGAGACCTTTGCCAGAAGTGAAACAGTCCCCAGATGCCAGAGAATATTCCAGAAACAGATCTGGAATAGGGGCCTCAGCGCCCTCAAGGAAACGGTGGTGGTCGATAGTGTGATTGAATGAAACTGTCCTGCTGAGGGGGGGGGGGGCGCTGTCTGCCTGGTCCTCTTGCCCACCTGGCTCCTCCGTCCTACAAGCAGTCACATTTTTTAATTTGGCTTTTTAAAGCGTCTTTCCTTCATGGCTTTTGCCATCTGTAGGATGAAGGTGATAGTTTTGTTAGCCTCAATTAGTTATGTCAGGCAAGCTTTCTGCACATGAAAAGTGCTAAATTCTATTTATCAAATATTTAATTAGCTGCACTTGGGAATGATTCATAATCAACTATTCAGCTCCCTGAATAACTCAGCAGAGAAAAATGACATGATCAGAGGCTTAATTTTAAACATAGGGTTCCATAGATTTTTGTACCTGTCAAGACCATCAGCAAATTCCCGAGTTAAAATTCTAATCACACTCACCCTGTTTGCCAGTATAAAAGGAAATCGTGGAGCCTGGCCTACCATCTGCTCTGCGGAAGCCTGTGGGTCCTACTGCCCAGTCCTCCAGCAGTGAGGAGGATTCGGGGCCCATAGGAAAACATGAGCACTTCCACATGAAAGAGACACCCCAGCTCAGAGTTCAAGGTGACCTGGTCATTTCTAGTTGCTTTGAGGGGCATGCTGCAAATGTACTCCTCTTGCCTTCACATCAGGGCTCGCAGCCACCAAGACTGCAGTATTGCACATGAACTCCAACCTCCAGATGCAAAACAGGGATGTTCTTCCACCCATTCTGAACTGTTTACAGAACACACTGGTGTAAATGCTAAGGTGGATATGTATGCAAAACATAAAGGGACCATTATCTTTGATTTTCTTGCAGAGTATAATTTTTTTAAAGTTTTAAAAAGCTGAGCCCTCATATAGACAGGTGCCTGACATTTGGGGTCCTCTGGAAAGCAGCACCAAGACAGCTCAAGGTTTGAGGATGTCCATTGAGGGGAACTTCCACTGGGCAGGACAGAAGGATCTAGAGGAGACAGGATAAGCTTCGAAAATGTTTCAGGTCTGACTCCTGGAAGGAAGGGGGAGGAGGAGGTGTCCTGGGGAAGAAACAACGTTGAGGAAGTTTCAATCTGCCCATGGGGAGACCCAGAGTGGAGCAATTGGGCAGGAATGGCCAGGCCCTGGTATCCAGCTGCACGCTTCCACCGCTGGCAGACATGACCTTGGCAGGAATGCTGTGGTGAGCCCAGAAGCCATCATGCCTGCTGGCTGCCCACAGACCCCAGACAGGCTCTTCCTTCAAAGGTGCTGAGCAGTGCACTTCCTCGGCCACCTCATGCTCATTTATATCATTAAGTTGCCAGCAATGGGATGGAAATGTTGGTGCAGAAGAGGTTAGGAAGAAATATGTGTGCTCAGACACTTAGATTTATGTATATGGAAAAAAGTGCGAGAGGAACGATGAAACAAAATGTCAAAGGTCTATTCAGAACTGGTTAACATCCCCCACAAGGTAATGAGTCCATAGCGTGTGGCTGCTCTTATCTATCTGTAGACCATAGCAACGTACCAGTTTCCTGCGGTTGTATGTAACTTTAGAGTCTGGGCCTAATCAATAGCTAACCATGTCAGACAAGGCCGTATTTCTTAGAAAGAGTGACGCTTGGTATGAAGTGCTCTGGTTGGAGGCACCTAGCCATTTTTGTGCCACACTTCCAAGTTTTGGATAACTACTGCTTTTCCCAGGAGCTGACATTCTAGGGGGACAGAAATGTGAAGAAATAGACGGTTAAAATATTGTCAGCCCATAAGAGGGGTACAAAGATATCCACAGGGAAGAGCTATTCACAGGTTGATGGAGTTACCCAGAAGCTGTGACGGAGGGAGTGGAGTGGGCATTGGGACCCACACAAACGTGCTTTTTCTAGACCTGTGGAGACGTGCCAAAACTGGGGGCCCTGGGGAAGGTCGGCTTGGGACTAGAGTAAATCCTGAGCTTGTGGAAGACAGCTAGATAAAGGATGAACAGTCTCATGTGCCATGCTCAGGAATTTGGATTTCTATCCTGACTGGAATAGGGAATTATTGAAGTTTCAAATGAGAAAACAAGGATTGACATCTTCATGGACCACTCTAGGCACAGTGGGTGTATTTGTAATCCTAGCAGCTCAGGGCGCGGAGGGGCCATTCAACTTGGGAGGACCACTTGAGCTCAGGATCTAAAAGCCAGCCTAGGCAGTATAGACAGACCCTAGACACACACACACACACACACACACACACACACACACACACAAATTTGTGTTGGCAAAGACAACTCTAGTTGAAGGATGCGAAATGGAATGGGAGGCTCAAATGTACAGTCAAGCAAGTGTGTCATGAGGCTGCTGTAATCGAGGTAGGATGTCACGGTGGCCCAAACCACTGTGATGACCACAGAGAAATCCATCCGTCCATAGATGCTATGCCAGGGCTGGATGTCCACTGAAGCCATTTACCTCCTGCTCACTGGAATCTCCCAGGTCAGCTGCATGAGTCCCCGTGCACTGGGAGGGGCAGTGTGCATACGTGTCTGCAGTTACCAGCCAGTTCGCGCCAGCCTCAAAGCAAATTTTCTTATTCAAGTTAGAGGTTCACTCTAGCCCAGGCTGACCTGGAATTCACTATGTAGTCTCAGTGTGGTCTCAAACTCACAGCAACCCTCCTACATCTGCCTCCTAAATGCTGGGATTAAAGGCATGCGACACCACACCCGGCACTCAAAACAAATTTAACGCCTGCATTCATTCAGTAGATATGTTCTGAGTTCCTACCCTGTGCAAGGCTCTTGCTGAAGCCCAGAGATAGGAGAGGAATAAAGGTTCTCAGGGAGTCTGCACAGCAGCGAAGGGTGAGGAGCCAGCTAGTTAAGATCCGGGGAAGTTATGCAGGCAGTGCAACCTGCTGGTGTGACCTCTGGGAATCGACACAGGCAGGAGGGTTACAAGTTCAAGACCAGTCTGGACTGCATAAGGAGACCTTGCCACAAGAAGGAGGAAGAGGAGGAGAGGAAGAGGAAGAACTAGCTGCAAAGTGAAGCCATGGATTGGGGGGGGGTTGAGATGTAATAATAGGTGTTTGTTGAGAGTCCACAACCCGTTTGCCCTGCACAGCCCTGATCCACATCTTGCCTGAGGAGCCATCTGTAAAGTCTTTTCTTTCCACAAGTGTATTCATTCACATTATAAATCATCCAATTCCCTTGACTGGCCACAAGAAGAGAAGTAAGTGTGTCAAGGAGGAAGCTGAGAGGTCAGTAGGTGGTAAACACAAGGAAGTGGGCCATCCATCCATTGTGGAGTCTCAGGAGGACGGTGGCTTTGGGACTGGAAGGAGCCACTGTCCTCAGTACGTGTTATGGAATAGGGACAGCAGGCCTCCAACTGGGTTGCTGTGGGGAGAAGAAAGTGTAGTAAGAGTCAGCTATCAGGAATGGCTCCTAGCTGGCACATTCCATCTCTCTGAACTCGCCAATCTTCCAGCTGTTTACACCCCACACACATGTCCCCAGTCCAAGCCTCTCATGTCTCACCTAAGTCCAATTATCTCCTTTCCATACATCGTTATCTCCTTGGTCATTCGTCATGGTCCCCTGGCATTTGCCATCATTTCCCTAGAAGATTGGCACATCTCCGGTTCTGCAATCTGCAGCAGTGGCAGGCCCCACTCGGCAAACACCACTGTTTTAGTCTAGATTTCAACTGTTCCCCCCAAAGACCCAGGTGTTAAAAGTACAGTCCTACTGTTGGAAGGCAGTAGACCTTTGGGAGGTGTGGTCTGGGGGTGCCCTCAAAGAGGACTCTGGGGCCTCAGCTCCTGCTTCTCATGTGTTTTCTTGGCTGTAAGTGGTTTTGCACCACAATAAGCTCCCACCATGATGTGCTGCCTCCAAAATTGTGAGCCAGTTTTTTCTCTTTAAAAGTTGATGTGTCAGGTATTTTGTGATAGTCACAGGAAGCTAATGAGCATAGTCACCCTTTAAAACAGCTTCTTTCATTCATACTTCCCTTCCATCCTTTCGGTCCCCTTGGATTTCTGCTTATGACCCTTTGCCACCACCTGTGCTGGCTAAATCCTCACTTCCAGCTAGATAGGGTGTCTCACACCTATTATCATAGGATGTGGGAGGCTGAGGCAGGAGGATTCCTATGGGTTTAAGGCCAACCTCTGATGCATAGTAAGTTCCAGGCCAGTCTGGGTCACAGAGTGGGATGCTATCTCAAAAAAAAAAAAAAAAAGTCCAGTAGAATAATACAATAAAATAACAAAAGAAAATTCTCATCCTTTTGAGAGTTGAAATACATTTGCTCCACACAACTTTTGGCCACCTGGCCAAGGCCGAAGGCCCAAAGCCCTTCAGTCTTCCCTCTTCTATGGCTCCACTAGTCCACCCTGTAAACCATTCCCTGTATTGAATGCATGGCTCATCTGGTTTGAAAGTTGCTGAGGAAAGGAGTGATGCTTCTCTGATTCCTACTCTCCATACAGAGCGTGTCCCACAGCGTGATTCATGGAGGCGCATACGCTGTCAGAGTGGGACGATGGTGGCTGGCTGATGTGGCCCTGGCCAGCTTCCCCACAGATGTCACCATCAGGCCACCAAGTGGGTTTCCCACCCAAACTGAGGCGGAGATCTTGGAGGACTCAGTGGCACAGGTTACCTGTGATAGCACACTATGGTGAGATGCCCAGGTTCAGAGCCTCGGGCTCTTTAATCCTGAGTCCTTATCCTTGCCCCCTGTGCGCTTAACCTCTCTATCTAGCAAAGGCGTAAGAACAGCGCAGGGACGTTGAGAAGTCTAGCTGTGGCATGGTGCGTCCGTGCTCGGCACAGAGCCAGGCATATAGGAAGCCCTCTAGATGCGAGTCATTCTCTATCAGGTGACTAACAGAGCTTGAAGCTAAAGATGTTGGTGATGTTGATCAGTTTATTAAGGATTGTTCAATCTTTAATTATAAGATAGAGACGGTGGGAGGAGCAGGCAGTAATTGTAGGTGTATAAAAGGACTCCATCTCTTTTTTGGAGCAATTGGACAACAACTTCCATGAACTTTTAAATACATAATTTGCCCAATCATTCTATTTTTGGGAAAACTATGTAATTGAAGCTCACAAACATATGTACGTAAAAGCTTTACTCCCAAGATTTCCGTTCGAGCAACATTTACCACAGCAAAAAACTGGAAGTGTCCAGTTAAGGGTATCTGTTTTTATAATTTTTTTCATTTTATTTGAAAGAGGGAGAGAAAAAGAGGCAGAGAAGGGGGTGGAATGGGCATGCCAGGGCCTCCAGCCACTGCAAACGAACTCCAGACACATGTGCCACTTTGTGAGTCTGGCTTACGTGGTCCTGAAGAATCAAACCTGGGTTCTTGGGATTCACAGGTGAGCACCTTAACCATTAAGCTATCTCTCCAGACTAAGGATGCCTGTATTAAGGTTTGGTATGATATCAATAAAATATATAAAATGATATGCAATGACAAATTTAGAAAGATCTCTTAATGACTAAAGAAAATGCTTATGGTATTTAGTGAGAAAGTCAGTCAATAAAAATTTTGTGTTGGTCTAGAGAGATGGCTCAGCAGTTAAGTGCTTGCGTGCAAAGCCTAACGACCCAGGTTGGATTCCATAGCACCCATGTAAAGCCAGATGCATAAAATGGCACATGCATCTGTAGCTTGTTTGCAATTGCTGGAGGCTTTGGCACACCCATTCTCTCTGTCTCTCTTTTATCTATCTCTCTCTGCTTGCAAATAAATAAATAAAGGATATTTTTAAAAAACACAAAAACCTAAATTAAAATAAAAACAGAAATCTCTCTCTACTTGCACAAGTTTCACCATCATTATTTTTAAAATTTTTATAAAAATGTCATAATTCCACAAAGTATATGTGCATGAAAAACTTCATATAATAAAACAAAATGTTCATTCTGTGTTTCCTTCAGGTGGGAGAGAACAGATTTTTTTAAATTTGTCTTTTTGCATTTTTTACAGTCTTTTACTGATGTGTAAAAAGAGAGTGCACTATTTTTTTAATCAGAAAGAGAGAGAAGCTGCTCAGTGTTCAAAGCCCCTCGCAAAGGGGTGCGTTGTTTTCCGTGGCACGTGCTCCAGGTTACGTGCATAGGCCACTTCTGAGATACGTGACCTTTAGCAAGCCACCGAGCTGGTCGTTGGTTGGCCTCTCTGCACCTCAAGGGCTTCACTCGTGGAGACGATAGTTTGCACCTGTCTGAGAGATGCTCTGGCCAGGTGCTACGTGTAAGTTTTCTCCAGCGGCGGCGTCTTCCAGTCTCTGCTGTGGGAGCACATCTTGCTGAGGGTGGACATGGGAAGAGGACTGTGCTGGCTAGGACAAGGAGCGTGGAGGCTGGATGCTTTTCCACTCCATAGCGCTGAGCAGGCGACCACAGAGGGTCCATTCAGCCGCTGCAGCTGCTCTGGGCCCAGCCAGGCCTGCGGAGCCAGCTCTCTCACAAACAGAAGGGCCCAGGCTCTGTGCTTTCTTCTTCCCGGGCTGTCACCCTGCCAGCTCTTGTCACCACAGAGCCATTTGATGCTGACTCTCAAAGCTCCTTTGGCAAGGGGCACATCTGCAGCTCTGTCCCACTAAAATACTTCAAGTGTGAAGGGCCCTGTGAGTGGAGAGGAAGTCCGCATCCTTCCTGCCTCCGCTGTCCTTCACTGGGTATGACTCAGCGGAAGACCACATCTCTGTTCTGAATTGCCCATCTGGACTGGAAATGCAGAGTCACTTGAGCCCAGTGTGACAGATAGGCTGTCCCAGGCAGGCACAGGGCTCAGGAGCACACAGGTGTGGGCACCCAGAGGTGGCCTTCAACCTGGAATTAGAAACAGACCTCTGAGTAACTTTCAGTCATTGATCTCTGGAGGATGGGTCCCACAAGGCTCTATGTCAAGAAAGGCTGCCTTTCCTCAGTCTGTGACAAGTTGGGATCCTCCTGCAGAGGACAAGAGCCTACCTACCTACCTTGCTGGGCTGACGGCCATGAGAAGTCAAGCAGCTATAGGTGGAATTGGCCACCTGCTCAGTGTCACCCTCTACCTTTTACTGTCAGCCTGGCTCTGGAAACATTACCAAGTCACTTTAAGCGCCTACTTATAAAATGAGACTCCAAAGGCCCTCCCGTCCACCACAACACGGCTCTGTGGTTAAAGAGCTGACATGTAGCAAGAGCTTGTGCATGCTTTACAAGAGGGATAGAAAGTGCATCCCTGCCTTTGGAGAGGCAGCACTAGCTCCAGGAAACAGTGAACCGGTGAAGCAGCTGGTGATTAAATGCAAAAGTGACCGAGAGGAGGCAGCACTGCTGTTTATAATAGCCATGTGCTGGAAGGAGCCCAAATGCCCTGCGAGCCCGTCATGACTAAGCGAACCCTGAGCCAGTCCCATGCCAGAGCACCGCAGAGCTGATGTCCATACATGGGAATGTGCCTCTTAAATGCATGTGTTCTAGAAAGAGATCACCAAGTGCCGTGGGCACACTGCTTCCCAAGACCTGTATATATAGGTTGTCTCCCATGAAGGCCAAGAGAACACTGAAGGACCTGAAAGCTCAATGAACCTGTGGTTAGTGCTCCCTGACAAGGTGCTTAAGCAGCTAGGGTTTAGAAAGGATAATGGTGTGGCTAGGAAGCCTTAGGGGCAGTTCCCAGAGGGAGTTGGGAGTGGGACAGAGGGCTCGGGAAGGCTTTGATGGGTTTTTTTGTTTTTTTTTGTTTTTTTGAGTAAATGAGGATGCATTTGTGGGTTTGAATAAAAGAGGCAGTTTTCTCAGTGGGATCATTTGTGTTCTCCTCCCACAACAGAATCTTCAGCTAAAGAAAATAAGTGCCATTAAGGGCAGCATGCAGGCGTCAAGAAGGGCAAGGGGGCAGGAGTCTAGCTCAGTGGTAAAGCACTTGGCTAGCGGGGCCCTGGGTTCAAGAGAAAAAAAAAGATTGGGGCACACAATGGATTTGAATCCTGCCTCTGAGACCCTGAGAGAGTTCTCAAACCTCTAGGAGCCTCCAGTTCCTCCCTTCCAAAATGGTGGCACCTTCTGGCTCCCCGAAGAATTTTAACAGGAAAAGAATGATGAGCATCACTCTCACTCTTCCTGCTGAAAACGTGACTGTGATAGCAGAGTTCCTACTTTGGGGAGACGGCACATTTGCCAGACACAAACATGTGGCCTGAGCACAGCCTTCTCCCTAGGGCAGCCACACTCTCTCCTCTGCTACAAGTCCTGAGCTATCCAGATTTGGCCCATTCTGCCACATTCAAGGGTTGTGGACAGAGGAAAGCAAGTCAGGCACCAAGTACAAAGGCAGCTGAACCCAGCACCCTCTGCTAGTGGTGAGGGTGCTGGTGAAAGGCAGTGCTTAAGGGGACAGGACAGCGCTTCGCAGTTGAAGCAAAGAGCTTCTAAAATTCCTCAAAAGCATTCCAACTAGAGATCACACCAGAGTGGGCTAGCTACTCTGCTGTGAATATGGATTCACACACACATACACACAAACACAATCTGTGTCCCTATTTTCTGGTGCAGAACTCCTATAATTCTTGGGATGTCCTGAGTTATGCATATGAGGCAAAAACATGGAGTGGGGTCAGAAAGCTGTCATGTCAAGGGGGTGGCTCACCCAACACCATGTGCTCGGGATGCTTCTGAGCCTGCCCTATGTGCCCATTCGCCTGACTGCTCACTGTATCCTTCACAATAAACCAGCGAATGTCAATCAGGTGCATGAGATGTTCTAGTAAGTTATCTTGGAAACTCTCAACTTATAATCAGCCATCCAGAGGGCTCAGGACCTGGGCTAGCATTCTGGGGGAGAGTCTAATGGGATTGAGCCCTTAAACCAAGATTGAACTAACTTTTCCACACACTACAGTGTCTAAAGAATCACAGAACTAAGCCAGGTGTGGTGGCGCACGCCTTTAGTCCCAGCACTTGGGAGGCAGAGGTAGGAGGATTGCCGTGAGTTTGAGGTAAGCCAGAGCTAGAGTGAGACCCTACCTTGAAAAGCAAAAAAAAAAAAAAATAAAAAATAAAATTACAGAACAACAAAAAACTGAGGGTCAGTGTTGAAAAACACCCCATCACCTAAACCTCAGAGTGACAGGATATCCTCAAAGTGAGGGAGACAGCACAAGTGCATTCGAACTCGGAAAAACCTTCTGGACGATGGTGGGAAAGTGATCAGGGACAGGTTCTCTGAGGATCTTCTTAAAGTCCTATACAGGCGTCTGCCAAGTAACCGAGACTTGGGTGCACACCATTGTACTCACTTTAAAAAGTTAATTCCTATTCCATCAACATTATTCATTCACTAAAAGACCTTAGACAATGTACATGTTACACTGTTATTTTGGTTTCCCAAGAACACAGTACAACTTCTTACTGTACTCCTTTTTATTATGCCTTTTCTAAAAAGATTACTTATTTGTGAGGAGAGAGACAGAGATGAGAGTGAGAAAGTCAGAGAGAAAGAGAGAGAGCATGGGGCATTCCAGGGCCTCCTGCTGCTCCAGATCAACTCCAGACGCATGGCCCACTTTGTACATCTGGTTTTACGTGGGTACTGGCGAATCAAACCCATCCGGCAGGCTTTGTAAGCAAGCTCCCAGCCCCAGAAGATATCTTTAAAAGGGGATTTTTTTGCTCCTTCTTGTTCTCATGCTAGTGGGTCCCAACCCCTCATGCAGCTTGTCATGCTGAAGGCCACCGGCAGAACCATCAGGAAAAGCATGACAGAAGGCCAGAGGTTCTCAAAGACCTATAAGCCCAATGCCATGGTGCCTGGTCTCCTCCATCTGCCCCTTGTCCCATGCAGGCAATTCTCTGAGTGACTCCTACTAAGATGGTCTCAAAGACACTCCAAGTCCACAGTGCCCAAAAGTTAATGCACAGTCCCCCTAAGCCCTCACAGCCAGACCAGTTGGGACTGTTTCTGGGTCTCTACATCCACCTTTGAGGTGACCCAAGCAAGAATCACTCCTACCACTTCCTTTATTCTCACCGCACAGCCAACCCACCTCCAAAGCGCTGCTCACCACTGCTACCCACTTAGTCTAGGCTCCCCTCACCACGGCCGTGGCCTGCTCTGGGATCCAGTCGGACTTTCTCTTCCAATCTGGGCTTTACCCTGAACCTGTAATGATCACTCCAAAATTCATATCTGATCCTAACGCCTCTGTTTAAATCCCTCCAAAGGCTTCCAATTAAAATAAATGCCAGTTCTCCATCCAGCCCACAGGAGTCCCATTGAGGGCCCTTGTGCTCAGTGCTCTGCCGCGCTGGCTCCTTTCAGTCTTCCCGAGGCACTTGCAGCCGTCACGCAGGCTTTGCGCGTGCTACTCCTTCCAGCTGGAATGATCAAATGCTGCCACCGGCGTCATCTAGCCAGCCTGCTTGGCCTTTGGCACTCGGCTCCAGCATCAATTCAGTAAAAGCCATCTCTGCGCGCTCAGTCTAGACTACGCCTTTATGACAAATTCTCCTTTACCCTGCTCTCGTCTCTCCCTGTGCTGAGCGGCCCACTTTACAGCCATGTATTATTAATGAGATCGCTTGATTGATTTCTCAGCTCATTATTCTGCCCTAGCATCCAGCACACCGCCTAATTAGGGGGACTTTCTGAACAAATATTGATTCCATGAACGAATGAATAAACGGGTGAGTAAAAATATCATGGCCTTGATTCCTCTTTTGATTTTCTGAGATTTATGACGTTCGTGGATATGGTCAAGGCCACAGGCTCAGATCTTCAAAATATCTATTGGGATAAGGAATAGAGTATAGTAAGGCAAGAATAGCAAAGAAATATATAACAAGTAAAAAAAACCCAAAAAAACGAAAAGAAAGATGTGCTGGGGAGAAGGTTCAGCCATTATATGCTCATGGTTGTAAAGCCTGTTGGCCCCGGTTCAATTCCCCAGTACCCACATAAAGCTAGATACAAAAAGTGGTGCATGTGTCTTCAGTTGGTTTTCAGTGACAAGAGACTTGGCCTGTCCATTCTTTCCTTCTCTTAAATAAATAAAGTAAAATTTAAAAAGAAGAAGAAGAGCAAAGGGAATTGCAAGTCACACGAGGGCTTCAGGAGGAGTAGCCATGGACCCAGACAGTACTTGGATGAAGGCTTTGAAAGTCAGCCCAGTTCTGTCTGTATATTGAACCCTGTTCACCATGGCTCTGGGAATGCATTACAAGAACGAGGGGGTAATCTTGGTCAGCACAGGGTCAGAGGGTCTTCCTGCTACTCATTTAGAGGCTCAAAGAAACAAAGGATTTCAATGTGCAGCAATCATGTGGTACCAGTTATCTTTCTTGTCACTGGGACAAAAGCAACTTAATGGGGAGGAGGTTCCTTATGGCTCACAGCTTGGAAGGCTTGGTCCACCGTGGCAGGGAAGGCACTGCAAATTTCATGGCAAGAGAGGTGAACGTGCAGGGTGCTTCGTATTATAACAGCAGACAGAAAGCAACGAGCACTAGACCTGGACAGGGCTGGGTGTTGTAACTTCCAGAGGCCCACCCCTAGTGACCCGCTTTTGCCACCCAGACCTCAAATCCTAAAGGTTCCACAGCCTCCTGAAATATAGCCACCCATGGCTAACTGAGCATTCAAAGCACAAACCTGGGAGGGGTGGGCATTTAAGATCTAGACCATAACACAGTTCAACAAAAATTGTTCCTGCCTTAATGCCCATCCATGTCCCCCGAGAATGAGCGGGTGAAGCAGGGCACAGTACAACCACCACCAGAACTTGAAGCAATTGAGAAACCAACACAGTGAAACACCAACAACGAAGCTAGCTATTAAGACAGGAAAAACAGTGGTACCAACAGCTTTCTTAGTCTGGGTTTATTAATCCTGCTATCCTGCTGCTGAGGCAGGACCTTCACAATTTGTGCTGTGTCTGACATTCATATGCATACACACACACAGAGAGAGAGAGAGAGAGCTTCTGGCCTTGGCTTCCATCTGAGGGGACTTGGAGGTATAGGACTGGCTTTCATGGAATACTGTCATTTGGGTAAGTGTTCCTCAAGTGTTCCCCATGTAGTCAAGTCTTAGTTTCCAACCTGTGATGGATGAGCTACTGTGAGGTGGTGGGTTGTGGAAGGTCTTCTAGTCACTGAGAGTATGTCCTTGAACAGGGTGGTGGGACTCCAGCCAGTTCTCTGCCTTTCCACTTTACATCCAGCCATGAATGGGATGGGCTTCCTCTGTCATGTGTTCCTACCATGGTGTGCCATGCTGCCACCATCCCAAAGCAGTAGCCCCTGCTGATCACAGACTGGAACCTCCAAGATCACGAGCCAAAAATAATTGTTTCTTCTTTGGAAGCTGAGCGTCCCAGGGATTTGGTTACAGCACTGAGCTGGAGACACCAGCCAGGATGTAGCGATCAGCAACTCCAGCTCCCCAGCCATGCTCCCGTGTGTGGAACACAGGCTTCGCGCTGCGTGGAGAGATAGATGACTCACCGAATGCCACCAGAACTCAAAGCTGTGTTGTGGGTCAAACTCATCATCATTTTATCTACAACTTGTGATGAATGGCAAACTGAAACATATCTAGAACACCTCTCACATCTTTTAAAAACATTTTATTCATTTATTTAGTTAGTTGAGCTGGAGAGGGAGAGAGAGAGTGAGAGAGAGAGAGAGAGAGAGAGAGAGAGAGGGAGAGGGAGAGAATGGGTGCTCCAGGGCCTCTAGCCACTGCAAACAAACTCCAGATGCATGCACCCCTTTGTGCATCTAGCTTTACGTGGATACTGGGGAATTGAACCTGGGCCCTTTGGCTTTGCTAGCAAGTGCTTTAACTGCCAAGCCATCTCTCCAGCCCACCTCTCGTATCTTTTTAAGGTGAGGTTACATATAGATTCTTTAAGAAAAAAAATGTCTGTGTTAAAATAACCCTGACTTTTTCTTCATGGTTTGTCTAATATAATTTGATCATAAACAGAAATACTAAAGACCTGAAAATGTGGATCAGTGGTACCATGTTAGCTTTACATGTGTGAGGCCCTGAGTTCAGTTCCCAGCTCCACATTCATACACACACACACATACACACACACAAAAAACACCTGTTTCCCTCCTGACTATACAAACTTACAATGTAAAATAATATACAATAGATATATAAATCCTTATAGTTTTTGTTTGGAGTTCTAATAACTGGGTAAGTTCTAAATTTTTCAACAATCCCCTTGTGATCACAAACACAACTTCAGCAAGTCTGTTATATGATACTCAGAAACACCCTATCTCACTATGCAGACACAGCACTGTTAATATTTTGATAATTCTTTTCCCCAGGTAATAGTACACAATATACTCTTTCTCATATGAAATTGAGATCAGTTGATACATTTTGCTTTTGGGGAGGCTTTTTCATAGAGCAACAAATCTATAATGCATTCCACAGCATGACTTTATAGCTGTGTCTCATTACATTTCATGGTTATCCTAATACTTAACAAATCCTGTTATCCCGGACATTTGTTTCTCTGTAATTTCTGACAGTGGAAAAACTGCACTCAGCAAATCTGTCCTGTTTTCCTCCAGGTAACTTTGTAGACACTAAATGGTTGAGTCAAAGGATACAGGTTTTGATGCTTAGTACCAAGTTGTCGTCTCCATGGACTGTGCGTTTGAGTGGTCCCTCCAAAATCATGCTGAAATTTACTTGTTATTAAGAGGTTGGACCTTTAAGAGCTGAAGGTCTTGGGGGCAGGGCTTCAAGCTCTTTTTGTTTATTTTTATTTATTTATTTGCAAGTGACAGAGAGAGAGAGAGAGAGAGAGAGAGAGAGAGAATGGGCGCACCAGGGCCTCCAGCCATTGCAAACGAACTCCAGATGCATGTGCCACGTGTGCAACTGGTTTACATGGGTCCTGGGGAATTGAGCCTTAAACCAGGGCCCTTAGGCTTCACAGGCCAGTGCTTAGCCACTAAGCCATCTCTCCAGCCCCAGCTTTAAGCTTTTTTTTTTTTTTTTTTTTTTTTTTACCTTCAAGGAAGCAGATTATCAGGAGACTGGGTTCTTGACAAAGAGGCTGGATCCTGCCTGACCTCCTCCCTCCGTTTCTTGCTGATACCGGTTGGCCATTCCACCACATACACAGTGCTAAGGCCCTCGCCCGGTGCTGGCACCATGTTCTCGGCCTTCTCAGCCTCTAGAATCATGAGTCAAATGAACTTCTCTTGTTTATAAATTATGCATCTTATAATATTTTGTTGCAGCAGTAGAAAGTGGACCGAGTCTCACTAACAGTGTGTCTTTCACAAGCAGCGTGGGCCAGGGTCCATTTGCTCATACTTGGCATCAATGGGTAGTGATTTCTTCTCTCTTGGCCCTGTAATAATTAATTAGTTAATAATTGTGTCACTGGGGATCACATCTAGGACATGTGCATGCTAGGAAGGGCTCTACCACTTGGGCTATGTTCCCAGCATTTAAAAAATATTTTTACCTTTTATTTTAAGATGATCTCACTAAGTTGCCCAAGGAGGCCTTGAGCTCACAAACCTCCTGCATTAGACTCCTTAGCAGCTAAAATTTCAGGTCTGTTCCAACAAGCCTGGCTTGGCTCTTCCATTTTTGATGTAGAGGTCCATGTTCACTATAGTCAACCCCACCTTTAGAGTCTATGACCCTCGGAGGAGCCTGTTACACACACAAAGGCACTTGTGCTGTCTGAATGACTGGCCCCAGAGCTCCAAGTCTTTTATTAAAGTTGAGTTTGCTACCTCAGCCCCTGGCGGAGAGTGGATGCTGGAGTCCAGCCCTGAGGTATGTCACAGGGTGGGTCTGATTCTGGCCCAAAGGAGCGAGAGCAGCGTGCGCTCTGCGGTCCTGCTCTCTGCCGCTTGCTGGACTTCTGCCTCACTTGTTTCTCCAGGCTTCGATGTAGGGAAGTAACTAGCGTCTTCTAGCGTGGACCCCCTGGATCTGTAAGCTGAAATAAATCCCTTCTTCCCATACACTGTGCCTAGTTAGATGTTCATCCCAGCAACGGGGGCTGACTACAACAGCCGTGCTACTGAAATGACCAAGGAGACATGGACAGATGTCAGTGTGAACTGATGAGTATGGAACCAGATTTTTTCTTTCAAACCAAACGACAGCTGGTCGATGGCGATATCCAGCATGGGGCTGCTCCTGCATTTGAAGTAGGCTGTAAGTCAGGGACAATGTTGCCACCACTTATGCCATCTCTGGTGCCTTTGACTCCCTCATGAGTCATTTTTAAATAGTTTCCCAAATCTTATTCTCCCGAGTCTCAAGTCTCCTCCTTCTTATCTAAGGTCCCACAGATTTGTGGCTTCTCTGAGCTGGGAAGGCAGAGGGATGCTCATGAGAAACGTACAGGGAGAGCCAGGCTGGCAAATGCCAGGAAGCCAGCAGAGTCTCCGCCCACAGCAAGTCGGCTGCCACGGCAACACTGACTCAAGGTGGGAGAGAGCCCATGACTCATCCTCCTCCTCTGAGCAGCCAAGCAGGAGGGTGGCTTTCTCTCAAGGTGAAGGTGCCTCGTTAGAAATTCACCAAGCCACCCTCAACCCCCACCCGTGGCTTTGGTGCTTCCTTAGTTTGAAGAGTTGTGTGGGATCTGTCAAATTTGGTCATTCACATTTGGCCATAGCAAGAACCAGCTCTCAAATTTAATCACCATATTGAACAATTAATTTCAAACTTGGGCTTGAGATAGGGGCCGCTTTATGGGAATATTAATGGCTTGATGTTTGCAGCCAGACACGACGTGACAGACTAGATTGCATGGCCCCTTCTAGATCATGGTGACACATTACTGAGAAAGGCGTCTGCTTCCTAACTCCCTAAATTGGATACTGTTCATAATAATACAGCTAGAGCAGCGACACTTCATCACAGAGCTGCTGTCTCCGTGAAAAGTCATTATTTAGTGTGCACTTGATGAATTGGTCATCATTCACAGGCACAAGAGGAATTGATGGAGCCCGTTTTATTTACAGGAGCATGGGCAATATGATATATATATATATATATATATATATATATATATATATATATATATGTATATATATATATATACATATATATATATATATATAATTTATTTATTTAACAGAGAAGGAGGAGGAGAGAGAATGCCAGGGCCTCCAGCCATTGCAAGCAAACTCCAGACACATGCGCCCCCATTATGCACCTGGCTTATGTAGGTCCTGAGGAATCGAACCTGGGTCCTTTGTCTTTGGAGGCAAACACCTTAACCACTAAGCCATCCCTGCAGCCTGGTATGTTATCTTCTTATTGAATGATTTTTCCTAAAAAGTACTTGCATATCACTCGGGGAATTTGGCCAGTTACTGGTCTCAAGGGCTTTAACTAAGACCAGCATGTGGAGATCTCCTCCCCAGGCCCATGGTGATTTTCAGAGAAAACTTTGAAGAGAGATTTCTCTTCAGATACAATTTAATCTCTCACTTCCCACATGGAAATGCAGATGGGAAATAATGAAGGACCCTGAGTAACTTTGTTCCCAAAGCTGGCCAGGCCAAAAGAAGCCAGAGCAACGATTTCATCTTGAGGATACAGAGATCATGGTATAGCTGACCCTGGTCACTTCATGGACTCAGGTCCCAACAAGGAACTTACCAACCTCTCCTTCATGCCTCTCTGTGGGGGGCATGTCATCACTGTAGGGGTGAGTTCCATTGGGGACATCCTGTCCTGTGGGCTTGCTGGCTCCATCTTGGGCATGGGCTTTGCTCTCTGCTGCTACTGACAGAAGGACAGTGTCCCAGGCCCCGGTTCTGACTCCATTCACCAGCTGTCTGGGCAGGTGCAGTGTAGTCTAAAGTGCACGAGGCAGCCTGTGCTTTGAGAGTGGCCATCAAGAGCCCTTACTTACCAAGTCACAAGCTCCTTTGGGGCCTCTGAATCTTTCCCAACTTCCAGCACTTTCCAAGCACTCGCTTCAATTTTTCAGCCTCTTTTGACTCCATTTATTAATTTATATTAGGTAATGGCCAAGGACTTACTGAGTCTCGATCACATATCCATCACTAGGCTAATGGAAGGAGGTGCCACCAAGGGGCCATTGAGGTAGCACTGAGTCACATGGGACCAGTGACTCAAGTGTGAGCTGAGCCTCCTCAGATCCACGCCTGACCAAGTGTGCACCCGCCTATTTCCCCCTTGCTGAGGCCCAGTTCCTCCTCTGGAAGGTTGGGCTTCTTTGAGGAACAGAGGTGTGAATGCACTTTCGCTAGCTGCGTCCTGCTGTCCACAGACCTCGCAGGCGCAGTGAGGACAGGGAAGGAGAACACAGGCAGCTTGGATGGGCCCAGCATCTCCAGTCTCCCTCTGCTTTCATACATTCTATCCCAGTTGGGTGTTTCACAGTCTCTCTCATTACGGGTGAGGAGAGAAGCTGAGGCAGGATTCTCAAGGGGGACATTGGGGCCAGGAAGTCCTTTGCTGTGGAGGCTTTCCCCTGCATTCCAGGGGGTTTAGCAGCATCCTCAGGCCCTTCACTGAGAATCGCTGAGGGGTGTGATTTGCTCACAGGCCATGCAGAGCAGGTATGCACATAGGCTTAGCAGGCTCGTCCACTACCCCACCTCACCTCTCCTCAGGGGATTTACCACAGACAAGCAGAGGTAAAAATCCTGCAGGTTCACTCTGTTATCTAAATGCCAAGGAGAAAAGGGGGGTATTTGTGATGAGCTTGAGGTTGTACCAGGATAGCTGAATGGAGGGTTGGGGGTGGGCTACATGAAAGACTGGGTCAGGTGTTGATGCTGAACCTTGGGGGGGGTAGGGTGGAGAGTGGCAAGGCAGAGGGCTCTGCTGTGGGGGGGGGGGCAGAAAGGAAGCTGGACTGGGCAGAAGACCGAGGAACACAGGCCATGGAGAGCCACCATTGCACTATTGGAAGAGTTGGGCTCCAAGAACTGGCCAGGACTGGTCTCTGCCCAGAAGGTGACAGAACAGGAATAGGTAACCAAAGCTGATGTGACTCACCCAGAACAGCCCGGTCTCCTGAACGGGAGGAACAGCCTTCCTGCCTCCCACAGGAGATATCAGCTCTGCTGGGCACTCCAGGCACAGGCTGGAGCATGTAGTAGACGGGCCTGAGCTGCAGGTAAGGCTAAGGACCCCCGGGCTACAGGAGGTCACTCCCTCTACAAGCCTGACACACCTGAACTTAGGCTTTACCATGTGACCTCTGGCCAGTTGCCTGGGAAACTCCTTATATGGTATCAGCCAGCAACCTTTGCACAGCCCATCCCCCTGTACCTTATACCTTCCCTTTGCCATTGCCTACATGCTGGAACGAATGCCCCATATGCTAATTAGGCATCAGCAAGCAACCTTGTACATCCAATCCCCTTAGGACCCTCAACTGCTTATAAACCATTTCCCTATTGAGTAAACCTAGCTGTTCACAGAGACTGTCTCCAGAAAGTGAATCTTTCATCATTGCTCACTCACCACCATGGTTGTCTGGACGCCTTTGGGGGAACAGCGCCTGGCCCGAGGACCCAGGAACCCACACAGCTCTGTGGAGATCTGACACAAAAGGCCAGCCCAGGCCCTGAAATGAAAACGTTATAGATGCTATAGACAGGCACAAGGCCAGTGAGGACTGAGTATAGAGGGGCACTTAGAAGACCCACATGAACCATAGCCCAGCCTAGGTTCTGAGTTCTTCTTGGTTCAGAAGTTGTGACAATGACTTTTCCTGAAAGCCACTTAATTACTACCCAAGCCATTGTTCTTGTCTAGACAGCTGAAAAATGCTCAGGGCTCTCTCACTCTCCTACCTCAAGAGATCTGGCCTAGAGACAACAGAAAATGACCAGGCTCTGGGTCACTTGTCTATTTTTATGCTACGTGGTATGATTCCATGGACAAGCCTGCCCCACTGTTTACGTGTGAGAATGTCCCCGTGTTGTGTGTAGGAAGGTATGCTCCGCATTTCCTGCATGGAAGTTTTGGTTAGTGAAGTCAGGCCTGGGAGTAGGTGGTGGTGACCTGTGCATGAGGTTACAAGTTGGACAGGTGTAGAGAGAAATATCTGGCTATCCCAGAGGGCTGTGAGATAACACTTCTTTTTGCTTTTCAAGATGTCCATAGCCCAGCTCTTTCAGTGGCTATAAACATCTCGTTGAGTTGCCCCCATAGAATTTTTTCTCCAGACATATTGAACAGCTGCTGAGTTTCAGATGCCATGTTCCAGACTGGATCCAGAGCGAGCTCAGAGTAAGGAAGTGAACTCACTTGTTCTGCAAGGGCAGAGGCCATGCAGAGCCCTGGGAAAAGCTGAGCCAGGTGGTCTTTCCCTGCTAAGGGGCATCAGACCTGTGTATGTGTATGTGTAGAAGGGGCCTCTAAACCCAGGCAACTAGAACATTGCAAATTCAACTCAGGCTGGGTAGGGTGACACATACATATAATCCCAGAGTTTGGGGGCTAAAACAGGAGGATGGCAAGTTCAAGATCAGCTTGGTACTCCTAGCATGGCCTTGTCTCAAGAAAAATAAGAAGGCTGGGGTGGGGCGGGGCCAGGTGGCCCTGCTTTCCCTTACGGCCAGCATCCAAGAAGTGCCAAGGCCCGCTGGCGCCCCCATGGGGGTCTTTTCTGTGTGTGGTGTTGCCTTGTGGCAATTGGAAATTCAATCACATATTGAAGCAAACAGGGCGATGCACCCAGGCTTTGACCTGCAGGATGTCAGGGACAGGTTCTATTTGCCACACTGAAGGGGCAGTAGCTGCAAGCCCAAGGTTGTCAACAGGGAACGGAGTCTTCAGAGGCTGAAGGCCCAGGAGATGTGACAGCTGAAGAAAATTCAATGTGATGGTGGCACAGAGCCTGAGTTACCTGGCCCAGCAGGCAGCCAGTGGCTTCTACTGCCTGGAGGCCTAGTGACGATGCTCCAAGGGGACAGTGGGACAAGAATATGCTGTGACAGATAGCCACTTAGGTGGGCCCCTGCCTATCCACATGTGAAACAGAAAAGCAGCCTCATAACTGCTCAAGTGCAAGTCAAATGAGGCCCTACCTCTGAGTCTGCAATTTCTTCAGGCTGGGAAGGAGCACGTTTAGGTGATTGCTGAGGGCAAAGCAACATACCCCATGTCCTTACCCAAGAGCAAGCCAGAGCCTGCACCGTCCCTGATGGTTGTGGGGAGCACAGACAGAGAGGCTCCCTGGTGGCAAGGACAGCCTGGATGCGGATCACAGACTACACAGGATGGCACTTGACCCTCCTCCAGAGCCAGCCCACTCCTGAGCCACCTCCACTCAACACAGTTTCAGGTCTGACTTTGCCATCCTTGGCGCCGCCATGGGGCACAAAGTGACTGCTGTGGCCTCCACGTCCCGCCACCTGCGCAGGGCAGGATAAAGCTATACCTATGGTAGGCTGGGCCTTTGGGGCTAAAACAATTATTATGCATATTAGTCAGGGTTTTCTAGAGGAACAGAACTGCTAGAACGAATTATTTTAAAAAGGGAATTTATTGGATTAGTTTATGGTAGTCCAATAGCAGTTGCAGGCCCGAGAATCAAGGAACCTGGTAGCTGCTCAGTCCACATGGCCAGAGGCCTCAGCAGTCCCGACCTGGCACTGCAGATGGTGCTGGAAGGCCTGGAGGCTTCCTGGAGAGCCACTGGGTTTCGATCCACGTGGGTCTTCGGTTGATGCTGGTCTTCAGTCCATGCTGGAAGGCAGCGAGCAGCTCTGGCAGCCAAGTGGAAGGAAGGAAGGGAGGAAGGGACTCTTTTCACCCAGAGCTTCCTTATATCAAGTTCCCATCTGTGAGGGCCCGCCAACTCTGGAGGAAGGGCTCACTTTGGGAAAAGGACTTTCTCCTTCAGTTAATCCTTCTTGGAAGCAACCTCAAGGATCCACCTAAAAGGGATTTCTGTGGATTACTAAACAGTTCAAGTTGACATCACCTTAACTATCACAGTATGTAAATAATAATAATTATTTATTTATCAGGCATAGAAGTGGTCCACGGCTCATGGGAACTGAAAGCCAGGCTAAGAAGCATCAGGCAGTAGGCCCACTGAGAAATTCAATATTCTAGGGCTGGACAGATGGCTTAGTGGTTAAAGCACTTGCCTGCGAAGCCTAAGGACCCAAGTTCTACTCTTGAGATCCCACATAAGCCAGACACACAAGGTGCTGCAAGCGCACAAGGTTGCAAATGCATGCAAAGTGGCATGCACATCTGGAGTTCGATTACAGTGCCTGGAGACCCCGACCCACCAGTTCTCTCTCTTGTTCTCACTTTTGCTCTCTCACGTAGAAAAAAGCCCAGTTTGTTGGGCTTGCCTCAAAAAGGAAAAAAAAAAAAAAAAAAAAGGAAAAAGAAATAAAGAACTTCAGTATTCTCTACCTGTCCTGTTCTGTTTCTGTTACCAAAGCAGCACCAGTGTCAAGTCCACAGGTCTGAGCCTGGGAAGGAGGGTGTGGGCCTAGCATCTGACCTGCAGCGTGAGGCCTTCCCTGTGGCTGGCTCCTCGTCATCTCCAAGCCCCAGGGAGACCGAACACACCCTGGGGCCTGGAGCAAAGCCTCCAGCAGCTGCATGGGGCCTGGATTTCATCTTGTTTACAGGCCCGCCTGATCCACAGTCTCCCTACCTGCCCCTCCACTTCTTTGTAGGTCATCCTAGTCCCCGCCATAAGTCGGGACTGTCACAAATCAGCACGCTTAAAGGCAAGCGACAGCCGGGTCTGAGAGAAGCAGTGTCTGCTCTGCTTGGTTCCTCTTGTCTTTTCTGTCCTGGAGCCCGCTTTGCTAGGCCTCGAGGTGAAGGAGGGGCAATGTAGCAGCAGTAGGCCTTTCTTACTCTTCTTTTCTCCCATCAGCCCCTGGGGGCTTCTGTCCTGAAGGAAAGTGGTCTGTGAAGTCACAGGCTGTGACAGCATGTCTTTACCTGGCTGGGAACTACCAGGTTCCACATGAGCGATACCATGTGTGGAATGCAGGGTAGTAGTGAGACCTGGGTCATTTCCTGGGTCTCTTATGTCACAGCATTTGGAACATCACCTAGAGGCCTCCCTGCTGTGGACCCAGGAGTCGTGAGTGCCCACCCACCTTCCTTCTGAGATCCCTCTGCCTCTCCTGGCTGGTGGTTCTCCATCCTACCTCATGCCTGGTCCACTTGGCTCTCCTCAGTCCTCTCCACGCAGCTGCCTGTTCACATACGGGCACTGGAGCGCCCCTCACGAGCCTCACAAAGGTCCCGTATACAGTGTGAGAACTACGTCTCTCCACCCCTCCTCCCCATGTGACAGGTCAGGATTATGGCCTGCACTATCTTCTCTCCAGTCCTGGCTGCCTCCCTCTCCTCCCGTGGGCCATGAGAGATAGAGGTTCAAAGTGTCTTATGGAAAATGATGTGCTTTCTGAAAACTGGCCTCTGAGCTCCTGACCATCTGACACAGGAAAAGCTGGGGGTGTGAAGAATGAGGCAGAAAAGCAGGCCTAAAATCACAGCACTCAGGAGGCTGACAGGAGGATCATAAGTTGGAAGCCTGCCTGGGCTACATAGCAAGATACTGTCTCAGAAAAAAAATTAAAAAAATAAAATAAAAAAGAAGAGAAAAGAAAAGAGACAACATAGGTCAATGACAGCAAGACATGCAGAGCTTGGCCCTCTGAGTTCCGGACATTTGTGACTCATTGGAAAAATTCCAGCAGTACTTACCAGTTGGACCATAGATGACATGCAGGCATCTTAGAGTGATCTTCAGAGGGAAAATTCCCCTGGAGGGTCAGAAGATCCCTCGTGGGCAGTAGGCGCTGCCACTGCTGGGACGCACAGTGCACGTGCCCCATCCTGGGCTCACTGTGTTTTCTTTCCTTTCCCGCTTTTCCCCCTGTCTACTGGCCTTTGACCCTCTTGCTGGCCCCATGAGCTGGGGGGTTGGATCGGTGGCTATTCTGCAGATGTGGAAACAGATTAACTGCTTAGGTTGGGATTTGATTTGCACTTCACCATAGATTAGCTTCTTTTTGTAGTCTCCTGACCAGCCAGCTCCTGAAGGTAGATTCCAGGCTGTTCCCTGAAGAAGGGACAAGGGCCACGCAGAGCCACTAGTAAATGAATGAGCAGTTAGCCTTCTGTTCTCTGCCGTTTTAGACAACCCCCCCCCACCCACTCGCAGTCTACCCCAGCCGGTGCACACCAACTCCCAGCCTGCTGCCTTGGCCAGCTGGACCCTGCTAGTGGGGAAGCTCTGCTCTCCACCACTGGCCTGAGCCCCTCCTGGGAGATGGAGAATTCATCTCTGCAGGCCAAGCTTTCCTTGTTTATTTCATCTGTCCAGAGCAGTGTGACGAGGGTCACTGCGATCCAGGGTTTTGTTTTCCAGAGGCGAGGGGAATGTGCTGGTCAGAACACAGAGGCCTCGGCCTACCTGCCAGGAACAATAAACACGTGCACTGTTTTAACTGTGTTTTCCCTTCTCTCCAAGTCCCTAAATGCGCGGCACCAAGCAGGCAAACTGCAGGCAATCCACTGCTAACCAAGTCAGCCTCTTTGCCCACATGCCTTGCCCCCTTCCTGAAAAGACTTAAGAGAGGAAAGGTTAGAAATAAATTCGTGGTTCGGGTTCAGGAAATCCCAGTTCCTGGTACCAATGGGTTAACAGGAGGTCGGTACATAAATCCCAGGCGCTCAGCCGTGTGCCATGTGCTCCGCATTCCAGCTGTAGGCGTGGGCTCACCGTTCCAACGGGCAAGAGCGAGAAGATCTATCTGCTTCACGTTCCTGCCGCCCAGGAGCCTCTGCTCAAATTTCAGCTCTTCACCTCAGCTTGGATGTTCTTTTCCCCAAGAAGCAGAGAGAACATTTCATGTATGGAAGGTGTGGGGCAGATGGAGCTGGCTGGTGTTTGACAGAGAGAACAAGTTTCTACTTAGGGCCCCAGGCTCACATGGGATACATTCCAGCTGCGTAGCCTGTGGCCAGAGACTGCCTCCCACCTCTTCTGGGAGAACTTTTCCCCTCTGTATGGCCTAGGCATTCAGGAAACAGGCCCAGAGAACGCACGGGTCAGGGCCAGATGTGAAAATCTGACTGTTGGCCCAGGGCGGGCGGTGGGGGTGGGGGTGGCTCAGCCAAGTCTTAACAGTCTTGTAGGGGACAGCGCCAAACAAAGACAATGTTAAGACAATGTTAGCACCTCACAGAAGAAGGCCGCAAGCAAAAAAAAAAAAGCATCCCCTCCAAGGAAAAGAGCCCAGGAGATGGTTTAAGTGGTGAGCAGTGCCCAGGCTTGAGGCATCAAGGAGACTGTCCATGTGGCTAAGTTCTCAGTCCCCTGGGCTAGAAGTAGCCCCAGGGGCCTGAGAAGTCAAAGTTAAGTACCACAGCTCTTTCTCTTTCTCCAGGTCTTGGTTTCTTTTCCAATTAAGAAGTCAGGAGTTGGGCTGGGAGAATGGCTCAATGGATAAAGGCGCTTGCATGCAAAGCCTGTGGACCCATGTTTGACTCCCCAGTACCCACATAAAGCCAGACACACAAAGTGGCGCATGTGTCTGGAGTTCATTTGCACCTGCAAAAGACCCAGGCATGCTCATCATCTTTCCCTCTCTATCTGCCTCTTTCTCCTTGCAAATAAACATTACTTTTTTTTCAATTTGGGAGTGGTGATTTCCACTATCCCTGTCTGTTCAGATCTTTCTAGTAAAATTGCATTAACGCACAGTATTTTCCCTCTGGGTGCTGCTTGACTTGCTCTTGCCATCCAGAGGAGAAGCTAGACACCCATGAAGAGACTGGAGTGAAGAGCGCTGGTGTTCTTGGTGATTGAGAAGGCCACAGTGAATGGGGGTCTGGATCTTTTCTCAGCAATGCCCTGTGATCAAACAGCAGAGATTCAAGAAAGCGCTCGAGTCTGTCACTTATCCACAGGCATTTCTAAGCCAAGCCCTGCAAATGATTGCCATTAGAAATCACAAGCATGACTACCCGGGAGGCCTCAGCCAGTCACTCGGAGTCATAACATAGCATGAAGGAAGCTTCCACTTGAATACACAGGCCCGGGCCTTTGCTAAATTCACTCACTGAGGACTATCAACCAGAGGCCTCCCCCACGTTCTCATGTGTGGGTCCAGCACATCAAAGCCACCCTGTACTCACGCACAGGGTTGGGGAATCATGGACAGGAATGACAAGTCTTTGATCTTTAAGAGACAGCCATGAGTACTTCCAGAGTAGGTCAGTGCTGCTGAATCTTGAATGTAGGTGGAGAATTTTAGAATTCTAATAAATATTCCTTAAGCATGGCCTGGTGCTAGCGTGATGGTGAAATTGTTCATTCATTCATTCATTCGTTCATTCATGCATTCATTCATCCTATATATTTATCAAACACCCACTACATGATGTGGTAGTTTGAATATGAATGTATGTCCCCCATAGCCTGATGATTTTTTTAACTAAGTCTGAAACATCTCTAGCAGCCTGGTGGAGGGTGTGTCACGGGGGGCGGGTGAATGGAGGATCTTAAGTCTAGCCCCATGGTGTATTCAGAGTCACTTTGAGCTCAGGCTGTTCATGTTTGCTAGCTGTTTGCTGGTCTCTCTCTGGTATGAGGCTATGGAAGTGAGCCAACTTCTTCTGACATTGATAGTGTTGCCCCTGGATTCTGTAAGCCTGCAATCAACCCTTTCCTCCCATCAGCTGCTTCTGGTCGGGTGTTTGTCCACCAACACGAAGGTAACCGGAACACATGGCAAGGGTGTGTTTATACCAAAAACCAAACTGAGCTCCTCCCCTGTAAAGTCCACAACCTAGCTGGAAAGTATGGATTCCACGTCCAACTCCAGGGAATGTGGGGACACTGGATGTTACCTGATGGAGGCAGAACAATTCTGCTACTAGAGGGAGGCTTCAGTGCCACTGGGGAGAGATGGCTAGCTGGATTGCTACTGAGGTTGGCAGAAGCAAGGCATTCATGAGGGAAAGGCTGGGAGACCAGGCTGGGCCTTCCATACAGTGAAACCCTCAGGGAGTCAAGGCTGAGGAGGTTAGAAAGCTTACACAAGAGACCAAGGTATCACTAACTTAGTTTTGCAAGGCATGAACCAAAACCCAGGGTTGGTGCAGTGAGCCAGGGCCACTGAGGTGGCTGACAAAGGGCTGTGACGATGGCCAGGACCTGTTGGTCAGTTGCAGTAGCAATGGGACTATCCTTGCAAGAGGGCACCTTGCTACCCAACTGCCCATTTCTACAGCTCTGTGCACCTCCCACTGGTCCTGTGAGCTGCAGTGCGTCCTCCAATGACCTTCTTCTTCTTCTGTCCACACTAAGCAGAGATGGCTTCTGCCTTGAAGCCCAGATCCCTTCCTGGTTCAGAAATTGGATAGATCATCACAAGCTAAACATATTTTTCAAAGGGGCATGTCACAACAGGCTCTGTCACGGGAACAAATGAAAATGCTATATTATTCACTGATGACTTTATAGACAATTTCCATCTCCAGGGGTGGGCTTGAAGCAGGCTGAAGGTTGTCTTGTACTCCCTCTTTGGGTTTGTTTTAGTCCCCTATGCCCTTTGTTGGATCAAAACATGGCCAAATACAAGGTAGTTGACCAAATACCTTCGGTCTACATGACCAAATACAAGGTACCAGACTGTAGGATCTTCACACTCAGGAGTCCCGTTCTCAGGACGGTTTCTTTCTGCACGTATTTTTATGGGGAAGGGACCTCTCATGTATCCACGCTTAGATTCTCAGTTCTGGAAGGATCTAGACTTCATTTACTTGTAAAATAATGGATCCCATAGAGCTGCATTTCATGTATCTTATGACTCAACTGCTTTCTGGCAGGGGGTGATGCAAATAAACTGCAAAGAGTAAGTGAGTGTACGTGTATCTGTTACTCATTTTCAGAGTGTGGAGGGCTGCGCACATCTCAGTCAGGGAGGAACGAAATGACAACAGTAAGCTGGACAGTTCCCCAGCAACGCAATGGTTTGAGCATGGATGTTGGATGCTCCCCTCCCCTAATGCCCATGTTTTAAAGGCTTGGTGCCCCAGGGGCACTGTTGGGGGTTGGTGAAGTCTTTAGTAGGTAAGGCCTAGCAAGAGGGTTCAGGTCATTTGGAGCTTCATAAAAGGAGACTGTAGGCCCCAGCTTCTCTTCTTCTTTTGCTGCCATACCATGAGGTGAGCAATTTTGATGTACCACACACTCCAGCCATGTGTACTCCTTGATGTGGACTCAAAGCAATTGGACCAACTGATCATGGACTGTAACCTCCAAAACTGTGAGCTGACAAACCTTTTCCCTTTGAATGTTAACTATCTTAGGCATTTATTATAGTGTCAGAAACTAACACAGGTAAGCAGGTCACCTCTCGAGTATGCTGCCCTTGTAAGAAAGACCCTAGAGAGTTGTCCATCCTTTCTGGCACATGAAGGCCCAGGGAGAAGATGGTGTCCATCTATGACCCAGGAACCTAGATTTCGCCAGACCACAAATCCGTCAGTACAACACCTGGAACTCTCAGGCTCCAGAACTGTGAGAAATAACTACATTTTTCTCTCATATAAGTAACCCAGTTTATGGTGTTTTGTTACCACAGTCCCAATAAATGACAGCAGGCAGTTTGACGACAACGAAGGCAGAACTTCAGAAGATGCAGTCAGTGCAGGGGAGCTTAACATGATGTCATGAACATTCAAATGAGATGCATAAGGACACTCCTAGAGGTATCCTACCTGTCCAAGGAGTCATGTTGATGTCGGGTGACATTTATTGTCCCTAAGGTCCTCCTATCCAGCAAACAGTTAATATGGAGCTGCTTTGTTCAGCAACCCGCCCCCTCCCTGGGTCCTCTCTGAGAGCTAGGCAGCTGCGTTCATGTAGAGAAAGCCATAGCAGGGATCCCTTTTATAGAGGTGGACAGTTTATGTGCACTGCAGCGTCACACACTGAACCTAGTGTCTGGATATTTTGAGGCAACAAGAGTCTTCCCATGGCAACGACTTCTTACCCCTTCCATGGAGCAAGCGTAGCTAGAGAGCTGAGGGCGAGGACTTCTCCTCACCCCCCTGGCCGGGTGGGGATCAGGCAAGCATTGGGACATGAGCTCTAGAAGATGGCCACGTGTGCTCGTGGTCAGCTATCACTGGAGCCTGAACAGTGAACAGAAAAACACAGTAACAACTTTTCTACTGTAACTGACCATCGCTTGGAAAATTTTCTGCCTTTTTGTTTTGTTTTGCTTTGTTTTTTTTGTTTTTCAAGGTAGGGTCTCACTCTAGCCAAGGCTGACCTGGAATTCACTATGGAGTCTCAGGTTGGCCTTGAACTCGCAGCGATCCTCCTACCTTTGCTTCCCGAGTGCTGGGATTAAAGGCATGAACCACCGTGCCCAGCTTGCTTTGTTTTTTAGATGCCTCCATTCACAAGGGCCCAGGCATCCACCTAGGACACTTATCTGGAACAGAATACTCATAGGGACCACGTTCTAGTCCTGAGAAGTGAGCTACAGTTGGAAACTGCCTCCTAAGTATTTTTGCCTTCAAAGCTTTGGGTTACATGTGACCCTTCTGTTGCGATGTCTCTGGGTAATGAGAGACGAGGAGAATTCTGTTCCCAACATAGAGCAGCTGAGGTTTTCCTCGTGCCTCCGGCCAATTCCAGCCTGGCCTGGTTGGGCTCACTTTGCTGACTGCCTAAGAACTGCCTCCTGCTCATTCACAGAACCTTGGGGAGTGCGCGTATGCTCCCAAACACCCCAGGAAAGAAAATGTGGCAGAAAAGTGGATTCTAGCTCTGCTCAAGCCTCTTCTCAGATTCAGCAAACCTTAGCAAAGGGATGTTTCCAGAAATCCAGAAAGCTTATTTTGCTTTTTAACAATCACCAAGGAAACGAAAAATAAATCAACCTGAGTAAAAGCAGACACCCCATGTTCCCAGACACCCCATGTTCCCTGACACCCCATGCTCCCAGACACCCCATATTCCCCGGCATCCTATACTCCCTGACACCCCATGCTCCCAGACACCCCATGTTCCCTGACATCCTATACTCCCTGACACCCCATGCTCCCTGACACCCCATGTTCCCTGACACCCCATGTTCCCTGACATACTATACTCCCTGACACCCCATGCTCCCTGACACCCCATGTTCCCTGACACCCATGCTCCCTGACACCCCATGTTCTCTGACACCCCTTGTTCCCTGACGCCCATGCTCCCTGACACACACACAGACCATACAGTGAGGTGACCATGCTCCCTCACACCTACAGAGAGAGAGAGAGAGAGAGAGAGCAGTGACCTGACCACAGTTTCCAGGAGCCACGGTGTGACCAGTGCCAAAGCTGTCAAAGAGAGAGCTTGTATCGCCAGCCCAGTGGAAATCCCACCCCCCTTTGCTCTAGTCTCCATGCCTGCTCTCAGTGAATAAACTTTCCCATGAATTAAGGTCTTGACATTAAATATATAGATCCCAATGGGCAGCTGTCAAATTCACTAGCCAGAGTGTTACACAACTACTGGTTTTCACCAGGCAGTTCTGAGGCTGCTCAGCCCCGCCGCCATGTAACTATTACGGTCCAGTCTGGAAAGAGCAGGGCACACCTGGATACTTTCAATACTTATTCCAATTTCCTCCACTCATTTTTAATGATCGTTGCTTATGGCCATGGTAAAGGGATTCTAAACACTCTCAAGACATCTTTATTTATCTGTTATTGTAAAGTTCATGCTGTGTGTGTGTGTGTGTGTGTTTAAAACTTGAAGATTTCCAAAATTTCCAACAATGAATTTCTCTTATAAGGCACACCTCGAAAAATCATTTTTTCATGTAGAAACTAATTGCATAAAGTATATCATATCATGCCACTGGCGAACTCCAAAAGGTTAACTGATGATACTCTGGTCTTGAATACCAGAGCTGAGTTGTTCAAACAAGCCTGGACACCCCAGGTGAGCAAATGTCTCCACTTTACACCTGGTCCTAGGGCGAGATCAGAGTCAGAGCCTCTACCACCCCTAGTGAGGAGGGCGGTAGATCATGTGGGTGGCGACCAGGCTATCAAGAGAAGGCGTACAGCTCCCACAGCCCACCTTGATGCACTTCCAAGGGAAGAATGAGCCACAAGGAAGGACACAGAGCAGGGGCTTCCTCCTGTGAGGTGTCGCGTGGGGTTCAGAATAAGGCTGCTTGCCCTGGACACATTTGTTCCCGAATGAAAGCACGTTCTCATTGGCAGAAACTTCTCATCTGACCTCCGAGCATCTGCTGAGCCATAACCCTTCCTCTCAGGTGATGAGGCGTTTGCACAGAGAGACAGAGAGGAAAGTTACCTGGAATGAGTTGCAGAGAATCCTACAGGGACTCTGACATCTTAGGTCGGAAACGAAAGATGTTACGTGTGACATTTATTGTAAGTTGAGCTTAAAAGCATGAGACACACTAGATGTTTATGTCTTCTAACTTCAGTAAGTCATTCCTTTGGAATCAGAGGAAAGATGAGCTTCAAGTTGCCCATGGTCCTGCCTGTGCCCACTGGAGCCACTGGGGGTGATTCAACCTCGACTCAGGTCAGACATGACCCAACACATTCAAATGGTCCCCAGCTAAACCATGGCCCAGCTCTCCAGGAGGCCCCAGGCAGGGACCTATAGCAGAGCACTGCACAGGTTCATGGTGATGGAGGAAAGAGGGTTTAGTGGTGTGCACCTGTCCTATGGGAAACGGTCCTATTTATTTATTTTTTGTCCCCAGTCCTGGAGCTGCTCAGCAATGCATGAGTAGTTTATTTTTTAGACCACCTCAGAATCAGGTGGGGTGGAGACACTGCCAACAGAGGCAAGTAAATCTCCATTTTCACCATGTGATGGTTGCCGTTGGGCAAAATGAAGGCTTTGTCTTCCTTCCTTCCTTTCTTTCTCCTTCCTTTCATCCTTCCTTCCTTCTTCTCTCTTTTCTTCCCTTCCTCCCTTCCTTCTTCTTTTCCTATTATGGTTTGACTTTGGTTTTTGGAGAAAGAGTCGCATGTAGCCTAGGATGGTCTCAAACTTACTGTATATGACCTTGAACTCTTGATCCTCTTGCCTCCACCTCCCAAGTGCTGGGATTATAAGTATGTGTCACATGCCTAGATTTTTAGCCTTTGATATGAAACCAGGAATGCCCAAACCATAGCCTTCCTGGTGGCAAACACAAGGCCTGTGATTACCTTTGGGCTTCCACTCTACAATTAGGGGAGAGACCATGCTTCTCCCTGGAAGGCCTGCAGTGTGGTCACAGCAGCCAGCATTCCAGTGCCCACATGACATCTGGGTGCAAGACATCTCCCTCTAAGCCACACTTTCTGAGACCCAGAGATCAAAGTGGGTGGCCCACAGTCCTCAGATCCATTTTTTTTTTTTTGTTTCTTTGTTTGTTTGAGACCAGCCTGTGCTCCGTCTCCAGGGGCTCACAGCAATAGCTTCAGGGCTATCTAAGTTCCTCTCACAATAGGGATTCAGACCTCATCTTGATGGTAAATGTTTGTTTTCAGATGTATAAGCCTGCCTCTGTAGGGCTTTCTTCATTAGCTGTGATGGTTGTCTTAGGGATCTAATGAGCTTTGTTGCCTTGTGGATACCTGAGCTCTCACCCTGTCTTCACTCTAGTACCAACTGCCACCTGCACCTTTAGTAACACCAGGAAGGACCTCAGTGCTGGTATTTGCCCTGCAGACTTGTGCAAATGCTTTCTCAGAAACACAGGCTGCCTAACTGTCTGGAACAGTGCTTGGAAAACTGACATTTCTATAGCAGGACACTTATGTATTTAGGAAAAAATTATGACAAGAAAATAAGGATTAGCCTCTGGGTCCATTCCTAGTGCTTGCTGGCACCTGGTTCCCCTAAATGTGGGGAAAGCTCTGCTTTCTCACTCTCTGCCTGTCCCTGTGGCTCATGTCATAGGAATGCAAAGACATGACAGGTCTACCTTTTATCCCCCAAAGGGAACCTCGGTTCCAGGCTCTTAAACTGGCACATACTTTACTTTCCTTACAATAACTAAATTACATAAGCCAAGGAAAATGTTTCCATAGTTTAGCTCAATGCAGTTATGATTGTGTGTGACATAATGCATTTCATTCAGTTACTTAAAGGAAGAGTCTAAAGAACAAATGGTTTCTTGCAGATGGGGAGCAGGGACATGACATATCTGCAGGAATGTAAAGGCAGCACTTAGAGACACTTTCAGTGGAGTTCACACAGGTTCTACCCTTACACTCTTGGCTTAACAGTTGCTTGTAAATTGTCCTCTGGGAACAGAGGTCAATACACCTTTAGAACAGATTAGACCAGATACAGTCAGAGGTGTAAGGTAGAAATACAGAGTGAGTGATGAAAACTGGTCCAAAGTCACCATTAATCGCACCTCTTCCTCCTCCTCCTATGGACATCATCCTAGGATAAAGAGTCCTCAGGGAGCTGGCATCCTCTCGGTTTGTAAGCCACTTCTGCAGTCCATCCCAGGAGCTACATCCAATCATATGCTCCCACTCTGTCTGCCCCTGTGCAGTTAAGGTTCTGTCACCAGACAGATGTATGCCCTTCCATGAGTCACAGCGGAGTCCAACGCATGGGCCCCCTTGCCCTCAAGGAGCAACTACTACAGACACAACAGAAATCTGTCAGGCTATCATTTCTAGCAAGTCCATCTATTGTCTCCTCTCTAGGTTTCCTCAGGTGTCAGCCAGCTTTTCTTGTTGTTTGTGAAGGAACCAGGAAAACAATGGCATAATTAACATACTATTCAATCAACAATGGTAATATGGGTCAGGAAAACTCTGGTTAACACCTTCCATTTAGAAGGGGAGGAGGGAGGAGGAGGCATTAGCTGAAAGGGCTCACAGCAATTTGGAAATCCAGTCAGGTCCCTGAGGAAGGCAGAGTCCTGCTTTCTAGAAGTGATTCCCCGTGTTATTGGCTATTTCTCTATAACACACAGCATGCTTGCAGCAGACTATCCTCCTCAGAGTGCTTCCTGCTCTAGGATGCCTGAATCCAAAGCACTCCTTTAATTCGGTATTGTCTGTCCAAACTGATGCAATTCCTTTAAAACTTTGTGGGTCACATAGGAGCACACTTAGAATCAATTCCACTAGACAAAAGACAAAAGTTCCAGTTCTTTTACTTTTACCATATTTGTCTTTTCAGTCCAAGCTGATATAATTCCTTTAAAATCTTTAGGGATTACTCATGAACCCGTAGGTGGATGATCAATTCTATTAAACCACAGAAGGTCCCATTTTTTCCTTAGACAACTGACAAAACGTTGTGTTCAATGCCTGGAATATCTGGCACCCCATTGCATGCCTCCCTTGTACGGAGGGGTGCTTGGCCAGTGAAGTATGTGATTGAGTGAGGACATGGCCATCTACCCAGACATACCTTCTCCAGGATGCCTGCCCCCACATGCCTCTCTAGCACACCCAGCCCAGCACAACTGCCCCAGGATGCCTGCCCAAGGACACCTGTTCTAGCACACCCAGCCCAACATTCCTGACCCAGAAAGCCCACTTGCTTGCTCAAGCACACCCCCCAAGTAATCCTGCCCCAGTATATGCCAAAAAAACAGCCCCAAGCATACTCTCTAGCCTTCCAGCCCCAGCATGTCAGTCCAAACGTAAGTGGGGCTCTGAGTGCCACCTTGTCTTTGGAGAACCCAGCAGTACCCTGACACCCTTTCTGGCTTGAAGGCATGCACATGCACATGGGAATTTAGTCAAATAGCCACGTGGGAAGAAACCTAGACCAGCACCTCGACCCACCTGTACTTAGCTGGGTGGTATTGAGGGGAGATAGCTTTGCCAGCCTGGTGCTACTCTTGCTTAGCCTAGTTGAGTTGCTTTCTCTGCCCATGATGTCCTTTATTTAGCACAGCATGCCTCCCCTGCATAGGGCATTTTCTGATGTGCCATAGCTCTACTAGGAACAGCCTCCTTCCTGCATTTGCCAAGGGCAGGTACCACAGTTGCTTTCCAGTTCCTGTGGCTCTGACACTATGCCTGGTGTGTGGTACCTGGCCAGTGTTCAACACATGTTGAGCTAATGATGATAGATGCTCTCAGCGCTGCTTGCCATGCACCTCATCTCAGCCCTACAAAGCAACATGTTCCAGAAGCCCCTCGTTCCACCCTCACGCCCACCACACCTCTCTCTGGACCGCTGTCACAGAGGAGATGGAGGGAGCTGTTGTGCCTACGCACGAATCCATCTGGCCCTTGCTCGTCCCCAGCTGCTTTGCAGGTTGGTTTTAGATATTTCCTAGAAATTTCACATGGATATTTCAGCAGCTTTTTAGCTTCAGGGTCTCGAGTGAGACCTTCCTTACCGGATCACTCTTAAAAGATAAAAGTGGGCTAGAGAGATGGCTTAGTGGTTAAGGCACTTGCCTGTGAAGCCTAAGGACCCAGGTTCAACTTCCCAGTACCCAAGTAAGCCAGATGCACAAGGTTGCACATGGGTCTGGAGCTCATTTGCTGTGGCTAGAGGCCCGGGTGCACCCATTCTCTCTCTCTTTCTCTCCCACTCTCTGCCTCTCTTTCTCTCAAATGAGTAAATAAAACATTTTTAAAGAAATTTTAAAAGATAAAGGCAGGCTAGGAGTTTTCATGTAAATCATGGTTGAATATGCATCAAATGAACCAATGTGGCCGAGACTTTGAAAGGCAGGACTGGCATGATCATGGCCATCCTGGGCTGAGGCAGCTGAGGACTGGCCTCTCCTTGCAGCAAGACGTCATCAGTTCTAGACTCTTTAGGGATGACCTAGAATGGCCTCTGGAAGAAGGCTTAATGCAAGTGAAATGGTGAAGATGGCCATTGGAAAGGGAGTTTCCAGCCAGAGCTAAGCACTGTCTGGGGCTAGGACAAGCCTCAAGGCTGTGGGTAGTTCTCCAACTGGTTCCCGAGGTGAAGGAAAGGTGGGAAGGCTCAAGAAGGTGACTGGAGCCTATCCCTGACTCAGATGACCCTTGGGCAGGTGGATCTTAGAAGGTCTCAATATTTTTAGCACACACATAACTTTCAGCTCATGAGTGGCCCAGGCTTACCATGGCATACACTAGACTAGACCCAAGTAATACTCGAATCTTTAGACTGTTTAGACTTCTTCTTGGACATTTTCCTAGAAACAAATTCCCTTGGTTTGTAGCTGTGCATCTTCCAGCATCCCTTCACATCAGAGGGCTGGGGAGCCTTTCAACTATATGCCTTGGGGCTCATACCACGTTTTGTTGACTGGCTCTTAATGTCAGATACTGGTTGAAAAACTGTCTCTTACTTGATGATTTACTAATCACCCAGAGTGACTTACACATAAAGGATGAGCACAACCATGGATTGGATGGACGTAAGGGAAGAGGATGTTGATGTCAGCATTAGGAGCCCTGGGGTTCAGTTCCATCCACTTCTACTTGGCCCTTGGACAGTCATATCACTGTTTTGGTCCTGGTCCCTACATCTGCAAAGTGAGGGTGAAGAACTTTTAGAAAACAATATTTTATTTATTTATTTTGCCAGTAGAGTGAGAGATAGACAGAAAGAATGCACAGGCCAGAGCCTCTAGCTGCTGCAAACAGAACTCCAGACACGTGCACCACTTTGTGCATCTGGCTTTATGTGTGTACTGTGGAATCAAACCCAGGTGGTTAGGCTTTGCAGGCAAGCTGCTCAAGGGCTGAGCTATCTCTCCACCGCAGGGTGAAGGTCTTTGATCACCATCCAGCCTCCAGCAAGTCCCATAGGGCTCCGACACATAGCACCGGCTTCAACGCCCCCTGCTGGTGGGCACATGAAATGCTTAATCATCCTGAAGCAATAGCTAGTGTGTGGGGCAGGTGATTCTCTTCAAAGGGTGTCTGGTAGGACAGAAATGAGAGCAGAGAGTCACTGGCAGGGTGTGGTGGAGAGAAGGTGTCCAGTTGGGAGTTACTGCTTCTAAGCTGGCTGTGGACAGCCCACCATACCTGAAGGAATTCCCAGCACAGTCTAAGCAAGCTGTCAGACCATGCAGAGTTAAATCTTTTCAGACATCTGACAATGTGCCAGAGGGCGCACACAGGGCTTGAGAACCAGAAACCGGGAGCTGGGGGTTAGCTCACCCCTCTGGACATCCACCTCTAACAGCAAACTGATGTCTGACACAGAGACCTGAGCCTGGGGCCGCTGGCCCTCAGCACCTCAGTCACCGTGTGCTGGGCACGGGGGCGCTGCCTGCAGGGAGGGGGGGCTCCCCTCTTGGTTCTGGGTCTTATTCCACTTCGCTGTAAACAGTCTTCATGGTTCTTGTTATCACCGCTTGCAGCTCGGCTCTCACGTCTTCTGTCTCAGGGCTGGTGTTTATTGACACCAAACTATACTCCAGCTGCTAGGCGGAACATCTGTGCAACAGCTGCCAGGCCATGGCCGAGATGTTTGCAATAGTTTGGGGATGATTCGTGAGCACAGCACGTACGGGACACATTCTGCTCATCGGGGGAATCTGGGACCCTTGGGAACTAACTGCAGGGTTTTGAAGGCTGTTGCTAGGTGTGGCTCCAGGAGGGATGCTTGGGGGGGGGTATGTAAGGATAATTGTAATGGCAGATAATTGTAAATGTCACAAAGAAGGTCTGGGTGCATAGATTCACCCCCTTTCCTTGCCCCCACAACAATCACCGAAGCATTTTTCTAGAAACGTCTACCTTTCTGGGGCATCTTATATTGGGCCTTGGAAGCGACTCCTCCCCACTTCTCTACTGCCCACTCCATCACGCTACTGCACAGAGGGAAATGAGGGGGAGGCCGAATGCAGCACTCTGGGAGGTAGGAGGATCGATGTGAGTTCGAGGCCACCCTAAAGCTACCTAGTGAATTCCAGGTCAGCCTGTGCCAGAGTGAAAACCTACCTCACCCCCCCCCGAAAAAAAATACATGATACTCTGTTTTCCACAGGGAACAGATATTCTGCTCACTCCATAAAATTTGCACATGCTGTTCCTTATTCCCTACATAGAATTAAATTAAATATTCCTAAATTGACTGCTAGAAAGATAAGCTCAGAGAGATTCAGTGACTTGCTCAAAGCCACAGAACGAACTAGTTTAGTTGTCTTAGTCGGTTGAGGCCTTTATCACAAAATACCTTAGACTAAGCAATTTGTAAAAACGGAAATGCGTGGCTCACTGCTGTGGAGGATGGAAGGTTAAGTAAGGCATGAGTAGTTGAAGGCTTGTTCTCTGCTACAGAGGTGGTATCTTCCTTCTGCACCCTCACAAAATAGAGTAAGACAACTCCTTTCAACCTTCGCTAATCCTACCCTTGAGGGGCTGGCACCTGGCTGGCCCATTACACCCCACTGCAGGCACAGGTGAAGAACCGGGAAGGGTGTTGTAGGCACGCTCTGGGCACTCGTCAGGACACAGGTGATGAGTGCTTGGAGGCCTTTCAGTCCTGCTTTCCCACAATCTTAAGAAAAATTGTCATGCACATATTATGGAAGATGACAGTTGGGGTGTAAGGGATGGAAAGGTCCAGAGAGCTCTGCTGATATTTGAACCAAGATCTGAATTACAAGAAGCAGCAGCCTTTGGAAGTTGACGAGGTTAAGTGCTCTAGACAGACATAAAACTGCAACGTTGGGAGAAGCCTGGGCTGTTTGAGGATCTGAGGGTTTGGAGCACTGTGGCTAAGTGTGGGGGAAGATGGGTACAATAAGGGTAGAGCGTAGTGAGCTGTGGTAAGGTGCCCCAAGTGCAAAGGCAGATTGCTGGTGAGCGTGGCAGCTGTGAGGTACATTGCACAGTTCAACCTCCAGCCTCTAGCCATAGTGCCAGGAGATCCACTCAGCATTTGACCCGAGACCATACTGAGCCCGGGACTAGTCCATGCAGGGTCAGAAGAACTAGGCCTCCAGTGTAGAGCACCAGCTGGGCTGGCCACACTTTCGCAGGCTGCACTAAAGGGCAAGTGCTTCCCCTTGCCATCTAAGATCTCTCCCTTCTCCCTTCCCACATTTACTCCTCTACTCCCGCCTGCAGCCTCTCCCTGCTGCCTCTGGCTCCAAGTCTCCTTGACTGTATCTTGAGGATTCCTCCAGCATTGTTCACTTCGAAGTCCATCTTGCCTCCTGCTTCTCAGAGAGCCTGGTCCCATGGAGCTGGTTTTAGGCAGAAGGGGAGATCATGTTCTGACTTCCATTTTCTGAGCAGATCAATCCATTATGAGCAGCAGAGAGGAAGGGGGCTGGAACCCCAGCAGCCGCAGGGGCATGGGCAAAGGTTGGCAGATGCACTTGGCACGGGTTCTGGATGTGGAATCGACTAGACTCGCTGATGGATTCAATGCGAGGGTGAACGGATCAAACTAACTTCCAGCGGTTGGCTAAGCATCGGAACGGGTGGTGGGGCTATTTATGGAGGTGGAGAAGTTCCACTAGGGAGCAAGTCTGGGGACAGATCCTCAAATCTTGGTCGTGCTTTGTTTGAAGAGCCTGTTGGATATGTGGGAGGGAGCCTAATTATTCTTTAGGGTATGCTGCCCCTCTCATGAAATTACCGTGGATGCTGTGGTGTTGTGGGAACATAGTACACCGTTGGTGCAGTGGGAGGAGACCTACAGACGGGCATCGCGGTTCAGGCCAACTGTGCCATATTCACCACAGTGGTATGCAGTGGCCAGCGTGCAAGCTGCTCCGTCTTTCTTTCTGGCTACTTTGGATCTGACTGGCTTTTCTACTTGAAATCCTTTTCCATGTAAAATCACTTCCTGCCGGTCTCGGGCCCTCCCCAGTATCTATCACTGTGTGCGTGCGAGCGTGTGTGTGTTGGCGGGTGGCACATGGAAGTGCCCAGGCAACATGGGAGTTCTCAGCAGCTGGGGTTGGTGCCTTCTTCCAGCCATGGGCCTCCGATCCCCAGCAGTGGGTAACAGGGAGCCCCCATCTGCTCCTGATGCCTTCCGCAGGGAGGGTTTCTGAGCAGAGCTCCCAGCAGCCGCTTTTCTATCCTCAGGAGAGCCGCTGCCGTGTCTCTGCGCCTAGGAGAACCAGGGACCACCAGGACTCGCAGAGGGCAGCCACCCTCAGATTCGATCCCCTCCAACCTGAGGAGAGAAAAGAAACCTCCAGGCACCAGGGAGCCTTTTGCAAGAGCCACATTTATCCTCTTTCTGGTGCCCGGGAGAGCGGAAGCCCACTGGCCCCGGAAGCTGCTGGATGCCCTGCTCTGAAGGAGCTGGTGGCCTCGGCGCCTTCCTCCATCCTGGGAAGAAAGCTCCCTTGTTCCAGGCACAAAGGGTGGACGCTGGGCTGGCGACAGGCCCTGAATGCTAATGGCTCCACCGCAGCGTCTGGAGGCCCGGGCTGCGCGCCGCTGCTCGCCCTGAGCCAGCAGTACACCCCTTTCCAGGAACCAGATCCCCAGGTGGGGAGGTGGCAGGCGGCCTGGGGACTGCCCTTCCCGTGCCCGTCACCTGGGAGCACCTGGAACCCAGGCAAGCATCTGTCGCAAGCAACACAAACGTCTAAACATCCGTGCAAACTTGGACCAACAGGTTCTGTCGGAATGTGCTAACCATCTGCTTTTCCTTAGCTGCTTTTTGAGTAAATTATGTTTATTATGTTAATTTATTTTACAGTCAACAACACGGAAAGACATAGCTGCTGAGAAACAACAATCATTATATATCTCATTCTGGCATATTTCCAGCGGGGCTTCACCGCCCCCCCCCCCACCATGTGAATGCAACAGGAATAAATACATACTGAAAGGTGTACTTATGCAAAACCATGCCTGGGATGTAAAGCCTTAGGTTCAGCTACTCCTGAATGCTCTCCCTTCCAGAAGAGCAGAGGGGGTACCACCTGGGCGAGTCCCCAGCCATTTGCCAGCCCAGGGTTTAAGGGACAGTCCTGGCCTGGAATGGGAGGCCGCTCTGTTTGTGGAGTTGGGAGGGGGAGGTTCCCCGGAGCCTTAACTTGTCTTCTCTCAATTCCCTCTCCCTCAGAAACCCCTCCTGTTTTCCACATGGTCCAGCCAAAAGGACTCAGAGGAGGACTGAGCCAACTGAGTGCGCTTGAGCCTCACATTGGGACCCACTCTGCCACTCTCCCAGCCAAGACTGGCAGGGGGTGGGCCCTATAATCATTGAGCTTGTGATCATCTCCCCAGACCAATACATTCTATATTTCTAGAAGGGTAAGAGGTGGCCATCAAGCTGTCCCTCAAAGTGCTCTACCTTTGGCAATGGCCATAGAAGGTGACACTGCTCCCTGTAACCTTCTCATACCCAGAACTCAGAGCCAAGCTGAGGAAGACTCAGCTAATAAGGGAGTAGACTCATCATAAGTCACATGAGGTAAAGCCGGTTTCCTGGGAGGAAAACAGGCTCAGGAACAGAGACTGGAGCCCACTGGAAGGAGCAGCTTTTTTTCCCCCACTCAACCTAGGGGCCCAACTAAGCTAGAGTCTGTGCACCCCATCCCTGCCTGTGAACAGCAGCAGCAGGCACTCCTGCAGAATGCAAGGGGACACTGTTTGATGACCCTCAGAAACCCCCCAACCCTCCCCCCGACGTTTTTCGCAGCACAGGTGACTGAGCAGCTGGGTGGAAAGCTTTGGTAGCCAGGTGCCATGCCTGCTGGGCGTCCTTGCAAATATTTGGTTTCAAAGGTGGTGTTACAAGGTTTACTATTTGGAGTCCATAAGGATGGCAGCCACAAGTCTTTGTCCCCCACGCGTCTGCAGTTCCATAGACAGCCCATAAAAATGGGGGTCTCACATACACACAATTGTCAGTCAGTTTACAGGCAGGGCCAGAGAAACCTGTCTGAGCTGCAGGGAAGTGGGTCTCAGCTCTTGGGGGTACAGTCACTGGCTAGGTCCACGTGCTCCTGGAGGCCCAATGAGAACTAGGATTTTTTTCCACCCCTGAAATATGTGCAGGACTCTGTCCCTACCCCACCTCCCAGAGGCACCATCTCCTAGTGTTAAGGGAAGGAGCGGCACCCTGCCCTTGAAGGGTGACCACAGTCTGAGAGCCTCGCTCAGGGCTCTTTGTTCTTTTCCCTCTCAGGATTTCACTTACCCTGGGGAAAAGATAATGAAAAAGTTCACCCTAAAATAGGTATCTGAATTATATTTCTTCAAGATCCTTTTTCATTTAATTGCGAGCTAAGCTTAAATCAAAGGAACGGATCTATAATTGTGGAGTGTTTTAGGAGGGGATATGAAATGACAGCCGCGGGTCCCTTGTGTTTCCAAGTTATAGAAGGAAGGAGACAGGGTCATTCCAGCTCATGGCAGGGGTGTTTGTGCCACCCTAAATACAGACTTGGACACCCTAAATTTCAAAGGCATCTGTCTTCAAGTCCTGGTAAAGGAAATGCTTCGAGAGGGAAACTGGCCACGAGGTGGTGCTATGACCCAGAGAGGACTAGGTTGCTCTCAGGCCTGGGGTGGATGAGGGGCTGGAACCACAGGGAGAAAAGAGTTCCAGGTTACTGACTTTTCCGGGTGCTTCCAGTTCGTGGCAGCCCCAAGGTACCGTTCGTAAAACCTTAAATCCTTCCACATCGTTCTCAGACCCCATCAGAGAGCCCCGGCAGTTTCTGATCATTTCTGGGGCGACATGTTTGGGTTAGGTTGAGGACAGAGAGAAGTGGAACGGGTGCTGACATATATGCCATGGCCAGATTTCCAGCGGCTATTGTAGGAGTTAACTGGGCAGTGCCTGGAGGGTGTGGACCAAACTCCAAAGGCGGCCTTGGTTTGCGCTCAGCCTGGCTGGGTTCCTCCGCCTGTCCCCTTGGGAAGCAGTTCCCATCCCGGAGGGATGCTGTGGGCGCAACTGCGTGCCCCGCACCCCCTGGGCTCACCCTTCAGCTCTAAAAAAAAAAAAAAAAAAAAAAAAAAAAAAAAAAAAAAAAAACAGCCAAAGTATCTATTGGCACCATTATCTATTACGGGCTTGCATCGCATAAAGTGATTACCACATGTCACAAATAAGCTGCCGCTTTTCTTGCAATCACAGCCCACTTTGCAGAACAGTGACTTGGGATCAAAAATAATAATAATAAAAATGCTGTGAGCTAGTCTTTTCTCTCTTTTTTTTTTCTCCTTTTTTTGTTGTTGTTTTGGAGGGACAAGGATTTGAAAACAAAACAAAGCAAAAAAAAAAAAAGAGTATCTCCTCACAACTGCAGCTGATTTCCTGTGTAAACGAAAACCATGTGATATTCCATAAATGCTTCCAGCTCTAAATTACAGGAAATGAAAACCACCACGGCGAAGCGAAGGTCGAGCGTCAGTCCCCAGTGCGATGTCATTACAGCGACTTTTTCGGTGGGATGAGCGGGGCACGGACCCGAGGGTGACCAGGGCGGCGGCTCCCGCGAGGCGCGGAGGCCGGGGAATGGCTCGGGTCACTGTCAGCCCCCCCTCCCCCCGCCCCTGGCGCCCAGCACCCTGCCGGAGGCGCGATCACCCCCAGCGCGCGCGGGTTTCTGACCGCTCAGCCTTTCAATTAGGGAGCCCGAGCTGAGAAAAGTCGTCTTTTCTTGATGCACGCCTCGCCGGGGTCAGGTTATGACCTCTCAACCGTATTAAATCGGCGGTGGCATCCATATTCATGAAGGCTAATTAACTGTGAAAGGCGCGGCGGGTGGGGAGCCCGGGGAACCCCCCATCCCCCCCGCAGCCCTCCAGCCCCGCAGCGCGGTCCGGGGCGGCCCCGGCCTGGGAAGATGCTTCTGGGGCCCGCCCCGCGTCTGCTCCGGAGCCGGGGACCCGCGGGCGGGCGAGAATTAGCCGCGTCATTTGTCGCCGCCCGGGCAGCACGTGCTCACTTATCCCGATCGCCCAGCCCGGCCCCTGCGCCCCGGGATGGGGCTGACGGCTGGCAGAGAGGCCCGGGGTCGTGTTGGGCCCAGCATCCGGAGCGGGGATGGAGGCTCCTCACCCCAACCCCACTGGCTGCGACCCCTGAGAAAGCTCCCCTCCTCTCTGGGATGTGAGGTCGCTGGACGCGCAAGACTTCATCCTATCCCATCATTTATCTGCAGCCTAGAGCAGACTCTAAGCATGCAATATGGTAGTGCCCCCTTTGATCACGTGACCAGATCTCGTCCAACCCACTAAGACCGGAGATCTGATCACACTTCACAAACTGGCTGAGGTGAGTTTGCCTTTCACAGGGTCGGGGACACTTAGAGGACAGAGGATCAGACAGAACTAAGAGATTTCAGCTAGGCACAAACTATTTTCTTCAGAAAAAGCACCTGACCCGGAAGTGGTTTCACTTCATCACAGTGGTCTGTGTGGGTTCAGAGGTACCAGAAGTATAGGTCTGACCCTGGGGAAAGTAGGGGTAAAGACAGAGACCCCCATGACCAGAGAGAGCTGAGAAACAGTAGACAGCTAACTGTCTCCCAGTCTTCCTCCATCTTGCATTTGGAGGAGAGAGCTAGGCTGAGCCCAATGCCTGCAACTAGGAGCGAGGCATAGCCCATGTCACAGCTGGGGATCAGCACTTAGTGCAATCTCTTTGGGCTGTGCACTAGAAGGTAGAGCCATGTGTGGCCCAGCCTCTCACAATGACAAAATCAAGCTGGCCTGAAACAATAAGAAACTTAGTTCCTGCTCTCATTCCCGGAGGAGGCTCCTTCCTTCTAGGGATCTGGGTGTCTTCCACTGGGTCCTGTGCACCCTGCCGGGAGAGAGACCATGAAGGTTTGAAAGAGAGGCTTTCAAGGACCAAGCAGGGAGTCAGGCCACCCTTTTTCACATGCTGTTAGTCAGAAATGAGTGACATGGTCATACCTAAGCCAAGAAGACTGGGAAGGGCAATCTGTGTCAAGTGTGCCCAAGACAGGAGAGAAGATGGGTGTGGCCACAGTGCTCTCCAGAAACATGGGGACGCTCAGAGAGAGGGTCAGGACACCTGGGACTGGAGTTGAAGCTCCACTTCCAGGCACTTTCCCAAAATCCTGTAGAGAGCTTGATGAGAAAGATCAAGTCGCTTCTGCCACTCACTGCACTAGATGCCTCACACCCGCTTGGTGGCAAATGTCACCTCTGCTAGAATTAACGGTACTTCTGGTCCCAGAACTTAACCCAGCAATGTCTGAGAAACAGCAACCGTGGCTACTTCTGAAAGCCAATGTCCCCACTAGCATTCAAACAAGGAATATTAATGTTCTGGAAGGACGCCGCCTCTCTCACCTTTTCCTCCCTTCAGGGCATTCACTTCCAAGTTTGAGTTCTGCACAGGAGTGTTTGAAGGGTAGACCTACACATGACCTCAACCTGCCTTCAAAGGAGCAAAGCGTCATGGGAAATTGAGTTCTGAGTTTTATGCTGGAGGGAGGGACAGGGTTTATATTGTCAGCCTTTCCTGCACTGAGGAGACAGGAAATGAACATGACAAAGGTCCACCTCTGGGGTGGATGATGGATCATGGGGGCTGGAGACAGGAGGAGAAGGAGGGTCTCACTGTCCCTTTCAAGGCCACACCCCAGAGACCTCACCTTCTTCCGCTAGGCATCAGCTTTTAAAAGTTCTTCCACCTTCCAACGTGCCAAGCAGAGCACCATCTCTTTCACACATAGGCCTCTGGGGCATTATTCATGACCCATAGTACAGCACGCGCCAAAATGATAGTGCATTTTACTGCTCTTTAAAAACAGCTGAGTATACCTGAGTGTAAGGTTTGGGAGTGACCAAGACCACAGAGACCACTCTGAGGCAAATTCAGAAGCTTTTATTTGGGAAAAGCACGAGCTGCCATGACTGACTTTCAAGAGTGGAGCAGAGTGGACTTTGAGATTACAGGTAGTGGGCTGTATAGAGCTCTTCAGCTGGGGGAAGGTGAGGAAGAGAAACAGCGAGGGTGTGAGACCAGAACAGTGACCAGAAGTGAGACCAGAACAGTGACCGGGTGGGAGATAAGGAGGCAGGAAACCTAGACCTGGGGCGTTGTTAGGCAAGGAAGGAATAAGGGTTGTGGATGACCTACTTCCTTATATCTCCATCGCCCTCCTGCTGTCCTTGGTGACTGCATTTTGTTCTGACCTAACAGTGAGCATGGTGGTTCATGACTTTAATACAAGCACTTACAGAGGAGGCTGAGATAGAAAGATCATCATGAGTTTAAGGCCAGCCTGGCCTATGGAGTGAGTTCCAGGTTAGCCTTGGGCTGGAGTGAGATCCTCAAAAAAAGAAAGAAAGAAAGAAAGAAAGAAAGAAAGAAAGAAAGAAAGAAAGAAAGAAAGAAGGAAGGAAGGAAGGAAAGAAAGAAAGAAAGAAAGAAAGAAAGAAGGGAAAAAAAATACTTTAGCGTGGTGCATTACAGATGGGGAAGCTGGGAACTGAGAGATCAAGGCAAGAGAAGAAACCCCATGGTCCAGATCAAAGACCTGGAACAAGCTAATCTGGTGAAGGCGCTTTCTGCAAGGCCTCGTCGTCGGCCGCCCAGGCCCCACCCGCAGTCTGTGGGCTGGCTGCAGAACCTCACGGAGGGCTCAGGGAGCCCTGGCCATGTGACTGTTATGTTGGCACCTTGTAGCTGTTTCTGCAACACGGGGGAGGAAGAACAACTATGCAGCCTCCTCTAAGAGTTTTCAAGATGTCACCTGGAACAAGGGAGTGTGATGTCTTAGGAAGGAAAAAGGGGGGACCTATTTAGCCCAAATTTTCCCATCAAGGAAAAGAGGAATATTTGTGTTGTTGCTGGTTTCATGAAACAACTACCTGTATCTCCGTGGCACGTTGCCTAACGGGTCCCCATGGGAAAGGAAGGGAACACAAGCAACGGTGCAGACCCAGTCTGGAAACAACGGCTGTGACAGACACACCTGGAGGCCAAGTTCAAATGTGGATACTTCTTAGGATGATTCAACCATTGAGACCCTTGACTCAAATTACTGTTCATTCCAAAGGCCTAGGTTCTTTCACTGTGTGCATCTATCTTACTCACTGTTTCCACAATTAGAAAGGAAATGGATGGCTATTTAAAAATATCTGGAAAATATATTCATCTATGGAGAAAGGATAAAAGTGGCCAGGACTAACCCCTGCTAACAATTTAGTGCGTCTCATCTGGGTTTTTAAACACATGTGCTGGGGTAGAAGAATGTCATGCTGTGCATGTAATTTTGCAGACCCTTTTCTCATTGAACACAGCGTTATGAACATTTGGCCATATGGGTTCTTGGAGAGCGTGGTTGAAGACTAGATCTCTCCTCCTTCACATGTTCCTTCCTCAGTGAGGTAACCTTGTGTGTGCCAGGTACTGATGTGGCTTTGGGGGGGGGGAGGACATCAAACGAGGCAGCCAGCACCCCAGTCTCACGGGAGAGGCACAGTCAGTACAAAATGCTGAATGTGATGGAAAATGATGGTGCATCACAGTGGGAGCAACAAAGGAACCTGCTATGGTGGGTGGTGACAGACAGTGGGTGGAGAGCCTTCATTGAGAAATTATTGCTAAGCAGAGCCCTGGGGGATAAAGGCAGAAAGAAAGTTCCTGAGAGAACTTGAAACAGCATGATTTCCTTTTAACCTGATGTCAGGGGAAAATGAAGGATGAAGTCACAGGTTCTGGCTGGAACAGGCAGCAGAATGGCTTGAGACCAAGATCTTGGTGTAGGATCTTTGGGTTATTTTCATTTTTCTTCTGTATTTTTTTCTTTTGTACTACTCATAATGTCATAATACTGTAATGAACACCCTTCAGCATAAACCCATGGATTCCTTGATGCTTATATGCTCAGGGAAAAGGAATTTCTGAGTCATGTGGCATGAAAAACATTGACGGGTTTTTAATATATTTATGATACCAAATTCCCTTCCTGAGAAGGGACTCCACCCATAGCTTATGACGGCTCAGGCCCTGACACCCTCAGCAACTGCTGTGGTGGTGATAACAATGGCAAGGGTGCCCTTGCTTCTCCCTAGTGGCAGGTACTGGTCTATGTACTATACAGATTTATTTTTATTTTATTTATTTGCAAGCAGAAAGAGAGAGAGAGAGAGAGAGAGAAGAGACAGACAGAGAATGGGTGCTGTAGGGCCACCAGCCACTGCAAAAGAACTCCAGATGCATATGCTCCCTTGTGCATCTGGCTTACGGGGGTCCTAGGGAATCAAACCTGGGTCCTTTGGCTTCACAGGAAAGTGCCTTAACTGCTAAGCCATCTCTCCAGCCCTGTACAGATTTATTTACTGGCTAAATTCTCACAACCTCCTCTAGGCAGTAGACCCTTCATCCCCTGCTGGGACACACGGGTTAGAGGACACACAGCAATTATCTGTCCCACTAAGAATTTGTATCTCAACCTCTCTGCTCTGCTCTCACTCAACCAGTGCGTGTGCACGTGTGTGTGTGTTTCTTATATTGTAGTGTGAATAGGTGTGTAACTTCTCTTTCATGTTATGTGTGTTCCTTCTTTCTTCCCTGACATCAAGGGCAAGTCATATTTGGCTTAATGTGTCCAATTCATATTTTGTTTTAAATTTTAATGTCTTTGAATGCCAATGAATCTGAAGAATTTTTCTATTTTCTTCTTGTCTTTGATGTTTTGGGGCATCTGCATTTGTGTATGTGTGACATACTGTGTGGAGTGTTGAAGTGACGTGTCATGCCGTGTCTGACGGGTGTGTGAGTGTCTGAGTGTTTGGGGTGTGCGTAAGTCTATGAGAAGTGTATATTTGTGCATATGTATCTATGAAAGCATGTATGCGGAATTGGGTGTGTTTAGTATGGGTGTGAATGTGTGTGTGAGAGATGTTTGTATGCATCTGTGGAAAGCATTTATGCATGACTATGTTTGCAATTAATGTGTTTGCAGTTTGTGTGTTGTGCATGTGTGTGTGCCCACGGGGAGTAGTAGTGAGGAGAAGAGGGTGTGAATAGTGCATATGTACATGTGTGTGCACTTCCCACTTATGTCCACAAAGTTGTGCTAGGACCCCAACACTCTGCAGTCAGTGGGTCCATCATTGCTTTATATCTCCAGGAGTTTCTTCCTCTATGATACTGGAGTCTTCTTGGCTTTGCTTTGGGTTCTAGAAGCTTAGGAGGGTCAGGAGATATGTGGGTCCTGAGCCTGTTGCTAAGAAGGCCTGCTGTGGCCAGGCACATACTGGCTGGGGCTCTGGCTGGGCAGCTGTGGCTCCCACACACTGCGGGGGTCTGCCGTCTACCAGACAATTTCCTGTCTGCCTAGTGAGAATCAGAGGACAGGCCTGAAGCCTGGCCTAGGGCCCCCTAGGCTTTGATAGGCACCCTTGAGGATAAAGAGGGAATGTGCGCCCTCTCATCATTAGTCCTGCCTTAAAGAGCCCCCCCCCCCGCCCACCCATCCAAGGACAAGAGCCTTCATTCCTCTTCTGCCCTTTCTGTGCCCCATAAGCTGTGCTCACTGTGACCCTGGAGGGGCCCTGGTCCCTTGCAGCTGTCTTCCCACTGGTGGTGGCTCTCCAAGGGCCCCTCCCACTGAAGAAAACATCTGCTTGAGCCCCAGCAAAGGCAGCAAAGAATGAAGAACGCCCAGCAGGAACACAGCACACGCCTCCTTGGGAGCATCCGTCCTCTGGAGGATGTCAGCAAGGATGGCAGTAAATCGAGGGACAGACCGGGGACCAGCTTGGGCTTCCGGAGTGTCTTCTCACAGATGGTGACCCCTGGAAGACTTGTTGGACAAGCGGGGGGGTGGGGGTGGCCTCAGATGGCCTTCTGTGCATTATGTTCTTGGGAGCAGGGAGGCTCTGTCCCTTCCACCTGGGCTGGGGAGGGCCAAGCTGGGGGGAGAAGCTCAGCCCTGGACAAGCAGTGCTGTTGTAAATGCAGCGGATCTTTTCATTTTTACCAGAACCAGATGGATAAAAGTATCGGGGAAGAAGGAAGCCAAAGGTTACAAAAACAGACTACTGCCACCAGGAACAGCGAGCTTCTACTGCCATGCTTGTCGGTGGTGTGGAGTTTACAAGTTAGAATCTGGGCTGCGAGACATCCTGCAGGATGGGGAAGGGCAGAGGCGCCTCCTGTGGGAATTACCAGTCACAGGAAGGGTGCGAGATTCTGCATGTGAGCCCACCCCTGAGGGTATGTAGCTGGGGGTGACTCCACATGGACCATCTCTGCAATTTGGAAGCTCATCTTATCCTTGGATGCTCCACTGTCAGCCCAGTTTCTTTCATCTGTGACCAAAGTGCCTCCCCGCCATTGTCTGAGGACCCCAATAATGGCCTGCAGTGCATCCTGACACCGCAGCACAGTTGGTGTGTACATGATGACAGCCTTACAGAATACCACGAGGTGGATTCACACTGATGTGTTGGGTGTGCTGTTCAAGACCCTTCCAGGTCCTAGTAACAATGGAAGCATTCCTGTGGCTCTCAGGGGATACATGTTATGGCCCCTGACGACCCTCTGGATCATTCTCCTGACACATGACAGCCCTGACCATACCTCTCCACCAAGCTGCTGCACCCCGCCTTCCTCTGGGCCTAGAATGCTGTCTCTACATTTTGTTTTGCTTTTTGATTTCTTCCCTTCAAGTCTTTCCGTAACCTCTCCTTCCCAGAAGGCCCTCCCTAAACATCATATGCAAAATGGCAATCGCTTTCTCCTGTATTGCTGGTCCTCTGGTTGCAAAGTTGAGAGCCATGGATGCGTCTCTGTTCTCTGGGTGGGCTTAGAACTCCCCGAGCCATTGCTTCTCAAAGAACTACACAAGCCAGTGGCTTTCAAGTTCTTGTCTAAAATTTACAAAGAATCAAAAAAACAATGTAGACACAAGGAAGGGTCAATTGTGAAAGATTTGTTTTAAGAGAGAGTATAAACAAGAGAGAAGAAAAGCAGAAAAGGTCCCAAGCTATGAGGGATCTCCCCCTGCTGGCTTCAAAGGCTCCTGAGAGAAAATCCACAGGGCAACCTGGATCTGGTCTTTTTATAAATTAGGCAACCAATTTGGATGAGCCTCATTGCCAACTTCAAGTCTATGAAGAACCTTGATTGGTCAGTGTGCTCAGAAGGCAAGCACAGACTCAGAGAGAACCAGCCCACAGCAGGGAAAGAGAGCCAAAGATGAGGAGGGGGAAGCAGGAAGCCGTTCCTCGTCATCTTTAGTCAGACTGGAGTTCTAGTCTCACCAGGGAAGGACAGCAAGTATGGCCTATGTTTGTCCCTAAACTGACTACCTGCAAAAGAAAGTCACCTTGCTTCTGGCCTCTGCCATTCTCACTCTCATTCCATAGTTCTCTTAGCATGTCTCTCTCACCTTCTAGTTTTTCTTTTTTTTTTTTTTTTTTTTTTTTTTTTTGAGGTAGGGTCTCACTTTTTGCTCAGGCTGACCTGGAATTCACTGTGTAGTCTCAGGGTGGCCTCGAACTCATGGTGATCCTCCTACCTCTGCCTCCCGAGTGCTGGGATTAAAGGCGTGTGCCACCACGCCCGGCTAGTTTTTCCATTTAATATACTTAATAGTATTTGCTAGCATTTCCATTCCATATTATGTAACAGAATTGTTTTCTTCCTGTTTTGATCACTGCTCTAATCTTGGTACCTAGAACAGCTCTCACTTGTTTAATGCATGAACCGCATATGAATTTTCCGTACAAGTAATTTCGAAAGGCAGGTGGGACCTCCCTTCTACTCCAAACTGTGGCTACCTGGTTGTGCTTAGGGAATACAATGTAACAATATTAATCTGAGCCAAAGAGAATTATTTACTTATTTACTTAATTTATTTGCAAAGAGAGAGAGAGAGAGAATAAGAATGGCATGCCAGGGCCTCTAGCCACAGCAAATGAGCTCCGGACACATTCACCATTTAGTGCCTCAGGCTTTATGTGGGTGCTAGGAAATCAAACCTGAGTCATTAGACTTTGCAGGCAAGGGCCTTAACACCTGATCCATCTCTCCAGCCCCCAAAGAGAATTGTGAAAGATAGAAGATATAGAAAAGTAATGCCAAAGATAGCTCCAAGCCAAGCACGGCGTGCTGTGATGATCTGTCCACGCAGCTGCATTAGTCATCTTCTGAACATCACTTTTCCATTCTTTCAGCCCTCCCCGAATGCTCCAGCCCTGCGTCTGTGGCCAGTTCTCTGCAGACTTTGTGCAGCCTGGCTTAATTCCTGCTAGTCTATCCTCAACAAATGAGACTAGGAATTGATGGGAAAAGGGCTTTGTCCTCTTGTCTTCTGAAAGACAGTTTGAGGGTCGTGTTAGAAATTCCCCAGAAAGGAGTACCAGTTGCCTGTAGTGTTGGTCAATGCTAAGTGGGAGATGACACTACCTAAGATGCATCAGCATCATAATTACTCAGGGATGACCTGTGGTGGGTTGGGATGCGGTAGGGGTAGAATGTGGAGTACTGGGTGATGTGGCGGCTGTGTTGTATAAGGAAAGAGGCAATGGTAACTGTCCTTGAGTAGACTTGGGAAGGTCAGCCAGTTATCAACTTAAGGCACACAGTGAAAGTTAAAGGCAGTAATTACCTGTAGCCTGAAGAGCAGAAGGTGATGAAAATTAGATCCACAATCTAATTGGGAGTGAATGTGCAGCTTTGTCAGGAATGACTCAAATTCAGAGCACAGGAAAGACCAGAACTCTGAGGCTTGGAATGAGGAAATTTGGGTAGGTAAGCTCCAAAAGCATTTTAAAAAATATTATTTATTTATTTGTTTGACAGAGAGAAAGACGGAGAGAGAGAGAGTGCACACTGGGGCCTCTAGCTGTTGCAAATGAACTCCAGACCTATGTGCCACCCTCAGCATATGGCCTACGTGAGTCCTGAGGAATTGAACCCGGGTCCTTTGGCTTTGCAGGCAAGTGCCTTAACAGCCAAGCCATCTTTCCAGCTCAGCGTTTATTTTTTATTTAGTCCACAAATCTTGAACCCCAATTCCTCTGAATGTTTCAAGTTCTATTCTCTGGAAGAGAGTTGTCTCTGCTGAAGGCCTTGCAATGACTTTACCTAAAGCAAGTAACTTGCAAAGTGGCTTTTCCATTTACTCTTCAAGGTCCACCTGACTGCCTCTCTGTTCCTTCTGGGTGACACAGATACCCAAATGGGAAAGCTGTCCTTGCTTCATGAGAAAAGAGCTTATATGCCAAAGGAATTCAGAATCTGGCAGGAACTGGAGAGCTAGAAGTAAAGGAGCTTTTGATGATGTTTGCCAGGGTGGATGAAATAAATATCTCAAGAGAGGCAAACTTATTGGATTAAAGGGACCATTCATAATTTGAGGTTCAATACCCGATAAGAACACCTAGAGCCAGTCATTGGACTTCGAGGACAGGTTCTCATGCCCGATAAGGACACCTAAAGTCAGTCGTTGGACTTCGAGGACAGGTTCTTATTCCCAATAAGAACACCTAGAGCCAGTTGTTGGACTTCGAGAACAGGTTCTCATGCCCGATAAGAACACCTACAGTCACTCGTTGGACTTCAAGGACAGGTTCTCATTCCCGATAAGAACACCCAGAGCCAGTCATTGGACTTTGAGGACAGGTTCTCATTCCCGATAAGAACACTTACAGTCAGTCGTTGGACTTCGAGGACAGGTTCTTATTCCCGATGAGAATGCCTAGAGTCAGTCGTTGGACTTTGATGACAGGTTCCTGAAGGGTGTAAAGGTGGACTTTGGTAACTGAAAGTAGAGATGCTGAAGTTGGTCTTATGTGATACCAAGAATGAGGTTGGGAGGGTCAGGGTTGTAAGAATATTAGAATAGATTTACCAGGCAAAGCGACTTAACTGTTCACATGACTGCGTGTTCTGGGAGGGCCCAGAGGACATTTCATACATGAAAACAGTAAAGAATACACTGGCTCTAGATTGCCAACCAAAACGAGATGGTAAGATCCTGTTGCTAAAGACACCACATACTTTAGCTGCAAGACACTGAGAAATCAAGCTGGATCTGAGCTGGATGCCTCCTCCCTGCTGGCTAGCTGTCATCATGCTGGAACATGCTGTGTAGGCTACTCAGGGAGAAAAGTCATCAATAACCTTAACCAACAGTGGACCCTGCAAGTTACACAGCCAGTCAGCTAGACAAGATGTGCCTCATTATTGGTGGAATAGTGGCATGCCTGTTATTGGGATAACCTTTGAGTCCTTCTTCATAGGAGGGAATTCATGCCAGGTATTGAAACCTAATCAAAAGCCCATGACTGTGAAGGTTATGGGTCCTAGAGGGAGGCCAAATTCTTTTCTAGAATTTTTTTTTTTTTAAGAGAGAGCAGGGAGAGAGAACTGGCATGTCGGGGCCTCAGCCACTACAATTGAACTCCAAATGCTTGCCCCACATAGCGGGCATGTGCGACCTTGTGCTTGCCTCACCTTTGTGTGTGTGGCTTACTTGGGATCTGGAGGGTTGAATGTGGGTCCTTAGGCTTTGCAAACAAGCACCTTAACTGCTAAGCCATCTCTCCAGCCTGCCAAATTGTTTTACTTGGTTAGATAGATATATTTTCACCATTAGGTTGCCTTCTACATATTTATATTTATGCCCATAAATTAGTTCTGCTCTCACTTGTGGTCATGTTCTGTGTATTGTGTAACCCTTTGCCCTCCCCCCTTTTAGCTCTAAGTGCCCCTTCTTAGTGTCAAGAGGCACAACATACTTCAATTTATCCACCATCTTAGGTAGCATCCCAGCAGACTCCAGAGCAGTGGGCCATAGAACTTCACTTTAACCCACAGGCTACAACCTGACAGATCAAAGAGCTACATACCAGGCACCCGAAGTTGTACTGTACCACCATAAACACAGCCTTTGGGGGGTATTGCCACTTGCTTAGCATTTATAGGTCCTCACTGACATTCACCATGCTCCATTTGTTTTTCGCATGGGCCAAAGAAATGAGTAGAATGGAAAATGCTGGAGACAATACCCATGTATGTTTTTAAAGTCTTTCTTTATGTGTGTTTATGTTCTTTTTTATTTTTCTGGGGCTGAGGATGAAAACTAGGGCCCTGTGTGATGCTAGGTGAAGTGAAGGCTCCACCCCTGGACTACACCTCAGCCCTCTTCGAGCCTCTAGTAGTGTCACTAGACATTGAAGTTACTCCTGAGACCCTTCTGATGGACAGCATCACAGGCTTCTATGCAGCAATATTACAGCACCAGGGCTTGGAAAGTAACCACAGGAGAGGACTCATATACACTGGAGTTACCCTGAGTCCAGAACCCACCATCTCAGAACATGTAAGCAAAAGGAAGAAAGATATGTGGGGAGGGGAAAGGGAGAAGGAGAAAAGGAGGAAGTGATGGGAATCAACAGAAACAAACTGTGTTTGCAAATGCCAGAATGAGTGATACCAAAATATCTGTATGCCAACTACAAATGAATGAATGAATGAAATAAAGAAGAGGTACTGTGTTTAGGGAGTCAGTGAGTGAGCTATTTTGGATGTTGGCAGCAGCATGGACTGTCCTTGGAACCCCATTACACTATAGTTACTGTGGGTCTTGGAAAGCCCTCAGATGCTATGGACAGGACTGGAATCAAATCTCATGCACCCAAGAGGTCCAAGAAGAGTTTCCTGAACATATTATTAAGCACACTTCCGTGAGCCTGAGTCCTTCATATCACAGCTGGCTTTTCCACATGGCAGGCTCTACACTGAAAGCAGTGGGGAGCATGTATCCACCTGGCCCAAGGGAAAACAGCTTCCATGGAATCCATGATGCTAGGAGGTGGAGAAGGCTATGCTGATGGGCACAGTGTCCACAGTGTTGAATTCATCCTGCTCAAATAGGAGTGGTACCTGTGGGTCAGCAGCCAAGAGAGGCAGCAGCTATGGCCTCTCACTGACCCCACAGAGAACTTGGCTCTTCATTTGTCTTTCGATTCCATTCCTACTACTGCCACTATCACTCATATAATACTACTGCTACTATTACCAATATAACACGACTGCTACTATTACCAATATAACACTACTGCCACTATCACTGATATAATACTACTGCCGCTATCACTGATATAATGCTACTGCTGCTATCACTGATACAATACTACTGCCGCTATCACTGATATAATACTACTGCTCCTATCACTGATACAATACTACTGCCGCTATCACTGATATAATACTACTGCCGCTATAACGACTAAAATGACTAATACTTCTGCTTTTGCTCTTGATATGTTGTGACATATTAGCCTAATAGCTCAATAGGACTGTTCCATACTCATGATCCTTATTTAATTTTCAAGCCATGTGCTATCACTTTGCTTCCCCCTTAACCCTGTCTGAGGCCCAGACTGTCGGTGCCATCTCTGTAAGCTCCCACACAGTCACTGTGGACCAGGCAGAGGGAAGTTGGAAAAATCACACCTTTGATGTACAAGTCCTGCTGAGCCAGACACAGGCCAGATGGGGCCACAGCAGCAGCCCACTCGTACACAGGAGGGCAGGGATCCTAAAAGCACTCCCCAACCCCCTGTCTGAGTTGGCTTGTAGAGAAGATGCTGGCTGGCCAGGCCTCATCCAAAGCCTGAGGCAGGTGGAGGTGAATGCTGTCTGTTTAATATATTGCTGCGAACAGAAGCTGAATGAAGTGCTCTGGTAGACAAGAGGGAAGCCATATTGCAAATCACCTTTCTCAGTATGGCTTTCCAAGAACTATTTAATCCCACTCAAAACACAGCATGCTCATCATTTTCATCCTCCTGCAAGCAGCATGGATGGCACACAGATGATTAGGGAATTTCCCTTCCTCTCTAGAAGAGGAGGGTTGGAGAGACTGTGGTTGCTAGAACCCTGTGGAAGCCATCGATTCAGGCCAGGCCTTTGGACATTCTCTCTGAATGCCCAAGACACGCAGTGACAAGAAGCTGCATGCCTCTCTCTGGGACAAGAGGAAAATGAGTTTTGTTGCCTGGTATTGCAGAAGTTTTCTGTGTAGCTGCAGGATACTTAGGCTTTGGTTGGGGGTAGGGAGCATTACAGAAGTCCGAACTAAAGACATGACTGTTCACAGGGGTGAGTAAACCATGAAAGAGAGCATAAATGTGGTGTCCCTAGAAATTGGGATGACAGGATAATTAATTATCTGCTCCTTAGATATAAAGAAAAGGCTTCCCTGTCCCCTTCAGGGGTTACGCAGGATCTAATAAGGATCACGTTAGTCTCATTTTGTCTCAAGTTCAGAAGCCCACCACGGGACAACAATTTGCACAGGATCAAGTGACTGGAAATAAGCAACCCAAATTCAAATCCAACCCTGGGTTCTTCCCCGCTCCTTGTAATCATTCTGAGGTTTGGGGTGGGGGGATTGTGGGTCAAAGCATGGAAGGAGGGGGGAGACTGATGGCAGCAGGGGCCCCAAGGGACTACAGGTGCAAGACACGCAGAACCCATAGACAACTCAGCACCCACAAAGTAGCCATGCTGTCATTCTTGTCTCTCTCAGTCCCTTAGAAGAGGGGGTCAGAAAAGCACGAGGGCGCTTTAGGGCCAGTGTCACTGGTCCTGGAGGGAAAGGTGAAGAAAGATCTAAACAAGTCCATAAAAACACTGTTTTTTTCTGGACCCAGGAATTCTCTACAGTGTTTATCAGAGGTCAAGGCTGACCTGTCCTTGCTTAAGATCTCTGATCAACAAACACTCATTCTAATCACATGTCCAAGAAACAACATTTTCTTTGGAGACTAAGTATGAGGAAATGGTCATGACAATTTTGATTACGCCTGTGATAACGTTTTTATGACTTCTGTCTTTAATAACAGAATAATACTTTTAATTCCATGGTATGCCAAACCCTATCATGAGGTGATAGGTAAGACTGTATTTGCCTATTCTTTTGGTATTGTGGTGACTTTTAAATTATTTAATTAATGAGAGAGAGAGAGAGAGGAAGAGGGAGGGAATACCAGGGCCTCCTGCTACTGTAAATGAACTCCAGACATATGCACCACTTTGTGCATCTGGCTTTATGTGGGCACTGGGGAATTGAACTGAGGCTGTCAGGCTTTGCAATAAGTGCCTTTGACTGCTGAGCCATCTCTCAAGCCCTATTGTAATGATTTTATATCATCTCAATTTAAATGTTTCCTTTCTTTCTGAATGTGAGGAAAACTTGAGTTTTAGGCTAGCCTCAGCTACATATTGAATTTCAGGCCAAACTGAACTAGTGTGAGACTCTGTCTCAAAAACCCAAAAAGAATTTTAGGACATTTCACACACCACCCTTCTAGCTGTCTGACTAAGGAAGAAATGGAACCATCTTTTGCTTAACAGAATTGATCTTCCACCCATGAATTCATGAGGAATTGTATCAGCTTGGACTGAAAAGACAAATACAGTACAAAATAAAAGAAATGAGGCTTCTGTCTAATGAAATTGATTATCGATGGGCTCCTATGTGACCCACAAAGTGCTTTGAGGAATTGCATCAGTTTGGACAGACAATACCGAATTAAAGGAGTGCTTTGGACTCAGGCATCCTAGAGCAGGAAGCACTCTGAGGAGGATAGTCTGCTGCAAGCATGCTGCGTGTTATAGAGAAATAGCCAACAACACTGGGAGTCACTTCCAGAGAGCAGGACTCTGCCTTCCTCAGGGACCTGACTGGATTTCCAAATTGCTGTGAGCCCTTTCAGCTAATGCCTCCTCCTCCCTCCTCCCCTTCTGAATGGAGGGTGTTAACCAGAGTTCTCCTGCCCCATATTACCCTCCCTCTCTCTCTCCCTTGCTCTCTTTCTTTGGGTTACTTTGACCAATTCCAGTGCCTCCTAATGGCCATAGTACTTCCTGCATAGTCTTAGGCTATGTTGTGGGCTTACTGAGCCCAAGCCACAGAACTTCTGTTTGAGGGATTCACATGTAATCAAATATAGAACCTGACTTTAGGAAGCATGAAGCTCTTATTTTCAACATGGATGGTAGGTAGGTATTTTTTGCCCAATTATAGTAAGAGCTTTTAAAAATCAGTAAAGAAAGAATGAATCTCCCTTCAGAGCCCTGGGAATTCTAGGGCTTCTAGTAAGAGCATTCATTGTCTCACCTTTCTGGGAGAAGTCTAATAAAAAATACATTAAAAGTGTTATAGACATGCATTCAAGAATTGCACACACAGGAGCATTTCCTCAAAAGTGATCAGATATATGCTCATAGGTCAAGTGTAATGAAAGTTCTTAATGGCATGGAAACACATCTATCATAAAGTATAGAAAAAGCACACACACAAAATTCTACTCCAGTTCCAGAAATAACACAAAGAAGAAGCATTTCAGGTTGTTTTTATTTTATTCATTAAAATTTTCAATTGTGATTGCAAATTCAATTATTTATGACTTATGTATGTGTTCACTTACTTTTTATGGTACTGGGGATTGAACATAGGGCTTCTCACATGCTAAGTTAGTGTTATATCATTGAGATATGTCCTTACACCATGCACATTTTTATCTTGCTACAATTTTTTGGCATTTGCATTTGGTGTACATATGTGTGTATGTTTGTGTGTACATGCATGTGGAGGCCAGAAATCAATGTCAGGTGTCTTCTTCAACTGTTCCCCACCTTATTTTTGATACAAGGTTTCTCAGTAAAGCTAGAGCACACTGATTTGGCTACACTAGCTAGCCAGCAAACCTTACAGATCCTCCTGTATCCATCTCCCCAGTGCTGGGACTACACCACTGCACCCAGCTTTTTATGTGGATGTTGAAGGTCTGAGCTCAGGTTCTCATACCTGCACAGCAAGCACATTACTGACTAAGCCCACTTCATCCACCATATTTGTAAATTAATTTTTTAGATTAACAAATAAAGTAATGGATTTCATTATGACATTTTCATACATATGCATGATCATGCTTTCTTCTAGTTTATTCCTCTCTTGGATATTTATTTGAAAGTTAGAATAGTAACCCTGATAGGGCCCTAGCACCCCAACGTCCCCAGCACCCACAAATAAATCTAAATCTGAAAAGAAATTTAAAGGAATTACAAAAACACTGGGGCTAAAATGTAGTCCACGTATACTCAAGTATGTCCCAACATGATGGACACAGGCCATTTGATGGGTTGGGGTCTTGAAAGACTGGTCAGTAATTGACCATCACCAATGAAGGTATCTATGGCTAAAGATAGAGAACAAACTTAAAATCTGAATGAAGTGGGTTTTTTTTAATGATATCTATTGAATAGAATTGCTTGGAGATTTTAAACAAGGGAATGCAATAGACCAACCTGTACCAAATACTTAAAACCACTGTGCATAAGAACTGGAGAGAATCACTGAGAAATGACTCAGGTGGAGGAATAAGGCTCAGAAGTATTTACCCGCTTACCCAAGGTCCGAGAGGCAGGGTGGTGTCATGGGTTGGATTTGGCCCTCAGAATTTATATGCTGAAGTCCTAACCCCCAGCTCCTCAGAACATGACTTTACATGAAAATTATCCTCATAAATGAAATGAGTTAAGTTGAGGTCATTATGATGGCCCTAATCCAAATGACTGGCAGAGTATAAGTGGTAGCCTCCTTATATGAAGGGGACATTGGGACACAGAGGAGCACACAGGCAGAGTGCCATACGAACAAAAAGGCAGAGACTGGGTGATGTATCTATAAGCTAAAGGCCCATAAATACCAGAAAACATGGGGTCACAACTCGATGTCAGTCCTCAGCTGTCCCTGGGAGAGCTTGGCCTTTGAAACTGTAAGACAGTGAGTTCTGTTGGTTGAGGCCCAGCTAATGGTACATGTAGAGCAGACCCAGACTCTGGAGAGAGGCTGTCGGGCACATGACAGAGATCTCTGTGATCTTTGTGTTTGGCCAGAGCTCCAAGTCAAGTCACAAGGGAAGCCTGGGCTGGAAGGGAGGGGGCCTCCACCTCTAGGGTCTATACCGGGGGAAATGGATGCTGAAATCCTTGTTACTGAGCATGTATCTTGGTGAGGCAGAACCAGCAGCTATGCAGTGCAGGTTTAATAGATATCAGTTTGTCAGGTGTGGGGATGCAACCTACAATCCCAGCCTTCAGGTGGTTTAAGCAGGGTGACTGTGAGTTCAAGGCCAGTGTGAACTACATACTGAGACCCTGTCTTAATAAGAACAAAAAAAGAAGGGCTGGAGGGATGGCTTGGCGGTTGGGGCATTTGCCTGTGAAGTCAAAGGACCCACGTTAGCCAGATGCACAAGGGGGCACATACATCTGGAGTTCATCTGCAGTGGCTGGAGGCCCTGGCATGCTCATTCTCTCTCTCTCTCTCTCTCCTTCTTTCTCTGTCAAATAAATAAATAAATAAAAATAAAATTTTTTTAAAAAGAAAGAAAAAGGAAAGATTCATCACTACCCTAGATGTGCAGGGTTTAGTAAAGACTAAATGGTAAGTTTAAGGGCTGGAGAGATGGCTCAGTTGTTACAGGCACTTACCTGAAAAGTTTGCCAGTCTGGGTTCAATACCCCAGCATCCACATAAAGCCAGATGCACAAAATATCACATTCATGGGGTTCATCTACAGTGGTAAGAGGCCCTGGCATACCCATTCTCATTCTCTCTCTCTCTCTACTTATAAATAACTAAATAAATAAAAGTAAATGAAATGGCAAGTTTGAGAGCGGCACCTTCACTCCAGGCTCTCGGCCTGTCTCTCTGCATTCCTCTTCCCGGTCCAGATGTCTGAGGCAGGAACACTGAGTTCTGAGCTTTTAACTCACTCCAGATGGTGTGTTGCATTAGTGGTTAGGGAAAAGCAGAGGTAGAGGGCTGGTGTGAGGCTTGGTAAAGCTTCCCCTTTGCTTGTGAAGACGCATTCCTGAGAGCACAGCCTTTGCAGGGAATCTCGCACCCCCCGCCCCACCAGCCCATCAATAGAAAACTAAGGTCTCCCTCCCTGGCCATCCTCACACAGCCGGAATCCCCCTCTAAGCAACTGCGCACTTGAAGGTTAGAATTTTTATGAAACCCTGTTAAGGGTGCCCTGGAATGCTAACTCTTTTGTTTTATGGATGTGGGCGTGAAGAGTGTGTGCTGGCATGCTCGTAGCTGTGTGTGCATGCATGTGGTGGCCAGAGGTTGATGTCAAGTGCCTTCCTCAACCATTCTCCATCGTACTCTCTGAGACCCGGTGTCTCACAAGTGCAGAACTCACTGATTCCTCTAGATTAGCTGGCCAGTGAGCCCAGTGATCCACCCGTCCCCACCTTCTCAGTACTGAAATTACAGATGCCTGCTACCATGCACGAGTGATGGGGATTCGAACTCAAGTCCTCATGCTTGCACTTTACCCACAGAGCCATCTCCCCGCCCCTGGAATGTTACCTCTTTAAGGAAGAAACCAAACCAAGTGAAACCAAAGCCTTCATCTCTTTAAGGGAAAGCCCAGGCGGTAGAGGGGTGCGGCTTGTGCAGACTAGAACTCTGTGGTCTTCAAGTTCCGAGTTGTCTCAGATGTGACCCTGTCCCCAGTCAGATAGCCTCTCTCCCGTGGGGAGGGTTCCTCCAGGGAAGGACTCAAACACACATGGTCCAACCCTCAACCCAAGCCTCAGCTACCCAGGGCGCTGCCTCTCCACACTGTGTCAGTACTTCCAATGGCTTCAGGACCCACAGAACCTTCGAAAAGGAGCATCTCTATGGAGTAGCTTTAAATGCAAACAAAAGACTTCTGGAAGACACCGCCTACAGCTGCATGAGGTATTTCTTTAAAAAAAAAAAAAAAGAAAGAGCCCTCAAATTAAAGTACATCATACATTTTGTACATACTTTGTGGTTTTGTAGTCACTTTAATCATTTTTTCCCTGTGCTCCTCCAAAGACTCCGGCATCAGCTGGGCCAACACACAGTTGTACTTCTAAGCGAGAACCTTGTAAAAGGCTCTGGACCTTGTCCACAACAGCTCTGTAACATCTCCAGGAGCAAAGGGCGACATGAGAGATTGAAATAGGTCCAAGGAACTGTTACTGCACTTTGTGTCAAAGAGCTTCTTGATTAAAGTCCTATGACTGGAAATCAGGCCAGCCGAAGGTTAGGACTTCCTAACATAGACTAGGCTTGACACAATCCTTGCCGTGGCACCTGAAGGCTACACGGTGTTATCTAGCTTCTTGCCTTTAGCTAAGCCCATGGGCTACATGGCCACAGCCGGGCCAGGCTGCTCCTAGCGGAGAATAGCTACCAGGTCGTGAAGAGACAATGAACTTTCTGCAGCACCCCAGTTCTGTTCCACATCTACACTTCCCACATCAATGGATATGACTTGAGCTTCCCCTCATCCGGGCTCTCAGCATAAAGCTGATGCTAGAGTGACAGGAAAGGCTTTTGTTGTTGTGAGCGTTTTGGTTCATTTGTTTTGTTTTGTTTTTTTCCCCAGACTCTCAATGTCAAGCATAGAGGAGCATGGCCATTCCAGGCCTGGCCTTGTTCCCTCTGTTTTCTGGGGGAAGCCTGAGACACGCTGATCCAAAGTTGGGTAGCAATAAGGAAAAGGGGAGTTGATGCAATCAGCTTCCGTGGAGATCTACTGCAACCATGCTCACATTTCTGGACGTGTCGACACAGGAGGAGAGTGAGCAGAGGCTTTGGATCGAACACCCTGGCTGAGCCTTGTCACTGGGTCCCTGCTGTTCACAGGGCAGGCTCAGGCTCATGAGGCAGCTGTGAATGGGGCATGGCAAGAGGGTCCATGGCAAGCACTTGCCTGGGGCTACATCATCCAAGGCTTCCCTTGAAGAGTTCTAGCTTTATTCTGGTACATTCCCACCCCCAGAAGGCATAGGACCTTCCCACTTGAACTAGACCAGGGGACCCAAGTGACCCCACTCTGGTGGTTCATGACAGCACAGAGTGGTTGAGACACTGGGAACCATGTAGGCAGTGGGATCTTCTCAGCTGGGGAAGTTCTAGAGCAGGGAGGGAATAAAGAATGCTATGCACTCAGTGGACAAAAACCCAGTCTCTGGACTAGTTGGTAGTTTGAGCCTGGGCAGACACAGCTGTCCCTAGACCGTGTGCAATCATATGGTTAGAGCTAGGCTTTCCCCTGACCATCTTCTTCCACCAGGTAGGTAGAAATCCTCCCCTGGGAATTTATGAGCTGTTTCTAGAAGGGGGCCTGGTAAAATACAGGCAGTGGGAGGTATGGGTGCTACATCTTATAGTAGGCATGTTTGCCCAAAGAGAATGCCTCCTGAGAAAAGCCGCAGTTGGGTGATGGCATACTAGGTGGCCCAGGGAAGACCTCAACTGAGGCTGGCCTCACTAGCAGTACGCAGGCTTAGCCACACCCAGGAGCCTGGCTGCTTACTCAGGAGCAGCCCCTGCAGTGTCCAGGCAGCACCTGCACCCTCGTCAGACCATGAGCCTGCGTGGGCACAGCAATAGCATAGCTCTCTTCAGAGCTACAGGCAAGGAAGTGAGGTTGTGAGGGGCAGCCCTTCCGGAAGAACCAGGCTGTGGGCAGAGGGCATGAGACAGAGCTTTGCACACTGATCGGCTCAACCTCCAACATAAACCACTGGCTGTCTGCAGAATCAGCAGGCTGAGTGCAGATCCTCAGCCTTGGAGGGCAGCTCTGTGGTGAACAGTCTGAGTTCAGCCAGGGTCATGGGATCTCCCAGTCCTCATGGCTAGACTCACTACCACACGAGACAGGGAGGGAGGAATTCCAGATGTGGGACAAATAGGTGGGATAATCTAGAAGGTTCTAGAAGCCAAAGGAAGAGTTTCCAGTGGGCAGGGTGTTAAAACTACCAGGAGGTAGAACCTGATGAGATTAGCATGGCACAGGAACTGTAGGGCCAAGAGGTGCTGGTGCAAGAGGCCAGAGGCCACCTTGTGGTCACCTGGGGGGAGAGGAAGGGCCAGGATACCAGCACATATCTGGGTCTCTACCAATATGAGCAGAAAGTTGGCATTGAAGGACTCTAAGTACTTGGAGAGAGAGTATGCCCTCCTCAATTCTCTTCCAGTCCTCAGGTGACATCAGAAGGCCTCTTTGTCAGGCTGGAGTGAATCCAAAACTCCTCCACTGGCGAACTGTTCTGGTGACCAGCAGTAAGAGCTCCCAAGGCTGAGGTCTGCCCTTCATTGCTTTGTTTTCCATTGCTGGAAATGGAACCCAGGCCCTCCGACATGCCAGGCTAGTGCTGTACCATTGTAGCCCCTTTCCTCCTTATTAAAGTTTTATAGAGATAGAGTTAATGTTCACACACTGCATTGATTTATTGTATACAAATTGATGGACTTGGACTTAGGCTACTTGCTCCCATATGGCCATAACTATGGTAAGGGTGTAAATACTCATCTCTTCCCCAAGCCTCCTCGTGCCCTTCCTTATTTTATTTATTTATTTTTGGTGTGTGTGTGTATGTGTGTACACAGTATTGGCATGGTGTGTGTGCTGTGTGGCATATACACATATATGTGTCGATGCATGCTCCCCATGCATGTCTAGAGAAATGTAGAGCAGGTGTTCTGCTCTGACTGCTCATCTGCATATTTCTTTTTTTAGGATGGGATCTATCCTCTCAACCCAGAGGAGCTGTCTGTTAGCAAGAGCACAGTGATTAGCCCCCTGTAGCCTGGGTTTATGCCAATCATGGCTACTTCCTGCTTTTTACATGGGTCCTGGGGAGTCCAACTTGGTGGTTTATGGCCTGTGAGGACATCATGCTTAAGCAGCAAGCACTCAGCCACTGAGACACTTCCTTAGCCTCCTACCTTATTTTTAAAAATGTGGGCTGGAGAGATGGCTTAGTGGTTAAGGCACATGCCTGTGAAGCCTAAGGACCCAGGTTTGATTCTCCAGGTCCCACGTAAGCCAGATACACATAGTGGTACATGTGTTTGTAGTGGCTAGAAGCCCTGGCGTGCCCATTCTCTCTCTCTCTCCTTATGACTGTAATAAATAAATAAAAATAAAATCTTTAAAAAATGTTTGCGAAATATATTTAAAGTGTACAATATGATGTTTCACTACATAGCCATATGGTTAGTGAAATCACTTCTACTGCCAGGCCAGTGACCATGCCCACTGTCTCACATAGCTGTGTGTACTTATGTGTTCTGGTCTCCCAAAATCTATTCTTTAAAGATTCCCAATATGCAATTCATCATTATTAACTATAGCCCTCTAGCTATACACTTAACCTCCAGGCTTTCTTGCGTATTAGGTTTTTGTTTGGGATTATTGTGCTGGTTTTTGTAGTAAGAACACTTAACCTAAGATCTAACATCACAATTTTCTGTGCACAACACAATATTAATGAAAGGCACTATGCTGTACAACAGACTGCTGGAATTTACCCAGCTTGCACTTTGTATCGTCTGACAAATAATACTACTTTCCCATTTAGCATAGTAATAGGAAATTTCCTTAGAAACCAATTTGTTTAAGTAAAACATGAGTCGATTTAGAGATATAAACAATTGGGGCTGGGGAGATGGCTGAGTGCGGAAAGTGCTTCCTGCACATACACGAGAACCTGAGTTTGGATCCCCAGCACCCAGGTGAAAAACCAAAAAACCCAGGTGACCTGGATCTCATTCTGTAGTCCCAGGATGGCCTCAAACTCATAGTGATCCTCCTACCTCTCCCTCCCAAGTGCTGGGATTAAAGGACAATCCTTATCTAGTATTCATTTCACCAGGGATGTCCACATGCAGCCCAGGGGCTGAAGTTGAAGGTGGCCTTTGTGAAAGACACCTGAGGACCAGGGCCTGTATTGAAAGGAAGGAAGGAAGGAAGGAAGGAAGGAAGGAAGGAAGAAAGAAAGAAAGAAAGAGGTGAGCTTTTGCTATCAGGGCAAAAATCAGATCCACATTCCTCCTGCTTGTGGAGAAGCAAATGATTTCATCAGAGAAAAACACTGCACCGGCTCTGATAGAATGAGGGGCAAACCTGGCCTCTCTTCATCCTCTAAAGAAAATAAGACCCTCCGGTGGGAAAACTAAACTGGCCCACAAGAGGTTTGAATTCAAATCCAGTATAAAATGCAAGGTTTTGTTAGCCTGGTACTGATGAAAAAAGTCTCAGGTTCTGAGGACAAACTGTTTACTAATTTTCTCCCTCAGTTCTCCCAGGAGAATCAGGTCATTGGGTGCTGCTCAAGGGTTCCTGCGACTAAGGTGAAACCCCAGGTGATTAGCTTGCATTCCGTCAGCTGAGTTCACCCTGCGCCAGTCCTGTTGCCTGACCAGCCTCCTCCCTGGGTGTCTTCTGCTTCTTCTCTTCTCCAGTGCGAGAGCAGCTTCTCTCAGGACCTTGAACAATGGGAACCCTGGTCAACATGTGGCTGCCACTGAAGTGTTCTCAAGTGTGTCCCCAGGGACTCCCTGGCACCCCCGCAGGACTGCCAGCTCCGGGAGGGTCAGCACATTACCACACTGACCACTGCAGATGAGCAAGGAAAGGACCCTCGGGTGCCACGTGGCTCAGAACGTATCTACTGTCATGCTCCTCTATAACATACTAACTCCCTGCATCAACAGTTCTCCTAATAAAGGTCCAATTCTATTAGGGCCATTGGTCTCAGTCGCCTCTCTTCACAGCAGCTTGCTGCTGTCTGTCTGCAGTACATATCGTCTGTTCCTCCCTCCCGTTTCTCTTGATCCCATGACTACATGAATGTTGTTAACCTCATTTTGTAGATGAGGAAACCGAGAGGTTTGACAACTTAAAAAAAAAAAATCTCAAGGGGGCTGGAGAGATGGCTTAGCAGTTAAGCACTTGCCTGTGAAGCCTAAGGACCCTGGTTCGAGGCTCAATTCCCCAGGACCCACGTTAGCCAGATACATAAGGGGGCACACGCATCTGGAATTCGTTTGCAGTGGCTGGAGGCCCTGGTGCGCCCATTCTCTCTCCCTCTCTCTGACTCTTTCTCTCTCTGTCACTCTCAACTAAATAAATAAAAATGAACAATTAAAAAAAATAATCTCAAGACCAGCGCTGACTGCAAGTATTATAACTCTTTGCCCCACGGTCTCTTTGGTTAGATACAGCCACTCCTGAAAGGTCAGGTATTTCCCTGGATTCACAGTCGCCTAAAGTCTCACTGGGTAAAAATGCTCTCCCAAGCGCCTAGAAGGCAGCAGCAAAGTGCTAAGTCTAGCTTCCATCAGTATCCTTGCTTTTTCTTTTCTCATTCTTAGTGAATTTATTATCCTACATATTTTTAGTTTTTGTTGTATACATATATATTACACTGTGATCATATGTACCCCACGCCCCTCCCCCCCGCAGTGCCGCTGTACACCTTGTCATCTGTGTCACTAGCTCGTCACAGACGGAAGTGGTCTCCCGAGCTCCTTCCATGTACATAATACAGCCTTGTGCAGGTAACCACAGCAGCTGCGAGCTCATGAGTGCAATGTCCTTATCATGTCCAGGTGACAGAGTTCCCCAGAGCTTCTGCCCGTCCTCCAGCTCTTACACGTTTGTCCCCTAATCTGTGACGTTGCCTGAGGTCTGGCAGGGGTGACACGCATGTCCGCGTGTAGGGCCCAACACTCATCTGACACGTTTTCAGCACTAGACCAGCTGTACTTGTCTGTGTTAACTGCCTCCTACTGCTGAGAAAAGAAAAAGCCTTTGTGACTGGGGCTGAGGTCACAGCTGATCTGTAGGTAGAAAGTCTAACGCTTAGTAGTTTGACAGCATATCTGTTTAGCCGTGCAAAAAATAGTAGGTTCCTCACTAGGCCCATGGTCTCCCCAGCCATGGGCCCTTGACGTGGTTTTCATAACTTTGACTTTATGAGGCAGATCTCGAGAACCACCTCATCCTTTTCAAGCATGTTGGCCTCCAGAGCAAGGAACCGGGAGCTCAGTGATGAAGTTCATAGAAGTGAGGTGATGCGTTCCCTTTCTAATGTCTTGGCTTTGTGTTCTGCAGGCCAGGGAACCAGAGGCTGTACTGTGACACAGTCCATCCAGCTTTAATCAAGACTTCCCGGAACCAAACAGTACCTAATGCACTGCCCGTCTGCAGGCCCCACACCGCCCGTGCATCAGCGCAGGCGAGGTCAGCAGACAGAGCATCCCTGGCTCTGCACATCCCTGACCTGCCAGGAGCTAAGCGCACGCTCGGCCCTGAGCCCCGTCCCTCCGCTCACCTTGACCTTCTGCATCTGCTGCATCCAGCCTCCGCTTGCCCTTCCTCTGTGTCCACACACTCCAGGCCTGGCCGTGGCCGGAGGTCGCTGAGCTCATCATACTGAGCCAGTCTCACGGAGGCGTGAGGGTGTCTCACTGACCTGATTCCCAGTGTCTGCTTCCCACGACTTTTCTCTTTTTTTTTCCCTTTCTTGTTTACAAGAGTAAATTGCTGGGCTGGAGAGGTGGCTTAGAGGATAAGGTGTTTTCTCACAAAGCCAAAGGACCTAGGTTTGATTCCCAGGACCCACATAAGCCAGATGCACAGGGGGTGCATGCGACTGGAGTTTGCAGTGGCAACAGACCCTGACTTGCCCATTCTCTCTCTGTCTGTCTGTTTTCTCTCTATCTCTCTTGCTTTCTGCTTGCAAATAAATAAAATTTTTTAAAAAATTATTTAAAATAAAAAAGTAAATTGCTGAACTGGGATCAAGCAGTTCATGATGCCAAGAAATCAGACAGACTGCAGAGGGTCGAAGGGCCACGGAACCGGCTTCTTCACTTTGGAGGGGACGGCCCTCGCAGCAGGTCCACGCCATCTGTGGGATCAGCAGGCTCTGCTCCATGCAGGCCTTGCAGGATGCCCACTGGGCCCACTGTCCCAGTGACACCTTTGATAGCCTGATCTGGTGGCTTAGTCTCAGCTGCAGCTCTAGAAGTGGGAGGGTAGAGAGCTCATTTTAGTCGCAGGTGAGCTGGAGACACAGGTGACTTCACTCTATTGATGGAAGAGGGGGGTCATGGGTAAACTGCTGGTGAATACCACTTCTTCCTCCGCACCCCCCCCCCGCTGTGACCAGCAGAGCACTTTCCTCTTGCAAGCTCCTTGTGTCTTGCAGAGAGCCCCCTCCCTCCTGCTGTGGGGCTTTTCTCCCCTCTGATGGGGTCTCCAGAGCAGACCCCATCCCCCAGGGTTCCCTGGGTGAGTGAGACTGGGTGAGACCACTACCCCACCGAGCTTGAGGAAGAAGGGATGGATGATGTCTGGGACTTGCTTGTGGTCACCCAGAGCGCAGTACAGGAGTATAACAGAAACACATTTTGCTGACCGCAGGTCTAAAGGACGTATACATGTCGAGCAGAAAGCTTCTGTTGGCTCTGCCCATCTTCCCGTCATGGTGGGGGTCATCTGACCCTTGTAGTGCTGGGGCTGGCCACGTGCTTCGTGGGTACTGCCACGGAGGGACACCCTCCCTCCCCACATGTGAGGGGACAGTGAAGGAAGCACATGGCCTCTCTCAGGTTTCTTCGATTTTGTCTGCCTGCATTTCCAGATTTTCCCACATCCTCCCAGGTGGAAGGAACTCTTAGTAACCACAGATATGTGCCCTTACCAAGGACCCCAGCCTGCGGCTGCCCAGTGGGCATTTGTGGCGGGCTCCACCCCTGAGATGCCACTACATCTCTTCTAGCATGTACCACTCCCCCTCTGTCCCAGTGTCCCTTATTCCTCCTGCTACTGGCTCTACATGGGGAGAGGTAAGGATTAGATTTTTCAGAAGGTGGCACCAAGTCCATGGCACTATTGTCTTCCTCAGAGCTATGGCTGTGTTGGGGACCTCAAATTTCCAGGCTGACTTTCCAGAAATTGAATGCAAGCATTTCAGATGAGCCTCAAAGGAAAAGACGTTTACAAGAGATACCCAGACCTGCCTTCTTCATTTTAATATGTAACATCCCCCACCCCTGAGAAGGCCTGCAAGTGTGGATTCAGGCTCAGCAGCCCCGAGCTTCTGCACTTCCAACAACTCTGGTCTGTGGCCTGCATTGTGAATAGCCCGTCCTAGGTCACAGGTGCCCAGAACAGAGTCCTGGGCCTTCCTGAAGATGCCTTGGGGCAGAACTGGAAGCTCTGAGGAGGGGTTTTGAGTGAGATTTCCCATGGAAAAAAGGTTTTATTTTTCCTTCCTTCTGCTCTGGAAAACAAAGTTTTAAAACCACAGCCCTAAATAAAACAGAGGTACTTGCTTACATGTGTGGTAAGAGATTTCTGTCCCCAAAGAGAAATTCCTTTATGTGCTTTGCTGACTCAGGGGAACTGACAGCCATATTTGGACAGCTGGCCTCGGATTGACCTCCCTGCTACCTAATGGAAAATGTTGAAGGTACTGTACTTAGAAATAATTATATTTACATAGCCTCTATTCTCCCTCTCTCTCTCTCCCTCTCTCCCATAGGAGAAAAGGACACTGGCTTCTGGAATTCATCAACACCAGCTGTTTACTTCCATTCAAAGCCAGAAATGTATTTTTTCCTGTGTTTAATTTTATGGTGGGGGACATGAAGTTATGTTCGCAGAAAATCCATCCATTTGTCCCAAACGTTCAGGGAACGTGCTTCACCCAACAGAGGAACGAAGCAGCTACTGGGACACCGGACCGGAAAAGCCTGACTACAATGCAGCGTTCTAGACGACAGTTCGGTAGTCAAACATGTGAGACGACTGCTGTGGTCAACAAATCTAGCAGGCTGGATCTCTTTTCCTTTCCTTGTCTCGTTATTTATTCTTATTATTACTAGTACTGGGAAAAGGAGCTCACAGTCTTGCCCTAGCATGCTAGGCCCGTGTTCTATCAGAACCACCTCTCCATCAACCTGAGGTGTTCCTCAGATTCTGTTGTAAGACATTACAGTTGTCACTCCCCCAAGGCAGTGATGGCTTCCCAAGCCCCCACAGGTCACACAGAGCCTGCTTCTCACAGGGCAGTTCAAGGAATGCTAGAAGCCCATGGAATCCAACTAGTGGGAGCAACTAATGCAGTCCCTAAACTTGGGAAAGCACCCTATGGGTTGGTTTCCCAAAATGATCAGGTCCTAAGGTCTTTTATGTCTATAATTACAGTTCCAGAAAGTTCTTGGCTAAGACTCTGGACCAACTGTAGGCACTGGGTGCAGTGGCTGAACTAGGGAGTTGTCCCTATGGCCACATGCCGGGGAAGCTTTTCCTGCAGTCCTGTCCACGTGGATCACTCCTGCCTTGGCAGCTCACAAAAAGCCATCTACGCACGTGGGCTCGGCTGAATCTTAGGCTGAGTTCCCCATTGGAGGATATGAAGCACTCCCAGACTATGGTGGAGGGGGGGGGGTTCGGGTGGAAGAAATTTCCTGCTTAGTGTGAGAAAGGCAGGAAGGAAAGATGATCTCCCACAAATGAAACACGGCTTAGTTGTCATAAAGGTTAGGAGATTCCCTTCTTTTACGTGTTGTCAGCTAGGGACACAAGTCCGAAAGAACACAGTCACTCCCATGCCTTGAAAAGATAAGAACTTCAAGCCGGGCGTGGTGGCATACGCCTTTAATCCCAGCACTCGGGAGGATTGCAGTGAGTTCGAGGCCACCCTGAGACTCCATAGTGAATTATTCTAGGTCAGCCTGGGCTAGAGTGAGACCCTACCTGGAAAAACCAAAAAAAAAAAAAAAAAAAGATGAGAACTTCAGGCTGACCCATCAGGAGTGTGATAAGGAACGACTGCCCCTTCTTTCCTCCTCAGCTTTCCCTACGCCTGGCCCCGTGGGCAGTCCCTTTCTGCTTCTGCGCTTTCCCTCAGGCCCATTACCCAGTCCAGATCCTTCCCTTGAGCTTGATATAAGGAGGTTCATTCTAATCGGGTGCCTAATTTATAAAAATACCTGATCCAAGTTATTAAGTGAACTTTCCTTTTCAGGATCTCCCACAGCAAGGTGAGCAGGGGGACCCCCCCATCTGTTTGGGAACTTTTCTGCTTCTACTCTCTCTCCTCCCCTCAAAAAAAAATCCTCCATAATTTACCCTGCTTTGTGTCAATGCTTTCCAAGTCATAATTGTAAGGCAAAAGAACTTGAGACTGAAGAGCCACAGACTTGAGGAGTTCTAAGCCCGTCCAGAGTCCAGAGAGGCATCGGAGGCTCCCAACCCCACAGCAGTGCCCCTCTGGTTCCCTCCAACCTCTCTGGGCCTCGGTTGACTTCTTTCCCAGCCACAGCAGTGGTTGGAGGTCCTCAAGCTCCTCTATGTGGGGCCAACGAAGCCTCTGACCCTGTGGTTCCGGGCGGATCACGGTCACTTTCAGGTAAGCAGGCGGTCTCAGTGGTCCTGAGGTGTGCTCTTGGTTTCGGACATCATGCATTTCCTTGAGCATTTGCTAGACTAATGTGTGAACTGGTAGGCGAAGCCCCGGCTTTCCCAGGCAGAGGCTGAAGCAGGAGGACCCAGGTGCCACTCACCCGCACGGCTCCTGACCAGCCATGGGGTGTGCGATGACTGCGCACACCAAAGAAGGTGCATGTGACATCTGACAAGGATTGCCTCTGGACACAGGACGGAGCACGTGTGGCTGCCTGACCCTGCTGTGACAGACCTGAGGACTTGGAAGAAAGTCTAGGGATGACAAAACAAGTGACAGTGCGGCCCGCCTTCCTATCCACTTTCTGGCCATTGGAATCCCACGAACTGGATTTAATTCACGAGCTGAGACTGTTAATTTCCATGGCTCTCCAGAACAGCTTTCACCTAAAACATGGGAGACAACTCCTTCCTTTCACTCAAAACAGGTCCCTGAAGCCGGGCGTGGTGGCGCACGCCTTTACTCCCAGCACTCGGGGGGCAGAGGTAGGAGGACCACCATGAGGTCGAGGCTACCCTGAGATTACAGAGTGAATTCCAGGTCAGCCTGAGCTAGAGTGAGACCCTACCTTGAAAAACCAAAAAATAAAAAAACAGGTCCCTGCTCGACCTTTTCAGGTGACAGAAGAACAAGGCACACAGGAAAGTGGCCAGGCTTAAATAATGTAGAGCTTTCTATTTTCTGACTATGGCTCCAATCTGGTTCAGGCAAGCGGTATTCATTTATCAGTCTCCTATAAGGAATCGCAGTAGTCCTTGTTATCTAGTGAGGACTCATGTGTCAGGCACTATTCTAAGAGCTTACAGGACTCTGGGAGTCAGCCTGGGGTTATATCATGCTCATTCCCAGCTGAGGAAAGTAAGGGACAGGGAGATGAATTTACGCTCTAGGTCACAGAGTCATTAACTTGCAGAGCTGGTATTCAAACGTTTAACCATGACAACACCTCCCCATGGGTTCAGGACTGATCATCCTTTCTGATCAATGCTAAAAAAAAAAAAAAAAAACACTAGATGTGTGGATTTCCATATCCAGTCATTTTCAGCATGGATTGAGGTAACCAAAGTCTCCTCATCTAGAATGCCACAGGGTCCTGGAGGCCTTTTCAGAGCCTGGTTTGGGTAGTGATGGCAAGACTTGGGGGGCGGCCCTAGGGTGGGAAGCAGAGGGTAAGGGGAACATGTAAAACCCTCCCAGGAACTTGATCCTGACCTTTGAGGCAGGAAAGAAAGGGTGAGCTCAGGGGACTCCAGGGAACATTGGAGTGGGTTTCTGGGAAGCTGGTGTAACTTGCTAAGGCACTGTCACACCCCCGCTGCTGGGCTGGCTCTCCATGTGCTGACCTGGGCCTCTACACTCTCACCCACTCTGTGCACTGCTGGGCACAAAAGGCCCCGGCCCTCTCTGCTACTCTCACTCAGCCTCAGCCATCGCTACCCCTGCGCCCCTGCGCCCCAACAGCCCCTTCATGGTTCGGTTCCTGGGCCTCTGCTAGGAATGCAGCTGCCCATGACACCAGCAGGTCTCACTTGCTCAACTCCAAATTCCTGTTTTTTTTTTTTATTTAAATATTTAAAAAATATATTTTATTTATTTGAGTGAGAGAGAGGCAAAGAGGCAGAGAGAGAGAAAGAGAACGAGAATGGGCATGCCAGTGCCTCCAGCCACTACAAATGAACTCTAGATGCATGTGCCACCTTGTGCATCTGGCTTACATGTGTACTGGGGACTCGAACCTGGGTCCTTAGGCTTCACAGGCAAGTGCCTTAACTGTTAAGCCATCTCTCCAGCCCTATTTAAATATTTTTATTTTTACTTATTTATTTGAGAGGGAGAGAGAGAGAGAGAAAGAATGGGTGCACCAGAGCCTCCAGCCACTGCAAATGAACTCCAGATACATACACCACCTTGTGCATCTGGCTTATGTGGGTCCTGGGGAATCGAACTGAGGTCCTTTGGCTTTGCAGGCAAGTGTCTTAACTGCTAAGCCATCTCTCCAGCCCCAAATTCCTGTTCTTATAGCTGCATCTGGTTGAGGCCTTAGTGAACCACTGTATTCAAAACAACACCTCCAGTGTCTCCCCCTCTTTCCTTCTTCCTGCTGTCCTCAACAACCTCCCTGTGGAGATTTTCACAGAACTTCTTCTGGGTCCCCCACTCTGCAGGCAGTGTGCCCCTGTATCAAGTCACAGCTGGGCACTGTCACATGATGGGAGAAGGGGAGATGTCAGCTGTGGGATAATAGGGATGCCACCTACTTTTCACTATGATCTTAGGAAACCCTGAAAAGCTAGAGACACCCCCAAGAGGGGAGTCTTCCCCCTGGCAGATGAGGAACTTTGCCAAGCTCAAATGGGCTGGTGAAAATTTTGGAAACCAAGTCAAGTAGAACAAGTGAGAAACTCAGAGCCCAGAACAGAGACATTCCACAGTCCCTGAGGTCTCCCTGTCACACTGGCAGCCCCTGGAGGTCAGGGCCAAGCTTAGCCCCATCTGCTCAGTCAACGTCCTGCATAAGACCTGGCATACAGTAGATCCTCATCACATACCTGCTGGGCTCGGCAAGAGCCTCGGGGCACACTTTGAGTATCGGAGTAAAGACTCCAGAGGTGCTTGAGTGGAAGCAGTGAGTCCCCCCAAATCTTGTTTTCCCAGGATCTGCCAATTCCATTGGAGGGAATGCAGCTGCCACAGGGGTGTCCTGCCTAGCTGCTCTGCTGGGTAGTCCACATGGCACACCCTGGAAGCCAGAAAGGGACTGGGACCTTGCCTGATGCTGGAAGAAAGAACCAGGAACCAGGCAGCATCCCACCCAGAGCCCTCTGCCATGGCAACGTCACTTGCAAAGGCTGATTGATCATTCCCTTTCTCCATCCTCAGCCCAGAGAGGGGACCCTTCTGGAATTTGCACAGGAGACCTTCCAGGGTTTGCTTGGCTTGGTGCCTTTGCTGGTGAACAAAACTGTGTCCCTGGGGCCTGTGTCCACCCCCCATGTCCTTTCTGGCCTGTCTGGTCTCCTCCCCTACTACTCCTAGTCTTGCCCCCAGTGGGAAAGCACCTTGGAGACCCAGAGACTCTCAGTGGAGACAAGGGCTTCATTTTGTGAGACAGCCAAATTAGCCCATAATCACTTGAAATTCAGCTACAGTAAGAGTAAGGAGGCAAGAGAGAATGTGAGCTGTCAATGGGATTTAAAATGACAGGTTTCTGGCTCTGTGAATTTGGATAAGATTAACTCTTCATTCTTGAGGACCCCCCCCCCCCGAATCTCTGAACTAGCAGGTTAGAGGGGAAATTGGTGTTTTGAAAGCCACACCAGCTCTGGTTTGCAAGTGCCCTTTTTTAGGGCTGCATATTTTCTGTGTCCGATAATATATTTGTTACACCTCATCTCTGCCAGGGACACACACAGTAAATTGTCATTTCTAACCGTGTAATCTCTTAACCATAAGGCACCAACATCTGCCGGCCAGTTGTTGCAAGGTTGGCTCATTAGCCAAGCTTCTAATTTTACTCTTTGAGTTTGACATGAAAAGTTTTCATGAGTACATGTAGTTCATACATTCCAACCTCAGAGGGTTCTGAAAGGAGAAGTCTTTGTTTCTATAAACCGCGTCTCCCACGGAACTGGCTTTATTGTTGTATCCCATTTCCTCTCCCACACTTCCCGTCACAAGCACGTTTGAACACAGGCTGTCTTCTTCCATCCCCCGTTCGCAGGAAATGCACCTGGTTTGTCTTGGTGGCGGCTGCAGACCCCTTAGCTTCATACGCATGTGGCGCATCCGTACATTCATTCTTCATTTTGAGCTGACACTGGTGTCCTGAGCCCATCCACCCTTCTATAAAAACAAATTGGAAGCTGGCAAGAGAAAGCTGAGCCCTGAGGTAAGGTTGGGAGAATTCCTTTGTAAAATCTGCTTTCACTCTTCTTTCTGCCCATTTTTGCTGAGATGAGATGGGTTTAGTAATGGGCTGTTCTTGCCAACTGAGTTTGGGTCTCCCATGCCCCTGCCTTGCATGGGCCCTCAGCCTCCAGCCAAGGAAGGGACTGCATTTGATTAAAGGCAATTTGAGGTTGACCTTCTGATTCAGGGACATGCCTCTATAAATATATTATGGGTATTTTTTAAAGAACAAGCTCCAACCGGCCAGAAAGAAATGTTCAATGGAATAGCAGATGTGACTAATGAGGCAGACCCTTCCTTCTTCGGTGGCTGGCTGTATCACTGGCCTTTCAGAGGGACTTCTCACCTTGGTCTTTGCCTCCCCTGGGGATCCCCTAGACTTTAATGCAGAAGGCCCAGAAGCAACACTGTTAGCACGAGTCCTTGATTCCCACAGGAAGAACTACTTACCTAGTCATGCCGTTTCTTACTGGAGGGCTGGAATAGCCATGCCCGTGGTGAGGGGCTAGAGCCAACCGGCACAAGCTTCTATTGTTGGTGACCAGAGACCAAGGGGACAGCTTCCCTTGGTCCATTGTGGTAGGCAGCTTTCTGGCACTGTGACAAAGTATCTGAAAAAACAAACAAACAAACAACTCAACTTAGGGCTGGAGAGATTGCAAAGTGTTTAAGGCACTTGCATGCAAAGCCTAACAACCTGGGTTCAATTCTCCAGTACCCACATAAAGCCAGCTACACGAAGTGGCCCATGTATCTGGAATTCATTTGCAACAGCTGGTGTCTCTGGCACACTCAATCTCTCTGTCTGTCTTTTTTTAAAATCTCTCTCTGCTTGAAAATAAATTAATTAATTAAAAATTTAAAAAAAATTTAAAAAGTTATAAAGTAGAAAGATTTACCTAGGCTCACAGTTTGGAGGTACTAGTCTAAGCTGAGGCAGACTCATCATGTTGGAGCTTGTGGTGTATAGGACATCATGGGCACCGGGCTGGGAGAGTAGACCAGGCAAAGCCATTCACTTATTGACCAGATGAAAGGGAGATAGAGGAAGACAAGGCTGGAGTTCCGTAGTACTCTTTCAGAGCATACCACCAATGACCAAGCAAGAGAATAGTGTGCCCCTTGCTCTGAACACTCACACACACTTTGAGAACTCCTCTGGGATGATGTTGACTGATGGGTGGGGAGATGGGTGAGGAAAAAGAAAGCAAATGAGAAGAGTGGCCTCTGCACCTGGGGGCCCCAGGCACCACAGCCTCCTTGAGGCAGAGCTGACCCATCATGTTCCTCACAGCCACAGCTTCTGGGATTGCTTACCCCGTCCATAATGTCACCATCCATAGCTCCTTGCACAGCTGGCATGGGGCAGTTGGTCTCCATTAAAAAGAAAAAGAAAGAAAGAAACTTCATTCTTTAAATCCAATCTGTCACTATGACCTCCTGAGTCCCTCTTCAGCCCTTCCAACTCACATTGTCCAATATGGCAGCCAGCAGCCACTAACTGTGTGTGGCCTATATCTGGGAGCCACTGAACCTGGGACGGAATATCTGCATTCCATCTCATGATCACTCAATTTAGGCCTCTGTCCTTTCTGACTTGGACTAACATAGCTGCCCTCAAAATGCCTGTTCTGCCATGATCATCCCTCCCCAATGCAGTTAAGGTTCTAAAACAAAAGAAAACAAAAACACAGAAAAGCACCAGATTCTAACATCTTACTTAAAAAAAAAAAAAAAAAAAAACAGACTCCCACAGGGGCAAACCAGAAAAATCTTCCTTCACTCATATCCCCAGAAACATCTCACATGTCCCCGGGGATTCAATGTCACCTGCCCCCAGGTCCTCCCTGTGTTCCAGGCAGAGTCATTCCTCTGCATTGGGAGCTCCTGGCCAGCACGTGAGAAAGTTCAAAAACTGCCACGAGGAGGTGGCACGTGGTGTGGGCAAGCCTGGAGGGGCGGATGGAGAATCTGCAGAGTCGCCTGGAACCTGCAGTGGGTGAGGATGAGGAGTACCCACAGTTCATGTCTACAGGCTAGGACAGGAGGCGATCGACCTTGGGCACACGCGAGTTAGCTGGAAATCCTTAAACATTGAAGCACTGCCTGCCAATGAAATCCATTTCTGGAATGGGAGCGGGCATTGCCAGGTCCTGCAGGCAGCTGGGTGGAGAGCCTCTGGCCTTGGGCATAAGAAGAACCTACTTGCCATCCCTGTATCTTATGTACTTAGCTACTGCCATGGGACCAGAGATCTTGGGTGAGTGTGTACTGTACACTTATGTCTTGGTGAATAAAGAGGGTCACAGGGCAGAGAAAGGAGTCCTACAAGTGGAAGCTAGGATGCCTGTCATGGAGATCCGTCCTAGATTCACAGTGAGAAGGGGAGCTTCAGGGAATGGGTTGTTGAATGGACCTGATTTTGCTAGTTGGGCATGCATGCCTTTGTCTGGTCACAGTGCCTATGTCCTGATTTGCTTAATTGGACTCCATATTCCACCCCTTCTCAGACCCAAGATGGACATATAACTTGGTCTTGGGCCATAACATGAGCCTATGACCAAGGTACCTCAAGTTTTCCCAGGGCTTCGCTGGTCAGTTGGGGAAACCATCTTGCTTTTTGAGCATCTAGCACACATCTTGTCTCTGCATGAGGAAAATAAACCCTTCAAGGCCCAAATTTGTTCCTAAGTTCCCTTTGGAGCAAGAGATGGAGCCTTGATACATTGTGTGTGCATTGGGAGTCAGTTGCCTGGGCAGTGCCAACATGTGCCTGTTCCACCTTATTCTTGGCTGGGCATGGTTGAGGAAGATTTTTTTTAATATTTCATTTTTATTTATTTATTTGGCAGAGAAAGAGGGTGAGAGAGAGAGAGAGAGAGAGAAAGAGAGGGAGAAAATGGGTGTGCCATGGCCTCCAGACACTATAGATGAATTCCAGACATGTGCACCCCCTTGTGCATCTGGCTAACGTGGGTCCTGGGGAATCAAACCTGGTTCCTTTGGCTTTGCAGGCAAACACCTTAACCGCTAAGCCATGCCTCCAGCCCTGTAGAGGACGATTTCTTCAGGAGAGCACTATACTGTTGACCACCCTGTCCTTCTTAGGAAACTCCCTGCAAAGAGACACCTTTCTTTGCAGCCACAAGTAAATGATGCTGGTCTCTTGAAAGATGCCAACACTAGGAGCTGAAGAGATGGCTCAGCAGTTAAAGGTGCTTGCCTGTAAGGCCTGAAGACCTGCGTTTTATTCCCTAGTAACCACGTAAAGCCACATGCAGAAAGTGGCAAAGTGTGCCTGGAGTTTGTTTGCAATGGCAGAAGGCTCTGGTGTGCCTATATTCACACTGTCTACCTCATTCTCACTCTGTCTCAAATAAATGAATGAATGAGTAAATAAATATTTAGAAAGCTAATTATAAAAAAGAAGATGCCAACGCTGGCAACTAGGAAGAAGTGAGAGAAACAGCTGTAATTAGTCAATTCACCTGAGATTTCATATCCATCTGGTCACCTGGTTAATGGGCACATTGACTGTCTGCACAGGACAGGTTCACCAGTGGGCCATGGAGAGGCAGATGGCGAATTCTGGGAGCTCATGGTCTTGTAGAATGGACCACATGCGGACAACAAATGACACGAGCAGAGCACAGTCCGTTAAAAAACAATACAAAGAAAGCCCAGAATTTCCAGCTCCAGAAACACAGAAAAGCTCTGGCTGTCCACTTTGCAGAGTCAGTAGACAAGAGGACATAACAACGCCCCAGTGACCCGGAAGATGAGCCCACGCCTGTGCTGCTGGGTGCACTCCTTCCCAGACACCCAGGGGAGACTGCAATTGGAATCCTAAAGGCAGGACAGCACGCCATTTCCTACCATGTCCTCTGGAGGGTGGCAGGATATAGACCCCTGGACTGCAGGCTTCCTGTCCGAAAGGTGGATGGATGGGGAACCACCTACAGCAAAGAGATGAAGGCCAGGGAAGACAGAGATGTGTGTCTAAGATGGGATGTTGCCTTGGGTCATGTGACAACAGGGGAAGGTGAGGAGGAAGGGTTAGGGTTACAGGCAAGAGTAGGTTAAGAGAAGACCTTGATCAAGGCCCCCTTTCCAGAGCCCTGTCTGCTCTGCCCCTGTGTGTGCAGTAGCTTCAGGAGAAAAGGCATATATGTGGGCTTATGAGTACTGAGCCCATCTGAGCAGTCGGCCCTTGGGATTGAATCAGGTGCAAGGTCCTCCACAGCAAGTCATCTCACCTCTCAGAGCCACAGTTTCCATCTATGTGAAACATACTGAAATAGCCACTCAGGGGGAGAGATGGCTCAGTGGTTAAAGGTGCTTGCACATAAAGCCTGAAGGCCTGGGTTTGATCGCCCAGTACCCTCATGAAACCAGAAGCACAGAGTGGCCCATGTATCTGGAGTTTGTAGTGACATGTGGCCCCAACACCCATACTTCTCTCTCCCCTTCTGAAATCAATAAATAATTTTTCTAAAGCGACCTCAAGAGGGATGTGGTAAGTTAACGGAGCTGCTTGCCAAGAGCTCTTCCCAGTGTGCCAACATGCCAAGCATTTGCCACGTTTGCTGTGACCACCTCTGCAGCCCTGTGGGACCAGTGGGATGACCACCCTCTTCTAATCTGATGGGCACAAGATGGTGGCCATCTTTTGAGAGGAGCCTACATGCTGACTGGAACAGCCCCTCTGGATACTGGCCAAAGCAGGTGATTCCCTTCATGTTTATGGGAAAAAAAAAAAAAAACACTGAAATGCCAATTTCAAATGGCTAACCAAAGCCAGATTGCTGCTGGGGATTTTGATGGAGAAAGAATTTGAGGACTTCCAAGTGCCCGGGCTTTGTACCAATGCTTACTTGCTTAGCTGAGAACTTGCCTTTTCACACTGGCTCATGTGACCAGCAGTGACCAGGCTGAGCAGCGGGGGCGGCAGGGACGCGTTACAAGGCCTTGGCTCGGTGCTGCACGTTTCTTCCTCAGCCAGCATCATCACTGAGGCGGAGGGAGCCTGAGATGCCTTTGCGTGTAAGAAGGACCGTGTAGTCAGCCTTATACTCTTGCACCTGAGGTGGCTGTGAGGCAGAGCGGCTTTCCTCTGCTGCCTTTCCCCAGACAGTTAATAACAGTGAGCCCAGGAGTGGATTACTTCTCTAGAACTACAGACGCACACGTGCTAAGGAAGCAGCGCTCTGAGACCAGACCCGTTCCCAGATTCTCAGGAGGCTCGATGGATTTCTTTGCACACATGAGGTCGGGCTCTATGGTAATACTTCCCATATGATTTTGACTTACCCTTCTCTCCCTGGATGGGTTTGTTTGTGCCATGTCTGCTGCTGTGAGCCTGGTTCAGGGCTCTTCCATGGGTAGGCAGCTGGGCCACCCAGGCAGACAGCATGCATCACAGGCCGGCACAGATTCTCAGCGGTAGAATGAAGGGCATGGCTGAGCCATGCAATCAGTTCAGTTCATTGTCTTGCATATGCATATGTGCATATGTATTCCTATGTGTGCGGGCGGTGTGCACGCATGTGCCTGTGCATGTGGAGGCCACACATAGGTGTCAGGCATCTTCTTCCAGGCCTCTTCACTTGGTTTTCTGAGGTAGGTTTCTCACTGAACCTGGAGCTCACCCATTGGCTAAACTACTAAGGTAGCAAGGTCCAGGGATCCTCCTGCCCCTGTCTCCCCAGCACTGAGATCACAAGTGCAGGCTACTGTGCTTGGCTTTTATATGGGTGCTGGGAATCCAAAAAGGTCGTCATGTTTGTGGGGCAAGCCCGTCCTCATTGGGCCGTCCTCTTAGTCCCAGCTTAGCTCACGATGCACATGTCCAGTTGTAGTTCCTCTCAGTTTTTAAGAGGAGACCATGACATGGGAAGATTGGGTTTTTGGAAATTTGTAGGAGGTGCCATACAAATGAAGAGTTCATGAAGGACTTCCTGTGGTCTTGAATGGTGTGAAAAGCCAGAAACCCAAAGACCAGGCCGCCTTAGCTCCTCGTATAAAGGTCTGGGGACCCATATATAGTCCTGAGCTGGAATGAGGCTGCACCTGCAGGGTGTCTGACAAGGGGACTGGTTTCCCTCCTCCCAACCCCAGTGACCCTCAGCTGGGATCAGAGCCACCCCATCACACAGCCGAGGAAGTGCAGGATGGAGAAGGAGAGTCCCCTCCACAGGCTCTAACACAGGCTTCTCTTTGTCTCCGTTCTGGCTCGTGAAAGTGACAGGGTTCCAGACTCTGCCTGGGGGAGCTGGGGAAAGCCACAGAGAGAGGGTGATGTTTGAACTGTGGAATGAACCAGGACTTCCTGTTTCCAGATTTCTCTCCCTCTATGGCCCATCCCTAGGGGCCATGGTGTCTACACCAGAGAAGCCATAGAGAAGAGGACTCTTCCTGCTGCTGGCCACACAGTGTGTGGTAATTTCCTGTGTTAACTGGAGGTCTACTGCTAGACAGGGAGGTTGGAGCGGCTCTGGAAGTCATCCTAGAAAGAAAATGAAGGGGGCTGGAGAGATGACTCAGCAGTTCAGGTCCGCGTGGCAAAGCCTAAAGGCCTGGTTTCAGATCCCCAGTACCCATGTAAAGCCAGATGCACAAGGTGGCACATGCATCTGGAGTTCGTTTGTAGTGGCTGGAGGCCCAGAGCATGGGCAGGGGGCAGCTGTTCACGTACGACAGGACAGAAAGTAGAGAGAAAGAACAGGGGCCAGGCAGAACCTTCGGAGACACCCCCTCCCCAACAGCCACCTACTTCCTCCAGCTAAGCCCCATCTTTTAAAGCTTCCAGAACTCCCCAAAGTAGTCTCACGAGCTGAGAACATGAGCCTGTGCAGGATATTCCTGATTCAAACCAGAGCAGCATCCTTGCAGCTTTGACAAATGACTCTAGAGGGACATAGAACCATCCATAATAAATTCCTAAATTCCACGTATATCACTCGGACACTATCACAGAACTGCCATGGCCGCCTAGCTGATATATTTTTAGCTGAGTTAGAAAAACGTGCTGGCACTTTCAATGGGCTCTTGGCTATGTTATCCAGGTAGAGCCACGGAGGAGCCTTAGCTGACCAGCTGCCTGGGCTCCCCAAACAGGTATGTGCGTTTTCCTCTAAAGACCTGCAGGCATCTGTGGGAGAGCATAGGGTGATGGCCAGGAACATCCTGTGCCAGGAACCACATGACAGCTCCCACAGCCAACAAGTGCCACTCAGGGCATGAGTGCTGGCCCTGACTGATTAGTTTGCGAAGAGGAACAAATCGACAGCCCCAAAGGGCTGGCATGGCCAGTCCCTGTCCTGAGCACTGCCTCAGACTTGCAGATGTGAAAACGATTAATAAACCACCAGAAACCTATCAGGACATATTGCCACTAAATATAAGTGACCTTCAGGGTTTCTAGAGCTTCACCCATTTAAAGGCTCCAGTGAAATCAGGGAAGTCAAAGAAATAGCTGGCCCTATATTCCGTGGTGAGGGATCCAGGAGGAAGAGTGTGAGTCTGTACTGGAGATCCACGATTCACATTCCACGGAGGAGACCGCCTCAGAGGACCTCCACTGGTGATGTCTGTGACGTGACCCAGCAGTGCATTTCCACCAGCTTTCACCTTCAGTATTAATAACAGTACCATTCCTATCTGAAATGTCTTTTATAATTGTGTAATTACACACCTCATTTATCCAATTGTTAAGCCAAGAGACTGATTAAATATTAACAACTGCTTGGTTCGCTGGTGTCATTAGTTGGAACCCAACCCTGTAATCTCAGGTAGCACGAGATGGTAATTATCCTTCACAGTCACACTTACCCAGAGCCTAGAGCAGTCAATCTAGATAAGGTCCCCAAGGGAAATACATTGCCTTTAAATCTTGTTTTATCTCCTGCTCTGGAGCAAGGTGCATTTGACTGGCTCAGGGTTTTTAAGAGGAAACCTGCCTGTTGGTTGTGGGTAATGGTTGGGGCCAGGAGGTGGGACTGGCATAACAAAGAGGACCATTCCCAGTGTGGTGGTTTGATTCAGGTGTCCCCCATAAACTTAGGTGTTCTGGATGCTAGGTTCCCAGCTGATGGCAATTGGAAATTAAATCCTCCTGGAGGTGGTGTATTGTTGGGGGCAGGCTTATGGGTGTTATAGCCAGTGTCCCCATGCCAGTGTTTGGCACACTCTCTGTTCCTGTTGTCCATCTGATGTTGGCCAGGAAGTGATGTCCACCCTCTGCTCATGCCATCGTCTTCCCTGCCATCATGGAGCTTCCCCTCGAGTCTGTAAGCCAAAATAAACCTCTTTTTTTTCCCCACAAGCTGCTCTTGTTTGGGTGATTTCTATCAGCAATGCGAACCTGACTGCAACATGTAGTCTGCTTTAGCCATAAATCCAATCAGGCTTCAAAAGTTATAATGGGATGTTTCCTTGAAACACCAAGATGGAGAATCTGGTTTAGAGCAAGCGTGAGTCACTGTGGAAGACAGTGCAGTGGCGAGCAGAGTTGTTTTGTGATTCTCTCTGGGCCCAGGAGTGTCAGCAAGTGGCATTTGCAGACCCTGTAGCCTGAGGTTCTGGTCACAGGGTCCTCTACCTGGACCAGTAATTCTGGGCTCTTGCCTGCCCTTGGCACTCCTCACAGTCTCGTCCTTCCTTTCTGCACACTTGGACTGCCAGGCCTCTGCTCGGGTGCTTGTTCTGGGGACATACCACCTGTGGCTGCCAGATGGAGCAGACTGGAGTCGGCTCGGCAAGGGTCTCAGGTGGTGGGGTTGGTCTGAATGAGCCCATGTTTTGACATGTCATGCTGCAGCCTGGAGATGCTAAGGCAGAGCCAGGCCAAGAGTCTAGCACGTGCTGTCAATCATGCCTGTTCCTGCCCCAGGCCCTAGTGCTATTGCAGACTCTGTCAGACATCCGGCCATGAATGTCCCACACTGCTGGGTTTGATCGACACTCTGGAAAGTTCCTAGACCACAGTTCAGACACGGTGGGAGGATGGCTTGGCCTGTCCAGACCCCAGGCTAGCCAGCATCTGGAGCTGTGGGCCCCCACAGGCAGTGCCTTGTGTCCCATGCAAACATGCTGCTGGTGACCATCTGGAAGACTGGCTACAGGAGGAATGCCACATCAAAGTGAGTGTCCCTCTGTAGGTACGCAGGATGTGCTGCTTTGCTCTGCTTGGCTGCTGATGAGATGGCATACTGAGCAAAAGTGAGCTAATTATTGCTCACATTACATATTACAAAACCTATCTGCCAAACTTCGGGGAAACTTCTAGAAGGATGTGGGTTCACTCAAAGATTTATTCACATGAGGATGCATGATGTGAGAAGCAAGAGGAGGAAGGAGAAGGAGCAGATGATGCCCAGTTGATTTTGGTCAAAAAGCTCCTCGTAGGGTGGGGCCTGGATGTCAGGGAAGCAGTGGGAGGAGCAGCAGGCTCTTGAAGACTGCATCACAGTGGCTTCTGACACCACAAACCCATGTCTGATTGCTCTGTAAATTAAAGATGATGAACGACATTAGCCTCTCTGTTACATTGTCAGAGAACTCCTATTTTAGGTTGAAGAGGAAAATGAAGAAAAAAAAAGTCTTCCTAGTAAAACCACATCTGTGTTGCAAATTTGGGGGTTGCATTTATTGCTCAGCGGGGAAGAGCTGTTTAAATTCTCCAAAGCAAACAGACTGGCACAGAGCCTCCTGGGAAGAACAGGCAGTTTTTCTTTTGACAACTCATTTGCTAGAATCCTAATTATACGGCAGCCTTGGGTTGTTGTCATGGTTGTTTGTTTATCTGATAGCAAAGCCAGGGGAAAAGCGGGATGGAGAATTCCATGTTCGAGGTTAGAAGAAACTCCTTCCATTGAGTGTTCACTATCTGGGGAACCATTACAGCTACTCTTAAAAATAAGGAGCCTAACTTATTGGCCCCTGCTTGCTAATTCCTGGTTGGACAGCTTATCTAAGGATTTGCTTCTGCACTTAATCAGCCCAAAGGCAAATTCTGCTTGGCGGTGTCTCCTCTTCTGAGGTTTAAGAACACAGCGATTTCACTTTTGAGCAGCATGACCGCTCAGACAGCCCCTCTTCCTGGCCGCCAGTGTGAAGCTTGGGCTGTGCAGAACTGACTGGCCTGCTGTGTGGCACCCTGCCGTGTGGCACTCTGGAACCACCCACCCTAGTGCCTGCCTCTGTGGATTTATATTTTGCCCCCCCCCTCGCCACTGTACCTACAAATGCCTCCCACAGCTAGCAGTAGGCAGGCAGTGCCCAGAGACTCTGAGCCCCCCCAGAGACTTGACAAGCCTGCTTGAGCACCACCTGAAAAATGTGCCTCAGCTTCTGGCTGCAGCGGGGAAAGCGGTGGAGTTTAATTGGTTCTGACTTCAGCAGTCAGATCATCATTTCCCCTGGAGCGGTGCAGTGCAGGAAGGAGCATCACCTAAGCCAGGTCCGCTCCAAACGGCAGGAATTAATCAAGCGCCGTGATCATTCGTAATGGGAAAAGGGAAGGGAGCATTCAATCATTTAATTACAATATTTTGTAATTCTTAAACCACCGGCGACATCACAGAATGCTGGTGAGCAGATGCATGATGTATTTCTGTGAGAAGGCGGACATGCGCAGCAAGTGCCGTCACCTCTCTCCTTTATCACCCCCAAAGGGGCTCATTCAAATAGACAATACGACTAGGTTGTTTTTAATTACAGTGTAAACGCTGCTTTAAAAATTTGGGAGAAAGGTAAAGCATCAGTTGATAATAAAAACGCAACGTCCAGTTCTTCTTGGGTGACAGATAAAATGAGTTCAGTGTATTCTTGCTCTGCAGAAAGTGAGACACTGAAAATGAATCACTGACTTCAGTGAGCAGACTCGGCTTACAGGGCTTGGAGCAGTGCAGGCAGAGGACCCATGTTCCGCACCTGCTGCAGGACTGGCCGCATCCATCCTGCTCTGAGGCTGCGACAACTGAGCGGAGGAACAAGGTGAAATCGGTCCCCGTATGGTATCTGACAAACAGATCCACTGAGCTTCAGCTGCTGTTCTCAGTCCCTCTCCTGACAGAAGCACGTAAGTCATCAGAAGGATGTGCGAGTGGAGGAAAATGCACTCAGTGTTGAAAACGGACTATTAACTACATTGCTTCCAATGCAAGGACATCCCAATGGTAAAGTTCAATTCCAAGTTTTTCTCCCGTCAATAAATCCCCAACCAGGGAATGTCACGGTGCAGCTCACCTACCTGCAGAGCTGGCTCTTGCTACATACCTGACCTGGCTGCACTCACCTTTGCAGTGGGTGATGATTTCAACTTCAGAGAAGGAATATCCATGTTTTACAGATGAAGGCCTTTGCGATGGTCTTCAGGGGAGTTTTCCCATCCCTCTGCCTGGTCCTGAATTTCTTAGGCCTGCAGATGCATCATCGTGTAGTTCACACATTTGGTTGCATGAGCAGGAAACTGGCCGGAGCAGGAATTGCTGATCACGCTGGCTCCTTCCTCTGTTCAAGCGGTTGTACTCCTGGTTCCCAGAGGAGACAGTCCAAGGTGGCCCTGCAGCTTGAGAAGCACAATGTACTTAGGAAATTAGGACTCACAGTGGGGAGATTCCAACAAAGATAATCAATGGTCATGTGGCATTGGCATTTAATTTGCATGAACTGAAGTGAGGGTGTGGACAAGCCTGGGGAAATCCCACACCACATGCAAATGACATGAGTCACGTCCCTGCCTCACCCTACTTAATGGAACCGGCTGGGTTGAGCACGGAATTGGACCAATGTTCTTCTGCTCCTCCTACCTTTCAATCCGGGGTATTCAGGGGCAATGCTTTCCTTTGCAAACTCGCTCAAAATATTGTTCAGGCTGGCTTTGAATTGATGGCCTCAGACTCCCCCGTAGCTGGGAAGAGACACATGCCCCTGTGCCCAGCTTTGCCCACTCTCCCAAACGTTCCTGTGCATCCTTATTGCCATGCACTTCAAGAGGCAGGGCAAGCATTACCCTGCGAACGACAGCAAACCTGGGAGGAAATCCTAGCCTCTCCCGAGTGACATGTGGCACAAAGCTCACCCTCGAGTGATGGACTCATTCCTGGTGGGAAGGAGTTCCGCCTGGTACCACGCGGCCTGGCTTCTTCCCCTTGTCTATTACCAAGTTTGTGCAGCAAGAGGTAAAGGAGGAATAACAGATCATCGTAAGAACTTGAGGGCTGCCTCGGAGCTTAGGCTTCATTAAAGACTGTGTTGCTGTCGCAGGGGAGGAAAGCCTATATGGTTGGAGAGGAGAGCTTCAGCCAGCCTGAGCCTTCAAGGGAGTGGCTCCACCATTTATGCCACCCTGTGAGCAAGTGAAGTACTATGCCAGGGCCACCAGAGCCGGGTCGTGACAGCCTCTCTCTCCACAAGAAACTGAGAGGACTCAGCTGGGGACATGAAGGAAAACATCAGGTCCCACATTTGGGCAAAGACTGCCATTTTCACCCACATTCCCTGGGTGGTTCAGAAACCAAATGGTGTGGATTGGCACAAGGGGGAAACAGAGCTCATAAAGTGTGTGAGAGGGGAACAGACTCTCTCTGTGCCCCAGGTTCAATGGACTTTCAGCCAATCTCTTTTCTGCTTTATTGTTTTCTCAAGTTGTCCCTAATTTTAAAACATTATCCCAAACATGTTGGTGAATGTGACAATAAATGCTGGGATGATCTCAGAGCTTGCTGCCAACTGTCCTGGCACCAAAGCGAGATAGCGCTTAGTAGGAAATTAGCAGGCACCAGCTAATAATTGGATGCCATTCTGACTCCAGAGCTCCCAGTGTGAATGGTCCAACTCAAACCTTAGATGACATTGCTGGAGGGCTGTGCAGACCCTGCGAGTCACACCTCACAGCCACCATGCAGAAAGAGTGGGCAGCCTGCTCTCCAGGAGTGATTTGTCCATATCAGAACCTACGCCTTCATCTACCTTGTTTTCAGCTTGGCTACCCACTCGAGGTCTTTGTTTCCTAAGTTCAAGGACTATTACTGCTGGAGTGTGCTTAGAGTCTTGCTGAAAACACATTAAGTTCCTTGTAATATCAGAAGACTTTTAGCTAGTTCTGAATCAATTTCCTGTGATACTGACAACTTTCCCCAGAAGAGAACAAATCTTGGGTTGCAACTGCATGATTTCCTGCCTACTATCTCAACTGTAGCAAATTGCTCAGTCTCAGCCCTAAGCTTCCTTTTCTGGGACTGTCAACAATGAGGCCAATTAGTGACTTTGTGATATGGAAATCTGCCCATTTGTCATTGGACTGAAATCTCCAATAAATCCCAAAGGACCTAGAAAAGCATTTGATCCCTTTGTGATAATTGCATGAGCTTGTCTTCTGTAAGAAAGGCCCTTGTTCTTACACACACACACACACACACACACACACACACACACACACACACAACTTTCAAACATGTTTATCTTCTTATATGAGAAGGAACAATTACAATAATTACCATAAAAGAACACGAAAATGTTTGAGGTAGCATTTCAGAGCATGAATGGAAAGTAAGGTAAAAACACCCAATTAGTGGTTAATACCTGCCAATTTCCTCCCCTCACCCTCAGGCTTTTTATTATCATTACAAAACCCAAATTCTCTTTTCCTACCACGTGCAAAAGGAAAAACATGCCTGACAGCTGCCCTTTCCAGGCAAGCATGTTGGCCTCAAGTGCAGAAGACCTCCCGAAGACCAGGCTGCACTGTCCAGGCTGACTCTAGCCAGTGACCCCATGGGCACATGGCACATGCCAGGTGTGGGTCTCCACATGCACATGAGTGCTCCGGAGCGGTGTGTTGATGGGGAAGGTCCTGGGGGACCAGTGAGTCATTCCATAAATACTTTTTTGGCAACTGGGGGATAGCCTTAAGCTGCTATAAAAAGGGAAACCAGACCTATTTTCTTTACGCCAGTACATTAAAAGTGTAAAGAGGGTCCTTTGAGGAATACCTGCAGGAGCATGTGAATTAACTAGGTGTTACGTTGGAATGATGGGGGCCATGTGACCACTAAGTGAAAAGGACACTGTCCTGTCACTGGGGCTGTAGGCGCCACTTAGGCGAACAAGCAGTGGTGTTTGGTCGCCTCACTGGCGGCCTAACTTCAAAATCGCTCCTCGGAGAGGCAATGGAAGGGGATTGTTGTGAAACCCGAGGCTTCCACCACGGTTGATCGGGTTGATCGGTTGGTCTGCCTTTGTGACCCGTGGGTCCAACAAGGGCAGGATGCTCAGCAGGAAGGCGAGGCTGGCAGGACAAGGAAGGGAGGAGACCCATCTGCTTAGAATCAGCCAGGGGGGCGTGACTCAACACTGGGGAGGATGAGGTGGGCTGTGAGATCAAATACTGCCAGAATTCCCATTTTCTTTGGCATTTATCATTTGAATTAGGATAAGAGAGATGATTTCAAATCAAAGCCAAACCAACCAATTGGCAGCTACTGTCAAGTTGAACTGTGAAGATTTTCAAAGCCCAGTATAACAATGGACCAGGTATCTACATGGGCAACACTTCCTTCCCGTCCCCAAGTGATACTAAGGGTTACTTCAGGGTCACTCACGGTATTCTGGGAAGGTGGTGCCAAAGGGCTATTGGCTACTCAAAAGTACCCACAGATCCCAGGTGTCCTTTTGCTGTTCCTACTCTACAAAAGACCTAATTTGTTAATTTGTGGGGAGACATGAAAGTTAGTGAGCCCACAACAGCAGGGGCCTGAGACTGGGCAGTACCCCAGAAAGGCCATGGTGCACAAGGGAGAGGCGAGAAAGAGTAAAGTCTACCGCTGTTTATTTGGCCTTGTATCTGCTCAATAGTTTATCATAAGACCCCCACTGCCAGGTAGCTATCCTCTGGCAGCCAGGTAGAACAGAACGGCAATGGGATTATTTTACGAAGCCGAGCTTTGCTCTCATTTTGTGCGCTGAGTTACAAATGTGCCCTTTCTCTGTGGGAGTGTAAGCAGCAGGGTCTTGGGGACAGCAAAGCTGAGGGGGTGTGGCAAGAGAAGGGGCTCAAAGAAAGAGGCATTGAGATGGACACACGGAAGAAGGCAGGTGGTAGAGGATTGGAAGCCCTTCCTTTGCCTATCCTTCCAGGCCTCCGCAGGTCCTTGTCTGTCCCCAGCAACATCTTGACAGAACCCACCTGCTCTATTCCTTCTACACGCTCTTTCAAGAAAGAATAAACACCTTTGGGGCTGGTGCTGTGGGTCAGTTGTAGAGCACTTGCCCAACACATGTGAGGACTTCTCTTCAATCCCTAACACTGCAAACTCAATTACTACCTTTTGAAAGAGAGATTTCTTGGACAGTACAGAATAACTTTTCTTGGGTATAGTCATTATCAGAAAGGCTTGATTCAATGAATATACTATGAAAAATTTAACTGTGCTTTAGTATGGAGAGATGAGGAAATATAGCATGCTAGTTGTCCAAGAGCACACCTCTAAATGTCACCACCCTGGCAGAGCTTAGCGATGTCATGCAGTGCATCTGTGTGGTCGTGTAGTACATCCACATGAATTGTCTGGTCTTTCTCCAGGGCCAAGTTTTGTGCAAGACACACATTCCCATTTGGGCAATAATCAGACCACATTCACTGCCCTGTCTCTGCCAAGGCCTGTAGACTGCTACATTGTTCTCCTTTCGAGCCTTAGGTGTAGACTAAAGTCATGTTTAATGAAAGAAGGGACAATCTTTTATTTTTTGAGTACTTAGTATTTGGTTTCAAAAAAATGACCTATTATTATGCTAATAACTTGCAATTTCTGTTTGGAACATACTAAAAATGGCAACTAAGTTTACAGGAGTAGAGCAATTATGAGAATGGGAATAAATTTTAAAAAACCTGTTTAGCTTTATATCAAACATATAACAAGTACTCTTTTTTTTCTAATTTATTTTAATTTATGAGAGAGAGAGGGAGAGAATGGGCATGCCAGGGCCTCTAGCCACTGAAAATGAACCCCAGATGTATGCACCACATTGTGCATCTGGCTTATGTAGGTTCTGGGGAATCAAACCTGGGTCCTTAGGCTTCACAGACAATTGCCTTAACCACTAAGCCATGTCTCCAGCCCTTTTTTAAAAAATTATTTATTTTTTTATTAGAGAGAGCAAGAGCTCTTTACCTCATGTTTAGTTGTTACATTTGGTCTGCCTTAATGGATAGCATTTTCCTGGGATTAAGCAACCCTCGGAAGTATTGTGACAGTCCAGAGTATGGAAAATGTGATATCCTCCTGAGCTGAGTCTGTGTACTGAACACAACTTTACAATATGCCCGAGGAATGATGGTTAGGGTTTTATTGTGGATTAACCATGGTCATGACCAAGCGTAAGACACAACGAGCATTTCAGCCCTCGCAGTAACATTCAAGGGGAGGAGGAGACAGTTAGACTATATACCTACATCTTAAACTGCACTGTATCCCAGCTCAGCTGCTGATTGTCCAGCTTGAAGTTGCAGCTGAAAATCTGTGCTGCTAGATCCCAGTTCGTCCTTTGCAGGGCTTTTCCACAGGAGCTCAGTAAAAAGGGGGACTCTATAAAACACACACCTAACAAAGCATGTCAGCAGCCCGAATGGGGCGAGCCAGTCCAGAGCGGAGAATTCCAATAAATAAATAAAGTTGAACATTTATTGCCAACAATCATGTCACTGGGCCAGAGGAAACTGGAGCCGGGCAGCTGGGAGGGGAGGAATCTGCAGCCGGAGAAGGCTAGGGAAGGAGCCCGGCCTTAATTTATTTATGGTGTGCAGATGAAGAGACAACTTTCCATATGAGGAGCAGCCTAAAGGAGGAACTGGCTGGCTAAACCAGGAAGAGATCCAGAGAGTGCGTGCAACAAAAGGGGACTAGAATAAAAATGACAGGCAGTAAAACAATACAAATTTAAAATCCTGTAACTTTCAGACATAATTTAGGGTTGAAAGAAAAGGGGGAAAATTTTTAGCTTTGCTGGCTTTGGGACAATTTTCCAAGATGCCAAAGACATTAAGCAAAATGAAAGTGCTGAGTTGAAGACCCAGTGTGCCTGGATGCCTTCCTAGCTCTAAGTCTAGTTGCTTCTGACAATGTGTATTCCTAACAAGTGAAGGGGTGACTTTGCATTTAGTGCATGCATACGTTTCCCACCTGGCAAATATCTGTGTATTTTTCCACGAATGTTCTTCAATTCTGTAGGGTTCCAAGCTGACAGTGAAACAAGCCTGCCCTAAAGAGGCTGAGGGTCTCTTGTGGAAGCAGATAAGCATAATGCATTTCTGCATGGTGTGTGTGTGTGTGGGGGGGTGTGTGTGTAGGGGGTACTGAACTAGTTACTCCAGAGGGGCCCAGAGGGACTATTAATAGTGGGGAGGTGTAGACCAGGCTCAGATTTGAGAAATGCCAGCCTCAATAAATGTACTCTTTGTACAAAGATGCAAATGTCTGTGGCTCTCTTTCATCCCTTCAGTCTGTACTTGAGGGCTACCTGGCTGTTTTCAATTATCTTTAGGTGGAATAATATACCTCTTCCTCCTCCTCCTTCAAATTTGGCCAAAAGCATAATAACCAGCCACCTGTTACCACATGGTCCAAATGTCCCAGATATTTGATGTATATCTCAAGGCTCTTCCTAACTATGCCTAGAAGTGGGACTGTCTCTGTCACTGAGTGTACATGCCAGTGTGAGTGTGGGTGCCTGCATGCCACAGCACGTGTGTGGGGGTGAGAAGACAACTTGGGATAATGGCTTTCACCTCTTACCTTGTTTTGAGGTAGGGTTTCTTGTTCACTGCCATGTATGCCAGGCTAGCAGGCTTGCTAGCTTCCAGAGGATTCTTCTGTCTCCATCTTCCTTCTTGCTATAGCCAAACTGGGATTACAGATGCCCATGCCACAGCATCTGACTTTATATGGTTTCTAGAGACCTGAAGTCTGGTACTCCAGCTTGTGTGGCAAGCATTTTATCCACTGAGCCATCTCCTCAAGCCCTTGTCACTGTAATTTTATGGCTAGAATGGTGTCTAGAAAGGGTCTCTGTCAGTCACAGGAAGTAAGCATAAGGACACTTTATTCTAACCCACATGGCTTCTGGGAAGGCCAGCTTGGGACCGTGCCAGTAACACTGCATCTGCAGAAAGTTCTCCCACAGCTACTTTAGTTCAGTTATCCTTCCTATCTTCCTACCTCTTCAGGGGCTCTGCCTGCCTTTCTCTCTGAGGAAGTACTGATATCCTTATTTTGGGTGGCACTGGGACTGTACCCTCTGTCCCACAGGGGACATTTGCAACAAACATCAGACCCTCCAAGATGTCCCTGCTCAAGTTTTCTTTTGGCACCGGGAATTAAAGCCAGTACCTTGCACTTTCACCAGAGTGACCCACATCCTCTGTCCAGGGAGTTTTTGTTAGGATGAGTAGTGATTGCCTCTTTCTCTGCCTGTACCCCACCCCATGGATCAGTGCCTTGATGACTTGCCTAAATTCAGTTAGCAGCCCAGGCCACTGCTCTGAATCGTATGCATCCTAGGAGCCTGAGTGTGAGCCTCTGCTCTGTCCCCATTCCCAGCTCGCCACTTCCCTGCAGAGACTGTCTATGCTCTCGCTTTAAGACTGTGTGGCAAAGCACCAGTCACACATGGGGACTCATAGCCAAGGATGCCAGACTTTCCACCACCTGCTGGATCTTCTGCTCATTCAATTCACCTTTGCCCCTGGCCAACTGGATAGCATTTCTGAATTACTACTTTATACCCAAGGCTGAGGAAGTCTATGAATCATTCCAGTGTGAATGTAAGTAGTAATCTTAGTAGATGTCATTTTTATCATCTATAAAACCAATCTCATTTCCACTCCCTAGCCACCCCCCACCCAGAAAATGCACTGAGTGGTACACATTAGTAATTGAAGGAAGGATCCGAATGTAGCAAACATGGGTAGGCTAAGGGAATCCGAAACTGAGTAAAATGACCACCTGATAGACCATGGCAAAGTTCTCCCAAGAATTCCAAACCTATCCTTGTCTACTCAAATTTACAAAGCTTTTCAAAAAAGGCAAGGTCCAAGTTTTGCCTTTTTGCACTATTTCAACCAGTTCTTTTTAAAGCTATGCATTTAAAAGATGACTTAAGACTCACCAGTTTATCAATCAGAATTTAATTCTTCTGTTTGGTAACTTTCTTAAGCACAGGAAAATGTCAGGCCATGCCTGGGCAAACAGAGCTAGCCACAAGCACAATATTCCCATCCAAAGGTGATGAGTTTAGGGGGTGGGTGCTCAAACTCCCCACTTCTGAGGAAATCACTTTGCAACTAAGATGCCCAGAAACTTCAAATGTTAACTTTTGTAATTCAAGGTAATTTCCCAGGAATTTAAGAGGCAATCATTTACTCTTGACTTTCAAAGAGAACCTGGGCTTGAAAGGCACAGTTGTATCTAAAATTGATCAGCTGGCGACAACCCTCTGAAGTTGTTGGGAGTGAGAGAAGGCGCCGGAGACTCTGACACATCTGGGCTGCACCAGTTAGTTCACCTTCCAGGTTGTAAATTTTCTGGCCCCAAAGACTTCTTGAAAATAACTTTCTACCAAGAAAGTGGATTTTATTATTAACTGAAGTAGTAAAAAAAATTATATTATTTTGATATGGAACACTATAGCTGTAAGACTTGCCAACTACCAATCTTCAAGGACTTCAAGGTCATTTAAGAAAACAGCAAAGTTATATAAAAAAATCTGTCTTGGAAACATAGATTTTAAATTATGGTAGAAGAAAACTATTAACATGGCTGTTCCATAACATATCCAAATAAACCTGAGGCTTTAATAAATATCAACATTTAACATCTAACTCAATAGATACTATGGCTGGGACAGAAATGAGTTATCACCTAGAAAATGTTCACATGTGCTGATTAATATAAGCAGAAAATTTTGGGGTAAAAGGGCACAAGCGAACACACACATTCTTGCTAAGAATCGTATCTGAGAAAATCTATAGTCCTCTATACACTTCAATCTCCAAAGTGTTTTATTTATTATGAAATGAGGTCTAAGATATTGAGAAGTCAGTACATTGGGCTGTTTTCCAATTTTATTTTTTGCATGTGTATGTATGTGTGTGTGTGTAGGTGCACATGAGGGCCCATGGTGGTCAAAGGGTGATGTTGGTGTTTTCCTCAGTCACGTTCCACCTCACTTTTGGAGCCAGGGTCTCGCACTGAACCTGGAGCTGATTCATCTAAAAGAACTAGTCAGCAAGTCCTAGGCTGTGTTGCTCCTCAGTGTCGTGCTGCATATACAGGCACGGTCCTCATTTTGTGAGTGCTGGGGAATCTTATTAGCTTGCATGGCAGGTACTTTTGCATACTGAGCCCTCTCCACAGCTCTAGTACATAGACTTTTAAAGTACATATAGTCAGAATAAAATGCATTCATGGTACATATTTTATTTTTTAAGAAAATATAACTATGTACAAAAATTATCTCTGTGCGTTCAGGTTGACACTGATGCACTGGGTTTCTTATGATATAATTAAATACTAATACAAAATGCAGGGCTGTGATAGAAAGGTGTTAGGAAAACTCTCTTTAACCCAGGGGTCTACAGGGTGTCACTTCTTGGCTTCACTTGTAAGTGGCAGTGCTACTTGGCTGGGGGTTGCACTTAAGATAGCCCAGAGTTTGGAGGGGTCCTCACAGTTATGCTGCTGCCTCCAATGGAGGAGCAGGTCTTCCTTCCGACCCAGTGTCTGGGCACAGAGGAGGCAGTTAAAGCCGGAATGGGACCAGAGAAGCCCAGTGTGGGGGCTGGGATGCGCAGGGCCCGGGGGGCCATTTACTCCTGGTTGGCCACCTTCATTTTCGGGGAGCGTCTCCACCTGGGTCTGATGCTGGGCGGACACCTGCCTTTTTGGCTTCGGAAGTGCACGTGAGTCTTCCGCAGAGCTCCAGGGCTTCAGCTGCTTTCTTTTGCCCAGGCGCTGCTTCTGGTCAGGAGTGGAGGCCCTGCTATCTGGTAAGATCACCTCTCGTAGCCTTCCCTGGACTTCCTCCCCATGCACATGAAGCAAATGAAACTTGATTTCGGCGAAAGACTGAGCAGTGATCTGACAGCGGCCACACCTGATCTGTAACTTGACTTCTTCAACGTGGTTTAGAAGGAAATCTTCTTCCAGGCTTGACTTGCTTTCCCTGAAAAGGGTGAAAAATACTTCATATAGGATTTCACAGAAAAGCACAATCAGAACACTCTCTCTCTTCTCCCCACCCTCCTCACTCTGCCTCTCGTTCTTTACAGCCTACAGGGATCAAACAGCCCTGCTGGTAAGAGTAGAGGATGGGACACAGGAAGACTGCCCAGAAAACCCCAGCTGCCACTCCGGGGGGGTCACAGTCCACTTCAGAAGATTCATGCATCTTTCCCAGGTGAGTCACCTCCCTGTGGGGTGTTGGCAACTTGGAAGAGTGAGTTGATCCCATGCAGCCATGTGGTGCTTCTGGAGGCAAGCGTCCTGTCCCACCACTGGCTGGGGCCTGCAAGCCCTCACCTCGAGCACCAAGGGCAGTCTGGACATTTTATTCCAATATCAAAATCTAACAACAGGACAACAAGTAGGAAGGGAGGTTCCCTTGCACATTAGTGCAAAGTACGGAAGCAGGAAGGGGGACATAATTGCCTAAGAAAAGGAAGTCAAAACATTAAAGAAGTGACAGGACAGGAGCCCCTTATTTTTATCCATTATGGCATCGAATGGAATATATTTAGAGCAACTGGGACAATAAACAGCAAACACACCGAGGGTGAGAAGCTAAGGTGTTGGCAGAGTTCACCACTCATCCCTGACAGTCACTGCAGCGGAAAGGGGGTGCTTGTGGCTTACACGGAGGACACTTCCCTGGTTTATTACTGCTCAAATGCCTGTTACCGTGTGACAGAACAGTGCTTGCAGAAATGGACCACACAGCAGAAAGTTACTCTGGCCTGAAGGGAAAAATAAAGCATCTGTAGAGGATTGTGAGCACCTGTGGTGTGGTCAATTGCAGCAAACCCTCCAGGGCCAATCTGTGTCGCAGGTGCTGTGGGGCGGGGCTCGCTGTGCCACAAGTTGTGTGTACATGGAGTTGGGGAAAACGACTTTATACCAGTAAGTATATATAATTTACTATTTCATTTAAGATGCAAATCTGTCACTGAATTGTCCCCAGGATACCTCAACTTAGCATTTATGCCCTGGCTCACGAAGGCTAGAGGAACTACTAAATACTACGATTGTCTGAGACCAGAGCTGGAGGTGGGTGTAGGTAGCTTATTTCAGCCTATGAACTTCTTGTTATCTGTGGATAGGGCCTTGAAATCTGGATCCTCCCTCTTCTACCTCCCAGTGCTGGGATGGTAATGTGTGTCATACCATACACTGCCTTATGAAATTTTAACCCAAGAGATGTTTTCACAAAATCTTCAGAATATGGAATCGGACCCTCTTCCCCAAATCAAGACAGACAAGTTCTTCCCCTCAGTGAGCACTCACCTATCAAGTGAGCCATCCGGCCCTTGCACAGCAGCGTCTCTGTTCTTCAGCTCACTGGGGGAGGGCTCTGTGCTGATCACAACTCTGTGAACCTCCCTCAGATGGCCAAAGTAGACCCGGATGTGACCAAACACCTTAGCACAAAACTCACAGCACACAAGCTTCTTTGGGCGGTTCTCGCCATGGTGAAGTTTCATGTGTGTGCTGAGGCTGCCGGGATGGACATAGGCCTTGTGACAAATCCGACAACTGTAAGGCCGTCTGTTGGTGTGTGCATTCATGTGGTCCACAAGGTGTTGTTTGAACTGGAAGGGGTAGTTGCAGACGTGACATTTGTACCAAGGCTTCTTAATGCCAGAGAATCCGTTTCTGTACGCAGAGCCAGGTTTAGGAGCAGGGCTGTTGTTCTGCCTATTGCCCAGGTATTTAGAAGCCAGTGAGTTACTTAGCACAGTCCCCTGTCCTAGGCTGTTGGGCATTTGGGATTGTACTGCAGCGGCAGGAGAGGCCAAGGGAGCCAACGCAGACATGACAATGACAGGTTTGGGCATAATGCTCCGATACTTTCTCAGAGCCCCAGGTTTCTGGTCTCTGGATTCTTGGGATTGTTTTTTGACCTTTCTTTGCCATCCTTACACATATTCATAATGCATTTCCTTCTTTTCCCCTGAAATGCCAAAACGTCATCGGGTACCTTTCGTTTTCTTCCTCTTCTCTTTGCAGGGCCACCGTTGAGTTTTGCTTTGTGGCTGAGATCCAGTCTGGTGCCAGGACAAAAGGCGCTTTCACGGCTGCTCTGCTTTGAGCCCCATGGAGCAGGTATTTTGCTGGCCGTTTTGGCGGCTGCGCTCACTCCTGTGAGGGAGGACTTCTCACCGTCTGCCCCACGTCCAGAGGAAGAGCAGTCTGCCACGTCAGCATCTGGTTCAACCTTGACCACCTCAGTCGTTTTCAGTCGTGAATAGGGTAAGATGGCCAGTTTACTCACAGGGGCGAAAGAGACCAGCTGAACTGCACTGCTGAAAGTGGCCGGTGACAGACTGGCTGTGGCTTGCGCAGAACCACCTTGTTCTGTGCGCTCTTCTGTGGCAACAACAGGTTTAGCGGGGACTTCTGTGCTCGCCCAGCTTGCCTTCTGTGGAATCTTTGAGGGGTGCTGTGCTACAGAGGGGTCCTCTGGAATGCCCGATGTCAGGGTGTCAGGAGGGTCTGTATCTCCTTGGCTGCTGATCAGAGGAGCTGAGCCGATGCTGACTGGTGCTTGGTCTAATGAGACCATTTGCTTGAATGGACTGGGTTTGCGTGGGAGCTCATGATGGGCTTGTGAGGGAGGGGACATCTGACAACATGTCTGGACTTCATCAGGGGGGGTATGACAGCTAGTCTCAGGAGCACTCATGCCCCACTTCTTTCTTAGTCCTTTGTTACTTCTCAGTGGTCTGTATCGAGGAATGGGCAGTTTAAGGTTTTCAGGCAGGGACATTCTGGGCTTCTGAACTGGCTGAGCTGAGGCAACATTTGGCAAAGCAACAAGAGAAAATGTCCCCTCCTGGCCAGCCACCTGCATCAGGGCATAGTTCTGTGTGGGCATGCCCAGGGACTTGGAGGCAAGGGAGGGTGCCAGATTCCCTTGATCAGACATTGATGGTGAAGGACAGGGTAGTATTCTGGATGTTAGGACTTTGGGCACAATTTTTGGTGCAATGCTCCTAAACTGACTCTTATTCTGCAGACTTTTCCCACTTTGTTTTGTTCCAGATGGGATATTTGGTTCACCTGTAAATATAATATAAAAGTTATTGTGGTGTAACTGTCCCATTACTCAAAGTTCAAATAATGATTTGATTTCAATTCCTTGGCCTACCCTCCACCCTTCTGAGCACCTGCCTGTGTCTTTCAAGACCAGGGTTGAAGGTCAACTCATGGCTAGCTCCCTAAGAGGTAGGATTTTCCTTCTCTGTTCCAGGGCTTCAATTTGACTAGAGATGGTTGTCCACCAAACACAGAGTTTCCAGAGAGCTGGGACTCTGAACTTCTGGTTCCTGTATTTGGTAATTCCATCCATCTAGCCTCTCCATCTACCCAACGATGACCCATCTTCTCAAGTCTGGACAACTCCACCTTCTTTCCTGCCCCCTGAACAGCAAAGTCTCTCTGCAATAGTCCAGTGTCTCTCATTTCATGAGCTTTATGAGCATGAAGCCAGTACGACACTCAGCTCCAAGTTATCCTCTGCATGTCACCTCCAAGTTACCCTCGCGTGTTTGTTTGAGACAAACATGTCTGTATCAAACCTGCCTTTTACTCAGCGTCAGGACACACTATTTGACCCACTGGTAGTGTAATCTGTTTTGTGCAATGGATGAATTCCAGACCGAATGCTGGCTTTGTTGCGAATTCCCCATATGACTGTGAATTTGTTCTCACACCTTTCTGTTTATGTGCACTTTTGCAATTAAATCAACAGCATTAAAAAAGTTGATGTGACAACTTAAAAAAATAATGAACAAAGCCTAAAGAGACAAAATGATAAAGATACAGAGACAAAGGGGAAAGTGCCTGAACACACAAAAAGCACCTCCTAGAGTACTAACGGGAACAATTTTAACTGACAGAAAAACATTTCATTCACCTCAGATTTACTAGCCTGACCAAAGACCAATTACTACAACCTTAATAGAACAATTAAGGAAACACTTTGGTGCCCTGCTTCTAAGGCTCAAGGTCACAAGGCCTGGTTGTGGAGAAGTCTCATTTCTAGGGTCTCATATTAATCAAACTTCACCTTGGCTTACATTTACCAAGCACATACACTATTCTAAGACTTGGCAATTACAAGCACATATTCTCTTTCTTGAAACACCTGAATCTGTAAGGCATTCATAGTTAAATCTACTGCGATGTGTATATCAAACTGTGTTGGTATTAATAACACACAGTCAAATAAAGATGAAGGCTTATAAATTTTTTTATTCAGTTCAGGGTTTTGTCTCCAAATGACTTAGGTACCGAACTTCTGATTTCGGATTTTGGAGCTATGTGTAAAGAGACTGAAGAGCCATTTGTTTGAAGGATACTGGGAATGGGAAGGTAATCAGTGATCTAGTGAAATAGAGAATTCAAAATTAAGCATAGATTTGAAAACCTATGTAGTGAATTAATAATGTGGTAATTAGCAGCAGAGTACGAATAAGTTGAAAAGCACATTGACCAGCTTACTTTATAAGGTGTTTGATGGAAGGAAAAAAGGCATTAAGAAGCATTTCAGATCCAAAAATAGAACAGTTGCTTACCCCATAGCATGTGTGCCACTACTGTACTGGTATGTAACATCCTGCTTGGCTTGTGGATTTTGTAGCTTGCAGGATCCTTTGCTTGTTCAGACTATTGGGGATCTTTATTTCCTAGCAGTTCACATAGCACTTTCCAGTAGTACAAGAGGTAGCCAGCAGGAAGCTGGCTTCATCTCAGTTCTAGCATGATGGCTCAGTGGGAGGAAATTCATACCTCGTATTGAGGACCAAGCAAGAAGCCCATGGCTTGGAAAGTCAGCAGACCCTACAGGGAAGCTTCCACTATTCTTTGGCTAAAAGGCCCATCAAAAAGTCTTCTACGTGTCTATATTTTCCCCTTTGATCTATGCTGCTCTCACTCTTGGCTAGAGAATCTGCTTTGTACAGATGGCAGTGACTATTAGGGAGACCCAAGAACCATCAGCACAACAAGGAAAGAAAGCCAGCTTCCTAGCATGAGTAGAGTGATCGCTATCACATCTGCCAGGGCCCAAGAGACATTACAGAGGAAGTGGTAGATTAAATATGAGAGCTGCTCTCATTGCTAGCTTGAAAACCTTTTTCAGGGAAATGGCAGAGACAATAAGGAGACTCAAAACTCACCAAAGCAGAAAATCAGAGTATATGGAGGACTCAACACTAAAGGAGACTTATCTGTTGCACAGCGCAGGACCTTGGAAGAGGCCACAAGGTGGGAAGTTGTACTCTACTCTGTAGCGTTGCCCCCCACCCTGCTCCCCGCACAGAGACTGACTGGAGCACCGATGACCCCACAGTGAGTATTGACACCACCACTGAGGAGGGCCTTCAGGGGAATGAGGGCGAGAGAGAAGGAACATGAGAGTACAACCCAATGGGAATATGACCAATATGCAATATGTTTATAAGATAAAGTTCTCAATAAAAAACAAAAAGAAGCATTTGACTCAGTAGCTTGCATGAGAGTAGGAAGGCCAAATGCTGTTGTCTGGAAGAACCAGATAGGAAACTATATAATCTGACAATTTACAGTTTTTTTCTTGGCCTCTTTACCACAAAGCCTATGGCAAGTGGCTGGTCAGGCACCTCAGCAAACTCATCTGCATGCCCTACCACTTTTCTCCTTCTCCTACCAAGTTTTAATATTTGAGTTTTATTTTCATAATCTTTCATTTTCAGCCTTGTGATCTGCTCTTTTGGGAAAAAAAATCAAAGTTGAAAATATATATTTAGGATGGAATTTGTAGAAGAGTAAAATTACTTTTAGCCTTTAGTATCTACAGAGAAATCTCAGTAAATAATTGCATTAAGAATGGTCTGTGGGCTGCAGAGATAGCTTAGCAGTTAAGGCACTTGGCTGCAAAGCCTAAGGACTAAGGTTCTATTCTCCAGGTCCCAAGTAAGCCAGATACACAAGGTGGTGCATACATCTGGTGTTCGTTTGCAATGGCTAAAGGCCCTGGCATGTCTATTCTCTCTCTCTCTCTCTCTCCCTCCCTCTGTCTCAAATAAAAATTTAAAAAAGAATGGTCTTTGCATCCACATAACAGATTCCCAGTGGAAAAAGAGAGAGAGAGGAAAACAGTAAGTCATTTACATATAGTTCTTACTACTAAATGAGCAGAAAATAAGCAGCTAGGGCTGCAGGAGTGGCTTTGTGGCAGAGGGCTTGTCTTGCTCTGGGTTTGATCCCAGCCACTGAAAAAAAAAATATATATATATATATTAAGAAGAGCTAGAAGAAAGGCTGTTTTGCCTTTACTTAGTCATAAATCTTCTTGAGATATGTGTCACAAACATGTCACCACAAAGGCCTATCACCTCTCTTGTCTACTCACAAATGCCTATCTATTGGTTCTTCATCTGAGAGTCAAAGTCAAGTCCTGGCAATGGCCTAAAAGGCCTCCTGCCACTGGGCTCCTGGGAGACAGGGCTATCTCTGCCTCAGTTTTTTTTCACCTATTCCCCACTGCCCAGCAAAAGAAGCCAGACAGCACCTCCTGAGGGCTGCTGTGCTCACTGTCCCAGGGCCTATGACAGTCACCCTCAAAAAATACTTGCTACATTATTTGGGTTCATTTTCTTTGCCAATTAAAGAATTAAGAGGCAGGGAGGTACTTTAAAAGAAGTTTGTTTTAGAGTAAGAGGAGAAGAAAGGGGAATAAAAGCAGACTCCTCAGAGAAAAGGGGATTTTCCATGGGGGCAGTTTCTGTAGGAACTGAACCTGAATGTATGACTGGTTGGCTTGAATGAAGGTGAGTGGCGCTGATTGGTTCTAGGTACATCTGCACAGGTCTCTGGAAGCTTGTCAGGCCAGCCTACCAAGGAAGCCCAGCCCATGGGGGTGGAGGGGTGGGGGGGAATTTGCCCAGGCCAGGAAGTGGAGGAGTTACCACCCGCTTCATGTGACATCATGGATTGTCAAGGCTCCTCTTCCTATTCTGCCTGACTGAGAAAGCTGACTTCTACAGTGTGTCAGAAGCTTTGCTCAAGTGGCTGTTCTCCAGCTGATACATTTAAAATGACTCCTATCATGAACTGCTGTGGTTTGAACACGGCTGTCTGTTGCAGTCAGGTTCATATTGCTGGTAGAAATCACACAACCAAGAGCAGCTTCTGGGAAAAAGAGCTTTATTTTGGCTTTCAGGATTGACGGGAAGCTCCACGATGGCAAGGGAAAACGATGGCATGAGCAGAGGGTAGACATCACCCCCTGGCCAACATAAGGTGGACAACAGCAACAGGAGAGTGTGCCAAACACCGGCATGGGGAAACTGGCTATAACACCCATAAGCCCGCCCCCAACAATACACTACCTCCAGGAAGCGTTAATTCCCAAATCTCCATCAGCTGGGAACCTAACATTCAGAACACCTAAGTTTATGGAGGACACCTGAATCAAACCACCACACTGTCCCTCAAGGGACCAGGAGTGGGAGGCTTGGCTGGCTCTCAGGCTCAGAGTGTTGTGGAACCCTAAAAAGGTGAGGCATACTGGGAGAATTGTCTTGAGAAGGGACTGAACCATTTCTCATGGACCCCAGTTAGATCTCATAAGAGAAATATTACAGAAACCCGGGCCTGGCCCTACCCTGCCTGTTTGGCAATACTGTTTGGACTTTACAAACCTCTGTCTTCCTAAGTAGCCTTTCTCAAGTATTTCATTATAGCATCAAGAAAGAGAGTAATACAACTCCTTGCCCTTTTGTTCCTGTGTTAACTTTCTCAAGAACACTTGTTCCCTTTAACATATAATCATATTAAATCTGCTCTCTCCATGGAATAAAGCCCTGAAGATGGGGAGCTTGTCTGTTTCTTCAGGGCCTAGAATATTGCCCAGGACTTAGCAGATATCTGTTGAAGTTGTGGACCAATAAATAATATAGTCATCAATGAGAAAAATAAAGAATTTATAGATTACACCCAGAAAATTTTCTTAAAATTAGAAAATGAATAAATAATTTAAAACTGGCATTTAACATTTAAAAATTTCTGAAAATTAGAACATCATTCATTGCCAGAATAAGCAAACAGGCCTGCACTGTGTGAAAATCCTTTCCAGCAAGAGAAGAAGGTAGACCAACTGACTAATCAGCAGAGGGAATAACAGGAGAACAGTAAACTAGAGCAATTACAGCAGCAAAGAACAGCTGTTAAAGAGAAGACATGCCCAGAGGGAAAGGGGACAGGAGGACGAGAACAGCTAGGACTTTACGTCAGCCTGAAGAGAAGTGACAACAGATGATGCAGCAGGACCAGTAAAGAGGATCGAGGGGGCCTGAAGGTCTTCAAAGACTTAAGCTAGAAAGGAGCCTTTTATCTGTGTGCATGTGTGTGTGCGTGCATGCCAGAGAACATTGGAGCCCCACCCTATTACTTTTCTGCCTTATTTTCCTAAGAAAGTCTCTTTCAGAACCTGCGGCTCCCCACTTTTTGAGTAGACTGGCTAATCAGTGAAATCCAGCAATCATCCTGTCTCAGCCCCCCTCAGGGCTGGGGTTGCAGGCATGTATGGCCACACCCAGCTTTTTATGTCGGTGTTAGGAGTTGAACTCAGGTCCTCGTGCCTCTATTTAGCTGCTGAGCCATCTCCCCAGCCCCAGGCCTTCCTATTTTTATGACTAAGTATAAGGAAGTGATCATCTGACAGGTATGATTTTTAGCATTGCACATTTATATACTTCATTCAGTCCTACCAAATGGGAATGAGCCGATTATGGAATTCAGTTTGATTCACTGATATCTAGAAGTGTCTACATTATGATGGAAATAAAATTGTACAGGAAAAACAATGGCATTCAAAGAAAAAGGAGGCCATGATGGTTTCAGAATCACCTAGGAGACAAGCCTTGGGGTGTGTCTCTGAGGGTTCTTCAGATGTCCAACTGAGGGAAGACTCGCCCTGAATGTGAATGGCACTATCCTACGGGCTGAATAGAGAGGAAAAAGTGAGGAAGAGAGCACAGCATTGGCAAGTCATCTCTGCTTGCTGACTGGACACAATGTGACCGCTACTTGACGCTCCTGCCGCCACGGCTTCCGAGCCATGAGGGACTGCAGCCTCTCAGTCTGTCATTCAAATGAACTCTTCCTTTCTTAAGTTGCTTTTGCCAGGTATTTTGTCACAGCACTGAGAAAAGTAGCTTCTATAGAGGCCAGCTGTGGTTTGGGACAAAGGACATACAGAGGGCAACTAGCTCTGCTCCAGCAAGGACAAAGGCTGCCTGTGTGCCAGCCAGTGGACTCAGGGCTCCTCATGTTCCACAGCCTGTGGTGCCAGGCAGGTGCTGGTGCCAATGCACTCAGTTCTCCTCATACTCCCCAGCTTGTTGTGCCAGTCAGAGGGCTCCATTCTCCTAATGTTCCTTGGTATGTAAAGAAGCAGAGGACAGGGTAGAAAGCTTCTCAGCTGGCTGATGATCAATGGTCACTAGTTACCACCACGTCTGGGCCTTGTCAGTATATTTAGTTCAGAAGTGCTTGCCTGGATTCATCAGGAAGTACACACAAAGAAGAAGGGCCCCATACGAATAGCCATTCCTGAGTTCCACTTCCCAGAATCATTAAAAGTAGGAAATGAAACTGGTATTATTAGGAGAAATGTGAGGTAGGATAAAGAGAGCAAGGCCACAGAAAAGGAAGGAGAAAAAAAAACCCCAAGCACCAGGAATGAGTTAAATGTCCATGCTGACAGTCATCCAAATACACACTGATACTTGCACCATTAAAGCGCTTAAGTTAAACTGATAAGGAAAACCCTCAAACTATGAGATATGGTTCATTATCACTTGGATTACAGGCAACAGAGGACTAGGATTAAAGGGCTCTGTGAGGTGGGGGCAGCTGGGGGAACTGAGATGTGGAGACTGGAACAGGTGCTTGTTCTCCTCTGAGCACCTCTCATTCTCAGGAGGTGCTCATAAATAGTAAAAGGAAAAGGAAAGTTAGCCAATTTGAACCAGTTTCCTAAAACAAGGTCTTTGCCCTATTTATGAGGATATGTCTATACATCAACGACCACCTCTAGAGACACAGTCTGAATGGATCATGTCTTTTATTTTCCTTGACCAGAATTGCTGACGCCCAGAGAGGTAGCCCACTAATCTGACAGGCAACACATAACCACCTCCTCATCTGAGGAGGATGAGAGTTCATCACCTCCCAAGCACAAGCGGGTCTGAGACTTGTTCCCTGAATCATCTGGCTCCTTGGGATGCAAGAAGGTGATCTGCCATACAGGTCAGTTGTGCTACTGTAACTTCAGATTTAAGGCAGTGTGAACAACAGGGATCTTTAGAGAAGAAAATGGCATTATGTTGTGTGTAACTCTGAAACACTGGGGAAGTGGGACTGCTGGAAGCCTTTCTTGGCAACAAAGTTACAACAGTGGCTTACCCCACTCCACATTTACAAGGCCGTCACAGATGGCGTGATCTAAAGCCCTCACCTGCACCTACTAAATCACAGAGCTGTGCACAGAATAATGAGAAGGAGAAATTTCCACTGACATTCATAATTTCTGGAAATCCTGCAAAATTACCCATAACAGTTAAAGAGACTCACAGGACCCTCAAGTACTAAGCATGGACTTTTATTAACTGAAAACATGAAAGGCTCACTCAGTAAAATTAATTTTGCACAATTCAATGAGAATACTTAATAGTATCAGGATTTTAGGTATGGGCTGTTTTTAATATCTTAAGCACATTAAAGTAACTATTTTGAAAAGTGACATTTACAGGTGGCAAGAAATTGACCTGTGGAAACAAGGGAAACTGGGAGGTGCTGAGTAGTTATTATGGTCTAGAATCTACAACAGGCCTTTTAGCTGACCTCTCACCTAAACTTCAAGAAAGTATCATTGCTCTCTCTTTCAAGAATCAAGAAAGGGTGGCTTGAGAAGTAATCAGCCAAGTCCACACAGTACATTTGCTCCTTTCTGATGTGAAGCCACCACTTTTCTCCTCCATCTAAAATCAAAGGAATTTATACAAAAGTGTCTTAACTAATCCCAAACTAAAAATCAGAATTTTAAGGAGCAAAAAATATGAATATAAATCCCAAAAATTTACGTCCTGAGTAAAAGATGCTTCTAGGGAGTACAATAATTACAAAGAACACTTGGTAAAATGAAATCTTGGAAAAGGAAAGAAAGCTCACGTTCAGGCTGGCTTTGTCACTTGCTGTCCACCGGATTCTGACAAATCCAGAAAGGCTGGTGGTATTTGTTGTTCTTGTCCATCACCTACAGGTTGGATCTGGAGGACGCAGCCTGCATGTGAGTAGTGGGGAAGGACTCACAGCTCTAGGTGCCAATGTCCAGTCCAGACTCATAATACAGAGGGCACAATGAAGACACAATCCATGGGCAATTCTCTAGATCGCTACAGCCAGCTCCCCGCTTTCTACCGGCAGAACCAGGTCCTGCTTGGGTGATTCTAAACAAAGCTGTCCCTCTCTGAGCCCTTAGTCTGGCCAAAGTCCTATTATTCCATCTGCTGGGCTCACTGGTGAATGTTCACAGGGTGGGAGCATTAAATGCCCCTGCTCTTGATGTAGGCCCCTTGGATCCAGGCTTATGATGACTGTTCAACCAAATCAACTGGTAGGGGCAACAATTTTAGGAGTGTTTAAGTTTTAATTTTGTTGGCCTCCAGATTCTCTATTCCATGTAATTTGGCTTTCAAATAATAAACTCCAGCTGGGGTTCCGATTGTTTCTTAAGATAGTCTCTGATTAAAACAAATGTAGCATGACCCTGAAAACGTCTGGAATAAAAGAAATGACTGGAAACACAAGGAACTATCACTTCATTTTGTTGAAAAGACTATTTCACCACATGAGCCTTGCCTCTGCTCCGCCCTTGCTGGTCCAGGACCTGCAGCACGCAACAGTCAACAAGCACCAAGTGAGCACCAACTGTGCAGTGCGGCCTCTCAATGGCACAAGCCAAGCATTAGTCCTAGTCCACGTGCCTGTAGCACAAGGACCTCAGGGGTCATCATTTTTTCGACCTAAATTTCAAGAAAGTGGAGGCAGCACAAAGGAGCCAGCACACTTCCAGGTGGGGCTCTTTCCTTGTTTTATCTGTTCTCCTTGGCACACCTGCCGTGCTCGGCTCTTCTGTGCTCCTAGGTGTTTCCGTCCTTCCCCTCAGGAACATCCATGACCAGCAGCCACTTTCTACTTGGCACAGACCTTTGAGAGCTGTGAAACAGTGGACTCAATGCCTTTCTTAGCAAGAAAAGGGATTCTCATTTTCTAAGCAGCCGAGTTTCTTTACTAATACTGTTTCTTAAACAATACCCCACCACTAAGTAATATTTTATGTGCTGAGTTCTGTGCACAATACTTTATGTATGTTATCTCATTTAATCCCTATAATAAGCAGAGTGAAGAATTACTGTCATGTCCATTTCACAAGTGAGGACTCCCAAGCTGGTAAGCAACAGTGCTGGAACTCAAATCCTGGGTGCAGTATGGCCATGCTCATGGTCCCCAGTAGAACAGTGGTGGGTTGGGAGTTCTGACAGAAGGTACCAGTGTCTCTCAGCCATGTACTGGTGTCTTTGGCGAGTTACTTTGTTTCTAGATGCTGTCACCTATGAAATGGACAAAACAGTGGCTAGCTACAAAGATCTTGTCAGGATTAAGCAAGAAAGTCCCTGAGGTGCTAGGGGGTTCCCAACACATGTCCATGCTCAGCAGACATTAGCATACTGCTTTCTCTAGCCAGTAAGGAAGAATGAGGTAACTGATATTTTGTTTCAGTGGAAAGAAAGGATACAGAAGTTGAATGCTAATCATAAAAACACAGTTTTTATCTTTAAGCCAGTTTCTTCTATAAGAAGTGAAGAAAGAAAGGGAGAAAGGCTGTGGCTTGGGAGAAATAATCACAGTAGAATGGTATTTTCCTTCCCTGCCTCCCCCTGTGTCTTTGGCAGCCTAGTCACACCTAACATCTGATCCACCTGGTCAGGGTCCCTTCCTCCCTGTAGTTCCCAACCCACCCCATTTGTCAGTTGACTAAGTGTTAATTGGATTAACAATTCAGTGTGAATAGGATTTAACATGTATGCATTTGAAAGAGCTGCTTTGGTGGGGGGGGGGGGAAGGGAGGTTCCTCCTCGCTTTTGTTTACACACACACACACACACACACACACACACACTCTCCCCCCTTCCCCCACATGCATGCATGTGTGTCAATCCCTGCTTCAAAACCCATCCGGGAAGAAAGCAGCCTGCCTGGAAGGTGTTTCCCTGGGGTTAAGGTCAGGCGACCTGAGCTCTGGAAGACAGCACCTGGTAGGGCTTGGCATGTACAGGGCCACACCTCTGTAGGACAGCTGGGCAGTGGTTATATGCTTTCTCAACTCACAGTGAAAGCATGTGCCTATAGACAGGGGATACTTTACAAGGTAGTTACTTAATTATTAATAAAATAAGTATAAGAAAGCTTGAATATAGAAAGCAAAGCCACTAAGTCAAATGTTAATGGTAATCAAAGAAGAAAATTACACCAAGTACCCTCTTTGTCTCAGAGATCTAATTAATGTCTCAAGTGAAAATAAGTTTTTTAAAAGCTTTTTAGTTAAAATATATTCTAACTTTTTTATTTGTTTTTGTTTTTCGAGGTGGCACTCACTCTGGCCCAGGCTGACCTGGAATTAACTATGTAGTCTCAGGGTGGCCACAAACTCATGGCAATCCTCCTACTTCTGCCTCCAAAGTGCTGGGATTAAAGACGTGCAGCAGCACGCCTGGCTGATTCTAATAATTTTCTAGTTCAATGAAGTTTGAGTCTCTCCATCTTAATTATATCCCATTATGTTTTTCTTAAATGTATTAATTTATTTGAGAGAGAAAGAGGCAGCGAGAGAGAGAGAGAGAGAGGGAGAGAGGGAGAGAGAGAGATTGAGAGAGCACTTGAGCAAGCACCAGGGCCTCTAGCCACCACAAATGAACTCCAGATGCATGTGCCACGTTGTGTATCTGGCTTACTTACTTGGGTGCTGGGGAATCGAACCTGGGTCCTTAGGCTTTGCAGGCAAGTGCCTTAACCACTAAGCCATCTCTATAGCCCCCTTTTATGTTTTTGATTTCAGCTAAGAAAAAGCTGAAAACTATGTAAGAAACACTTTTTTTGTTTTTATCTGTTGCCAAAAATAACGTGTATCAATGGACAGAAGTTTACTCGTTACTACACAATAGTCAAAGCACTGTCTTTACCTAAATCCACAAAGGACTGAAGAACATGACAATCCACGAACAGCTAACAATCTTCCAGTCCCTGATTAAGACAAGCAGAGTGCTTCAACCTCATTCTCTTTCTTTTTACTGTTACAACTGGAGCTGTTTGTGTTAACAGATAAAAATCAGACCTTGCTAACTGAATGCCATCATAGCTAGAGCAGCTGACCACTTTCCAACTATTAGCTACCCCCAGTACCTGTGCAGGCTGTCTTCTCAGGGGATTCTGACATGTGTGGAGCCAGCGGCTTCTCCCCAGCACTGCTAGACTGGGAACCACCACCTACAAAAGAGTTTAGGGTGGGTTACAAACTGCTGGCAGGAAATCTTTCATCAGCCACTGAGAATGTGCCCCTTAAACAATATCTTGGTTGGTTTTTTTGAGTAGAATAGGACCTTACGTAGCTCAGGCTGGCTTCCAACTCTACGTAGCTGGGGATGACCTTGAACTTCTGATCCTTCTGACTCCACTATCCAAGTTTTGAGATTGCCCTTCTTTTTTAAAAATATTTTATTTTTATTTATTTATTTATTTGAAAGAGGGAAAGAGGCAGAGTGAGAGAGAGAGAGAGAGAGAGAGAGAGAGAGAATGGGCACGCCAGAGCTTCCAGCCACTGCAAATGAACTCCAGATGCATGTGCCACCTTGTGCATCTGGCTTATGTGGGTACTGGGGAATCAAACCGAGGTCCTTTGGCTTTTCAGGCAAGCGCCTTAACTGCTAAGCCATCTCTCCAGCCCTGCACTTCTATTTTTAATCTTGTATTTCAATAGCAGCTGCAATAGTGAAGCATCTGGGATGACTAATAAGATAACACTTGATGAGAGAACCTTTTTGTTGGTGGGATAAACAGAGGGATAAAGTTTCAACATCAGAAGGTGCAGTTGGTGGAAACAAAGTAGGTCCCATGCAGAAGCTTGGTCCAAATATCATTATGCAACTTAAGTGGTTAGTAATATCATTTTAGCAATGGCAATATTAAAAGCAAAGTGTTAGATTGCAAAGGTATTTTTTTCTTCTATAATTTCAAAAGCAGGTTTACATATAAGGAGCTTTTTTGAGGAGTATACAAGCTGCTCTTAAAAACAATGAAACAACAGGGTTGTACAGATGGCCTAGTAGTTAAGGTATTTGCCTGTGAAGCCCAAGAACCCAGGTTCGATTCCCCAGTACCCATGTAAGCCAGATGTACAAGGTGGCACATGCATCTGGAGTTCATTTGCAGTGGCTGAGGCCCTGGTGTGCCCATCCTCTCTCTCACTCTCTTTCAAATAAGAAAATAAATAACAATTTTAAAAATGAAATAATGGCTGGAGGTGTGTATGTGTCAGTGGTAAGAGTATTTGCCCAGCATATACCAGACCCTGGATTCAATTTTCAGCACCTTAAGAATAAGAGAGAATGCAAAGGAAGGAAAGAAGGAAGGATGGAGGGAGGGGAGGGAGAAGGAAACCACTCCACTGTTTATAGTCTTACAGATGATTTATGTCACTTGATTTATCGTCAACTCAGTGACTAATAACACTGTTCACACCTCAGCTTTGATGCTGACAGCTTATGATTTGTAAGTACAAATGCACAAGGTTGGACAGGCATGGGATTGCTACCGTCTCCTTGATTACTGTTCTCTAACACTGTGGTTGGGTGTCCTGCTTGCTAGTTCTTTCGTCAAAGTCCATGTTTCCTGAACATACCACCCTCAACCCTAAGGATCTGTACATAACACATTTCCTTCTGTGTACTTTTACAGAGATAAGTGGACATGTGGGAGTCCCTCGGTGGAACTCACCAGGTCAGCTGTGTGAGTTAACCAGCACTGTGGGTATCAGATTAGAACCTGAGCTAGTAGTGGAGCAAAGTCAGCCAAATGTGAAAGCTGATGGCCACTCCAGCTTCCTCTCCTCCTCCAATGTCTTATTCTCCTTTGATGACAACTACCAAGACTAGTTGAAGCAAATTTGTCTATTCTAGCTGGGGGACATGTGAAAGACTATTCTCTACCCATGAAAGAAATGGAATGATTATGTGGTCCATCTCTCACCTTGAGGTCAAGCATGTCTAGATGTATGTGTATATATTGATACTCTAGTTCCAAAGCTGGCTTCACGCCCATTCATGGACACTCCTTGTGTATCACAGGTGTCTTCTTACATACCTGCGCCAACTGGCCCCTACCCTGTGCTCTCTACCCCATTGCCTGACTGGTACTAGGGAAATTGATCTACCACAGATGGTGGACGATGCTGTAAACTTGAGATTTCTAGCCTTAAAAGCTGCACCATGGTCTGGGGAAATGGCTTAGTCAGTGAGCTGGTGGAAGCCACATCAAAGCTGGCTATGGTGGCACATGCTTAGTCCCAGTGCTGGGTAAGTGGAGATGGGAGAATCCTTGAGGTTTGTTCACCAGCTAGCCTAGTTGAATTGGTGAACTCATGTGCAATGAGAGAGCCTATTTCAAAAATAAGGAAGAAAATGACTAAAGAAGGTCCTCAACATGGACCATTGGCTTTGACAGGCACATGCATGTGCAACAAACACAACTGCACACATACCACACGTACATATACATGCAGGAAAGCTGCACAACTGATTCCACCATCCACACATTTACTTGTCTCTAAAGACTCCCTTTGGTTCTTTACCAGGGCTTGCCCACACTTTTTGCCAAGGCACATGCCCATGTCTCCCTACATGCAGCGACTCTGTCTCGCTGTGACTTCATGCACAATGAGAGGCCACTGTGTGGACACAGTCACTGCTCCTCCTTTCTACTTCTCAACTTCCTTCTGGTTTTGATTATACCTTTTCAGGGTTGAAGAGCAAGGTAAAGGACTGTCACATTAGACACTTCATCTGACTCAAGCCGTGGGACAGTCAAATAAAAAGTGTACCTTAGAATATGGAAATGGAAGGTTGCTGACCTCATTCAGTACCCCACTCCTTGGCCCACACCATGATGAGCTCCCAGCTTTTAGGAGGCCTGCCCTAGCCATCTACCTACAAGGAGCTGCTCAGCTCCATGCCATCATGCACTGCCCTTCCTTTCTGCTTTGTTTTTCACGGCATTATCTTTAAACTGATACATCACCTCTTTCTTCTCACTGGAACGTAAGCTGGAGAAAGTGGGGAAGGTGTGTGAGGGGTTGTTTCCCTCACTACCAGGACCTGAATCAGTGTTTGGCTATTGCACAATAGCACTATGGGTAAATGAGTGAACTATTAACTCTTTTCAACCATACTGTCTTGCTTTCTCCTGTGATTCTGCTGAACATAAAGATAGAAAAAGCACAACAGCAACAAGGGAGTCCTGAACTATAGCTCCTGTTCTAGCCACAGCCCTGTCTCCTTCCTCTGTGAGAACATGCTCTGATGGCAGTGTACATATTTCCTGCCTCGAGTTATCGCTTTCTCCGACATTCTTTCCCTTCCTCCTTTAATCTTAAATGCCATTATGAAGCATTAAGATTCAATTCAGTCAGGGACTTGACTGCGTGCTTACCTATTATTTAATTCCACTTTCCACCAATATCTTATTAACATACCCTAACTAGGCATGTGAAACTGAGCATTCTTGCTACTTAACATATATTCATGGAATACCCTCTAAATTATTTTCAAATTTATGACATTGAATCTTCCCTTAATTTTAAGAAACATCATTGTAAGATTCTCTTAGTGGTATATAATCTTTATAAAAAACATAGCATTGTTTTTAGTTGATTCAAAAAGACCAGAATTCATTCAAAACAATTTTAACAAAAGAGAAACAGTAATAAGTCTGTCTCTCTCATCCTTTCCTTCCCCTCACCCCCTGCACTTGATGAAGATTGAACTTAATGACCTTCAGCATGCTAGGCCAGCACTCTACGACTAACCTATACCACAACGTAAGCTGAGCTTCCTAATGTCAGGTGGTTGCTGAAATTTCTGTAAACATTTTTGGGATTTTGATGTCAATTAATGTGAAGATAAGAACAATATGTTGACTATCAAAAGCATTACCAGATTTAAGCATGTCTACTCTTACCACTATTGTAATTGCACTTCTAAAACAAAAATGTCTACTGTATATTCTTGGCTTGCATTACAACCTAATACTCTTGTCAAAGAGCTTGGCTTTTATCCCTGCTCAACTCACCACACCAACCATCTGTATAAATAAAGACGCAAGCATCTGCTAGATGGCAAATGGTCTCAGGGGCAGATGTTTCCATCCGTGTGTTCATGTCACTAGGGCTGGATACATTATTGAACAGATGTACACAATCTCAAAGTTTTGTGTCCCACAGTGAAATGCCTCCAACTGCTTTCTATCAAAGTACATAAATGCTATTTGCACCTGCATTTACGTTAATGATATAAAGGCAGCAGGGACTCTGACAAAGTGAGATGTGATGTTATGAAATATCTTTACATGGCTAATTGGAATTTCTGAGAGACTATGCTGCTGAACAGCCACATTGACATTTACATACTCCAAGGAACAGTGTCTCATCACCAGCATGCTTTTAAATATGGTTATTTCAGACAAGAGGAGTACTCATAATCTAAATTTACGAAGAATAATAGGACTTCCCATATATGTTCTACTTGATAAATTTTGGGCCAGTCAGGTCATTTCTATTATGTTGTACAAGGGTGAGTCACTAGGTGTGTGTGTGTGTGTGTTTCATTTGTACTTGTGTCAACAGCATGACATGCTAATAATACACAGTGCTATTTTGCAGAAGTTATTGCATCAGAAAGTCTCAATTGCCAACATTAAAAGTTAACCAAAACCAGCTTGCACATGTGCAGATGTACTTGATCAGCAGTAGAAAATGGAACCAAAAGTCCAAGAGCACCATTTACCCTACCTGTTAAGATCAAAATCTTTCCCTATAAATTTCATGAATTTAGAAACATATTTTGAGAATGATTTTTTCCACTAGTACCAAGGTCACAAAGCAGTGTTAACCAGTAAATGCAAAGCATCAAATTACAGTGGTCTTCTTGCTACCACTTGTATTACGTGTGGGTAGGAGCCAGAGAACTTACAGTAGTAGTTTCCTTTAAAGCTTTACTAAGCTACTTTCATATAATGTGTGTACTGCTTTATTAACTTGAAGTTTAAGATCTTCCTATTTTTAGAGTCATTACCTACAAATTAAGCCAGAATTTCTACTGTTTGGAAAGAGTTTAACAAGGTACCTTCATATACTATTAATTTTCACTATTCAAAGATTCTGTATGTGAATTTGCCTACTTTGTAACATTTAAAATGTAAATTCTGGAGACTCTAGCGTTTTCACAGTCCTTCACAGACATATGCAGAGCAGGGAAAACCCTAGTCACCAGACAGGCACCATCCCAGAGGTCAACGGGTGGAGGGGGGATATTCTCTCCATCGTTGTGTCACAGCTCTCCTGTTAAAAATGAGTCCTTTTATGGTGGGCTTAGCATCATCTAGTTGTCTTTTTGGGGGGGTGTGTTTTGTTTTGGGACAATTTCACCATTTAGAGTGTTCCCCAAGCAGAGTGCTAAAGTGCTGTCTAGTGTTCCTAAGCATGAGCAACCTGTGATGTGCCTTATGGAGAAGGTGTGTGTTTGATGTTAGCAGCTACATGGCTGCGTCTGTGAGTTCAGTGTGAGTGAAGCAACAATAAATATTGGATTAGGCATCTTCAAACAGAATAAAACAAGAGATTTGTTGAGACTGGAGGCTTTCAGAAGGTCACCTTTGCATAGTTCCCAAGAGTGGTTCAGTAGTGGCCAAGCCAATGTTCCCAGGGACTTTACAGAACATCCACATCTTTCTTTTGCTTTTTCTTCCCCCTTCTCCTCCCTTCCTTGTTCCCTCCCTTTCCTGGAACTGGAGATGGAACCTAGGGCCTCAGGCATGCTAGGCACATATTCCGGACTACAACCCCAGCCCTACATTGGCATCCTTATACTAGTGGTTTTGTCTTTCCTTCAACAAAGCTAAAGTACAGGTTACAAGTATAGTTGCTTTATTATGTTATTTCACATCCTTTAAAAAAGTACAATTATCACTTATTATAATTTGCTAGAAGGAAATACCAAAATTATAGAAAAATTGTCAGTTTTATACACAACTTCTGAATGCATGGGAGAGGAAACTTAACAAGATTAGTCTCACAAACTTCTGAAGGTTCTGCCTCTCTCTAAAAACATAAAGAAAGTTTCCTGAGATAAGTCTCACTGTATAGCTCTGACTGGATCAGCCTTCTGAGTGCTTATGATTACTGAGTGTGTCTCTTTGGAGATCACATAAACAGTGTTCTTATCCAGGAAGGAAACTGGCAACACTACACTAGGATGGGAATTTACAGATACAATAGGGCCGGGGAAATAGGTCAGTCAGCAAAGTGCTTACCTTGCATGCTTAATAACCTAAGCTCAAACTCCAGAACCCACACAAAATAAAACTGGGCATGAAAGCACACTCTTGTAATCCCAGTGCTGGGGAAGCTAATGCAGGGGTTTCCCTTGGGACTTACTGGCCGCTAGTCTAGCCTACTTGGTGAGTTCGAAGCCAGTGAGAGACAGTGTCTGAAGAATGACACTTGAGGTTGTCCTCTGGCCTCCATATGTACATTTGTACATATGTGTGTACACAAACACACACACAAAATAAAAATGTAGTATAAATGTAGCACTGGAGTGATATTATAATATTAAATATCCTTATCTGAAGTTAGAAGCAACTAAAAATTTTCACTAGTTTTCTATACATAATGTGGCTAGTTATACCTAGCTTAAACCCATTAAACTCCCTGTGGTTGACTTCTTATGTCCATTAGTGAACTGAGCACACGTGGTGACTTCCTTATGTCCATTAGTGAACTGAGCACACGTGGTGACTCCTTATGTCCATTAGTGAACTGAACACACATGGTGACTTCCTTATATTTATCCATGGACTGAGTACACATGGTCGACTTGGTTCTATCTGTCAGTGTACTCAGCACATCATTACTACTTTTGTGTTTCTAGACTGACATCAACATTTCTAACTTAATGAACTGTCCCTTCACTTAGGTTTCTAAATATATCATACTTACTACTAATACAGTATCCATAGTTTCATCTAGATAATTATATACAAGTCTGCTATCTCATTGGCTGTTTTTTTTTTGGAGGCAAGACCAACAGACTGGCCCTTTTCGTTAGGAGTGAAAGCGAGCGAGCGAGCGAGAGAGAGAGAGAGAATTGCGCACCAGGGCCTCTAGCCACTGCAATCGATCTTCAGATGTGTGTACCACTTTGCTTATATGTGCGACCTTGTGCATGCATCACCGTGAACATCTGGCTTAAGTGGGAACTGGAGAGTCGAATATGGGTCCTTATGCTTAGCAGACAAGTGCCTTAACCACCAAGCCATCTCCATCCATCAACAGACTTTTGTATTGCCTAAAAGCCCAGGCCCTGTCTGATGTACCTCTGCAACCATCATAGCATCTGATATACTTCCTGGTGAGACTAACCTTGACAATGATTAAACTGACTGGTCCCATACAAATTTTTATTAGGGGACAGTATGCTCTGTTAGTGAGGTCCCACTTGATTACTTACTTAAGTATGCATGTGTTTACAAGTCTGAAATTTAAAAGTCCTATATTTATAAATAATCATCAATAGTTTGTTACATTAATCAATCAGTGCTTACTTGATAAATGACATGTATCCAGTACATTTCTCATGTTAAGTAAGTGACTATATTCGATGACAGAAGTACAAACACAATGAATGAGTTTCTTCACTCAAATAAAATGCAGAAAGCACTGAATGAATGAGTGAACTTAATGAGCAATTGAGCAATTCCCAGATCCCATCTACTTATATATTTTGCTTGTCTTTACCACAGAATTTTCCCGTAACTTCTGTCTATATTGATTTAACATGTCTTTATGCATTCAAGTTTCAATGAAGCATTGATTAGAGAAGAAAACTGCCCACACAATTTTTTAAAACCTTTGTAAATCTATTCTGTGACACTGGGACAAACAGGAAGCCTTGGACTATGATTGGTCTGTCATTTCCCTGAGCCTTTAAAATAAAAATTATATTTGACTTATTGTGAGGCCTAAGAAAAGACAAGGATGGGAAGTTGTAGTGGTAAGTGACTATCCCACAGACACACCTGTTCTCTGTCAGCTACTGTCTCTTTCTCTGTCAAGTTCCAGTGCAGGGACTTTAGGATCTTGGGTCCTACCCTGATGAGGAATTGGGACACTGGTTTCTAGGAGGCTCCAGGTATCTTGTTGAAGGGCCATGCCGGTGGTACTAACCAAGCATACACAGGAGCCAGAGGGAGCACAGAGACAAAAGAAAAGGCGAGGGGAGGAGAGCAAGTGCCAGTAGTGGCACGCTGTATTCCCCTTGACTGAAAGCAGCTCAGCAGCTCATGGTTTAGAGTCTCACCACGAAGACCTGTGACATCTTAGAGCTGAAAAGGAATGCCCCACAATTCTGGCCTTTCCAGTAAGGAAACTAAGGCTTAGGGGCAAAATAACTTGTCTGTGGTCCCATCGGCAGGGCTGGGGGTGGGGGTGGGAGGGAAGTATCTAGGAAAAGAGTGCAGCGTTCACCGTGGCTGATCCACTAGCCTTTCTTGCAAATCATCACGCCTCTCTTCTCGCTCAGATGAAGAGGGAATACTAGTTAGGACCTGAGTCTTTATTCTCCTTCTTCAAGTACTGTTATTCCACTGCCCGTCCAAAAGATACATACCTCACAATACTCATTTCATTCCTACACAGGACTTGCTACCCTCCCTTTCTCCCATTCCCATTTACTTTCTTGCCCTACTGTTCAGGGATCAGATTTTGGGTGAGTTTCAAGGAGGATTATTCTCTCTTTGGAACAGTGCCTGGATGACATTATGCTCTCTACTTACTTGCCGTGGGTCTCCTAAGATCATGCTTGGCCTCATAAGGGAAGAAGGCATCCCAAGCACAAGGGAGCTCTATCTGCTCACCGTACTGATGGGACTCCAAAGAGGGAGGAAGCCCAGATGTTAATGACTATGATAAGGAGTGACAGTTACCCTCATTTTACAAGTGCCAACTCTGCATTCAGAATCACTCCTTTAGTGGCAACTTGTCTCATATGGTGGGACTTACTGCCTTCATTTCATAGATTTATAGTTAAGGACAATAATGTCACATGGTACATCTAATGTTACATAATTACGTGGCAGGACTAAACTACAAACCGAGTGACCATGCTTCGTAAGAGTTAAGAGACTACCCTTTTATGAGCAGAGCGAGCAGAGGGTTTGTTCCATTTAAGAATCTTTACAGAAAATTCCTTCCTTTCACTAAAAGCTGTAGACTATACTGAGAAGACTCTATTTTATACCACTAAAGATAACATCTTTTCTCATTTCCATGGGACAAAGGAAAGATTTGTATTTCTCCTACAGCTTAGAGCATGCCCTTTATAGTGGGTACAATTCATTTAATCCTCATTAAGAAAGGAATTAAACTGTTCTTCTGAAAGCCCCAGAAGTAACTTTTAAAGACAGAAACCACGACACCATGCAAGTGTGGTAGTACACACCTACAATCCCATCTAGTAGGAGGGCCAAGTGGGAGGAAACTGAGTTTAAGGCCAGAATAGGCAACACGGTAAGATCTTGTCTCACAAAAATCATCCTTATTTTTTATATACTGCATGGAAGGGAATTTTTATCTGTTTCTTTTTAAGTGGATATAATAATAAAAAGGTAAAAATACATGTAAACATCCTCTTTCCTCATGTGTGTCCTAACATGTACATAAGTATGCATATGTGTGAGAATGTTTACATAAAATGCACAAATATATTCTACTGACTGAGATATCTGTGTCACTTTGCTTTAATAAAGCCACACTCCATAAGTCTACTGACATCTATTAACTCCACCCAACTGCCAGATAGTGGTCTGGACTTTTGAGTTATATATGGACTGAGAATGCCCTGCTATTGAAGGCCTATCATCCAGGAAAGGGGGCATATACTTAAAATGTCCCAACAACTTGGGAATCTATATTCACTTGATTAATTTACTGAAGGAAATGAACTTTCATATATAATCACAATTTTAGTTTTTAATTATAGGAAAGAAGTCCCATTATAAGTGGAGGACAGATACACCAAATGTATCAGTTAAATCATTTTGCTGTAACATGCACATACCATCTTCGGTAGTGTGGTCTGTCTTCATTTGATCTTGTGGTGGAACTGATGAAGAACTCTGCATTATGATGTATGTGGCTTGAACAGTAAGTTTCCTAAAAGTAACCAATAAGAAACAATTGAAAAATAATTGAGATAATATATTATGTACATAGTAAAATATAAAACGTTTTTTATTTGTAACTAAATAGGTCATAAAAGAAATGGGCTGAGCAATTAGTAATTGGTGTCCATGTTTTCTTCTCATTTTTTACGGACAGAATTTCACTGAATATTGATTGGACTTAGAGAGGGAATGCAAGGACACATTGTGTGAGGTGCCCTGCTATCATAGTCACGTGGAAGTAAGCAAAGTTAAGATTCTCTGAGAATGCCCTGTCTGATAATTGTATTTCGTATATTCTATTTAGAAATAAATAACTAACATATACTAAAATATGCAAGGGTGACATAACCTCAATATGCTCCTTTGATTCTAATTGTAGTATTTTGCTGGTTTCACAGAACAATTATAAATCAAGATATAAACAGAACAAAAGATTTCCAAACATGCTAGCTGTACATCAGAACAAAGCTCAAATACAATTATAGAATTTCAAAAAAATATCCATCACCCAAAAAAGTAAAAGTTACAATGTCTGACATCTACTAAAAAATCAGCAAGTATACTAAGCTAGATTATATAATCAATACTACTGAAAATAAGCAAAAATTACTCAGAACTGATATAGATGTTGGAATGTTAAAGTAATAATAATCAACTACTGTGAAGAGTTTATAAAACAGCTCTGGACATATGTATTGTATCATATATATCATTCACCATAATCTTATAAAATTGCATTATTAAAATCTTCATCCAGGGCTGGAGAGATGGCTTAGCAGTTAAGCACTTGCCTGTGAAGCCTAAGAACCCCGGTTCAAGGCTTGATTCCCCAGGACCCACGTTAGCCAGATGCACAAGGGGGTGTATGTGTCTGGAGTTCATTTGCAGTGGCTGAAGGCCCTGGCATGCCCATTCTCTCTCTCTCCCTTTCCTCTCTCTCTTTCTGCCTGTCGCTCTCAAATAAATAAATAAATAATAAAAATAAATTAAAAAATTCTTCATCTGGGAAGATGGCTTAGCAGTTAAGGTGCCTGCCTGTGAAGTCAAAAAGGACCCAAGTTCGACTCCCTAGTACCCATGTAAGCCAGAGGCACAAGGGGGCACATGCGACTGGAGTCCATTTGCAGGTGGCTAGAGGCCCTGGTGCACTCATCCCATTCTCCCTCTGTCTATCTCCTCTCTCTCTCTCCCTCTCTCTGCTTGCAAATAAATCAAATCAAATAAATTTTTAAACTCTGAAAAAAAAAGTTTTGGGTAGAAATATTCAAGATCAGGGCAGAAATCAATGAATTAGAAATGAAGAAAACAGTTTAAAATTGATGAAACAGATGAAAAAAGGAGACATTACAACAGATATCAATGAAACTTGGAGAGTAATAAGGACATATTTCAAATATATATATTTTATTTAACTGGAAAAAGTGGACAAAATGGATGAATTTCTTGACATGTACGATCTATCAAAGTTAAAACCAGAAGAGATGGAGATATAACAAGTAAAGAAATTGAAGAAGTAATTAAAAATCTCCCAACCAAGAAAACAATGTAAGCCATTGCCAAAATACTTGGCTCCCCACCAGAACTAGATGGCAAGACCCCATTGCTAGAGATATCACAGGCTATTAATAAATTGAGCTGGTACTGAGATGGAAGCCAGCACCCTGGCAACTATCTGTCACGGTGCTGGAAAATGCTATTAGAGATTTTGGGGAAGAATAAACATCTGGATACAGTCTGAATAGGCCACGTATCCTGTAACCTATAAAATCAACTAGCTAGGCAAGATGTGCCCATGGGTACAATAGTGGAAACTGTCTGCTTTCTGATGGGAAATGAGGCTGGCTCCGTGGGAGAGAACTCATACCTGGAACTGAGAACCAAGTCAAAAGCCTATGGTCTGGAAGGTCACAGATCTTTGAGGTAAACTACCACTGTTCTTTGGCTAAATGAAGATGTTATGACCACCAAAGATCTTCCTAAATGTATACGTTTATGCTTTTTGATTAATGCTATTCTGAGTACAGAATGTTCTTTTTTCAGATGGTGGCAAATACCAGGGAGATCTAAGACTTAGCAAGAAACAGAAAATTCTGTGCCTAGCACTAGATGAGTCAACTCTATCACACTTTCCAGAGCAGCTTCTTGATAGAGATGGCAGTAGACATTGAGGAGACTCAAAACTCATCAAAGAAGAAGATAAGAGGCTATTGAAAACTCAACACTAACTGAGGTATCTACCACACCCTCCAAGGCTGAGGAACACTGTAGAAGAGGGAATAGAAAGAATCTAAGAACCTCGGTGTGAGAAGGAGTACTTTGGGGTACTTTTCTCCTGACATGAACCAAATGGTGCATTCATGACCCCAAAGTGGTTAGTAATACCCCCATAAGACCTATGCTGTTCTGGGCCAATCAACATTTTTTTTTTTTTTTGAAGTAGGATCTCACTCTAGCCCAGGCGGACCTAGAACTCACTATGTAGTCTCAGGGTGGCCTTGAGCTCTTGGTGATCCTCCTATCTCTGCCTCCTGAGTGCTGGGATTAAAGGTGTGCACCACCATGTCCAGCTTTTTGGCCAATCAACATTTTGACATAGAGGATGAAGACGACAAAAGGAATGGGCCAATAAAACAGAGGGAGGAATGCATGGAAAGAGGGTCCTTAGTGGAGTGGGGGTAAGGAAGAGGAAACAAAGGAGATACTGGGATGGGAATATGATCAAATTACAGTATGTTCACAGATTAAAGTTTTCATGAAAAGATAAAAGATAACATCTATAGTGAACAAATTTAATAAATCCTATCAAAAATAAACATCACTCATAATACAGCAATAAGAAAACAAACAATCTAATTTACAAATTCTGAATGTACAGTTTGCCAAAAAAATGTATTTTACAAATAAGGACATGAATAGTGCTCACCAACATTAGTTATTAAGGAAACACAAATCATTAAAGCCACAATGTTATTATACTACATATCTATCAGAATGGATGACAGTTTAAATAAAAACACAAAATACCTACAGTGTTGACAGGAATGTAGAAGAAATAGAAAGTCTTACATAGTGCTTTTGATAATATGATAGTTACCTTTAATTTTTTTTTAAGTTTGGTATGTTTTCCACAGCTAAAAATACACCTAATGTAGGATCAACTTAATCCTTTCCAACTGACCCAAGAGAAAAACATATGCTCGTACAAAGACCAGTTCATTCAAAGAATGCTCACAGTGGCTTTTTAACTATAGTCACTCCAAACCAGGAATAACCTAGTTACTCACCAACAGGGGGACATAGGGACACATAGGAAACAGCACCCAGCCTTTTAAGGGACAGTCCACTAATGCACTCTGCAGCTATAAAGAATCTGCAGAAACACTGTTACTTGAAAGGAGCCATTGATATCCTAGCATGTGGGAGGCAGAGGCAGGAGGATCAAAAGTTCAACGGCAGCATGAGTTTCACAGAGAGTTCCACATCAGTCTCAGCTACATAGTTAGACCATCCATGTTTCAGGAAAAAACAAAGCTAGGAGAGAGAGAGAAAGAGAGAAAAATGAAGAATTTAAAAAAGAAAAAAAAAAAACTGGGTGTGGTGCTAGTCAGGGCTTCATGATGAGCTCCTGTTTCAAAACAATAAGGGGATGGAAAAAAAAAACCAGCAAGAAACCAGGCCCCCCCCAAATACCGTATGATTCGACTCATATAGGAGTTTAGAAAATGCTAACTGCAGGGACAGAAAACAGACTGGTGGTTGACTGGGACAGGGGGAGGGGGACAAGGAATTGGAAGGAATAGCTAAGTGGGTGTGAGGAACACCTGCCTATCCTCAGGGATGAAGGCTATAGTCATTATCTTGACTGTGTTTAAGCTCTCAAGGGTGTACATACATATAAAAATTTATCACATTACATTTTATAAACATGTGCAACTAATTGTGAATCAATTATATCTTTTGTTGTTCTGTTTTCAAGGTAGGGCCTCGCTGTAGCCCAGGTTGACATGAAGTTCACTTCACTTCAAGGTGAAACCATTCCATATCCTTTCTTCAAGCATTGTGACCACAGGTACACACTCGTCACCCTACTTTACAAAGCACACCAGAGCTTTTTGCTCCTATTAGTATTCAGTTTTCCATAAGTTTCTCCAGGATCTTCCCAACCTCAGGTAACTACCATCGCATATTTAACTATGAAAACAACTTTTTTGTATTCTACCTGGTAAGGTCATGTGATATTTGTCCTTCTGCACCTGACTTACTCACTTAGCATAAACATGTCCAGTTCCATCCACATTGCCACATGTGACAGTATTTTATTCTCTTGATGGCTGACTTGTATTTCATGGACCACATTTTCTTTCTGCATTCATCAGCTGATGGTTACTTGGTTGACTCCTAGTTTTGGCTTCTGTGATACTGCTGCAGTAAGCATAGGAGTGCTGATATCTCTTCAACGTTTTCATTTGATTTGCTTTGGATGTATGCCCAGTTATGATAGTTCTATTTTTACACTTTTGGGGACCTCCATAGAGTCTACTATAATGGCTACATTAATTTATATTCCTACTAATAGGTACAAGGGTTTCCTTTTCTGTACATCCTTCCTTGCTAGTTGAATAAAGTGTCCCCCACAGCTTCACATGTTTGTGATTAAGCCTCACACTCAATTTCCTGCTGGTAGCAATTTGGGAGATGAGAGTCGTGTTGGAGGAGGCAAGTCACTGAGAGTTGACTTTGAAGTTAGTAGTCTAGCTTCCAGTGCTAGCCAGTTCTCTCACTCGCTGCTTCTTACTAAGAGGGAGCTTCGCCTGAAGACAGTACAGCTGCAATAAGCCCTTCTCTACCATCAGCTACTTTTGGTTGGGTGTTTTGTTCCAGCAACACAAAGGTAACTACAATACTTGCCAACAGTTACCTTTTGTCTTTTAAGTAACATATAGTCTGGAGTGAGATGATGTCTAATTGTGGCTTTGACTGACATTCCTCTGATGATTTAATGATATCCAGTATTGTTCATAAATCTATTTGCCATTTTTATAACTTTTTGAGGAAATGTCTATGTGAGTCTAATATCACTCTCTACTCAGATTTTCTGTTTGTGTGCCAGTTTTCAGAATTCCATATTTATTCTGGGATTTAAACCCTTTGCCATATAGTTTGCAAATATTTTTTCCATTATGTCAGCTGCCTCTTTACTCCAATGATCATTTCCTTTACTGTTATTTCATGTCACTGATTCCCCTATGTTCTTAATTTCTTTGTCTTTGGAGTCCTGTCCAAAAAATGGTTACTCATTCCAAAATCCCCAAAATTTCCCCTATGTTTTCTTTTTGTAAGTTCTTATTTTATATTTAAGTCTTCAATCCATCCTGACTGATTTTCTATAAATGGTGAGAGACAGAGATCTAGTTTCATTCTTTTGCATGCAGACAGCCAATTTTCCCAGCACCATTTAATGGAAAGACTGTTCTTTCTTGAATATATGTTGTTAGTACTTTGTTGAAAATCAGCTTTGTGGAGATGGACAGGATTCTTCCTTTTAAAATAATTATTTACGTGCACATGTGTGTACGGGTGTGTCAGGGTCTCTTGTCATTTGTTACAAATGAATACCAGATGCTGTGCCACCTTATGTGTCTGGCTTTACATGGTTGCTGGGGAACTGAACCCAGGCTGCAGGGTTTGCAAACAAGTACTGTTAACCTTGAACTATTTTCCCAGCCCTCAAGGTTATTTCTTCAATCTTAATTTTGTTCGTTGGTTTGTATGTCATGCAAATACAATGCCGTTTTGATTCAAGGAGTTTTGTAGTCTAGTTTGGAGTCAGATCATACACTATGGTTTTATCCTTTTTTTACTCACAATTGTTTTGGATACTCAAGTTCACCTAAATAATTTTAACTATATTCCCACTACCTTGATATCTAATACAGAAAACTTAAGAGTCCTATTGTATTTTGATGATTTCTTTTAATTTTAGTTTATATATCATAGTTAAGGAGAACTGGCTAAAATGAAAATTAGGTGAATTGGTGACTTGAGAAAGTGTCAGCTTAAAGGTGATAGAATAAAAATTATCCATTGCTCCTGACTGAGGAAGTCCAGGACAGGCTTTGCTATGTTTGCACAACAATTGTAATTATGATAAATGAATATACTATAATTAGTGCAAATAACACTTAAAGACAGCTGAATAAACACATTACAATGTTCTGTCTTAATTGACTAGTTCATAGTCCATATGAAAATTTTAGAGGAAAAGAAAAGAGGCACTAACTAAGCACAGAAAACCCAACAATTATTCTTCAGGCTTCATGCAAGGGAAGTCAATGTCCATTTTTGTTACAGGTACCATGGTATATTACTAGCAGCCACCGTTTCCTTCATAATAGACATGAGTCTGTGAATATTATATGTACCTTGGACTTTTCTTACCTTGATTTTCTAGAAAGTATGTTAGAAATAAAAATTAGAAAGGGACAAAAATTAAAGAATACAAAAGTGATTACCATCAGTTATGGCAAAAATCTATCATAATAAGTTTTCATTTTGGTTAAAATGAAAATTAGGTGAATTGGTGACTTGAGAAAGTGATAGCTTAAAGGTGATAGAATAAAAATTATCCATCGCTCCTGATTGAGGAAGTCCAGGACAGGCCTTTGCCATGTTTGTTCTTCTTCCCTGTCAAGGTTCCTAAAAATCAATGTAAGCAAAAACCTTAAGGGAGAAAAGGCAATCACTCATTTGTTCCATGTTTGGTGACTTGAGTGCATGTTGTGAGGTCATGTGGCAAGTGCATGCTCTTGAGTGTTTCAGTGGGCACTGATCACAAAATTGCAGTGTAGCTGTCATCTAGACGATATTTCCAGGAAATTATTTCTTAGGGAATAAACATGTTATGTATCCCCAGATAGACATAGCATCATTCAGATAAATGTCATAATAAATTTGGCCAGGAAAACGTGAAATATGAAAGCAGAAAAATGGAAATAAGAGCCAGGCATGGTGGTACACGCCTTTAATCCCAGCACATGGGAGGCAGAGGTAGGAGGATTGCTATGAATTCAAGGCTACCCTAAGACTCATAGTGAATTCCAGATCAGCCTTAGCTAGAGTGAGATACTACCTTGAAAAAAGAAAGAAAAATGGAAATAGGAAAAAAAGGTTATGTCTTTGGTGTCTTACAACAGATCTGAGGACGCATGTGCACACATGTCTCATGGCTGAGGAGTAAGCCCAGGGCCTTGTACGTGGTAGGTCAGCACTCTGACACTGAGCTACCTCCTTAGCCTTGGGTTCTTGAGAAAGGAGCAGCTTGTTCCAGGCTAATCTTGAACTCATGGTCCTCCTTTCTCTATGCCATAGTGTTGGGTTTACAGCACGACCACTGTGCTTGGCTCTTCTTTAGACATTAAGATAATGCTATTAAGCTGCCTGGGCAGCTGTTGCTCTGACAGAGCTTCCTCCATTTTTGATTCTGTTGTGATCCTGAGCCTTTTGATTTTAAAGCACAACATAGTGAGAGTTCACACTTCCAGGTTTTTTTTTTCTCTATGGAAATAATACTTTGAAATTTTGTGATCAAGTATTTCAGCATATTTTTATCCATTTGCCAAATGCATAGTGGGCCCTTCTGATCTGGAAGCTTGTACATTTCAATTCTAAAATTTTTTTCTGGATTTCCTCTTGTCTGTGTATCTGAATCCTTTCTTTCCTATATCCTTCTCTCTATCCCTCCCTTTTATACTACTTAGATGTTATTGCTTCCTGCATAGCTGTAGCTTTTGCCTCTTTCCTATGTTTTAGCTTTTCTTTCCTTATAATAAAAAATTAGTTTAATATTTAAATTTAAAATATGATTCAAAGACTTACTGTTTTGATTACTAATATACTTTTCCATAACTGACATAGACAGATAGCCTTCTGCTGTTAGGACTGAGCCACTCCTGGAATAACATAAAATTATTTTACACAAGTGTAAATAAATGTCAGTCTGGGAAAATGACTCACTTGCAAAGCACTTTCCTGGCATGCTTAAGGCCCTGGGTTCAAGCCATAGTACTGCAAAATAAGCAAAACCCCCAAAAGTTACAAGTTAAGGAAAGTCCTAGTCTTGCCTTGAATGGTGGTACACACCTGTAATCCCAATGCTTAGGAGGCTGTGGCAAAAGGATTGTAAGTTTGAGGACAACTTGAGCTGGCTAAGATAGCAGGCTCCTGTCTTTAATCAAATAGTCCTCGTCTCTTTTAGTCTTCTAGAGCTAAGTTGTGAGTTTTTAGTTTTCTTACCTACAGACAAGAAGCCCCAGTAAACACAGAATTCTAGAATTCTAACGCCATCTCTCAGTGTGGTGGTGGACAGGGCTGCTCTCCTGTAGAATTCTCTATGTGTTTTGTTTAAGTCTTAAGAGACCACAGTTGGCCGAGTTTTAGAAACCAGCCATCTTTCCATTTCTTGCTTGTTCAAATGTCTAAGATAATAGATGACTCCCCAAGTTCTTCAGGGTACAATAAGAAAAAGCCATGAACAGGCTCTAAAGGGCATGACATTAAATTCACTGTCATGTCATGCCTTAAATATGCATCAAAAACAAAAATTACTGCCCTGTAGGAAGGAAAGTAACTCTGAAATTAATGAGGGTAGTTATTATCATAATACTATTACATACTCCTTGGAGTAAAATAGGAGTACAAATAATCACACAAAAGCCCAAATTTTCACTCCCTAAGAATGAAGTGGAAATTTTACTGTGATGAACTTCATACTCCTGGATGCATCTTACAGAAGGTTGCTGTATTTGTTATAAAGCTTCCTTTAAGAAATAAAAACTTAAAGCTTCACTAGGCAGAACGCTGACCTAATAGTTACATGTGTCATACTTGGCCACATGTACAGATACTTTTCAACCTATTTTATGTTGTCCTATCTTTTTTTTTTTTTGTCAGTGGAGGATGTCTGTACACCAGTAATTCAAACCAAACAGAAAATTAAAATATTTACAAAATATGCAGCATTCAGACTATCTACCTATCTATCTATATTCAAAAGATTAAAGTAGTAAGGAATTGTATATCGTTCCTTTGGAAATGAGAGTTTTAAAATTTTTATTTATTTGGGGTGTGTGTGTGTGCATGAGTGTGCATGCGCACAAGTACGCAGGAATACACTTGAACTGACTGTAGCTTCTGGCTTTTTGAATGGGGTCTGGGCCTCTAAAGTCAGGTACTCAACAGTTAGGTGGCAGCACTTTATCCACTGAGCATCTCCCCAGCCTGAAGCATCTTTTAATGAGCACAGAAAAACTGTACAAAACAATGTAACATAGTCATGCATGCAGACGATATATTTTGATCTTATTGCTGCTGAGAACTTCTGATACAGCATATGTCTATTTTCACTTAAGTGCTGTTCTTCTACTTATTTTTATTTATTTATTTTGAAAGAGAGAGACAAAAAGAGGGAGAGAGAAAAGACAGAGAGAAAGAGAAAGAAAGGGGGCTCCAGGGCCCTCTAGCCACTGTGAACAAACTCCAGATGCATATGCTTGTCTGCGCCAGGACTCACATAAGCCAGATGCATATGTCTCCTGAGGACCTGTGCATCTGGCTTACATGGGTACTGAGGAATCAAACCTGAGTTCTTAGGCTTTACAGGCAAACACCTTAACTGCTAAGCTACCTCTCTAGTCCCTTCTACACATTTTTTTTTTCAGGAAAGCATGTTGTACAAAGTAATAACTATAAGCAGGAAATACTAGCCTAGGGCATTTCTGGGCTTGCCTATTCATAGATGACATGACTGGATTTGGTTCTTTTCTTTCTGTCTCCTTAGTATGCATCACCCCATGTTCTTTGGTTATCTTACCAGAAGAGCTAGGATTTTCTTGTTAACATGATTAGTGAGAAGACCCAGTATTACAGATACAGAACTTTAGTGAGTAGCATCTCCACCCTAGATGGGTTCTAGCAGATTCCTTGGCACCCCCATGAACCTATACTCACTCCTGCGAGCTCTTACACACCAGGCTCTGACACTCTCAGAGAGAGTTAAGTTAGCCCAAGTGGTTTCAGATGAAAACAGTCCAACAAAAATATTCCATCACAGAAACTCTATGTAAGCTCTTTTCTTGGGTACTAAAGAAGTGAGGCCACTGCACTGATTGCTGTGCTCCCCAAGGCTGGCCTCTATCCAGACAACATCCTCACTGAGACAAGCAGACATGAGTGATGGAGCGACAGGAAGTGCTCTGGGAAGCCCAGGGACTTGTGAGGCTCACTTTAAGGATCTGAAATGCTGACAAAGACAGTACTGTCCAATGATCACACAGCATGAAATCGGAAACTAAAATACGACCAATAGCAATCTTCCTTATTTTGATATATAATCTTACATGTCATGATTACACAATCAGTTAGTTGTACTATGCATTCATTCATCCAACATTGGTTTTCTTATGAATGACTGGAGTTAGAAGCTAACTTCACTCTAAGAAAAGGTATATAAAACGCCGGGCATGGTGGTGCACGCCTTTAATCTCAGCACTCGGGAGGCAGAGGTAGGAGGATTGCCATGAGTTCGAGGCCACCCTGAGACTCCATAGTGAATTCCAGGTCAGCCTGGGCTAGAGTGACACCCTACCTCGAAAAACCAAAAAAAAAAAAAAAAAAAAAAAAAAGGTATATAAAAATGAAAGGATGATTGCAAAAGGCAGAAATAAGAAAAAGGGTAGGAGCCTCTGAGAAGGGGAGAACTGGGAAGCACGTTACAGAAGGAAAGTGAATGTCGGCTACACACTCTATACACCCTGTACTCTCATGCCTTAAGCTCTGTGAAAATCTTTCAGATGTTCTACTATAGAGAGAGACAACTTAACATTCTCAAAATTAAGAACAGCAAGGAGAAACCAGTGATTTTCCAGGGAAAGATGCCCATGAAAGAATGAAAGGTATGGAATAGTAGTTATATTTAACACAATTAGACTTTAAAATACGTAGTTATATTCTTATGGAGAAATGCCACATCAGCAACAGTGGTTAATTCTGGGACTAGGGTTGTCAGTACTTCTGCTTTTGCCTTGGAGAATTTATATATAAATATCCTGTACTAATATAAAAAACGGCTACCTAAATTTAAGCATGTAAGATATATAATCATTGCATAACATTTGACCTGCAAAACCCAGAGGGAACAGTGGTTCTGTGCTGGTTAGCTTTTCTATTGCTGTCACCTGACAGCAACAACTTCAAGGAGTTAGGCTCTGTTTGGCTCATGGCTTCAAAGATGTCAGTCCATTATGGTGGAGAGAGCATGGTGGAGCACGGCAGTTCACAACATGGTATCCAGGAAGTTGAGAAAGAGAATGCAGGAAGGGCCAGAGCAAGATGTAATAGCCAAGGACAAGCCTTCAGTGACCTAGTTCCTCCAGATAGGCTCTCCTACCTTCCACCACTTCTAAATAATGCCATCATACCATGAATCCATCATAAATTAACCAATTCATTAGGTCAGTGCCCTCATGAGCTAACTATCTCTGGAAATTCATGCCTGTCTACAAATGTGCTTTAATAACAACTAAGGTCCAATCAAGTTGACAATGAAGATTAACTACCAAAATCCCATGTTCATACGGGAACTAAAAATCCCTATCACCCAGGAATACCCTAGCACAAGACAGTATTCACATACTTGTGGTGATGCTGGGGTAAAAGCACTCACTCAAGTCATGTAAAAATACAATTATGCTCAGTATAATATAAGTGTTACTGGCTTAAGTATTCACCACAATACACTCTTACGGTTATTTTAGAATTTATTCCTTCTGAAAGAAAGCATTGTTATCATAGGAGGCAATAGCTCCATACTTGCTATTGTCCTTGAAGATCTTCTAGCAGGACAAGCTGTAGAGGTGGAAGACAGTAATATCTGTGTTGGTCTAGGTTAATGTGTGTGTTTGTCTTTGTTTTTAACAAAAACAGTATAAGTAAAAAATTTAACAGAAAAAGGCTAATAAAATACAATTTTAAATACTTTTACTTAACTATATTATCTGTACTTTGAACCAAGTTATTACAAATGACCTTAAAAGTTTAAAAAATCATGTTTACAAAGTTAAAACATTACAGTAAGCTCAAGTTAATTTATTATTGAAGAAATAAACTAAATAATATTCAGAGTAGACTGAGTGTGCAATATTTATAGTCTATCAGAGGACAGATATGCAACAAGCCTTCTCACACTCCCCACTTTCTCACCAACTCACTCGCAACAACTTCCAGTCCTCTAAGTACCATAATGGCTGTGCCCAACAAAGGTGTGCCGTTTTTTACTTACATGGTGCCTGTCTCAATTTAAAAACAAATAGCCTTGCATTACAAATGCCCAGCCTGCACAGTAACATGCTGTATGGGTTTGAAGCTTAAGAGCAACAGAATATTGCATGACCTAGATGTGTAGTAGGCTATGTAGTCAAGATATGTTTGCTCTACATTTCTCAGAAAGTATCCCTGTTGTTAAATGACATATAGCCATATATGAACTACATAATCAAATGTTTTATCCTAAAAATTATAAGCATTCTAGAAAAGGAGGAAACCTTCTAGCTAGACTCTATCTTAAAGCACATTTGTGTTCAAGGGCAGGTACTTATTTTGATTTTTAAGTACTAATTAAATTAAATGAGAGCACTTTCTTTTTACTTTGCGTTTTCCTCATTTCTACTTCATAGTGTGCATTATACTCAATAAATAACTTTATGGGAATATAAAGTCATCAGCCATTTAACATAGAAACTTAGTAGATTGTATCTATAGCAACAGGAATGACATTATAAGCAAATTTTAAAAATTCTTGTTTCTATATATTTTCTTAATTGAAAATAATTTTAATTACTAACAGACTAAATAAAATGTCATCACCAAACTCAAAAGTAAAATGAAATTCTAAATAAACTGATATTATGACTTACCCAAGTTAGCTGAAATCTTGTTTTCCTATGTTCCCTTTGCACATTTTAGTTCTCCTCTTCTAATACAGATCATACTGATATTATTTTAATTTAATGTCTGTCTTCCCCAAAAGATTCAAGACCCTACAAGGGTAGGGTATACATCTGTCTTGACCCCATTAGCCCCAGAGCCTTGGAGAGGCATCTTTCAATTATATTTGATGAATCAACTTTAAAAGATATCAATCTAAATAAAAGGAGATATAAAGTTTTAGACATACTCAAGGACAAAATACTTAATAAATATGATATGTTCAATCAACCAAACAAAAAAATCCACATAGTTAGAAACAGTAGTTAAAAACAGCACAGGGACAGAAGCAAAGGATATTTGCTTAAATGACTGACTCATGTGGCAAAATTAGAGAATGTTCTCTAAGCACTATTGCCAAAAGCTTTCAGTTTTGGTTTCCTTATAAGTATCAAGCTCTGAGTCACAGAATAAAAGTTTTTAAAAAATAATTAACTGATTCGTCAAAGTACATTTATTTTTAAAAACACAGTAAAAGGATTCTTGTAGTAGTAAATATCCTTAAACAGCATGTGCACACGTGCACACACACACACACACATTCAGCCCTTGCTCTTGGTGGTGTGTGTGTGTATGTATGTACACATGGCATGACAAAGGTTGACATCAGGTGCTTTCCACACTCATCGTCTACTTTACTTACTGGGGCAGTTGTTATCTCACTTTCAAGCTCTCTGATTTAGCTATTCCAGGTAGCCAGCTTGCTATAGGAAGCATAGGGATTAGTGTGGGGGGGGGGGGCTGTAATGCCCACCTGGCATTTCTATTTACTCCATGCCTTATGTTTGCATGGTAATCACTTCATCCACTAACCATCTCTCCAGCCAGAGTCAAACTTAATATTGTTAGTAAGAATGTGTAGTTTGGGGCAATGTCTGTATTCACACAATCCCCTGGAGTTATATTTAGTCTACTCATGAGCTTGTATTCTAGTTTTAAGAGAATTTTAACCAAATGGAAAGTTACTTTTCCTAAAAATCGAATCAAATTAAAACAAGTTTTCTGGCTACAAAGGTAACTAATTAAAGTCACATGCTTTTTTAGGCAGTGCTCATCTTTGGTCAAAATAGCATAGCTGAAAGTCATGAGTTTATTCTACTCACACAGTCAGTAACCCCTTCCGAGAAAACTTCTCTAAGGGTCAGAGAGGTACTCTTTTCAGTTTTGTGTCCCTGGGGTGTCCGTCACTACTCCATCCTGCTGCTGTGGCACAGAACCTGTAATAGACAATGCAAATGACAAAGTTCCCACAAAGCTTTCTTTCTGAACACTGGAACTGACTTTTATCACTCCCACACATCACAAACTATTGTACTTTATCTTTTTCAACAATTTAGAAAATAAAAAAAAAATCATTCTGTGCTTACAGGCCACCCCAAACCAGGCACAATGTGGCCTGTGAGCCAAAGTTTGTTAACACTGTGAAAAATAGATAGCTAAATATGTACATCTGGCTTATACGTCTTTTTAGCCCTGTCACCTTGCTTTTCATTCGACCCAAAGCTACTAAACAACACAGAAAGCCACTCTCACAACGGCAGCAATGGAATGAGGCTCTGCATTTTCAGGTGGGACTTGCTCTGCGGGTGCCGTAACAACAGTGGCAGAAATTAACACTGAAGTTAAGACTATTGTTCCACACTGGATTCTAAGCATTTGAAGCTTGTGCTCCTTCACCTCATTTCACCACAGCCATGGCTAAGCATTCCATGTTACTTATTTCGTAGATAAGGTAACACAGACAGGTAAGTGCATTAGCTAAGCTCACGTGGGCAGTAAGTGTGTAGATGAAGCTTGAGGACAGGCTGACAATCTGTTCTTGTACAATTTCTATTTCAAATGACAAACACTTTTACAATCCTCAGCAATTAAAATGCAGAAGAGTACAAACACAGGAACAGTGATACAGTTAACACTCATCAATAACAATCAGCTTCAGCATTCATTCTCATAGAAAAGTGAGGAAAAAACCCCTACCTCTCCCTGTGTGGCTGGCTCATGAGAACACATGTTGGCGAAAATTCCCCAGGAGGAGGTGGCAAAGGGAAAGTAAAGCACTGCTTCCTCTAAACGACTCTTGGCTCTCCTAACTTCAACTTCCTTACTGCCTTGCTGTACACAAGAGCGTTCACACGTTGATAATGTTTGTCTATTACTGATGGGCTAGCAACAAAACACTCGCCGCCAGGAGGAAGCCATGCTTAGGATGGCTGTAGGATAATTACTGACAGCGACCCTTTGTACACTGTTTTGGTTTGCCCACTAGTTGGGTGTATGTGCTTGTATTTCCAATCCAACCATATGCACAATAAGGAACTCTTCAGATGTCTTTATGTAGGGTAGAAACTAAAATTTGTTTCAGTGCAATGTTAAATCACTAATGTGGCTTTTAGAAATTAAATAAAGCATATCCACATCATGACAGAATACAAACATCATTGAAGACTTGACATTTTAGGATTTTGGCTGGACAAGGAAATAAGAAATCGCTAAAAATGAATGCATTCTTACTGGAAGTTCTTACTGGAAGGTTGTAACATGCCAGAAAATTACTTCAGAATTTACTTTCATTCCCATATCAATATGAGGAAATTTAAATGACAGATGCTATTAAACACACAGAGCCAAGGATATCATAAGATACTAGGGTTGTTACCAGAACAAAAACGAGTAAAAATTATTTGGCAAATAACAAAATATCTGTATGCCAAATTTTTACTTTTTCAAAATATTATCTGCTAATCAGTAAGTTGCATAATTCCATATTAAGTGTGACAGTTTGGTAAGAGGTATTTTTCAATGGAAAGCAAGCATCCCTGTTACTTAAAGTGGTTCACTGCAATGTATATGCTGAGAGAAAGCCTCCAGCTTAGAAAGAGCCTGCCAACACATTCACTTTCAAAAGTTGACTGTAAAAATCAGGTTGCAGTAATGTGAAGAATGAGACAGCTGTGCCTTCCACAGACAGCCACTGAATATGTAGTTTATGAATAGTTGTCATGGTCTTAATGTTACATTGCCAAGCTCAAGGGCACAGAGGCTTTACCTTTATTTAGTTTTTTAATCTCTCACCACACTTTCTTCTTTAGCATTCAGTATATAACTCTTGTACTTTAAAACAACTTTTTGGGCTGGAGAGATGGCTTCGTGGTTAAGGGGCCCACCTGCAAAGCCAAAGGAACCAGGTCTGACTCCTCAGGACCCACATAAGCCAGAGGCACAAGGTGACACGTGTCTGGAGTTCGTTTGCAGGGGCTGAAGGCCCTGACGTACCCCCCCCCCCCCGCCCACCGACTCTTTCTCTCTCTCAAATAAATAAAAACTAAAAATATAACAAAAATAAAAAACAGCATTTTATTGAAATTATCCATATATACACACACCCTATCACAATTCCCTCCTACCACCCTTCTTTGTCTCCCCTCCCATACTCCTCCTCAACTGATCCCCTCCTTTCCATCTAAGGCCTTGCACTTAAACTTGAATATTCTGTTCTTGTGCTTCTTTTGTTACTCTAGAGATGTTTTTGATGCTACTATAACTGAAGTTCTTTTATCAGTATCACTTTCAGATTGTTCAATGCATATCAATTGTTCAATGTATATCACTGCAATTGGCATTTAGGCTGATTTTGTGTCTGTCAACCTTGCTAAACTCATTAGTATAACAAGTTTTTTCCATATATTTCTTAAGAGGTTTTACAAACAAAATTGGGTCATATTCAGATAGAGCCTTATTTAGACTTTTTTTTTTTTTTTTTTTTTTTTTTTTTGGTTTTTCGAGGTAGGGTCTCACTCTAGCTCAGGCTGACCTGGAATTCACTATGGAGTCTCAGGGTGGCCTCGAACTCACAGCAATCCTCCTACCTCTGCTTCCTGAGTACTGGGATTAAAGGCATGCACCACCACACCTGGCACTCTTTTTTTTTTTTTTTTGTCTAACTGTCCTGGTGAGAACCTTCCATATGGTGTCGAATAGAAGTAAATACTGAAGACAGTCTTGTCTTATTCCTAATTTTCAGTGGATAGCTTTTAGTTTTCCACCATTAAGTATGGCATTAGCTGTGGAGTTTACAGAAGAACCATTTAATAGGGCATGGGAGTTCTCTTTTATGCATAGTTTGTTCATTCTTTTTTATCATAAGAGAGACTTAAAGTTTATTTAAAAAAAGTTCCGATTAAGATGCATATGGCTTATGTCCTTCTATTAATGTGATGTACTTTTTTGCTTGATTTTTTAAAAATGTTGAACCAACCTGAATTCATGAGACCAAGCCCATTTTATCTAGACTGATAATCTTCTTAGTTACCAGATTTGGATTTCTTTTGTTGAGGATTTTCACATTTCTATTCCTAAGGGTTACTGACCTACAGTTTTCTTGTGTTGTCCTATGCAACTGTGTTATTAGGGTGACACTGGCCTCACAGAATCATGTGGGAAGTATGCCCTCCTCATCCATTTTTTTTTTTGGGGGGGGGATCATGAACTATTGTTAATTCTTTAAAAGTTTGACAGAATATACCAGTGATGCCATTTGGACCTGATTTTGTGTATGTTCAATTTTATTACATGTTACAGGTTCAGATCTTCTAGTTTTATTGAGTCAGTTTTGGCAAGTTTGTCATTGAGGAATTGCGCATTTTATCTAGGTTACTTACCTTGTTCCTTGTATTCCTTTTTAAGCCTCTAGATTCCCATGGCACTCGCAGTGATGTCTTCTCTGTCACTGCTGATTTCACCAACTTTAGTCTTCCTTTATGTCTTTAGCAGCCTAGCTAAAGGTTCATCAATTTTGTTAACTAATTTCAAAGACCCACTTTTGGGCTGGGGAGGTGGCTCAGAGGGATAAAGTGTTAGCTGTGTGAGCATGAGGTCCTGAGTTCAAGATCCACAGAACCTGTGTAAAGCCAGGTACAGCAGCAAGTGCTTGTAATCCCAATGCTAGGAAGGTAGAGACAAGAGGATCGCTGGGTCCATAAGGACCAAGCAGAACATCTTTTCCTCCACACCAGGATAAATACCCAGAACCATGAGGGGCAAAGATACAGTAGAAGGTGTGATCCTGCCACATCTGGTCAGAGAGAAAAGAAGTCTACTCAGCAAGGGTTTAGCATGGCAGATATAGACATCACACTGTAGAGGCAGAAGGGGGTAATACTGTTATGAGTAAACCCCACGCCCCTTTAAGAACTGGAGGTGTACACATCATCTTTACTGTTAGGTTGGCAAAAAACAGATCTACAAAAATGTGTTATCCTTTACCTGCAGAATTCTTTTAAAAAATAGTTTATTTATTTGAGAGACAGAAAGAGGCAGAGAGAATGGGTACCCCGGGTCCTCTAGCCATTGCAAATGAACTTTGGACTCATGCACCACCTGTGCACTTGGCTTCTGTGGGTACTGGTGAATCAAACCTGGGTCCTTAGGCTTCACAGGCAAGCACCTTAACCACTAAACCATCTCACTGGTGCACCCCACCCCCCAGGAATTCTTTTTTTTTTTTTTTTTGAGGTAGGGTCTCACTCTTGTCCAGGCTGACCTGGAATTAACTATGTAGTCTCAGGGTGGCCTTGAACTCTTGGCGATCCTCCTACCTCTGCCTCCCAAGTGTTGGGATTAAACGTATGCGCCACCATGCCCGGCTTCCTCCAGGGATTATTGAAAACAAGGTGAAAATAAAACTTTCTAGGTTTTGTAATTTCTGTAATCATTCTGTTGTGTCTAAGCCAATTCTTAATTAATGGAGTTAAAAACAAAAGCTATTATAATCAATGTTTTCTTTCAGAGCTCGAGACCCCACTCTCATATTCTTTAGACTAGAAAAATCACCAGGAGAATCACTACAAAAAGTATGAAAACCTCAGGATAATGTAATTTAGGTAAATGGAAATTTTCACAATTTTAAAAACTATGAAAAAGGACATATGTATAATGTTTCAATTATAACTGCTTCTCTAAAGTTACCTTAAACAAAAATTTTAATTGGTTAAGGGAAAGTGATTCTCTTGAGAGATTAGAAAGAAGATGAAGAGGTTAGTGTTAAAAATATGTTTTAGCAAACCCCCCCAATTAAATGAATCGATCACAACAATAGCAGAAGAGTTGTAATACCCCACTCCTTTCCCATCACACACCCAGCAGCTTGCTTAGTAATATAAAGAACCTGTCCTTCTAAAGCTAGTGGAGAAGTCCTGCTGGTGAGAGGAAATCTAAACTAAGTAAAGTGTAAGGTAACATGAAAAGGACTAGAAGAATCTTAGACTAAATTAAAATAAAATACAGAATGCATTGCAAATGTTTGGGAATGTGTTTAAAAATTTTCATGGTGTAACACTTTGTACCTTTTTGTTGTGATCACCACCTTCCTAATGTTCTGACATAGGCATGAGATGCCCCCCTTGAGGGCTTCCACTGACCTCATCCCAGAGCAGCCCCAGAACTTGCCCCTCCCCCTGCCCTGTGCCCCATAAACCTAAATCTCCTCTGACCCCGCAAATGTGCAGCTGCTCAGGCTCGTCTGTGGTTCGTGACGAGATCCCACTGGTCTGCTTGTTTCGGAAGCACAAGAGAAACATGATAGGGAAACCTTCCCCTTCATGCCTCAAACTTCCTGCACTACACTCTCCTTCCAAAGTACTTCTTCATTCTCCAGAGGACGGAGAGGTGCTCAGAAGGAGCACAAAGCCACCCAAAACGTGCTGAAGGGATCTAGTCCCCACCTCTGTTGAGCATAAGAGAGGGGTTCCCCTACTCCTCCCCAAGGTCAGGCCCCTCAGCTCAGCCTAGGAATCTACACTTTCCTGCTTCCCCAACAATATGGAAACATCCCTGCTTCTCTCTCATACAGTCAGTCAGCCTCTCCGTTTAAACAAACTCAGGTTTCTTCATTAAAACCACAAAACAAAATTCCCTGCAGCTTCAGCCTCCAAGCCTACCATGATATTCCCAATTCCAAATAAACTTGTTTAAAAGTGTGTAGGTATTCTTACTTCCTTTCCTTACTTCCTGTCCATTCTTGTTTTAAAGTGTCTGAGTATTCTTACTTCCTTTCCTCCCCTCCTGTCCATTCTTGTTTAAAAGTGTGTAGGTATTCTTACTTCCTTTCCTCACCCCCGGTCCATTCTTGTTTAAAAGTGTGTAGATATTCTTACTTCCTTTCCTTAACTCCTGTCCATTCTTGTTTAAAAGTGTCTAAGTATTCTTACTTCCTTTCCTCACCTCCTGTCCATTCTCTGGTGCTGATGACATGGCCCCCAGCCCTTCTCCAAGATGGCTTCTTCCCAAGTTATCTGCGAGCACTAGTTGGTCCTCACCTAACTTGATCTTCTAGCAGTGAAACAACTGCTTCTTAAGAGACCTGTTGCTTCCTAGAACAGAGAAAGGTAGATGCTCCTGTGGGTCCCTTCTGCAGTTCTGGCCACTCTTAGCCACCGAATGCTGAGGTACCTCAGGGTAAACATCAGGTCTAACTGTATGCCTCTCATTCACGACAGCTACATTTATTATACTGACAGCTTAAAAACCAGCCACTTGGTATCCTTAACCTCTATTTCAGACCTTTTCTCTGAGCTCCCTCCTACAGGCCTGTAGGGTCTTGTCAGTCTGTAGTAGGCAGTGTAACTAGAGATAAAAAGTGTGGACGGGCTTGGAGGCAGATTCCTTAAATTTAAACCCTATCCCTTCCACTTCCTGTCTGACTCTGGTAAGTCTCCTAACACCACTGTGTACCAAAGTCCCCAGCCAAACACTGCCCATAACCCCACTGGCTTCATTCCAGGTCCCCATGCTTGTCCTGCTCCTTCCTGCCACAGTGCCTTCAACACGCTTGCTCCCTGCTCATCTCCTGGTTCACTCCTATTCTTCCTTCAGACTGCTGATTAAATTGCCTTCCTTAGGAAGCCTTTCCTGGTCTTTGGGGAGACCTACTTTTACCAGTGATATTCACAACTCCATTCCTTTCCTTTAGGGAAAAAAAAAAGAAAAGTACATTTGGAGAACTATTTCAGCCCACCAGAATTTAAAGAAATATTCATTTAGCTGAGAAAACAAACACAGGCACAAGGGTGAGTAGATTTCTGTGAGTTATATCAATGCAAATACCTCTATGTTATTGCTATCACTGAAGAGAAAGTGTGTGGGGGGGCATATCATACACACACAGTTTTTCACTTTTTTTTCCTTTTTCTGGTTTCTCAAGATAGGGTCTCACTCTAGCACAGGCTGACCTGGAATTTGTAGTTTCGGGGTAGCCTCGAACTCACAGTGATCCTCCTACCTCAACTTCCTGTAAAGCATGTCAATCTACAATGGCCCCAAACATAGAAGCGTAAGTGAAGACCAGCTTTAACCCTGGGTGAGAACAGCCTGGTGTAGAGTACTTGCCTAGCATGATTGAGGCCCTGCGCTTACATTCTCAATTCCAGTCTTTTCTTTACAAGCAGTCTTCATTTTTCTATAGTTCTCTCATATTGGTATCAGCTCATGAGGAGACTTAGATTAGACAAAAGGAGAAATGTGTTGTGGTTGTAATAAACAAAATGAAAGTATTAGTATTTGAAAAAGAAGACCTTGAAATGTGCTAGAAGGTTTGAGATCATAATGACATAAACAACTATTTATGACCTAAGGAAAAATGCCTGCTTTGGCACTTTGAAGCATAAAATATCACATGGAACTCAATTACAAAGCTTACACACTTGTTTATGCAGCTGGTCTTTCTTAAAATCGAGGAACTTTAAACCTACAATTCTAATGGGCTCACTGGTGACACTCCAGTCCTTTGAAAAATAAATGAAATATCATAAATCATTTGACAGTTCTTAAGCTTGGATTTTTATCATCACTGTGGCTCTAAAAATAAAAAGCAATATGTAAGGATAGGATCTTGTGTTGTGTCCTATAAAGGTTAAGATAGAAAATAAATCATACTATTAAATGTCACTGAGAACCTTAACTTTTAATACTTAGGATTAAATTGGCATGATATTTATGGTCATTCCTATGAGAATTCACACAAGTAGAGTAGCTTTACTTCAACATATTGCAGAACTCTGGCACTAACTGTGATAAATGGAGCAATAAGGCCATGGGGTTGCCCCTGTGTGTACTTAAGTACTTCCTATCAGCACCCAGACCTGCATCGTTTTGGAGGTCTGGCTGGATGGAGTCATCATTCAGCACCCAAAGCAATGCTGCTTACATATCAAGAGTAAAGGATTAGGATGAGCCCTTTGAATTTTAAACCACACATTTAGGAGCACAGTACAGCCTCAACCTTATTGTTGGCAAATTGATTTAATGAAAAACACAGACTTTGCAAGAAATGTTAAGAATTTTATATATATGCAAAAAATGATTGAAATTCAAAGGAACAGTTTTAAGACCTAGGTGTTGGCCATACATCCTAAGAATTTTTACCACAGTTAAGTTTCAAGAAGATAAATTATAGGATGCAGTCTCCATGACCTAATTGTAAGGCAAATTCAATGACGCCCAGCATCAGGAGGAGCCAAAGTCAAGCCCTCCTGGTTGATGGCCCATCATATTTTTTAAAAATTCCTATTGAAGAACATTTATTCAGAGGGCCAAAATATTTACTCTTGTCTTTCCTGGTCGTTTCATTTACCTTTCATGTAAGTGAAAATACATAGCTTTCTTTCTTTTACAATCAAGAATGATATAGCTTTCACAAAAGTCAAAGATTCATATCATACCTGTATAAATTGCAGTCATTTTTGGTTTTAGCAGTTTTTCTAATTCATTTTTAAGGTACCGATACCAAAATCATAGTTCAAATACAGGCTAAACCCAGGTCACATCCTCATCAGACTGTGCACTGGTATTGATAAAACTTGTGCAGAAAGTCTACCTCTTCTATTTTGCATATACTATTGCTAATAAAGTGTTCTTAAAGATTACTTAAATTTCGGCTGGAGAGACGGGTTAGAGATCAAGGCACTTGCTTACAAGCCTAAGGACCCAAGTTTGATTCCCCAGTACCCACATAAGCCAGATGCACAAGGTGGCACATGTGTCTGGCATATGTTTGCAGTGGCTGGAGGCCCTGGCATGCCCATTCTCTCTCTCTCTTTCAAATATATAAATATTTTTTAAAAAAGATTACTTACAGTTAAAATGTACATTTGTTTCTGATGGTCTAACTATTAAGTGCTGAACACACACCCAACAATACTTGTGACATATGTGCATGTTATAAAAAATAATCAAATGGACACCTGTTTTCCACTAGCCAGTACAGGGAACAGAACATTCCTGAGAACGAAGTCCTCTTCATGGCTTTCCCAGCCCCTTTTCAATCTTTCTTCCCATGTTTTTTTTCCACAACTAGCTACCCTGAGCTCTATCCTGTGCTTTCTAGAGTTACTATGCATATGTTGTTTCATTTCAGCAAGATTTTGCAAGGCATTTTATTGGTTGGAATCACATTCTTATGGACACATTATTGTTCATGAGATTCACTGAGGATGAGAACCGGATATAGCACAATTTGTGTCACCTCTTATTGATGGACAGTTGAGCTATTTCCTGATTTCTGGGAAATTCTTTTTTAACACTTTATTTATTTATAAGCAAACAGAGAGGGGGCAGAGGGAGAGCCACTGCAAACAAACTTCAGATGCATGCACCACTTTGTGCATTTGGCTTTACATGGGTACTGGCGAATTAAACTAAGTCATTAGGTTTTGCAGGCAAGGACCTCAACTAGTGAGCCATCTCTCCAGCTCTTAGAAAATTCTTACATGCCATTCCATGAATATTTCCAAGTTTCTATGCTGCAAAATAGTATTGCTGAGACTATACATAAGCTTATTTAGATAATGAAAAACTTATATAGTTGATCCAATTTATATATATAGCTGTTAGCAGGGCAATGTGTTTAGGATGTTCATTCCCCTTCCTTACTGACATTATTTAATTTTGGGGGGGGGTTATTTGAGGTGGGAGGATAGAATGGGTGTTCCAGGGCCTCTAGCCACTACAAATGAACTACAGACACATGCACCACCTTGTGCATCTGGCTTACATGTCACTGGAGAATCAAACCTGGGTCCTTAGGCTTCACAGACAAGTGCCTTAACTGCTAAGCCATCTCTATATCCCCAGACCCCGACCTTCTGACTTTTTTTGCCAACACAATATCTACTTACATTTTTAAAAGCTTTCTCTTAAGGTAAAACTTACATTGAAAGGAATAGATAAATCTCAAGCATACCATTCCATGGAGTTTTACAAATATATACCAAACCATTACTCTTGCCCCAGAGTAAGTTCCTTCATCGTTCTTCCCAGTCAGCCTCTGCTCTATCCACTAGAAGTAACCACTGCACTGATCCTTTCCTTCTCCTTCTCTTTCTGTCTCAGTCTGCTGGCTTCATAACTCCAAAAAATTGGAGTAAGTACTCATTTGTAAAAGCTTTTAGGCAGCATTACAATGAGGTTCATACATGTTTTTGCAAGGCCAATACTCATTCCTTTTTATTGCTTAGTAGTGGTTCACATTTTATGAATATACAATCTATTTATCTGTACTCTGTTTTGACTATTCTGAATATGACAATAGCCACACTATACACTCTGTATAATCATATTTCCCCTGGTGGCTTATGTTTAGGAGAAACTGAGTGTGTGTCCAACTTCATACGAAACTCCCACATCTCTACTGTGGGCGGACCCTTACACCCTCTCACAGGGTGTATTGGAATTCCAGGTACCTGAGAACCTCACTAAGAACTGGTTTGATTTTAGTAGTTCTGGAGACATCTCATTATCCATGTTACTCTCACCCCCCCCCCCCCAGCCCCTGCTGCTGCAATCCCTGTGTGTTGCAACACTGCACCATGAAGCATCTCTTCAAGCTCTTTTCATCTGCCCACTGTTCTTTATTTTGGATTGTTCACCTTTTTCTGTTATAGAGCTATATGATTCTTTATCTGTATAGTCCTTTTTACAAATAAATAAGAGTATCTTTTCATTACTGTTGCTATCTTTTGATGGAATTCAAGATTTCATTTATTTATTTTTAAAATATACATTTTAAAAACGTATTTATTTATTATTGCAGTCAGTTTTGCATTATTGGGTAAAACATCCAACCAGAATCAGCTTCAGATTTTATTTTGTTAAAGTCTAATTCACAGTACTTTTCTCTTATGGCAATTACTTTGTAAATCTTAGAAAAGCCTTGCAATCCTCATGTCATGAAAATATCCTCTGATGTTTACTTACTGCTTTCTATCTCTTAAGAAATCTTTGCCTACCCCAAAGTCTCAAATCCTTATGGTTTTAGCTTTTACATTTAGGAATATGATCCATTTCAAAACAGACTTTTGTGGATAGTACAAGGCAGAAATTCGGGTTTTGTTTTTTTTTCTTGAACATGAATCCAGCAGTTTCAGCACCACTTACTGAAAAACTTTTCTTTCCATATGGGGTAGTTTTGGATCTTTGCTAGCAATCACATAAATGTGGATATGTTCGGTCCCTACTCAGTTTCACTGATCTGTTGATCCTCATTGGATCAAGATACTATCTAGGGGCTAGAGAGATGGCTTAGTGGTTAAGTGCTTGCCTGTGAAGCCTAAGGACCCCGGTTCGAGGCTCGATTCCCCAGGACCCACATTAGCCAGATGCACAAGGGGGCGCACATGTCTGGAGTCCGTTTGCAGTGGCTGGAGGCCCTGGCACGCCCATTCTCTCTATTTCTCTCTCTGCCTCTTTCTCTCTCTGCCTGTCACTCTCAAATAAATAAATAAAAAGAAACAAAAAATTAAAAAAATACTATGTGGGTGATAACAGTTTATATGTACAGTACAAAGTCAAGTCTTTCTGTTGTGCCCTAAAGATTATGTAGGATTATTTCCATTGATCTGAAACTTTTACAAAAAACGCATAAGGATTATGCTGAATTTATGAATAAAGGGAAGAATGTCATATAATTCCAATCCTTAAACCATACATTTCTTTTCATTTATTTAGATCTTTTAAATTCTCAGTATTGATTTGCTATTTTCAAGAGATTTTCATGTCTTTCATTGAATGCACTTCCATGTTCTACTTTTATTAAAAATAAGAGAAAACATGCATTATTGATCATCTCACTTCAAAAGGACTTGGTTTTTCAGGCTACTCAAACTTGTTCTCTGTCTGGAATCAAACTTCTAAGCAATTTTACAGTCCATTTTAAAAATAGGACAAGGACTCTAAAACTTGGCAGTAAAATAAAGGAATGGATAGAGTCTAACAGCACACATGCTGGAAGTGAGATCAGGAGGTTTTTTTAAAACCGTATTCCACAAGGCAAAGAAGGCATTAGCTACACACTCACTGCAGGATGCAGGATGCAGGTGTGCCAATCCTTTAGGCATGGACTCAAGTTACCTAACTGCACCAAGGCCAACTCCTGTTTTAAGCTTCTGGCCTACATAGTCATGGCCAGTAATTTCAAAGAGAAGAGCAAAGCAAGCAGCACTTAACCTGTACTTTGAAGCAGATGTCACACAGCTCCGTGTCTCTAAGACAGGCCCTGTGTTCAATGACTGGTCAGCTTCCCTATGCAGCTTTCCTATTTTCACCTTTTACTGACCTTTCCCCCTCTTCCCTTCCTTTTCTCTCCCTTCCACCTCAATTTTCGAGATGATCTTGCTATGTAGCCCACCATGGCTTAAACTCTTTCTCCCTCAGCTCTCCCCTTCATCTCTGCCCTCTGCCTCTTCCGGCTTTTCTTCGGTGGCCTTTTCTCCGCACACTTGCCTGCTCTAACCCGTCCAAAGTTCCTGACAGCATCCATTTTCTCCCCAAAGCCCACGGCCCTTCTGCATTGTCAAAGTCAGTCCTCTTCGTTTGTTCCATGGACTCCTGCACAGGGTAGGGGTGGGGGGGCATGGCTAAATCTGCTTCCTGTTGTCAGTAAGCATTCTTGCTTATTTACTTACATTCTTCCCCTTTTTGCTTGTATAATTTTGGCTACCTTTTCCTTGTTATTAGATTTAAGCAATTATAGTGCATTCTGTCAAAGGTCCAACTTATTATGCACATTTACCACTTAAAAATATGAGCACCATAGCTGCTGTCCTCCTCATCTCTGTCCATGACGTCACAGGAACCACTTTAGCTTTGTTGAGCTGGCCAGCGATAGGAAGACACTTGGCTTCTACCACTGTTCCCCTCACCTGCCTCCTCTCCTTTGTTCACTCTGCCGTACCGACCCCACTCATCAGCTTGTGCTTCTCCTCTCCTGCTTTTGGTCTCCCCACCATACGGAAGGTGCCAGACACTTCTTTATTTTTACTTTTTTGTTTGTGTGTATGTCTTATTTATGATGTGCATGGGTGTCTGTATGCCATGCACATGTGCCCAGGTAGGAGGATAGCCCCGGAGTGATTGCCCTGTCCTCCCCACTTCCCCAGAGACAGGCTCCATTTGTACTGCTGCTGTGTGCACCAGCATAGGGCCTGCAAGCTTCTGGATTCTCCTTGTTCTTACACCACCATACACACTTTGGATTCCAGACACACATGCCACTTTGTGCCTAGCTTTATGTGGGTGTTGGGGTGGATCAAACTCAGGTAAGAAGGCTTTCAGACAAGTACCTTTAACTGCTGAGCCATCTCAGCTACCTGGCTTGGCTGTTAAGTTTTTTGGCTATTGAAATTTCTGATTCTCATCCTTCTATTAGGTCATTGACGAAGGGCAGAACCCTGGGCTTGTTGCAAATACCTAGTGAGTTCTATCCACATACTTTGAAGATTTTCTTTTTCTTCCTTTTTTTTGTGGGGGGTTGTTAAACGTAGGGTTTCGCTTTAGCCCAGGATGATCAGGAATTCACTATGTAGTCTCAGGTTGGTTGGTCTCCAACTCCCAGCTATCCTAACTCAGCCTCCTGAGTGTGGGATTAAAGGTTTACTTAAGATACCAAAGCAAAATCAAATCAAGAAGGCACACCAGTCAGGTGGAGGGCCCTTGTGTTCTGTCTGTCGTAAGATATACTGACAGACATGGAAACAAAGGAGATTTGAGGTCTTTTGTTTAACTGTCAATCTCACACTTAAAGTGACTCCAGCTTTTTTTTTCCCTAAATGTCCAAATGGGCCCCCACCCCCGGATTTATTGTTCTTTCATAGGCACTTTCTTAAGGCATTTTTTTCCTTCTTAGGGGGGCAAAATTAATAAAGCTCCTCTATCATCCTTTTACAGGGCATCTGCTCTGTGGAGCTGGTGCTGCTGTCCCATCAGGCTGGAGGGTGCGCTCCATAGCTGGGGTAGCAGCAGCGAGCAAAGCAGCCATCTCTGCTCTGGTTTTCTGCTGCTGCTGCCCAAAGGGACCAACAACAGGCATGGGAGGGTAAAGCCAGGTGAAAACTGGGTTTAGACAGTGAGGCTCTTTACAACTGGACAAAGAAATAAGCTCTTCTTCAATGGCTTCTCAAAGGAGAATAGAAGAATAACACCTATGTTCTGTTTCAAAGTGTCATGGATGTGCTTCACCCCACATTTCAAACTCAAGCATGTAAGACCTTTTAGAAATTTAATTTGTTCTACCTAGGAAAAGGAGAATATTTCTTCAAAAACATTTTGATAACATTCATGGTATCAAGTAAAGGTGATGCTTAAGACTGCCCGAACCTCATTATGAATTAATCAGAGACTGTCACGAGCACATGTCATGTCACCTCCATGTTGAGGATGCTGAATATGGATACAAACGACATTTATGTGGCTGATTCCCTCCAGCTCCTACTTTACATCCTTACCATCAAAGAGGAAATGTCTGAAAAGTAATATACTTTTGCTTTCTGGAGAATGCCAAAGACCTCCGAATCAGACAAGTTCAAGCAAGTTCCTTTAAGTCCAGAGCCATATCCCCAGCCCCTAACCTGCTGTTTCCTTAAATATTTTATAAATAAGGTTCATAATCAGGATGTGGGACGATGGCTCAGTGGGTAAAGTGCTTGCTATCCAAGTGTGAGGACTCTAGCTTGGATATTATGACCCATGTAAAAGCTGGAAGTATAGCATGTGTCTATAATTCCAGCACTCCTACATCAAGATCGGAGGCAGAGACAGGGGAAGTCTCAAGAAGCCCAGCAGCCAGCTACCCTGTCACAAGCAGCAGTAAACAACAAGGTGGAAAGTGAGGACCAATACCCATGGGTATCTTCTGATATCCACATGTACTCTGTGGCATGTGCACAACTGCACTCACATACATGAACAAGCGTACACACACATAGTTACACACATGCAAACAGATGGAAAAAAAGAAATCTGAGGTTGACATATCATTTATCAATATCTCAAACTACCTGTCTAGTTCCCCAGAAGAATTTCCTTTATCTCTCAAGTCCAGCAGCTTTACAAGGTCACATAGCCTACTTAGATTTCAGTTGTCTTTTTTTATTCAGCAACAAGTAATATCTCAAGTTTGGCCTCACTTCACCCGTTTGGCTCTTTTGTTGTGACAATTCCACATGTGATGGACATATTCATCTTGTCCACTGTACCAGTGCTTCAGACAGATATTTTCCAAAATATGTGTATGCACAGATAGTTTTAAGACAACTTCCAAGTCCCCATTTTATTCTTTCTAATATTGCTCTTTCTAGAAGGGTACTGGCAGCTAAGGGGTCATACTAGCCTTTATGCCTACTTCAGTCACCTTTCTCCACTTCACAAAAGAAATATATACTTCCAGGGGATAAAAATGGGGCAAAGTAAAAAAAAAAATGTTATCTATGATTCACCTTTGATCAACACACACAGTAAGGCCCTGTTCTTTTCCTGTTTCACGTGTATTTATTAAGAAATGAAAGTATTGGGGCCCACATTAGGATCTTGTAATATGGAAGGAATCAGCAACTGAGGACACTTTTTTTCAGTGGCTTACCTCGTCCACAGCCTGACTACTGACTGTTACGGCAGCTTCCCTCTGGGAGACCTTAGTGAGCACAAAGGAAAGGAAGACTGCAGGCAGCAGTACATAACTGTATCTAGGCAACACATGGTGGGCTCTGTGACTTATCTATTTATCTCTGTTAGAATTACAGTTCAGCCATGTGATGGTTGTCATGGTGGCATACATTAACATATTCATTTGAGTTATAAAATCAAATTGGACTTTTACTGAAAGAAGGATGCATGACTTGGGAGATAAATTTAAAAATGAAGGCTAGCATTGTCAATTACATTAAATGGCAACCATTTCCTATAAACTGGGTGATCTACATTTATACTTACAAGGCTTTGATAAAAATATATTCAAGACATACACTTTCTTTAATATTCTTTAAAAATTGGCAAATATATGCTAGAAATAGTATTTCTTATAACAACACATTCTTTAGACTTTAAAAAATATTTATGTATTTATTTATGAGAGGGAATGGGCACAACAGGGCCTCTAACCACCACAAGGAACAAACTCCAGATGCATGCACCACCTTATCCACCTGGCTTTACATGGGTACTGGGAAACTGACCTAGGGTCCTTAGGCTTTGCAGTTAAGTGCCTTAACTGCTGAGCCATCTCTCCATCCCTCTTACAAGTTTCTCTGTATACTGAGTCACACAGAGTGCCACTATGTAAGAAAAGCACTTATTTGATAACCTTTTTTGAAAACCTTCTCAAAATTTAGAAAGTGATCAGGTTGTGAGCAGAGTGGTCACTAAGATAACTAACAGATCACTTTGTCACTTCTGGCATATAATTCTGCAGGACAAGAAATGTTAAATATGTGATGCAGCTCCTGGCATATTGTGGACGCTGAAATTTACACCTAAGACCTGGTATTACTCTGAAACCTGCATATGACTTCCTTCACTGTTCACTTTTCTGATCCCTATGACCTCAATACTTCTGTATCTTTTTTTTTTTTTTTCCTCTTCTAGTCTTGTTTTCATTGCTTTTGGAAGCTTTCTGTCCTATTTCTTTCTCTTTTATGGACAAACTACTGTCCTAGCACCACAGGATAAAAAAAAAAAAAAAAGAAACTGCCCATCCTTCTGAACTGCAATATTGTTGTCATTCTAAGACATTTCCGCATATAGATGGGTTCTTCTGAACTCACTATTCTTTGCATTAGCCAGTCTGTTTACGCTTATGCTATATGCATGTTCCATTACTGTAGCTTTATATTGTCATGGTATAAAGGCAGGAGAATCAGCAATGTGACACAGGCTAAGCAAACCATATTGTTCTTTTGGAGCACATTTATAATTTTTGGAAAGCTCCTCTTCCATAATTTTAAAATTATCTTGTCAAGTATTATCAAAATGATAATGGTAATGTACTTTATTCTACTAAAAATATTAATAGTAGTAACAAAATACCCAAATCTGTTAGTAACATGATTCTATGCGTACTGCAAAAGAAAACATTTTCCCAGTATTGTGTTCTATTAATGTGGTGTTTCCCTACATTTAACTGGATTATATTTAATGTCTTTCAATAATAGCTTGTACTTGTTCAAAAATGTTCTAAGACATTACCTGTTACTTAGTCAAAAGCCAGTTACCAAAAAAGCTAGTTATATTGTGTTGCTATGTAAATTGTACCTTTTATTAAAAATTATTTATTTGCAAGGAGAGAGAGAGAAAAAAAAGAAAAGAGAAAGTGTATGGGTATGTCAGGGCTTCTTGCCCTATAAACCAACTCCAGACACACATACCATCTTTGTGGATGTGGCTTTACATGGATGCTGGAGAATCAAACTTGGACACCTTTAAGTGCTATGCCATCTCCATAGCTCTGAGAATCATATCCTTTAAAATGATACTTTTTATAGAACAACACTCCCCAAAACTGGGCTCTTGGTTTTCATTATATGTTACTCAAACTCTCTTGGTTTTTGTTATCTGTTACTTAAACACAACAATGATATGAAACTATTAAATGGAAAGTTCCAGAAATAAATAGATCACAAGTTCTCAATTGCATATTCTTTTGAGTAGCAAGATGATGAAAACTGTGGGGGATGGAAACATCCCTTTTGCACACTGCCCAGACACAGCCGAAACTTGGCTCTTACAAGCTATCTCCTCAGTAAATGTGATCTTGTTGATGGTTCATCCCAAAAAATACAGCCAGGAAATTGACTAGATGTCAACTCCCACACGGAGGTTTTTCAAATATGGCCAGGGTGTTCCTTGTTTTCCCCAGGTGTTGGAGAACTCAAAGGCCCCAGTTATGGAAGGTCATCTCATCACCTAACCAGGAATGCGAACTTACAGTAACCTTTAATTGAATTCAAATTGCTATATATTTTACATTCTATCACAGTAGCTAGTTATATATAAAAAAGCTTAATTTAAAAAAACTACTACCTTTAGTGCTGAAATAAATAAATAAATAAATAATGTTCGTTTGAAGCCAGACAGGTGATAAAAAAAAAAAAAACAATAAAAGGCAGGAAGGTATACCTGCTTTAAAATATAACTTTCCAAAGTAATCTTTAGTGACAATGAAAAAAATGTTTGCCTTTTGAGGTGTAAAGTGGGAAACGAAGTGGTATGGTGGAAAGTTCTACATCTGAATTTGGGTAGTAGTTGCATGGAAAACTCAAGCCCTTCAAGATACAAAAACTTGTAATGTCCTTTTTAACTTTGAAAAGTGAGAAGTGAAGGGTAAACTGCTGATACTTTGTTGTGACAATCATCCAGCCTTCTATGTATATAAAAATACGTCAAACATAAAAGGAGCCAGACCTATTCCAGGTTTTCTTTCTTTCTGCTGGGGTGTTGGGATGGAATCCAGGGCCTTGCATGTAGCAGGCAAACATGTTATCACTGAGCAACACCCAAGGCCCAGAGCAAAACATTCAAAGAAATTAACACCCAAATTTTCCCACTTCAAATCCCTGTATGAAAAAATGGCAAATAGTTTACAAGTCTTGCTATCACATTTTGACGCTCCCATTTTTGTTCTGATGTTAAGAAGTCTCTTATTTGTTCCTGTTCCAAATTTTTTGTACATGACATGTGTTCCTGCTGGTGATCTGCCAGCAGGGCAGGCTCACTCACCTGCGAAGGAGCTCACCGTCTCCCTCTGCAGACCTCCGTAGCTCGCTCTTGCAGAGAAGAAACCTGCCAACACCTGTGGTATGAATGAGCCCAAACTGGGAGCCTAGCTAGTCTTTGGACACCCAGTTTCTTAAACTGTGGGCCATGACCCCATTTGGTGTCATGTTACTGAATGTGATAGAAGCAGAAAACAGGGCAACAATAAAAGGTTTCTTACCAACCAATGTATGACCAAAATCAAAATCAAGTGTAGTGAATCCAAGGTGTCCTGGCAGCACTGGCCTGGGTGGTGTCACATGGTTTCACGACAGCCTTGGTTCTGAACACAACACATGGCACTTTGTGCTGGACACGCCATCACACCAAATGACACCAATGATGTGTATGAAACACCTCAGCTCAGATTTGAGGCACTGTATGTTATGAACTTCAGTGGTTTCCTGCATATACAAAGTTTTCTGCTCTTACAAAAACAATGGTTTGATCATAAAGAAACAAAATTTTAATATTTTCCTAACATGATTCTACAGCATTTAAGTACCATTAGTATATCACTAGACTGTATTAAATTAGAATATCTGAGTTTAAATACTAGTTTATTTGGTGGTGGTGTGTGTTTGCGCATTCTTCTCTTCCACCTCATTTGAGGCAGAATCTCTCACTGCTCATTACTCCTTTTGGGAGTTTCCAGGAAGCTCTCCTGTCTCTGCTTCCCTTTTTGCCTTTGGCTCACTAGAACTACAGGAGTCCCAACAGCTTCTGGTTTGGCAAGTGTTGTGCCCAGTGAAATACCACACCAGCCTAGAATGCTTACTTTCAAAAACTGTTTAAGTTCTGCCTGAGTTTCATAAAAACATCATTCGGTGAATTTGGTTGTGAGATTATAACAGAATTTCGACACACCCCTAAAAATATGCCTGCCATTTTGTACTACATATTTACAAGAAGCAGCATTCCTACCACTGATGATTGAGACATGTTGACAATGCTCTGTGGCCTACAGTAGCAAATATTCAGCCAAATTAAGTTCTTTATGTAAAGTAAACAAGCACATCCATCTCATTAGTATGAAAAAATTGCTTTTGTCTTTATTAAGCAGTAAGACAACATGTACACCAAAGTTTATTATCATTAAATGTTTGACTTGTAAGCCTATTTTATGTACGTCTATATCCAGTGTTGTATGAGCTTTTCTTAGGCTTGAAAGGGTTGTGAGCAGAAAAGGTTGAACAAGTCCTGTTCTAACAGTCTATCAGCTGGTCATGCGTGTGCAGCTCCAGGCCTTTCCTCCTCCTCCAGTCTTCTGCAGCCCTGTCACTGTCACTGTAGGGACTCTGGTTTTCATCTTTCTAAGGTGCCATGTACTTATTATCTTTGGAGTTTACTGACTAGGGCTACTGATGTCACATGTCTCTCATCAAATAAACATTTGAAAATTTTGCTGCTTCTTCCTTTCTTTTGCCTTATTTAATAGAAGGCAGAAAGTTGTTTAATGCCCATCTTAATACCAAAAATTTACAGCCTGCACTATGTCACAGGCCGTTTTTTATGATCTAATGTCACACATTTGGGTCTGCTGATTCATGTGGGCAAATGCTCTCCCATTCCACGAGCTCCAGTGTCCCAGTCACTGGGAAGAATCCCTCTATGATAGCCCTGGGAAAACATGGACCAGTGCATGCCCCTCTCAGGCCACAGTAATTGTTCAAGGGGTCACACACAGGGTTCCTAGGGGCAGTACATGTCTTCTCAGGCGAAGACAGCTGGACATTTGCCCTGGCAAGCTAGCTTTGGTTGGATTACTAAGCTAGAAGAATGACACTCCTGCATAGCTAGTGGCCAGCATACTGACCATATGCCTGTCTGAAGAATGACAAGTAAATGAACCAGCAGAGCTGAAAGAGTCCAGATGAGATCATTCCAGGTCCCGGCTGCAACCATGCCTGAAGCCAGATGCACCTCTGGAAACCAGAGTTACATAAACAAGCAACTTCCCTTTATTTTCATAAACTAGCTTAAAGTGGCTTTCTTTCACTTATGAAACATTATTGAATCTAAATGATCAAATTATTATTACTCAACCTATGAAGCATTACTTTGTTGCCAAAAATTAAGCAGACTAACTGCTTTTCTTTAAATTAAGTTACAAATAAAATAACATGCTTATTTAAGTCCTATCCACCATTTACATAAAATACTTTGATATTTGCTTGTTTTAAAGGCAGCACCATCTTTTGAAAATGAGGTATATATAGACTCTGTAATACTATAAACTCAAAAGCCACTCACCTACAAAACGATTTTCTTTTTGGTACTTCAAACATTCTTGAAACTTCATTTTATTAGCATGTATATTATAAAATAATGGGTTTCATTCTGACATTTTCATAGATGCATACAACTTACTATGATCATAGTCACTTCCCTCATGTCTTACCATTTCTTTAAACTTTTTCAAAGCTCTCAATTTTAAATAAAATATTTAATGAAAAATAAAATATTTCAAAAGCATGATTTAAATTTAAACTATGATTCAGCTTCAATCGCTGACATTTCAGTAACTTAACACAGTATTTGTGGGAAGGAAGTGCAGGGTAAAGAGCTGCTTGTGGAACACAGGAAGACTCAGACACCCATGTTCCCCAGGGACTCTCCAGAGTGAGCCCCTCACCATCTACAGGCCCTGTGCTCACCAACCCAAGGTCAATTCCAGCGCCTCTGAGCTGGTAGTTCTTACTTGGGCCATCAGTCACTTTCAAGTGCATATAGGATCACATAGGCAATCTAAAAGGCTGAGAGGCTAAATATTTTATGTACTGTAATTATTTGCATGAAAAGAAAGTTTTGGGCTGGAGAGATGGATCAGCAGTTAAGGCGCTTTCCTGCAAAGCTAATGATTCAGATTCAATTTCCCAGTACCCACGTAAAGCCAGATGCACAAAGTGACACATGCATCTGGAGTTCATTTGTAGCAGCTAGAGGCCCTGGCATGCCCATTCTCTCTCTCTCTCTCTCTCTCCCTCTCTCTCTCTCTGCTTGCAAATAAAAAAAAAATTAAATGAAAATCTTATTTAAAAATCCAGTCTCTCTTATTCTCTCACTTTCTTAGGGAAGGTAGAGGTCCAAGTTCTTTTCTTACCTGCTATGTTTAGTTTATCGATGGTTTTATTTCATCATGTTATCTTAAACACAAGTTTTCTCCTTGTTCATTATACACACATTTAGGTTACATATGAATAAGAGCTAACAGTACAGTTTATTGGGCATGAAGTATGTACCAAACACTGTCCGAAGTGTCCTATATATATACACACATATATGTGTATGTATTATACACACATGAATTATATCCTCAATGCAAACCTATGAGGAGGGTATTATTATCCCCTCTTTACATGGCAGGTCACATGAGTCACTAAGAATGAACCTGTTTGAAATCACATGGCAAACAAGTTGTAAGTTTGAGTACAGGCTCTCAGTTTCTCTGTAGGTACTCTGATTTTTACCATTCAAGCCTCCTGTCTTGGCTTGAATTGCGTCCTCACAAATGACATGTGGAAGTACTAATCCCTAAACCTAGGAACATGACCTTATTTGGAAACAGTCTTTGCCATGGAATCAGGCTAAAGTGAGGTCACATTAGATCTGAGTACCTCTTAATCCAAATGACTAGTTCCTTCCAAGAGGAAAATTTGGAGATGGCCAAACCCTGAGGAAGGATAGTCCCCTACGGGCCTCTGAGGGAGTACAGCCCTGCCAACATGACTGAGTTCAGATTTTTAACTTCCAGAACTGTAAGAAAATAAATTCCTGCTGCTTACAGTTTGTGGTGCTGTTATGGTGACCCTAGAAAGCTAACACCACTGATCATTTATAATGAAATATGCTGGCCAATCAATCTGTTATTCGAGTTTAAGACAAACAGCAATAAAAAAATGAAACATTTAATGTTCCTTTAATCCTATTTAAAGAAAAACAACAGCTGGGCATGAGGCAGTAACAACTGAGAACCACTACTTCCCATCTAAAAGAGGCCATTTCTATTCCGCACCATCTAGCACCTCTCCCATAGAAGGGCAGGACCAAAGGTGTAGAACTGAGCATCAGTTACTATGAAAATCTCTTGCCACTGCAAATAAACTAGAGACATAGGCACCACTTTGTGACTTTACGTGGGTACCAGGGAAACAAACCCAGATTGGCAGGCTTTGCAAATAGTCACTGAGCCATCTCTCTAGCCCCCCAAAATAATGCTTAACAGCTAAATGGTTTTTATAGTTTTCTAACACTGGGGACTGAACATAAGGACTTGCCTATGATATGCAAGTACTCTAATACTGTTGTAGTCTGCTTCAAGTTCCTGGGACAAACACCTGACCAAAAACAGCTCATGGAAGGTAAAGGTTTATTTGAGGCTTACAGATATAAGGGGAAACACCATGTCCATAGATCATAGCAGAGAAATACCACCAAACAGCTAGCACCTCAAAAACAGCAGCAAGAACAAACTGCTCTGAACACACCTACTAGGACTGGACACAAGATCCATCCCCGCAAACACCTTAGGGCTGGACTCTAAGGTCCTCCTCCAGTGACACCCTCCTCCAGCAGGGGTGCTGGAGACCCACATTACAAGCTCAATTCTTAATCAAAAACACCTGAGTCTATGGAGCCATGTATTCAAACTAGTGCAATCACTGATACAACCCTTGCCTAATTGATATTTTAAAAACAAACAAAAACAATGTGCAGATCAAACAAGACATTTCTATGGACCAAATCTGGCTGTAAGCTTATAAAATCTGTGTGTCTATGTGATGCATAAGGGTGTGTTTGTATGCCTGTGAGTACACATGAACTTGTGCGCATATGGAGGTCAAAGGATGATGTTGGGTGTCTTTATTTATTGAGACAGGGTCTCTTACTTGAACCCAGAGCTCTCCGATTAGGTTAATCTAGCTAGCCAGCTTTCCCGGGATGAGCTGTCTCCATCTCCCAAATGCTTGGATTATAGGTAAACTGTCATGCCTACCCAGCATTTGCATGGGTGCTGGAGATTCACACTTCAATTGTCACACTTGAGTAGCAAGCACTTTACTGACTGAGCCATCTCCCAGCCCTACTCTGTTTAGTTTGCTTTCTCCCTCTACTTCCCCGTTGCATTTCACCTGACCTAAGCCTTACTGGAGCCATCTGCCTACCAGGAAGGAGGTACAGTGCTGGTGTTGGGAGCCAAGATGAACACAGCACCTCAGCACTGGAGAATCCTCTCTGTGATGTACTGAGTGTGGCAGATGCAGATGAGTGACACACATTCAGAAATCTAAGACTGAGTCCTTGCTGTCATCTGAGTCCACATCTGATGTCTAATAATTACACCCCTGCTGTTCTGTCAGCAAGTCTATAACACTGCTCTTCTGCTCTGTCAGCATGGACCAGGTGGACACTGCCGAGCCATAACCAAGGAAAGGTTCTGTGTAAAGCTAAGACATGACCTTGGCATCTCTCAGGCTCATAGCCACTCCATTCATCACACTGCCCTTACAGTCTAATCACGTCCACAAGTTTCTCTTACATGCGTACTTACAAAAAGCATAAGGAGTTACAAGTGCTGTAACTGCCTCGGAGACACCATCCCATCTCCTACTGAAGAGCATACACAGCGGTAACTATCTCAGCACACAATGTCCCATACCTATGGAAACTGACCAGAAACCTGAAAACATTCTGAAAGCATTTTTATAAAAAAAAAAAAGTTACAAAAATGTAACTTTACTCTTCAGGTCTGTTCTAAAACTTCCAAAATATAGACACAATTGTTCTGAGAAATCCACTCCTATGGCTCCTCAGTGCTTGACAGCTGCCAGCAGCAGAGAGTATGTCCAAGACAAGGACATGCTCATGGACACGGAGACAAGCCTGGCTCTGGTGCGGAGGAGGTAGGCACTCTGTCAGGCACTTTCTGCTCCACTGTGACGTAAGGCAGGCTGCAACTTGGCACACCAGGGCTGGCACTTCTGAAATGAACCAGAACTAGTTTTGGAAAGTCTGTAGCCATGGTAAAGAATGAAATACAACAAAATATGTCCAATTCATGCTATTTAATGTTTAATTTTTTAAATTCTACTTTTCTTTGCTTGAATTAATCTCTCAAGCTTCTACTGCTTTTCCTGCAGTCACTCTGAATCTCAATAGCTCGTTATTCTCACAACTGCCCCAGTGTCAAGCTTCTTCCCATTTGGCAGATGAGGAAACTGAAGAAACAATAAAAACTTGTTCGACCTTGTTAGTGACTGGGGTAGTTTGAATGTATGTCACTCACAGCCTCAGGTGTTCTATTAAAGCTTTTAACCTGGGTCTCCAGCAGCCTGGCTGAAGGAGGCGTCACTGGTGGCAAATCTGATTTCCAGCCCAAAGGTGTGCAGAGCGCTCTGAGCCCTGGTTCAGTCCCTGCTGCTTGCTGCTTTTTGGTGCGCCAGTGCTGGCGTTCTACTGGATGCAGTGTTTTTCTCTGCCTGGATGTACAGAAGCAGCTTTGTCTGCCACTGATGGAACTTCTCCCTAGATCTGTCAGCTGGAAATAAATCCCTTCTTCCCATAACTGTGTCTGGTTGGATGTTCATCCAGCAATGTGAAACCATCTACAAGTGACAGAGGTGACGTTTGTGCTCAACCTTCCTAACCTGGAGTTCAGATATTGTCCCACAAAGAAGGGCATGCAGATTATAAGACTAGGATAGCCAGCTAGACAGGCAGACTTGCAATCAAGATTAGTCTTTATTGCTGACTTCAGATATATCCTGATTCGTCCTTTGAGATGGAATTACAATGATCAAATGGTAGAATGGGTCCCTCTGCCTGCCTCTATCCTACTGGATTCTTTGAGTCTAAGCAAAACATCCAATGGTGTGAAGAGTAGAAACTTAAATCTCCTATATTAGCAACTCAATGGCAATACTGATGACAACAATATATTCAGTCATGAGCCTAACAACATCATAGAAAAACTGTTGTCATGAGTGTATTATTACAGGATAGTGAAAAAGTAGTTCTTTTTTAAAAAATGATGTTGAGCCTTTATAAAAAAACTTCATGGTAGTTTAAGGCATTCAAAATTAACCAAGGAGTTATGAAATATTCCACCCAAGGCATGGGTGGGGGCTCCTGAGTGTGGTACCAAAGGAGCTATCGTATCTCACTTTGGCCAGGAGCAAGAGTCAACAGGATCAACTAGTTGCTAGAGCCCTAAGAGAACTGAAACTCCCATGCCAGTAAGAGTCCCCTGTGATGTTCACTCACTCCTCTGCATGATAGGCCAAAGGTACTTACGGCTGACATGGCAGGGAGAGGACTGAATGGGGGGCTGGTGGCTGCACCGACTGCACAGGTACAGAGGGACAAGAGGATATCAGGAATCCTGATGGGTGTTGTACTTGAAGGCACACACAGATCTGCCACAGAACATTAAGCAATTACCAAATTTAATGCAAATGTATTTAAAGTGCATAGAACATTTCTTCAAATTTCACTGAATGCTACAGAACTGTGTGTGCCAACCACTACCTTATATAGTTGTGACTGTCTTCTGGCATGGTCTTGCAGGATTGGGGTTGTTACTGCATATGTGGGAGGTTATTAAATGTTGTATAATGATTATGTCAAAGGTCATACCCCTCATACACATAACTTCACTCACTATTATGAGTTAGACATGCACATGAGCAGACAATGGTCTCCTTCCATTAAATGCAAACTGGCTGAAATTACTGTTAAAGTTGCCAGGCCTCAAGAGAAAAGACAGCAAATTAATGAGGGTGAAGTTGTATAATCAGTTTATGAAACAAATCATGGTGAGGTCAAGGCTGACAGCATACACCTAAGTACTTACTGGGACTCTTCTCACACCACCACAAACTCTGAGTCAAGCTGTTTCTTATTTCTCTTCCATTCACATGTACTTGAAGAATCATTTATCTTGGCAAACTCCAATTTGATCATGTCACCCATCTCAGTATCCTCTGAGTGCTGCTTCCCACTGCTTCAGGGATAGAGGCCCAATCCTCACTAAGGCTCTCGTGGCTCTCCTAAATTAGGTCCGTCCTCCTAATCCAGAGGTTTCAACTTTGGCTGAATGTCAGAACCACAGGAATCTTAAAAAAATAAATAGGTGCATGCCCCATGCCCCAGAAATTCTATTTAATAGCTCTGGGGTAAAATCTAAGGAACTGTAGCTTTAAAAAACTGGATGATTCTTATGGATTGTCAGAACTGAAATATGGAACTAATTTCCCCACCTATTACTTGACCCAACACACACTAGCTCCTCTGCCCAGCTAGTGATAACACCTGGTAGCTTGTGCCTCTAAGACTCTACCAATACTATTATTCTATGCTGGGTAGAACAATAAAAATAAGAGTTACATCTCTACCATTATTCTGAAATCTAGTATAATTTCACTAGTTTTAAAGTCATGTTGAATTATAATGAGTTACCATTCTGGTCATCCTAAAATCAGTGACCTCTGAAAAGCATTATATGGCAGCCAATCACCATGGGAATTTGATATTTTGATCCTTACATTTAACATTCCTGAGGGAAAGCAAACCTTTCCTAACATCTTTTGACCCCTTCCCTAGCCTGTAGCACTACCTACCATATTTAGTGTAAAGCAGATACTCATAAGCTCAATACTTAATGACAACTGAATAAATTAAATTATCCTAAATTTATAAAGTGTTTTTTCTCATAGCCTGACAACCTAAGCTGTCAAGTGAAAGAGTTGTTTATGAACCCACTGACATGTTTTTCACCAGAAGCATCATTATGCCCATGTAGAGATGATAATCACTTGTTCATAAAAACTGATATGATGTCAAATATAGAAGTGATACCTATTAATGTGGTTTTTCTATAGACAGAACCATTTTCCATGTTTGTATTTTTTCTATGCATATATAATGTGTTGTTTGTAGAAGAAGAGAAGAGAAAACAGCTCCTGATTTGTCAAAACCTGGCTTTAAAAAGACTTGTCAGTGGAGAAAAACAACCTGAGTCCCATCCTAAACCATGGGGAGGGCCAGAGAGACAGGGCCCTTCTTGTTCCATTAAGTGACATAAGAGTACTAGGAACTTACAGGTAAATGTCTGAAAGCTATCAGGTCAAGTTGGGGGAGCATCCAGCATGAGCTATTGCCTGAGCTGTAGCTCAGCCCATGAAGTTCCCATTGCCCTATTCTAAAGCGTGGGAGACAGAGGTATGAATTCTCCATAAAACAGCACTGCATGTATAGCTGACTGGAGTTGAAGTCATACCGTTATGAGTTAAACAGTCTTGGAAGGGCTGCCTGGGAATCTATCCTCTATTTATAATACTGTTTTTTGTGGAAAAATCCCTTTTGCATTCTAAACAAAAGAACCAGACATGAGCTTCTAGGACAAAGATTATTTGTTAGGTCAGGGACTCACTATATATTTGTTAACTACACTATGGTCAGTTGTCCTACAGTAAGATGGCAGCCAAGACAGCAAACAAGAATGACTACTTGCCATGAACATGGGTCATGTGTACCTATGAGATGAAAGCCAGAAGGCACAATGGGCAAGAAAGCCAAGTACATAGTTAGTTTATTAAACAAATATTTAGTGAGTACTGTTAAAGCCTATGCTAAATGCTGTGGGAAACCAAAAGCTGACAAGACCTCTGGTTTTATAACTATAATCTAGGATGGGCGAGAAGAACAGACATGAATGTGAATGATAATGCGCCGACATGGGAAACAGTACAACATCAGCTGCAGCAGCAGAGAGAAGAGGAAAAGCTAGTGCTTCGGGGGAGGACGTTTCAGAGAGGCTTACACGGGCTCGAAGGCACAGAGGAGGCCGCAAGGGTGGAGGCAGCAGGGACCAGCACAGGCGTCAAAGACAGCACAGGTGAAGACAGCAATATGAAGGGCAGTGTGAGTTCAGACAAGACCAGCTTCCTCCTTAGGGGATGCTTTGGGGAGCACATCAGAGGGCTCTGAATGCCAGGCAAAGAAACATGGATTCTATCCAACAGGGAGCAGGGAATCATTAAGAGCTTCCAAAATTACTAGTCATTCTATGGGCAGATTCAGTGGCAGCAGCCCAGAGGATGGAGAGAGAAGATGCAAATCAAAGTCCATCAGAAGACAGGCACAGAAGTTGGGGTTGCTGAAAATGAACTTTTAGAACCAGGGTTTTAAGCAATAGTGAATAATACTTAAGGTTCAAGTACTAGTTAGTTAATAAATTATTTCCTTTAATAATAACATAAATCATTCAGAATGGTTCTGAGCTGTCTGGTTTGTAAAATATTGGGCTTAAAGTTCTGCTTTTTATTTTTTAATTTTTATTTATTTATCAGAAAAAGATAGAGGGAGAGAGATGGGGAGGCAGGCAGATAGAGAGAATGAGCATACCAGGGCCTCTAGCCAGTGCAAAGGAATTCCAGATGCATGAGCCACCTTGTGCACCTGGCTTATGTGAGACCTGGAGAATTGAACCTGCGTCCTCAGGCTTCACAGGTAAGCATCTTGACCACTAAGCAAACTGTCCATTCCTAAAAGTTGTATTTTATAAGCACAAAATTTAATAAGACCTTGTGTTCCCACCATTTTCTAAGATAGGGATTCCATATTCAAGAGAATAATAAGTTATTCCAAAAGATCTGAGAGTTAAGAGTCACAGGCTTTGGAATTAATTCTTTGCTTTTAAGTCAGTCTTGAGTTGGTGCTGATACTGATGTGAGCAGACTTACTTGAAGTGATCTGACTTAGAAAATATCTTCTAATTTCAAAACTTCTGTACTGGATGACATATGGCATTCATCTTTATCTGAAAGCAAATGTAATGAAAGGATAAAATTAAAAGAATTGATACATAGCTGGCAGAAACTAATTAGATGATTACACTTGGAAGACCATAAGAGTTATATTAAGTACTATAAAACTGACAAAAGTATTAAATATTATTTAAAAACTTGAAATAAAAACCTTAAACCATGCTCAAAGACTTCTAAAAGCAGGAGATACAATACTTCCTTTAATCTATTTCATAAAAAAATTAATAAAATTATGTTATTTGGTATGTAGGCCTGGTTTAAGCTGAATTATTTACAATTTGCTTGACATTTGAATTCCAGTCACTTCCTTAGTGGACAGAGATATACAAAGTAGAGTGAGAGACTGTTCTAAGGAACACATATACCTCCACAAGGGACAAGTATGAAAAATTTCACATTCACAGCAGATATAGCAAATGCTACAAGTAATACAAGGCACTATGGGATTTTGGAGAGCTATTACTGGAGACAATGTAGGAAGGTGCTGCATTTGGGACTGAGAAAAGAGGGAGGGAATGACACACAGTTAAGGAGCAGAACTTTGGGTTGAGATAATATTGTAAGAGGTTATATACTAGATTCAGTACACGAGACTTTAGTTTACATATAAAAGGAATCAAACTTTTCAGTAGAAAACATTTGTTTGTGTTTTAAAAAAACATGACTCTTGTATTGGAGGATGAGTTACTGAGAGAAGATTCAGTAAGCAGTGGAATCATTTTGTTACTACAGTGGTCAAACTAAGACAAAACCAGAGTAAGTTACAATGGAGATAAAGTGTAAAAAACACACTGAAGATGTTTTTCAGAATGGGAACCAGATGAGCCATGTGTGCAAGAATGATAAAGGGAACAACTACCACCCTTCAGTAACACCAGGATACACAAGAGTGCAGGGGCTGCAACTGAGCTTTCTTTCCATTCAGAACCATGCACTGCTTTCATGAATTATGACCACAAGAAATCAATCACTACAATGACTCACTTCACTTCTGAAGTCCTGTCCTAGAACTTCAGAGCCCAGCCTATAATCAGTAGGAACACTATATTCATTTTCTTTCTAGCAGTACCACGTCAGCATTATCTCTGTGAGTGCTCTTAGTGCCACATCCATGTGTGCTCCCCTCCTAAATGCTACAGAGGGGATTTCCACAAAAGACTGACATCCATCAATGAAAGAAAAGCAAAAGAAAGGAGCACCCAGCTCTGTTCTGTCTCATCAAGGCAGAAAACAGACAGATGAGCTGAATGGTCACTGGTCACTTGTCAAAAGAAATTTCAGGTAGGCAGTAAAAGAAAACAAAAATTTCTAATAATTGGGAATTTAGAAACAAGTAGAATTAGCTAATAAACTTCTTATTTGAGGATACCTGGCATAGTCTGAAGCTGAAGCTAAACCTTTTATGAGGTTTTGTTTTTATTAATCTTTATAAAAATTATCATTTTTAGTTTTATTAGCACATATACAGTGTACGAAATAATGATCTTCATTATGACATTTATGTTCACCCATATATCACGCACATTTTTAAACGTCTACTGAACATTTTCACACATGAACATAACAGAATTTGATCATAATTATCTGCTTGTGTCCCCTCCATTGAACCCCTTCTTCTTTTCAACTAACCCCTCAGCTATTTGATGTTTTTTTTTAACCCTCCTCCATCCTCCATGCTGAAGTGTTGATGAGCCCAATATTATGCAGGTTTTGTGAGTTAAACAGAAGTAATGAGGTCATAAGTGCATGGTCACTTCATGTCTAGTGGTTATTGTCCCAAAGTATTCCTCTCCATCCTCTGACTTTTAGAATCTTCCTACTTCTTCCACAATGTTCCCTCATCCATGGAGGGTGTAGAGAGATGTCTCATTTAGTGCTGAGTCCTCTCAACACTCTGAGTAGCTTTGAGTCTCCCCAATATCTACCACTACCTGCAAAAAGAAGCTCCTCTAACTAAATGTGAGAGTAGCACTAATCCATGACCACAAACATAAAATATAAAGTATTTAGAGAACAACCTGATAAGCATACCATATCCATTTAGTAAAACAATAGTAGTAGCTTCCCCCTAGTGTCTATGACAGCCCTAGCCATAGGTTTTTGAATAGGTTTTCAGAACCAGGCTTGAATTCCCTCTCATGGAGTGGGCTTGTGATCCAATCAGAACAGTAGCTAGTTATTACCACCCTAACCAGTCATGTCGCTATTGCACCAAGAAACTAGGCTTGGCTGGTTGATTGTATAGCAAATAGTGTGGAACCATCACTAGGTAAGATGGTTGATGACTTTTCTCCCTCAGCAGCTGTAGAGCAGTTTTCAGTACTATGAGAGCTTGTCACCAGGTAGGAAGCATCCAACTCAATTCTAGTTCAGTGTTCTGCAACTCACAAATGTGTGTTTAACAATAGTGTCTTACCAACTAAGAGCTTTGACAATAGCCTGTATTGTTTTGGGGACCTCAGGGACCCCCGGACCAACCACTTGCTGGGAGGTATCCAGCTCTGGCACTGGGGTCTTCTTGCAACAATCAATGACTACAGTGAGTAGCATTATCTACTCCTACCAGGAGTTTTTGCCCAAACACTTTCTAAAAATCTTAATTATACTTTTTCATAAGGTAACAAAGAACTAGGTATCTGTATGTCCATTGAATAACATTTTTAGTTATGGTCAACCTATCTCCCGCTGCTCCTCTCCACTATTCCCTTCCCATGACCCCACGTAAACCATTCCACCCCCCCTTTCCACTCTTTTGCTTTTATAGCTACTATCCCCTCTCCTTAAATCTTCTTCACCCACCAATTGTCCTCGAGGATTCTTTCTAGCTTCCTGGACTCTACTGTTTCCTATTCAAATTTGCATACAAATCTAAGAACCCAAAGCTAGGATCCACCAATCAAAGACAACATGCAGTTTTGTATTTCTGAGCCAGGGTTACCTCACTTAGCATAATCATTTCTAGACATGTCCTGTGAATTTCATGACTTCATTTTTCTCGGTAGCTGAATAAAATCCTTTATGTATATGTATCACATATTCATTATCCATTCATTAACTGATGAACACCTAGGCTGATTTCACTTCCTAACTGTTGTGAATAGAGTAGCACTAAACGCAGAAAAACAACTCTATAGTAAAGTGGAGTGTCTTTCGGGTATTTTCTCAGGAGTGGTATAGCTGGAATGTCATATGGACTATTTCCATAATGCTTGTGCCAGTACAAACTCTCACCATAAGTAAATAAGGGTTCTTCTTTCCTAATAACCTCACCAGCATTTGATATCATTTGATTTTTTTTTTCTGATACTAGCTATTCTGACCTGGTGAGACAGAATCTCAAAATAATTTTAATTTGTATTTCCCTGATGGCTAAAGATATTGAATATTTAAAAAAATATGTATTGGCCATTTGTATTTCATATTTTGAGAACTTTCTGTTCATTTCAATAGCCCATGATTTTTTGGACAGCTTTGTTTGATTTTATATTGTTTAGGTTTTTTCAGTTCTTTGTATATTCTAGCTATTAAGTCTCTGTCAGATGTACACCAGGGAAAGACTGTCTTCCATTCAGTAAGTTTCCTCTTGACTCAGATGAGTTTCTTTACTGTACAATACCACTTTAGTTTCATGAGGTCCAATTTGTTGATTGAATGCCTTATTTCCTAGTGTGATAATTTGAATTTATGTCCCCCAAACAGACTCAGGAGTTTATTAAAGCTTGTAACCTGGATTTCTAGTCTAGCAAGAGGAGGTGTCAATGTGAGTGGATCTTGAGACCCAGCCATAAGGTGTTATGGGGGGTGGCTCTGAATTTCAGCCTAAGGTATGCTCAGTGCTTGAGCTCTGCCTGGGGTTCCCAGAGTGTGCTTGCTTATGGTGCTGGTGGTGTTTTTTCTCGCTACATGGATTTGTTAAAGGGGACCAGCTTCTTCCACCATTATGGAACTTCTCCTGGATCTGTAAGCTTAAAATAAATGCCACTCCTCCCATAAACAATGTCTGGCTTGGAGGTTCATCCCCCCAGCATGGAGCTGACTACAATACCTAGGCAACAAGGATCCTATCTTAAAGGTATAGGTGTAGGGAAAATACTTTTTTAATGTTCTTCCTACATCCAGCCATTTCAAGTCTTTAGGCCTTACACTAAGGTATGTAATACATTAGGAGTTTTTGTACATGGTGAGCAATAAGGCTCTAGTTTAATTCTTCTAAGCATAGATATTCAGTTTTATCTGTACCATTTGTAGAAAACATTATCTCTGCTCCAATGAATGTTTTGGGCATCTCTGTCAAAAATCAGGTGTTTGCAGTAACATGGGCTTACTCTATTCAGCTCTATTCCATTCCCAGTGTATCTCTTTTTGTGCCATTACCATGCTGAGTTTGTTACTATGGCTCTGTCATATAACTTGAAATCAAATATGGTGAAACGATCACCAATATTTTTTCTTTTTAGCTAAGAATAGCTTTGGCTATCTAGGATCTTTGTATTATGAATTTTAACATTATTTTTTTTTCTATTCCTGTGAAGAATGATACTGGCATTCTGATGGGGATTGCACTGAATCTGTGCTTTTGATAGGAAGGCCATTTTCAAGATATTAATTCTTCCAATTCTCAAGTATATGCGATCTTTCCATCCTCTGGTGTCACCCTCAAAATCTTACTTCAGTATTTTAAAGTTTTTACTGTAGAGACTTCAATTGCCGGGCTTAAAGCTATTCTGAGCTATTTAATTTTTTTTGTGACTAGAGTGAATGGACAGTTTTCCTGATTATTTTCTCAGCATGTCTGTCATCAGTATGTAATATTAAGTACTGATTTTGTATATTAATTATATGCCTGCCACTTTTCTAAAAGTGTTTATTAGTTCTAGCAGTATTCTGATGGAGTATTTAGGGTCTCATATATAGAACCATATGTAGGTAATGAAAAGTGGATTTATTCCTTTACAATTGCTATCTCATTCCTTTCTTATCTTACTAGGCTAGCTAAGACTTCAAGCACTATATTAAAGCAGCAGTCACATTCCAGATCTTAGTGGGAATGCTTCGAGTTTTTCAATTTCTTTTCCATATAGTATAATATTGATAATAGGGCTGTCATATATAGTCTTTAAGATATATTTCCTCCATTCTTATTCTCACCAGTGTTTTTATCATGATTATTTCTTTATAACTAGTACTTTCAAGTTTGGTTTGTTCATGTTTTTGCAAGGCTTTCAGATGCATCAGAAAGTTATTCATTTACTGGATATCTCTTTTGTTTTGTCATGTAGGCATTTAAAGCTATAAACCTCTCTCTTAGGACTGCCTTCCTTGTGTCCCATAAGTTTGGGTAAGTTATGTTTCATTTTCATTAAGTTCTGGGAATTAAAAAAAAATTCTGATTTCTTCAACAACTCATTCATCATTCAATTGTATTTGTACATTTATATAGATTTTCTTCTTGTAAATGTCTAGGTTTACTGCTTTGGGGTCAAATAAAATACAAGAATTTTAATTTTCCTAAAGTTTTTGAGACTCACTTTGTGTCCTAATTTGTTGTCTATGTTAGATAAAGTTCCAGGGGCTGCTGAGAAGAATATATATTCCACATTATTTAGATGGAATGTTCTGTAAATGTCTATTGGGTCCATACACATGGGATCACTTTTCATCAGTCTGAATAAGTTCATTAGTATTACTGTATTATGGACCTCCCATGATGATCATCTTCAACCTCATGTCTAAAAAATAATTATTTGCCTTTGTTAAAAATATGTGAGCTGGGTGTGGTGATGCATGCCTTTGATCCCAGCACTCAGGAGGAAGAGGTAGGAGGAGTGCTATGAGTTCGAGACCACCCTGACACTACATAGTAAATTTCAGGTCAGCCTGTCCTACAGTGAGACCCTACCTCGAAGAAACCAAAAAAAAAAAAAAAAAAAAACCAACAAAAAAATTTGGGCTGGAGAAATGGCTCAGTGGTTAAGTGGCTTGCCTAAAGCCTAAGGACCTGGGTCTGATTCCCCAGTACCCACATAAAGCCAGATACACAAAGAGGCACATGCATCTGGAGTCTATTTGCAGTGCCTGGAGGTTCTGGAATGCCCATTTTCTCTGTTTCTCATCTATCTCTCTCTCTGTTTGAAAATAAATAAAATATTAAAACATATTTTTATTAAATATTTTAAAATATCTTTGTTTTTCTTCCATCAGCTTGCAACCTGAGGAAGCTTCTAGGTATTCCCTCACCATGACTCTGTACTTAAGGTACTTTCATACAGTCCTCTAAACCTGGCTTCTTCATCCATGTTGCAACATGGATCAGTACTCTCCTCTTTTTCATTGCTCATAGTGTTCCAAAGCATGGGATCTCATTTAATTTAACTATTTTCCAATTGGAATGTGTCTTCTTTTTATTCATTATGAATAATTCTTCAGTGAAAGTTGTCCTGTGTTAACATACTTTCTTTTCTTTTTAGTAGATAAGAATCTAGGAAGGGGAATTACTGGGTTTTATGATGTGACAAGTTCATGTGTCAACATGGCTAAGGCACTGTGTCCAGCATTTGGTGAAACATTATTCTGGATGATTTTGTGAGATATTTTTGGAGGAAACTATTATTTAAATGTATAGACTTTCAGAAAAGCAGGCTGTCCTTCATTATATGTGTAGGATTCATCCAGAAAATTGAGGGTCTGAATCAAAGTAAAGGTTGGCTTCTCTTAACAAAAGGGAATTCTGAGACTGCCTTCACACATCAATTCTTCCTAGTCTTCCAGACTCCCAAGCCTTCAGCATGCAGACATTCCCCGTCCTATTCACCTGCATGAGTCTAGTCTTGAAAATAAAACTTTCCCTGTACAAATACATAATCTGTTGGTTTTGCTTCTTTGAGACTCCTAACTAAAACATATGGCATGTTGGTTTAACTTTTGAAGAAACTGAATAGCTTTTTCCTAAAGCAACTGCACTATTTAACATTCCTACCAATTATGGCCAATGCTCTGGTCCTCTACAATATCACACTGTACTGTCTGCCTTTTGATCATGACCACCCTAGTGCTGGCAGCAGTGCCTTACTGCTTTTACTGTGCTTTTCCTAAGGACAATGGCCTGGCCATGTTTTCAAGTGTGCATGAGTCTTTCCTAGATCTTTTTTGACAAAAAATATATTCAATTCTGTGCCTCATTTTCAAGTTGCATCATTTGTCTTCTTCCTACTGAGTTACTGAGGTTCTTTAGTGGCTCTACAGACATGTTCTTTATCATATAAGATTTACTAATGTTTGCTGCTGGTCTATAGTGTGTCCTTTTTGTTTCCAAACAATGTCTTTTTTCAAGCATAAAAGTTCTGGGGCTGGAAGATGACTCAGTCAGTAAAGTTCTTGCCTCTCAAGCCTGTGGACATGAGTCCAATCCCAGAACCCATGTAAAAATGCCAGGCACAGTGGTGCTTGCTTGGAACCCCAGTGCTGGAGAGACAGAGATGAGGAATACCTGGGCTCACTGGCCAGCCAGTCTAGTCTAATTGGTGAGCTTCAAGCCAGTGAGAGATGCTGTTCACAGGCACAAGCTGTGTGCCTGCACCCCAACAATATATACACATGCATTAAAAAGGGTCAATATAACATAAAGGTTTTAATTTTAATGAAGTCTAACTTACAATATTTTTTCTCTTACAGATCATGCTTTTGGTGTCATGCCTAATAACTATGGTTGTCAGACATAGATCCACCGTTCATCTTGAATTAAGTTATATGTGTCACTGCTTTTCTAGGGACATTTTCAGCACCATTTGCACTTACCTGCCTAGCAGCACTTTCAGAAGTAACAATCAATGAACCAAACATGTAACAGTCTACTTCTGAACCCTCAATTCCAATCCATTAATCTATGTGCTCAGCCTTATGCTAAGGCCATGCTATGTTGATCAGTCTCATGTTAGAGTAAGTTCTGAAATCAGGGAATCTAATTCCTAAGATTTTCTTCTTTTACCAATATATTTGCCTATTTACTCTGATCTATTTGACTTGTATCTTGTACACTTATGGGTACACATTAAATGTATTCTTAGACAAGAAAAAATATTGTAAAGAAATTTTCAAAAGAATGCAGTCCTCTTAAGATTGGAATTGCCAAGCTACTATCTTCCCTGAAGAATAATTGTGAATTTGAGTCTTTACCCTTCACGCCCACACTCAGTGTAACCCTGCTGGATTCCAGGCTCTGTGCAAGGTGAGGTGCTGGATACGGCTTTACTCACTGAGCACACAGATGAGAAAGGCAAGCACAGTGCCTCAGTAACAGCAATGGAAGTGTGTGCAAGATACCCCAGTACCAAGGGCCAGGGAGGTTAATTTTACCTAATCATACTTCCTTTCTTCATAAGGTAAGTTTATTTCTGAAAAAAAGAGGGCTTGAGAGATGGCTTAGTGGTTAAGGCACTTACCTGTGAAGCCTATGGACCTAGGTTCAAGTCCCCAGAATCCATGTAAGCCAGATGCACAAGGTGACTAATGCATACAAGGTTGCACATGTGCACAAGGTGGTACACGCATCTGGAGTTTGACTGCAGTGGCTGGAGGCCCTGGTGTACCAATTCTCTGTCTCTTTTTCTCTCATAAGTAAAATAATTTTTAAAACAAATTTAAAAAGAGTTAATGATTTTTGCTATTTTCTAAACAAGGTGAGTTTCAAGATGCTAGACAGATCAGTATATCACAAAACTTGGTGACAAGCAATCTTTTCTTAAATAAAGATAGGTTCTCTCAACTAGACTAAAGCTTTTTATTTCCTTTTTTATCTTGACATTACAAAAGGAGTTTAGGCTAATTGCATAAACATAAAACAGAAGTATTTATAATACTGCATAATAAAGAGGGAGTATCTTTTATTATGTTCGGTCAACACCTGGTCATTCAAAGCAACATGTTAACAGATTTAAATGATATGTTTGCACATGCATATGCACAAGTGCATGTGTGCAGCACATGTGTGTATAAAACTTTATAGTGAAAAACTCAAGAAACTTTCTCTACAGGAGATGATTGTTCTTAAAGAACAAAGGAGAGAAATTAGAAGGAAGACAAAGTGGGTGTTTCCAACTTCAAATAAATTTTAGGAAATACTGGGTTAATATAGATATGTACTGTGATTATGCCCAAATTTCCTAAAATTAGCTAACAAACCCTTTAATTATGGATTACCTAGTAATATCCTGAAAGACCCCAGATCCTTACAAAACTACAGTGTAGAAACACAGTTACAGTTTCTCTTTTATGATCTCCCCAGAAGTTGACCAGATGTGGACATTCATAGGATGCAGAGGGCCGTGAACTCGCCAGCAGCCGCAGGACATCAGAAATCAAGCCGACTGTCCCAGGGTCTGTCCTCACTCAAGAAGCTGCTGCCGTTCCCACAATGCTTTGCTGCTTTAACTCTCACTGAACAACAAAAGAATCAAAGCAGACACAAAGTCTGACTCTAAAAGAACAAGAACTTTGGTGCATCTAGTTTTAAAGTATAATCAAAAGATCTCAATATAAATTCAATTTTCACAAAATCAAAAGTAGAATTATAATAATTTGTTGTGCTAATATATAATTGCTTTATTATAAAAGAATCTTCTAACATTAGTAACAAAAACTGCTGTGAAATTGTATTTATCTATTGTAACTACAGCTACATCAGCTATGTGCATGCCAAAAATACTGAATTTGGTTCATATTCAAACTAACATATAACTCAACTGTGAGTTAAATTCATCAGGGAGGTTGGATGGGTCGTTTTTGTTGTCAGGAGTGATAACTTTTTTGTTATATTGCCCCATCTTACTGCCACATTTTTAACTGTGAGAGAATTTGGTGCATGTTTGTGTTGGAGACGGGGGTGTTCTACTAAAGTGATCATTATGGTATTTAAAGAGCAGTTGTCTGCTCTGGATGTAAAGTTCTCTGAAATTCCACTTCAGGAGACTCTGAGGGGCAAAAACATCACAGATGGAGCTAGGTCCCCACTATACTAATAAGCTGCTTCTTGCTTCTTCACTGCTGGGGTCTGCTCATACGATAACTGTTGCCAGTTTATACAGCTGTAAGACAGCATCCCCAATCCTTACATCCAAATGCCAAGTGGTTGCTTAATACCACATTTAGGCTTCTTCCTCAAATCTTTCATCAATCTCTACCCCAAGCTCCATGACCTCTCTCCCTCCCCTCAGCCTCTCACTTATCACATAACCATGCCTAATGAACTTTATGTTATTGCTGGGTTTGACTGGTACACAGGTCACATGGAGAAGCGGCAGAAACCTTAGATTGGCAGGAATGACTGTACACATCCTGGGAGACCCCATATTGCCAGATACAATGTTCATATCAGCCTTCTATCAGCATTTGATAGCTTATGGATACTACTAACCATTACTTTTCCTAGAAATAGTTAATCTTTGGGAGAAGTATGGACTTTTCTATTTTAAAAACATGAAATCAATAAATTTTCTCAGTTGTATCAGGAAAGCTTACAGATTATATTTTAGGTCATCTTTTTTTTTGTTTTTGTTTTTTTGTTTTTCAAGGCCGGGTCTCACTCTAGTCCAGAGCTGACCAGGAATTCACTATGTATTCTCAGGGTTGCCTTGAACTCATAGCGATCCTCCTACCTCTGCCTCCTGAGTGCTGGGATGAAAGGCATGTGTGCACCACCACTCCTGGCTTAGGTCATCTTTTCCTATGACAGAGCAGTGTCTTGGCTAGGCAAGTGAGGTCCAGAACAGCAGAATGCTGTGAAGCTAACTAATGGCAAAACGATTATGAGAAATATTTATCATTTCAGGGCAACAGATTAGACAAGCATACAAACATGTATACAACACAACTGGATGGTGTCATCCATCCATTCAACATTCAACATCTACGTAACAGGCTCAGTTACACTGGAGAACTAAGAACGGTATGAAACAACCACACATGTTGGCGCTGTAGAGATTTAGACATAACTCTAATGATTCATCTGCCCACCTCTACATAAAACTATTACACGTCGAGTAGATGCATTAGAAAACAGTTTCTTTCACTGCTTAGGCTCATGCAAACAACCACCACTGCTAAGCGCCAACAAACTGACATGATCCTAGAAACTCCTTCACTTTCACTTCTGTCCCCAAACTTCCAGGTTCCCAAGCTGCTAACAGAAAACACAGGTGCTACAAGCAGCAAGAGCAAATATGCCCAGAGAGCTTGGTCTCTATCAAAGCTGGACCGGAGTAAAGCGGGCACAGGTACTGGCTGTCTTTGTCTCTTCAAAAAGCCTTGGGTATATTCTTACGCTTCAGAGTATAGCATTTCTTCTAAAACTTAAGGGCGAAGCACAAAAATAAAAAACCTGTGCCAACCACAAAACTATATGCATTTTAAATTACAGAATAAATGAGCTGCTATATACTTTAAAAGTGTTCAATACTACAGTTGGCTCCTTAGGCAATCATTTTGCCTAGCATGCATGCTGCCTTAGGTTCAGTCCCCAATACCATAATAGTACAAAGTAAATTAAAAGAATTAGAAGTATTGTCATTTCATATCTGAGGCAACTTCAATATTGATTAAGCGTCTCAAAGTGTGAAGGAAGGATCAAAACCCTCTCACCCCTTTAGAAACAAACCTCATTTCTCCAATGTGGCTTTAGGAGGAATAAAGTCCTCTTTGAAAGATCAATAGAGTTGCATTCAACCAGAAATTTACTAGGCCAGGAACCAGCAGATTCAAATATCTACATACGTCAATTGACAATGAACTTGGCTGCTGAATATGAATTTTTAAAATCAATGTTACTTGCTCTGTAGTTTTAAATCAAGGGCTTTCTTCTGGGACTGCAAAGCAATGAGCCTAGCATACCTCAGGGAGAAAGCAGCTTCTACTCTTAAACGTGGGAGGCTCCCCACAATCACCTGGGATAAAGCTGGCCACTGCAAGAAGGCCAGAAGGTCAAGGAGCCTGTTTACCATCATGTAGGAATTACAGCTCAGGAAGATTCCAGGGAGCTGCACAGGAAATGTGAACAATAACCCTTTCAGATCTTTGAGCCTCCTCCTACCCCAGTGATAAATGGAGTCTGCTGCCTTCCAGGTACATGAATACACAAGCCAGGAGCAAAGCAGGATGGGAAAGTGCAAGAAGGCATTTTATACACACGTGTCAGAGCACAGTATAAATTCATAAAGACATGATGACACTGTGCTGCTCCAGACACAGTTAGCTTTTAACTGCTACACGTGTGCCTTGTCCAACAGCAACCACACGAATCAAGCGTGGGTGGAGAGGGATTCGCTGGCAGACTTATCAGCAGAAGGGAAACATGGCCCCTAGAAAGCTGACCAAACAAATTGGTCTCCACCCTGGCTTACGTTTAAACATCTTGTTCCCAGTCAGTCTTTAGGGAAAGCATTCTTTCTACAATAAATAATAAGCAATCAAATCAAATCCCTACTCCAACCTTTATCTACACTATGTAAAAGTTCTTCCAATCTTCTAAGCCAGAAGTCTGACAATTCAACTTACTGTAAACCCTTTTGGGGGGTAGCACAGCAATAGCCAAAGAAAGTTAAGATAGTTCAGTTAATTTGAAAAAGCAGATGTGACTCTGAGAGTCTTATACACCTCTGGGAACCCCTGGCTGGGATCTCCAAATAACAATACAACCTTACCACACATCTGCTTCTTGGGAAAGAACAAACACTGAGTCTCCATAAACAGGTACAGTAAAGACATAACCAACTAAACATATACATTCTTCAGATGGTGGGGACACAGGTCGGGGGGGGGGGTCACAAAATACAGTAGAGGAGGAGATATTTCCAGCTGGATAAACTTAATCTAGATGAAATTCCATAGATCCCTTTGAAAGAACATTTCACTTGGCATAACTTTAGAAAAGTCAGTGATTTATTATTTCACCCTTTTTACTTTTTTTTGGTTTTTCAAGGTAGGGTCTCACTCTAGTCCAGGCTGACCTGGAATTCACTCTAGTCCAGGCTGACCTGGAATTCAGATGATTTATTATTAAAAGTAAAATACACACACATACCCCAAAGACATGAGGTGGAGAAGCAAATCGCCAGTAAAAGTTAAAAGCGTTTAGTTTTCCAAAACTATCCAGAAGAGTGGAGAATAAAACCAAAGGAACTTTCTATACTGCAAAGGGCCTCTTTTGAGCCTCCATAGTCTTCAAAGAACACCTCATATCCACACTCAATATTACACGAGTTAAGTCCACTCTCTCTAGCACTGGCTCTTAGACCTGGAGGCTCGGGACCATACCAACCTGATGTGCATATTCATTCTGTGGATTCCAAGTTGCTCTAAACTCTCATCAGGAAAATCTTAGCAAAATACGAGTGAGGAAAACAGCAAACAAACCCAAATAAAATGAGGAAACTGGGCTGGAGAGACAGCTCAATGGGTGAAGTGCTGGTGTGCAAGCATGAGGACCTGAATTTAGATTCCAGAAGCCACATATATTCCAGGCCTGGTGGTCCGTGTCTGAAATCCCAGTGCTGGAAAGGTGGAGCAGAGGAATCCCTACAGCTCACTAGTCTAGCAAAAGCAATAAGCTCTAACTACAGTGAGAGAAGCTATCCAAAAATAAGGTGGAAGGCAGGCGTTGTGGTGCACACATTTAAGCCCATCACTCAGGAGACTGAGGTAGGAGGATCTCTGAGAGTTTGAGGCCAGCCTGAGGCTACAGAGTAAATTCCAGGTCAGCCTGGTCTTGAAACCCTGCTTCAAAAATATAAATAAAAAATAAAAATAAGGTGGAGATTGAGGAAGACACTTGATGTTGACCTCTGACCTCCACATGCATTTGCACACACACATGCACCCACACATAGACAAACCAAATTAGATATGCGCAACAGACATGCAAAATTAAAAACAAATAAATAAAAGGCAAAAAGGGAGGACTTGTGATTCAGCTTCAGTTCCCCATTACAGCGTGGGCTCTGGAGGGCAACAGATGGAAACTGAAGAGGGCTATTCCTCCATGGGTGGAAATGGGCTTCTTCCTCAGGACCCTGAAGGGCAGCAGATGCCAACTGAGGGGGATGTGCCTGTGTGTGTGCAGAAATGAGCTACTTGGGCATGTTACCCTAAGTGCTGGTCTTCAAGTAAAACTCCATGAGTGTTACTGGAGATTTTAAAATAAACTAAGAATTACTACCAAAAGGAATCTAAAGTGAAACAATTTGATTTACACAGTATTCTACTACAACATAATTTACTAATTCTGCAGAATTTACTAATCCCACTGCAGCAGTCTTTACTAAATTTACTAATTTACCTTGATAATTACACATTGGTATTCCTTTTTATTTTTTTTTTTTTCGTTTTTAATCTTGAAGACTAAAGAGCCAAACAAGATTTAGTAGGACTTTCAACATGTATTTTCTTCTTCCCTTGAGAGTCACTGTAAATGATCTTTAGCATCCAGCTAGAAGAAATGTGAAGTGACACACATTAGGCATTCAGCATTATTAAGTGATTCAGCAATAGGAATTCCTTCTATACTGAACACAGAACTAGGGTTCTGGAATTCCGCAGAGTCCTTGCAAGGAGAAATATGGTAACTTCTTTCTGGTAGCAAGGACAGAAGCAGGCAGGGGAAGTCCTCCATACAGAAACATCCATCAGTAGAAGAAGAAAACTGTAGAAGACCTTGACAAGAGGCAGTGAACACTGAAAGAATCTCACCTGTTGCTGGCACTGTCATAATGCATGATATATACAATAATTGATGTCATCTCAGTCCCACCATGATATGAGGTGACTATTATTATCACTTGATTAAAGTGGTGTAAAGAGACCTTTTCAAGGTCCATTACTGCTTAAGCCACGGAGCTCAGTTAGACTTTTCTGACAACTACCCACTCACTCACTAAAAATACTTTACTATGGAATGTTGAAAACCATCCAGACTCCCAACACAAGGGACATATAATAAGCACAGCTTTAGTTTTCTTTTCAATCTACCTGTCATCCCTTCCCAACAGTTCTGTAAAAATCCTGAGTTCCCACTACAGCAGCCTTTATCTCCTCACACCAGTATGAATAAGCACAAAATGACAGGCATCTTTCAAAACCCAAACCGTCTTCAAACCAGGCCTTGTATCCTATAACTGTCTCTAACATGAGGACACCATCACAGGCACAGATTTCTAAAACCATGACCTAGTGGGAAATGTCTGGGGCTGTGTGTTCCCTACTACATGCTATCTCCTCATTCCATGCTACCGCCCTATTCCTCAGTCACGGCCCTCATACCTTCAGTCTTCCAGCCCAGCAGATACTTGATTCCACATATCTAGCAGAGGCCAGTTACAAAAGAGTAACCACTTCTTACCACTTGTAAAAAGCCATTCTAAATGTCTTAGTATTGAAGTTATGTGGATGCTAAACTACTGGCATTTGTAACACTGTAGATAGAAGTTTTTATTCATGTAACACAAGCTACTCACATCTGAAGGTGTCTATGTAGATTATGACACTAAATTATGGAAACAGTATGCACCCCACCTAGCACATAGCACTACTCAGTAAACGCCAGCTGTGGCAACATTGCGAGTAGGAAAACAAAGCATATGACCAAAGGCCTTGTTCAAAATCCAGTATGGGGTCCTTGAACTATCTATGCCAAATTGAATTTATATTCTATGGTTGTGTCTTGACGCATGCAAGCACGTGTGAGTGTGCACACACAAATATTGAGATGATTTGGAAGAATAAACAGCAAAATGACCATGAACCTACCACCTTCACAGGGCTCATCAAAGGGAGTCATGACTTACAATGCCTTTTTTTTTTTAAAGCAAAAAGCATTTTTTAAAGGAAGTGATTCATGCATTCTTTTTCTGATCTCCTTACAAAGAAAGTGTACTTACATAGAGTAGCAGCTTAGAAACTTTTGATTCCATCGTTAATTTCAGGTTTTTGTCGTTAATAGATCCATGTTTCTTAAACTCTTTTTTCTCCTTATAGTAACAATATCCAAGCCTTGTTATACAGTGCTTTCAATAATCTTCCTAGAGACATCCCTAATTGCTATATTAAAAATACCTGCTTAGACCAAAAAAGGTTCCTCCCTACAACCTTATTAAGTTTTAAAACCATTGAATGCATTTAATCAAGGAACAAGGAGGCCTTCAAAGTCCAGGAAACCATAAATCAAAACAGTTTTACATAAAAAGATTACCTTTTCCCTTTAAATTGTGTATGTGTTTACATTTAATAAGCCACACACTGAAAGTCAAACCCTTAATTCTTTGTAAGGCCCAAGGGGTGCCTATTAAAAAACATCATGACAATTTCAAATGTCCTGATGGTTGATTTAATGAAAAACCTCACCTCTTAAGCTCTTCCTAGCTTCTCATTCTTGTCTGTATCATACTGGTACTGGTTTTTAAAGTTCTAACTTTCTTTCTAGTTCCCAGCCACAGCTGAATTTTTTATCCCGTTCTCTTTTCCTTGGGGCCATCTAGCTTTTGGCCCATAAAGTGGGGGCAAGCCAGGTCACAAGAGCTCTTATTAACTCCCTCAGAGCAGCAAGTGGAGAGCCTCCCACAGCCCAGGCATGGAGGTAAACCACATGCTCCTCAGGACAGGCTTAGCCTGGGCCCCATCCATTTACAAATCCAATGTATAAATTAAAGGCTTTTGGGGTTGTAAAAGGACACTGACATTTCAGCAGACGAAGACTAGAAAAAGAAACCTCTACTTGAATAGAAAGACATTGAGCTGAACAGGAAACCCTGCCACAAAGAATCAGGGATGAGAGAGGTTGTGGAATCTCTTTTAGATACATTGAAAATTCAAAGGTAATCTTTCTGTGAGTTAATAAGGGTCAATGTTGATCAAAAGGCATCATACTGTAATTTCAGATTTAAAAAAAAAAAACACCCTGGATATAATTTGTAGGCAGCACAAGGCAAGCCAACCATCATCATCCCCATCTTCATCAGTTTTACTTCTAGCAAATGGAAAGCACATGTGTCAATAATTCTTCCCTTCCAGATGCTCATATATTAACAGCTACAATGGTTCCTCTAGTTCTACAAGACGTAAGGTCTGAAAGTTTACAGGTATAGGCACTTGAGTTCTGATAATTTTCCTTGTCACCTGTAGCATTCTTCCCCATTCCTTGGATTCATCCTCTCCTGCACACCACCATGGAGTTGGCACCCTGTTACCTGCTTGCTCATCTCCATGTGGTCTATGAAGGCCTTGCAAACACCCTGAAGTCCCGTCACCTAGCCTTGCACAGCAGAGGAGATGCTGCTCAAAACTGAGTGAAACAGTTAACACCTGCCACCTGTCTGCTGCCTCACGTTCCTGAGGACAGAGGCAATCGGAGGAGGGCCTTCCAAACATGTATGGCACTTAAAAGTATATCACGTACATTTTCTATCCAAGTTCATAACTTATTTTTAATTTTATTTGCATTCATTCTTGACATAGCTTTCCCTATTAAAATAAGACCATGGCTGAGAAAGTTTACCAGGAAGGCAGGAAGCTATAGAAAGCCAACCATTTTTTAGTCCTCAATGTTACAACCACAGAGAAACATCCAATGCCAGCTGCACACATTTCTCCATGCTGTCCTGGACAGGCTTTGGTTGGTGGCCCTTCCTTTATAATCTGGCCAGAGCCAAGCCTTTCTTCAAAAGTGCCGTCCTCTGACTGCTGTAGTGCAGGGGCATCCTCTTGCTGCTTTTGTGAAATACACCTGCAGTGCTAGAAGCCTCCAGCACCAGGAGCTCATTAATAATGGGTGTTCTGAGGGACCTAAAGTTTCATGTCTGATGAAACCACAGACCTCCCCTACCACTGTCCTCAATGGTGAGACACGGGCATGTCCCATGGAAAAGGGGAGACTCTTCCAGGAAGCCGGACAAACATCTTTCCTATTTTCTCAGGGGAAAACTGATGTGTTAACATCCCTCTGAGTCATTCTAGTACCAATTCTTTCCAGGTGTGACAAGAAGGACAATCAATACAAATGTGTCACTTCCTCATATCAGGTCAGAATACCTGTAGAAACTCAACTGACCCTTCTTCAAGATGGATGATTTCTTCCGCTTGACTTCACAAGGTGAAAGTAAATGACTTCTTCACTTAATGAAATTAAAAATTAAGTGCTGTCAAGCAGAAGCCTCTGCACTATTTCCACTGCCCTGGTCAGTCCTGGGATTTTAAAGCCACAAAGAAGCTTAGAGAGCCCACTTCTTCATTTAGGAGATTTAGCCCAAGACCAGAGAAGCTGGATGGTTTGCCATCATCATCAGAGCAAAGATGAGCCTAAACTAGAAAAAAAGGCCTTCCTGCCTCCCAGCCATGGCTTTTTGAACTGCTACACCACACTGAGCCTCCTGCCCAGAGCCATACGCTGACCGGCAATCCTAGGAAACTGTTCCCAGCCATACCTCACTCCCTACATTTTCGTAGTCTAGCTACATTATTAAATTACCTGCTAGAGAAATAAGAAAAACACAAGCTTTCCATCTCTAGTTGTTTTCTTAAAGACATTACTCCTGGTAGCTGTTACAGGAGGCTTCCTTTCCCATAAATGCCAAGATAAGGCGAAATGTCTTCAGAGACCTAAACAGTCTTCAAAATAATTTCAGAAATACTCTAAAAACCGTGGGAAATCCAGGCACCATGACAATGAAGAAGGAATGAAGTTTACGCCCATGTAACTAGCTACATGCAAGGTTGGGATGACAGCCTGTCAAAGATTCAAAGCAGTCTGAGGCAGGTTCTATCACTGAACAAATATTCATGGGACTCTGCATGCCAGGCCTGTGTTTCCTGACAGAGATAGCATAGTAAACAAGTTCACAAGTGCACTGGGTAACTGGGAATGCACCACATGAAATCCATTGATCCAGCAACCCCACCCAAAAACATTCTGTACCTTATACTTTGCCACAGAAAATACCAAATACAAAGTTTGATATTTAACTTAAATAAATTTAATTTATATCCTTTGATTAGAAGGTGAGGAAAATCAAGTACCAAAGAAGGTAGGCAAAGAAAAACAATGAATTTTGAGGATTTAATATGTAAATAGATCAAGAAAACACTGAGGATTAATAAGCTAAAAGAATACATTTTAATGACTTTTTAAAGCTCATTTTTATATGTAATTGGAAAAAGTGGTAATTTATTTAAGATTGAGACAATACTAGAGTTTCATAATCTTTATCCAGAGCAAAATTCAAAAATATAAATTGTTTTAAATTGTACTTAAGGGGCTTGAGAGATGATTCAGTGGTTTATGCACTTGCCTGAAAAGGCTAAAGGCATAGGTTTGATTCTCCAGTACCCACATAAAGCCAGATGCAGAGAGTGGCCCATGGACCTGAAGTTCCTTTGCAGAGGCAGGAGGTCCTGGCTCTCTCTACCTCCTTGCAAATAAATAAGTATTAAAAATTACTTTAGTAATAGTCCAAAATTAAAACCTCAGATCATATTAATGAAAATTGAGAAGCAAATACCTACAATTCTTGAGTAACCATCTCATCTGTATTCTTGGTGCTACAGCCCAAGCCCAGGGCCTTATGTATAGTGGAAAGACACATCCTTAACCTCACAGGACTCTTGACTATTTATTACATGTACTCAAAAACTCAAAGTTTATCTCCCCCCTCAAAAAAATATATAAAACTTAAAATAATTCATAGCAAAATTTAAAGCAGGTTATATTACTCTTGGGTAAATCGTAAGCTAAAACAAACTTAAATAAAGACTTCAAAAATAAAAAAATAAAGCTCAAACACAATGGAAACAAGAAAGGTTTAAAACAGAAGTCTAACTAAGATCAAGAAAGTGAAACTAACTGCACCAATTTTGACAACAGAAATGCATTAAATATCTGTCAAAAGATGTATTTCCAAGTTAAAAAAGAGAAATTCAACTGTTTTACTTTTAAGGAAAAACCTAAAAGAAATGACAAAGAAAGAGTAAATATAATTAAAGTACAAAGACTTACAGGGAAACATAAAATAAGGTAGCAAAATCAAAATGATCTAAAACAAAAATTATAAATTAGGAAAAGGTTATTGTATTTAGATAAAAAGGTACACTCCTCAACTGATATACTGACATTACAAATTCACACATATGTCAAAACAAAAACTGGCAAGTACAAAAAGTTAATGGAAGAAATAAATTTATGAATAAAAAAGGACAAAAAACAATTATAGAAAAGTTCAATAACATGATATTTAGGTATTTTACAAAGAGAAAAACATTATAAAATCTGTGTAACTTTACAAAACCTGACCATAAAGTAATCCATATATACAGTCATAAAATTTACAGAAAAATCAATATAAATTTATTGATAATTACAACCAAAAGTTTGATTTTACCTAGAAATTTGAAAAATGTTCTCTCAAGTAACAACTAGATTTAAAAAAAAAAAAACATGTGAGAAGGCACAGATTGTTACTAGAAAATTTTAAGTGCCAGGGATGGGATACCTACCAGTGAGTTGTTAGCCAGGGAGGTCCCTGATGCCCCCAAAACATTACAGGTCATTGCCGAGGCTCTTGCATCTTACCATCTATTCCTGGTGGGAAACCTATTGCTAAAGACTCTACATACTTGGGCTGCAAGGTCACTGAGAAATCTTGCTGGAGCTGAACTGAAAACCTCCTCCATGTAGACCAACTGACAAAAAACTGGAAAGAGCCATGCTTCATGCAGTTCAATGGGAAAATACACAGCAGTGGACACTGAAAGCCTTATATTTGGCCAGCCAGGCCAAATGAGCCAATAGGTGCAATAGTGGCATGTCTGTTATGGGGAAACCAACCACCCCTAAATTTGATGGAGGCCTGCTCCATGGGAGGGAATACATGCCTGGCTACTGAAAACCTACAATGGGGCTTGTCATGAGCCCTACAAGTATAACGTCTGCTACTGTCTGGCTAAATGTATATACTATGCCCACCAAACTGCCCAGTAAGCACTTAATGTTCATTCATGCCTATATATTAATGCTACTCTTACTTTTGGTTAGAGAAGCATCTCTCTTCAGATGGCAGTCACCTTGGGATGACTCAGAAGGCACCATGGTGCTGACAAGAAGTGACAGAGGAGTACTCAGCAATGAAATATCTCTATCACACCTTCCAAGGCACAGGGTCCATTGTGGAAGAAGTGGCGGAAAGAATGTAAGAGCCAAAGGAAGGGTAGGACTCCTTACAACGTGCTCCTCCAGACACAAAATGGCCTGGATATCCATGACCTCAGAGTACCCAACACTACCTACACAAGACCATCATAATTGGAGGAAAATATGACATCAAAATGAAAGAGAAACTGATTAAGAGGGGAGGGGATATGATGGAGAGTGGAGTTTCAAAGGGTAAAGTGGGGGGGGGGGAATTACCATGGGGTATTGTTTTTACAATTATGGAAGTTGTCAAAAAATGAGCAAAAAAAAAAACTTGTGGTTTATAATAATTTGTGATTTTAAAAAGTATTTTAGTAACAATACATACCAATATATGTAGGTCTGGCTAAGCAATATACAGAAAAAGAAAAAATTTTAATGCTTTTAAAAATATTTTAAAATTTTTATTTATTTACGAGAGAGAGAGTGGGCATGCCAGGGCCTTCAGCCACTGTAAACAAACTCTTGTCACGTGCACCACCTTGTGCATCTGGCTTATGTGGGTCTTGGGGAATTGAACCTGGGTCCTTTGGCTTTGCACACAAATGCCTTAACCACTAAGTCATCTCTCTAACCCTTCAAATGCTTTTTTATCTTAATGTACAAACTTTCTGCCACATAATGGAACTAAAAACTAGAACAGCTTAATTAAGATAGACGTGCATCTTCCATGTGACAATAAAGGAGGCAGAAGTGGAGGAGGTATATACATCCTAAACTCTTCTAGGCTGGCTCTTTCATTTTCCATATGGGCATCTCTAGTGATGGAACATCCCAGCCAACTGAAAGGAAAGGGAATGTGTCCAGCAACTGGCCATGAGGAGGTTGGGCTCACATTACCATGCCCCCCACATGAGTAACCCTGCAGCAGGAGAACCTGAACAGCTCACTCTAGCAGGGCAACCACGTGATCAGCTTAAATCTTGGGACTGCCCTTCTAAAGGAAAATAATAAATTCTATGAGAAACGATGTGTCTTCTATACATTTTTTTGTAGTTTAAAAAGTGAAAATACAACAGAAAAAAAAATTAAGAAAAGAAAAATGAAACCAAGAGCAGATTCTTGGCAATGATTCCATTTTAGCTGGCTGCTTCTTAGTGTCACTAGCACCAACAAACATCAATTTAAAGCCAGGCATGGTGGCGCACACCTTTAATCCCAGCACTCAGGAGGCAGAGGTAGGAGGATCACTGTGGGTTCGAGGCCACCCTGAGACTACATAGTGAATTTCAGGTCAGCCTGGGCTACACTGAGACCCTACCTCAAAATTAAAAAAAAAAAAAAATCATTCAAGACAATGGAAAGGAGGATCAAGGCATTATGAGGATGTCTGAGTCCCATTCCAGTACATAAAATCATAAGCTAGGCTCACCTAGTTGTTTTCCTTGTTTAAGGAGATTTAATTCATGAAGTACTTAATGTGTGTATACACATATGTACATACATATACATACAATGATTTAAGTAAATGGATTTTTCAGTTTAAGGTTCTAACATTAGATAGACATTAATATTCTGCTAATACAATAGCTTTTGAAATCTACGAACAAACTGTCTTTTCCAGCTTCTTGCTAGTGTTGAGCCGTGTTCTCAACAGCACCCGTGAAAACCAGTCGTCTTTCTCTTGGCCCTCTCCTCTCCAGTGTCTGAAATACCAGCCATGTGACCCCCCGACCATGGCCTCTGCCACCTCCTCAGAGAACTTACCACACATTATTTCCTCGGCATGTCTATTTTCATAGTTACTTGGAGTCTGTGGGCAACTTCTGACCCTGTTACTCCTGTCTTATGGGCATAACTCCCTTGATTTGGAATATTTTGATATTTTTATTCTACAATTTATATCTATACCAAATGAAAGGCAATGGAAGATCCAAAACAGTGAGCAATACTAAATTATTTAATGGGATCTTGAACACTGTACTTAAAAGTACAACTGAATATTTATATGTTTTGTTTTCATGGGATTTGTAAGCCTGCTTTAAAAAAATTAAGTAAATTGGACTCTTCCACTTTATATCTGTGTTATTCCTTCCCTTTTCATGGAGAGGATCAAGTACATGATTTAGATTTAGGTCACTGAGCAATAACTGAAGGAAGAACTGACCTCTGAAAAGTTGCTGAATATTTCTTATTGGCAGAGAAGGCAAAACAAAAGACAAATTTTATAGTTAACTTTTTAAGGATTTGAATATAAAAAATACATTTTTAAATCTAAAGAAACTATGGTGAGCATATAAGTACATTAATAAACACTGGAATATAAGATTTTCCACATTTACCTACACTTAATCGTAAATATTTAATTCATTATCTTTATTCTTAAAAATAGTCTTGTGGGGCACCTATAATTCTAACACTCAGGAAGTTGAAACAGAGGAATTACAAGTCTGAGTCCAACCAGGCCTACTAGCAAGATGTTGTCTCAAATAGCAGTAATAAACATAATACTAATAACAGAAATAACTACTATTATTCTAAATTCAATTTGTGTTGGTGGCTACCTTCAATTAAGTTGAAAACGGGTAAGTGTATAGCAAGAATAAATATAATTGTCAAGGCTAAGCTATCGGAAACCAAGTTTGAACATGAGTTATCTAAAAATGTTCATAATTTTAACAACCATAAATAAGAGCTACTAAATTATGAAGCTCATTATTTAAATTTCCAGGGCTGGAGGGATGGCTTAGCAGTTAAGGCACTTGCCTGCAAAGCCAAATGAACTTGGTTCGATTCCCTAGGACCCACATAAGCCACATGCAGAAGGTGGTACATGCATCTGGAGTTTGTCTGCAGTGGCTGGAGGCCCTGGTACACCCATTCTCATTCTCTCTCTCTGCTTCTTTCCTTCTCTCAAATTAATTTAAAAAAAATAAAAAAATTTAAATTCCCAGATATGTAAAGGTAAAATAAATGCAAAGTCTATCACTCAGAAGATAACAGCTTTTAACACCAAGAATGTCTCCTCACAGAATTTTGTTAAATATTATATATAATCCTTATATATAATTCTTCAATTGGAATAATAGTACAGACACTATTTTCAATTTCCTTTCACTATGTTATAAAACCTAAATTATTCTTGAAAATATGGTTACTGGGCATCAGGAGGAAATTACATGAAAATAAACAGGAGGGTATTATTTCTAGTAACGCTTTGTGTGCATGTGTACACATGAGGGTGTGTGCATGGATATGTGGCAGCCAGAGGCCTACCTTAGGTGTCACTCCTCAAGAACATCATCTACCTTTTTTTTGACAGACTCACCAAGTAGGCTACACTTGCTGGCCAGCAAGCCCCAAATACCTACTACCCCAGGATGGAATTATAACCACATGCCATCATGGCTGGCATTTTGATGTGGGTTCTAGGGATCAAACTTGGGTCTTAGTAAGCACTTTACTGAGCTATCTCTCTAGCCCTCTATTGATGTTGCATTTAGGAGATAAACAAGTCATTAAAGTAGATATGTTATACTTCCTATTTTGTCAAGAACCTAAAAACATCAAACTACTTAATGTTCTAGAAATATCTCTTCAAAAAATGCTTGTCACTTACAAATCTTCTGAGGCTCCTCTCTTCATAAGATATACAGCAAATCCTTTAAAAATTAATTCTGTAGTAGCATAAAAGGTATATTTTAATCATATTCACACAATGCACTTTTATAAAGTATACATGTATATATAACTCCTTTCATTTTAAACTTTCCTTTTTAATTATTATATATCTGTAGAAAGATAACAAAAGAAATAATTGAAGAGAAAATAACTGCACAGCTTAATGCCATTTGAGTTTAAAATAAAAGTATGCAGATTTTAATTGGAGTTTCAGAACAGAAGATGTTGCAGCAAGAAAGAAGCGCCACAATGAACTCAGCTGCAGAGGAGCGCCTCACGCGCTTTGCCATGTGCTTGGTGCTAGGGAAATGAGGCAGTGGTTGCAGACAAGCCAATCAGCCTGAAGGCACAGACTTTATGATGGGAAATCTATCAAGAGACTCTGGGACAAATGACAAGACCTTCTCTCAGAAAGAAAAAGTCCTAACAGAGTACCCTGAAATTTTCAATCCTCCTGCATCAGCCTCCCCAGTGCTGGAATTATAAGTACCACCACACCCAATTTCAGGAGGGTTTTGAAAAACTTCTGGTAGTTGAGAGTCTGTTTGCCCAAGAAGGTCCCAACTTGTGCCTACTTTCCCATATCTCACTCAGTTTGCCATTTGTCCAGTATTTTCAGCTTCCAATGACTTCTTTATAGTGCACTGGAATCAGCCAGAACTTATTTCCACACTTCAGGTTCTGCTGCAGCCTTCACATATGAAAAGCCAGTTGTCAATTGAATTGAACATGATACCTAATGCTTGCTGAACCCAGCCCACTTCTAGAAAAAGAGGGGCACGAGGAATAGCCAGCACAGCTGCCCTGCCTAGGATTAGCTCAAAGAAGCATCAATGTAACAAAAGCAGAGGAAGTGTTTTACAGAGGATTTTACAAAGTATGACTTTTCATCGAGATGAAATAACTTAAACTTTCCTTGGCTTTAATTTAAATTATCTTATTTACATAATCAAATAAAGTGATAAATGTCACTTTGTTTGTTCCACAGGTATAAGAAATTCACAGTTTAATGAAGGTAGTTTTCTACTAGGGTCAGAAGATGTAACTAGTAGAAAATCTGTTAATTCTAATAATGGCTAAATCACAAAAGGGATTCTGGTTTACAGGAGGAGACCTAAGAAAAGGGCATCTGGGAACCTATGCATCTTGTAATCCAAATTTTCTCATTACTCTGTGCCATCAAAAATTCCGCAAATATGGATTGCAGTATTATGGATATATTTAATGAATATAAAATTCAAAAAAACACGTAAATAATAAAACCAACTGTATTTTTACAATAAAGATAAATTTTGGTGGAGCATGGCATCAAGTAAAAACAACATTCTTTTTAAAAATTCTTTTTGTTCATTTTTATTTATTTATTTGAGAGTGACACAGAGAGCGAAAGAGGCAGATAGAGAGAGAATGGCGTGCCAGAGCTTCCAGCCACTGCAAACGAACTCCAGACGTGTGCACCCCTTTGTGCATCTGGCTAATGTGGGTCCTGGGGAATTGAGCCTTGAACCGGGGTCCTTAGGCTTCATAGGCAAGCGCTTAACCACTAAGCCATCTCTCCAGCCCATAATATTTTTTTTAAGGTAAAGCTATTTTATTTTTATGACAGAATATTCTTTACTTATATATACATACTCTTTTATTATACATACTCTTCATTTCCCTCAGAACATTAATAGCCTTTTGATCAAATCATAGTTTTTTAAAATTTTTTATTAGTTTTGTACTCAGTGAGTACAGTCAAGTTGGTACCATTGTTAGCCTCCTCCCTGTCCTCCCCCCTCCATAGGACCCTTCTTGTTGGGGTATATGGGTCGTGCATTGTGGGGTTAGCCATCAGTTATGGATAGGAGGAACTGTCTCTGTGTATCATGACCCAACATGTGGCTCTAACATTCTTTCTGGCCCCTCTTCCACAAATTTCCCTGAGCCATGTTGGGTTCATTTTAGGTCTGCTTCAGTGATGAGGTCTTGGGAGCCTCTGTGTCTCTGGATATCTGGATTGGTAGGATTTGAGTGCACTCTTGTCTATCTCCTTCACCCTTGTGCTGGTACCAGGTTCACCAAGAAAGTAGCACTCTTGCTTGTTTCCCCAATTATTCTTAGTTTCAAGTGGGGCCCTTTTGAGGTGTGATGGGCTGGTTCTCTCCTTAAAATCTGTATCCAACTGAGAAAGAGAAGCAAATTCTCCAATAGAAAGTGAAGTTAGTGCCAGATAAATGGGGTAACCTTTGTTTTTTAGAGAGAATTTAATAGGTGTAGGGCCTCTTATAGCCCACGATTGGTGGTAGCTTGATAATGCAGAGCGGGCTCATTTTTAGATATGGTTCTGACTTGTTTCACAGCTCCAGCTATGGGTTCCTTTCCACTGAGCATATCAGTTAGCCAAATCAAGAGCAGTTTGTTTCCCACCCTGGCTGTGCGCCACTATTGCACTTGTGTGAGCATCATGTCAAGTTGTTTGCTGCTAAGTAGGTTAGACAATGAGTTGCTTGGACAGATACTGGTCATTTCCCCCCAGTAGCTCATATAGCACCTTCTGCCACTAGACATGCTAACTGTCTGGGGAATGACTCTATTCCAGCTTCCAGCCATGTTAAGTGCCAACAGCATATGGTGTCTTCAGCAGTAGGGTCTTCCACTAACCTTTGGTGGGTCATCAAGTACTCTGACAGAAATCTGTTTTTGTTTGGGAAACATTGTAGGTCTCTCTGCTCAAGAGCTCATTGTGGATGATAGCCACCTGCTGGTACTGGGAGTTATAGGTCAGCACCCAAGAAAAGAGGAAAGAAAAAGATAAGTATTTTAAAAGAGAGAGAGAGATGAGAGAGAAGAGGGAAGGAGGGAGGGAGAGAAAGAGACAGAGAAACAGAAACAGGAGAAGATTAAGGTCAGTCTTCATACCCTCTACAAGGCCCTGTGATTCAGGTGTTCTAAGGGCCTGGTGAAAGTTCAACTATTTGGTCTGTCTTTTAGGATGATGAATTTTATGGTATCATTGCCATTTAGGTTCAAATTTGTGTCCCCCACCCCCTCTTTTACCCTCCCCTCCCTCCTCACCCACCCTATTGTCTGGTCCTAGAGATGCTTGCTAGGTATGTCAGCATCTTGGGTAGATTCAGGTTAGGAGTTGTAGATGATTGTGTGGCGATTATCTTTCTGTGATTGGGTGAGTTCACTGAGAATGATCTGTTCCAGGTTTGACCATTTTTCTTCAAATTTCATTATGTCATTTTTCTTTACTGCTGTGTAGAATTCCATCGTGTAGATAGATATATACCACATCTTAGTTATCCATTCTTCTAATGATGGACATCTGGGTTGATTCCAGCTCTTAGCTATTACAAATTGAGCAGCTATAAACATGGTTGAGCAATCTTTCTGGACCGAGGCTTGGAGGTTTTATGGTACATGCTCAGTAAGGGAATAACTGGGTCTGTTGGTAACTCTACAGTCAGCTTTTTTAGGAGTCTCCATATTGCTTTCCAAAGTGGTTGTACCATCCTACATTCCCACCAACAGTGGATGAGTGTTCCTATTTCTCCACATCCTCGCCAGCACTTATTTTCATCCGATTTTTTAATGTTTGCTGTCCTTACTGGGATAAGGTAGAATCTCACAGTTGTTTTAATTTGTATTTCCCTGATGATTAGGGATGATGATAATTTTATCAACCCACTCACAAAATATGGCAAAGAACTGGACACGCAGTTCTCAGAGAAAGAAATACAAATGGCAAACACATACTTAAGAAAAACAATATTCTTACTGAGCTAAAAACAACTATAGAACAGAAGCAAATTTGGACTTGGTTATGATTCATAAATTATCCACAACTGTCCATACAAACTGATAAACCACCATCAATCAAAATTGTAGCGAATATACTTCACAATTGTCCCAACCTAAGTTGTGATACCCTACCAACCCAAATTTACAAATACTTACAGACACACATAGTGAATAAGAATTAAGAGCATTCTGTGATCAAGCCAATGATGAATTAAACAAAATACTTCCCAAAATTCAATGCTTTCATTCTTAAAATTCTTTGAATCTTTCAATAACCCCTTTGCTAAGTCATTAAGAGCAACAATTTTCAATTATACATTCATTCTAAATCTTGGTTTCATTTTGCTCATCAGTTGCAAATATCTATGGGTTATCCATCTGTCTCACACAATTCTTCTGCTAAATTCCTAACTGGCACTGTGATGATATCTAGGGTTGGGGACTTTGAGGGGTGATTTGCGGTTAGAATAGGTCATGTAAGTGGGCCCACAGTCATATTCACTCTCTTGCTCCTTCCCTTTATTTCCCAATCTCTCTGTAGTAAGATCTGCAAGCAGGAAGAAGGCTTCCGATGCTTCATCTGCCACTACTTATTGTTTAAGTCACAAAGTCATAGCCTGTGATGTGTGGTTATTCAGTTTTAGGGAGAATATATCTTCTTAAACAAAAATTTTATTATGTAGCAGGATGAAATCAGCCAGAAAATGCCTACAAATTAGCAGCATAAAAATACAGTAACATTGTCAAAACTTGTAAAATAGAACAACTTACATGATGAGCTTTGTCTTGTAAAAATTCTGTTGAGTGCTGGAGAGATGGCTTAGTGGTTAGGCACTTGCCTGTGAAGCTTAAGGACCCCACTTCGAGGCTAGATTCCCCAGGACCCATGTAAGCCAGATGCACAAGGTGGTGCATGCATGTGGAGTTCGTTTGCAGTGGCTGGATGGAGGCCCTGGTGTGCCCATTCTCTCTCTCTCTCTCTATCTGCCTCTTTCTCTCTGTCACTCTCAAATAAATAAATAAAAATAAACAAAAAATTTTTTTTAATTCTGCTGAGCAAAAATACTCTAGACAGAATAAAAAGGATAATATCTACATAGAGATATGAGCTGGAATATTCTGTATGCTGAATTGTTTTTAAATTCTAGGTGGTAAGGCACCTGGCAAATTCAAAGCAGGTTCTACTAAGCTGAGATTATGGTAATTTGTTTTTTTAAAAATCACATTTAAAACAATTTAAATTATCATTAGAAAACTAACTTGAAAAGCAACAACTTCAAATTCAGCAACCATAAAACACAACTTTGAAAAACATTAAAATTTAATGAAATGATTAAAAATACAACCACATTTAAAAAATGTATTTTATCAAGAAAAATATAGAAATAACTATATTCAAGGTTAAAGAAACCAAGTAATCATCTGAGTATGGTGACATGTTCCTACAATCCCAGCAGTGGGGAAGCTGAGGCAGAAAGATGGTTTCTTTCAGGACAGTGAGGCTTTGATCCCAGCTGCTTAGTCAGCACTAATCCAGATGTTGCCTGAGAGTATCTGCCTGAAGTAAAGTATATTACTCTCCTCAAGATGGCAGGCCTAGTCCAACAAGGTAAAGACCTTCTATAAAAGGCTGTTTCCTGAAGAATGTAACAAACCCAGCCTGTGTCCAGCCTACTCAACTAGCCTGCAATCAAGTGAGCCTATTTCCTAGAGTAAGCACACCCTCCTCCCACACCTTCACTATCAACACATCTGTCTCACTAGTCTTCCTGACTCGCACACTCAGAAGTCACCCTAAGGATGGAGAGGCCAACAGAGAAAAGTTCTCCCTGATAAGAGAAAGGGTTCTATTTCAGAAAGCATGCAGTCAAATTCATTAGTATTACTTGTAAAATCTAACAAACAAATAAAAAAAACACACACACACAGAAAGAAACACCCTCCAAAACAGAACCTCAGATTCTACAGCTGTCACAACTTTAACCCTGCCTGCTTTTCAGCAAGCAGGGAGCAAGGGAACACGCTCCACAACACAGCTAGGAAAGCAGCCAGCAGGACGCTTTCTCCAGTGCTCAAACTTAGTGCTAAGATGGCAAGAATATGTTTAAACCTATATCTGAAGGTTTTCAGTAGGATGAGTGTTGCCACCTGAGACTGTACCTGGGCAATATGATAGGACTCAATAAAAAAAATAATGGTATTTCCTAATTCTATAATTATGTATATCCTTGAAAACCAAGATTCCTGGTACAGAAGAGGTACAAATGGAAGAGGTAAATATATGTAATCTCAAATGAAAATTCAAGTATCAACACGAACCTGTGTGGTATTTTTACCTTAACTGTGTAGACAGACTTATGATTCACCTACAGGGAGACTCTAGAAACAAGGACTAACCAATCCAAAATTACCTTTGGACAAACGTTCTGAAACAAGTGGCTGGTCTAGGCCTTAGGAGGCAACCTGAGGTCCCTATGGCAACAGATGGAATAATCTGTTTTGGTGAGTTTGACCCATTTTAAGTATTGTCATATTTTCAGGCTCAATTAATACTAAGTCACTTTCAAGAGATGGTAGAGAATTAGTTTATTATCTTAATACTAATGTTAAGGGAAAAAATGAAAGTAAATAATCAATAATTTATCCTACTTTTGTGAACTTGATCATTAGGAACTAGAATAGACAAGGGCAGTGTCACTATAAAACATTCCATTACAAAGAAAGAAATGAAAGCATTGAAGAATCAGAGCACTTCTCTTTCTCGGATGAATATGGTGAGCACAAATGGCTGCTAGGTCATACAACTCTTATCTAGACCAGCATTCTTGGTGTTACTCAGGTACCTGTCCACAATGTGAATTCTCAGGCCCCGCTTCAGACTTGGGATTCCATTATCTGTGTGAATGAGTCCACAGGTGATGTGAGAATACTCTGTGTAGCTAACTTCTACATACACTCCCACCAATGGCCTGCAACCTCAGTGTGACTCTGCGCCCGAGTAGCTGTCAGAGTACAGGTTAAAGAAACATGGTGGTCTTCAGTTTGAAGTGTTTGTATTTACACTGTAAATGTGCCAAAATCTATAGGCTAAATTTCCCACGTACATGGGCTAGGGAGATGGCTCAACAAGTAAAAGTACTGGCTACTTAAATATGAGGTCCTGATTTACCCTAAAAGCACCCACCTAAAATTCTGGGTGTGGCCAAGCATCCCTATAGCCTAAGTCCTGTGAGGGGCAGAGACAGGAGAATCGCTGGGGGTTGCTGGCCCGTCAGTTTGACAAGTGGCAGCTCCAGGTTCTGTAAGAGACTTCAGCTCAAGGAAACAAGATAGTAGAGCCATGCTGGAGGACATATGGCATTCTTTTCTGACCTCCACAAGCATGTGCAAAGAAAGTGTGAACCTGCACACATCTGTACATACACCACCACTCCCCTGTGCACACACACACCAAAAAAAAAAAAAAAAAAAAATCCAGGTTCTTCAAACTGGTAAATTACATGGAAAGTAGAGATTTCAAGAAGACTCCAACATTAGTAACCTATCAGCTATCAGGTAGACTAAAAGAAACATTAAATTTAGCAATTCTTTTTAAATAGCAAAACCCAGAGTCTGACTTGTGGAATGAGTAGTGCCACAGAACTACTCTCTCTTCCAACAGTTTAAATTCAAAAAGTTATTTGAAATGAACATGTGATATTTTTGGAAACTCTTTAAGGCATATAACAAATGGATAAATTATAACTCAAGAGAATCTATGAGATCTCCATGAAGGGCAGGTTGGTGACACTGTCTGTTCCCTGCTCACCTCCCTCACCCTTCCAGCTCAGACTATAAAGCAGCTTCAGTAACTCTAGTGCACACAGGTCCAGCCAAGAACACTAGGCTCATCCTCTCGTCCTCTCAACAGCCTGCCCAGAGTAGAGACTACCCTAAAGGGTTGAGGAACATGAGAAATATGGTGGCTTGCCTTCTCGGGGTGAAGATACCATCACAGACAGGCTAAGAGCTCCCTTTTTCTAGCCAAAAGCTCTAAGTAGGGTGCAATGGACTGGAAATCCCTGTCTATCATTCCCAAGTGACAATAAAACACAGGCTCCACACTAGGTAATGCATACCCCTGCATTCAAAAGCCCTGAATAAGGCAGTGGTGTTACTTTGCAAGAAATGAGTCACTGCCCTTGCCCAAGTTCTTCTGCTGTGGTACAAGTCTGTCCAGAGGAAAGGAAAACTGAGCAGAAAGCCTCAAAGTCAAAAAGCCCCATACTGCTAAGGTAGGAAAGAAAGATGGGGGAAATTTTGGGGACATGAGAGGGGAGAGGAGCATCCAACTCACAAGTCTAGGCCATGCTTCCTGCCAGCACGAAAATGACAATTCTAGCCCAGTATTGCAGTCAGGTTTGCATTGCTGGCAGAAATCACCCAACCAAGAGCAGCTTGTGGGAAAAGGGTTTATTTCGGCTTACACACTCGGGCAGAAGACCCATGATGGCAGGGGAAAATGATGACATGAGCAGAGGGTGGACATCAACTCCTTGCCAATATCAGGTAGACAACAGCAACAGGAAAGTGTGCCAAACACTGGCAAAGGGACACTGACTGACAATAATATCCATAAGCCCGCCGCCAACAATGCACTGCCTACAGGAGGCGCTAATTTCCAAATCTCCATCAGCTGGGGACCTAGCATTCAGAACACCTAAGTTTATGGGGGACACCTTAATCAAACCACCACATTCAGTCCCTAGACCCCATAAACTGATAACCACCCATGATGTAAAATGCAATGCATTCAGTCCAACTTTAAAATGTTGCCATAGTTTTTATCAATCCCAATGATCAAACATCCCCATAGTCCAAGGTCTTTTAAATGAGCCATAATACTAAAAGAAAAAATAGCCTCAAAAAACCCCATAATGGCACAGAATAAACACACTGAAGAACATGGCATTGGACATAGCAAAGAAACACTCAACCAATACAAGATATAAGTAGGGCAAACATCAAACTCTGTAGCTTCAAGTTCAGCCACTTCACTGACTAGAGTGACAAGACTCCAAGTCAGATAACTCAAAGGAGGAACAAGTCTCTGGAGTTCCAATTCCGGCCCTCCAGCTCGGCTACTCACAGTCTTGGCTGCTAAGGAGAGCTGCCACCCCAGATGAAGTTGTCCATCTCCTGGTCCTGGCATCTCCACTGGTCTCCACTGCAACCCACAGTTCATCCTCATGGCTCCATCAGGTCTCCAGGCAATCCTTAGCAGACCTGTTTCACACTGCCCGTGGCCGTTTTCAAAACACCAGACCATGCTGAAAATTCAATGACCCTCTCCTTCCTACATTTCTCATACTTCACAATACCAGGCGAAGTGCCAACCTGTTAATCCAGGGGGCAAATAAAGCAGACTTTGGAGAACAGGACATTCCTTCAGCTGGCCCAAACTCAATGGTTGTAATCTCTCATAGAATTACAGCGGAACAGGCATAAGTTTCAGCCTAAAGATTTCATTTTTTTTCAATTTTTTGTTTATTTTTATTTATTTATTTGAGAGCGACAGACAGAGAGAGAAAGAGGCAGAGAGAGAGAGGAAAAGAGAATGGACGCGCCAGGGCCTCTAGTCACTGCAAACGAACTCCAGACGCATGTGCCCCCTTGTGCATCTGGCTAATGTGGGTCCTGGGGAGTCGAGCCTTGAACCGGGGTCCTCAGGCTTCACAGGCAAGCGCTTAACTGCTAAACCATCTCTCCAGCCCAAGATTTCATTTTTTTTCTGTGCCATATCACTCTGCTCACACCAGCCAATTTCTATGAAATACAACCCTGCACAAACTCTCAGGACATGGGTATAAGAGCAAGCCTCTCACAAAAACTGCTTCTAGCCCAGTCAAGGCAAAGCTCTTTCTCACCCTCACAAGCAAAATCTCACAGTCCATAGTTCTTACTGCTTTCAGGTCTTTCAACTCTGACCAGAATAGTCCACCAAGTTGTATGTACAGCACTGCAAGGCATCTCAAAGGCCAAGGTTTCAAATCCATCCACATTCCTCTTGAAAATCAGCTCCAATAGGCCAAAGCCACACAGTCAAGTTTCAAGCAGCAATCCCACTCCTTGGGCAGCAAATTTACTGTTGCAGTCAGGTTTGCATTGCTGGCAGAAATCACCCATCCAAGAGCAGCTTATAGGAAAAAGGTTTATTTTAGCTTACACACTTGAAGGGAAGCTCCATGATGGCAGGGAAAACGATGGCATGAGCAGAGGGTGGACACCACCCCCTGGCCAACAAGAGGTAGACAATAGCAACAGGAGGGTGTGCCAAACACTGGCAAAAGGAAACGGGGGTGGGCTTATGGGTGTTATAGCCAAACAATACATTGCCTCCAGGAGGCATTAATTCCCAGATATCCATCGAGTGGGGACCTAGCAATCAGAACACCTAAGTTTATGCAGACACCTGAATCAAACTATCACACCCTGTTAACAACTGTTTAAGGACTTTTACAGCTAGCAGAGGGACAAACTGTAAGTTTCTAGGAATCTAACAAAAAAAACCATTTACAGGGAAAGGACATGAGCTAAACCTTGAGCAACCTCAGTGGCTCCTGGTTTTATCATATCAGATTACAATCCTACCCATGGCACCTCTAGAAACATCCTATAATCTCACTTACCAAAAAAAAGGGGGGGTACAAGTTTCTTCTTAGCAACCTTTACGATGTAACCTGAGAGTTAACAAAATGGTACACATGGCTAATGCTTAACTCGTAACTGCAACACCAGAGGAGGCCATGCTTCCATGTATGTTTGTTCTCTTTTTTGAGCACCCTTCTTTCTCCTAAGCCTTGTGTTAAGCCTTATTAAAACATCTTTGATAAAAAACCTTCAACTCTGCTTTATTCCAGCTCTTCCTGTAATTGTTCTGTATTGAAGCCACGAATCTTGGGTTTAGCCTGAGCTGAGGTCCCTAAAAGTCTGAAGTAACTCTTCTGGTTGTTGAGTGTGACAGTGTGAAGTCTTGTCCACTTGACATTTGGGGATCGTGTCCAGGAGTCATCTGAAACATGTTGGGAAGTCTCCCTAACTGTGGTTTCTTTTTTTTTTTTTTTCTTTCTTTTTATCTTTATTAGTTTTGCATTCAGCAAATACAGTCAGTTTGGTACCATTATTAGGATCATCCGTGATCTACCCACTCCCCTTGGCTCCTCCTGGTTGACATATATGGGTCATGCATTGTGGAGTTAGCCCACAGTTATGGGTAAGATAAATGTCTCTGCATATCATGACCCAACATGTGACTCTGACATTCTTTCCGCCCCCTCTTCTGCAAAATTTCCCTGAGCCATGTTGGGTTCACTTTTGGTCTGCTTCAGTGATGAGGTGGTGTTGGGGCCCTCTGGGTCTCTGGCTCTCTGATTTGGTAGGAGTTGATTTTTCTCTGTGTTGATCTCCTTCCCCCTTGTGCTGGTATCCGGTTCATCAGGAAGACAGCACCCTTGCTTGTTTCGCCAGTTTTTCTTAGTTTCAGCAGGGGCCCTTCTGAGGTATGATGGGGTGTCTCTCTCCTTAGGATCTACATCTATCTTTCTTTCCCTGGGATTTGCAGTGCAGCTAGGCGGTCGCCATCTTGGCCGGGAGTCCTAACTGTGGTTTCTGATCAGCTGTATTTTTGGCTTGCATGTCATCTTTGTTTTTCTTTGCTTCCATTTTTCTAGCCAAAAAAAAAACTAAATAGTATTTAATGAGTGCCACTGGCACCAAAGATAGAAATGCCCTAGACATCCATAGACATTTCTGGGTCACAGGGCATAGTGGCTTTCTGGGGGATCATTATAAGGCCTGTGCCACTATATGCCATGTCTCCAGGAGACAATGGGACACGGGGGAGCTTCTCACGATAGCAGCACATTCTGGACCTGAAGCACATAATGAAATGCTACTTGGTTACTCTCTCCTGATCCTAGGCCAGTCTGCTGTACACCCTCTATTAAAGGGAACCCTAACAACCTTTTCCTCAGTGCTATATTACTGGCTAGCTTCTCCTTGTGAGACTTTCTGTAATTCTGGATCCTCACTAGATGGTATTTTGAGGAAGGAACCCTTATAACTTCAAGGCCAAAATAGGTAAATTTAGACTCCATGTGTTTTGTGCAAAGTTAACCCACATGCTGTATGCATGTGTGTCTTTGACTGCTATAAAGTGACTCAGTGAGGTGTATGTAGTGGTCTCCAGGAATGCCTGAAGGAATTAGTCACCCATGGTTGGGAAATTATCTAGGACCAGTGTAAATGACTACATGGGTGAAGACAGCAAAATCTTTTCAGGAAAATGGAGTACACGCTGGTGAAACCCAACCCAGAAAAAGGGAACAGGTGAATGAGACCTATTTAGGAAAAGTGGGATCAGGTTGGTACTATCTAACCCAGAGAATAAGGATAGGCCAAAGCTGGCTAGTATAGGTTGGGAAGTCAAGAGCATAGAGAGCACCCCAGGTCTATACTGTGCTTCTTTCATTTCTTCTTTTTTTTTTTTGTTTTTAAGATACACAAATAAGCATGAGAAATACAGGTTGGCATCAATATAAATTAGAAGAGTAAAAATCTCTGTCTACAATAATGTTGAGGAAGACATTTCCATCTATAAGAACATCTCCCCTCTGCTTTTTCCCCACAAATAGGTAAAGCTATTGCTTTAGGTCTATGTGGCCAATTTCTCACCTTTTGGTTTTTTCTTTCATCAAGCTTGTCTTACATCTCAAAAATAGAAGGAGTAGGCTACAGAGATGGCTTAGCGGTTAAGGCACTTGTATGCAAAGCCAAAGGACCTTAGTTCGATTCTCCAGAACCCACGTAATCCAGTGCACAAGGTGGCACATGTGTCTGATGTTTATCTGCAGTGGCTGGAGACCCTGATGTGCCCATTCACATTCTCTCTCTCTCTCTCTCTCTCTCTCTCTCTTTTTCTCTCTCGTCCCCTTCCTCCTTCCTTCTCTCTCTCAAATAAATAAAAATATTTTCAAAAAAAGATGAAAACAGGAGGATGTCAACTTCCTACCTGATTCTTCCCTTGGGGTATACCTAGATTTTATTTAATTATTTCATATGTGTCAAAGGTAATTACCTTTATGTTTGTTTTTATATATTGTTTTAATCAAAAAAGAGACAGCTTGGAATTCCAAATTTTAATGTACATGTGTATATATATACATTAAACATGTGTATGTGTGTATATATGTATATAGGTATGTATTACACATACATACATTCTCAATAAGAAAACTTGTGGCCACTTCAAATTTTCATTTTATGATAACATTATTATTTTGTTTTCATATATATTTTAGTATACCAACTTAAAAAGTATGAAAGGGAGTATTTCTGATTATTCATTAAAATGTATAGTAAGTACATACTCATCAGCTTAAGTATTTTTAACTTCTTAAGCCTTGTTAAAATGTTATCATGTTATCATTGGGCCTATTCAATATTTATTAAAACCCTAAAATGCTACTTTGTTTATATAAGGCAATAGAGTGGAGCCATAAAAGTTTCAAAGTTATAAAATTTACCAAAACCTATGTATCTAATGTTAATGATTTTCTTTCAAAACTGGTTCTAAAAAAGAGAATTATTAATTCTATTTCATTTTAACAGTTCTGGATGACAAAAGATAATAAAAAGTGCTTTATGTTCCTTATACATCAGTAATGTACAGTTAAAAGTCTTTTTCACTAGATTAACTGCCATGGTTTTTATCAGAAATGTGCTTAATAAACACATTTAAATACATTATCTATATATGTTCAATGTTAAATGTTAAACACATTATCTATATATGATGGATATATTTATCAAAGATGGTTATATTAAATTTCCTTTTCAAAATCAAAATTACAGAAAATACAACCCTAAAAAGAAACAGTAAAATACAGAATCTGGGAGAACTTAGACCCTAACATATCATTTTTTTTGAGACTTTTTATTACACATAGACTATGTCATTCAGATCTAAGGTCTTCTACTTAATATTAAGTCACAACCTTAAGGATAGAGAAATTGCTCAGGAGTTATAGCACTTCCTGTGCAAGCAGGAAGGCCTAAGACCTGAGAGACCTCTGGAGTTTGATCCCCAGAATCCACATAAACAGCTGGGCATGGTCACATATCTGTTAACTCAGTCCAGTGGGGAGCAGAACCTGGAGAATCACCAGGGCTCTGGGGGGGTGGGGGGATGAGGAGGGAGGCTAGCTCTGGATCAGTAAGAGACTACAAGCTCAAGTAAGAACAGGCAGAAAAGTAGTCAAGGGGGACCTCTAACATTCCTTTCCAGCTACCCCAAGCAAGCTCACTCCATAATAGCACACAGAGCACCTCATAGGCACATACACATGCAAACACCACACACACCACTACCACCACCACCTCACTACATACACACTTGCAAAAAGAAGTCATGCCTTCAGAGGTACTTTTGTTGTTGGGCTAGTAGTATTCACTATTATATACTTGATAAGTAAGTACACACACCAAATGTATGCAAAGTTCTATTGTTAATTCAATCCATGGGAGTAAAGTGAAGGAATACAGAAAGACAAACATAACTGTAACAAATATGTACATGTTGCTTCTCCTTGCAGCTCATTTATGAGACAGATTATAGAAAGTAAAACTCATAATGATATAGGAACTCCCACATATGCAGATATTATATATTCACAACATAGGGGGTGAAATGGAGTTACATAGAGAGGAGGGAATAATATTTTGCTACAAGTTAATACAAATAAAAGTTAGACTCTCATAAGATGTACTATAAGCCCTCTGTACCTTCATTACACACTCATATACAACCGATGATTGAAAATGGGGAAAAACGTTGTGGCTGTTTTTAAAAAGTGTACTTGTCAGCGTGTCTAGTGCCAGAAGGTGCTACATGGGCGACTGGGGGAAAATGACCACTATCTGTCCAAGCAACTCATGGTCTAACCTACTTAGCAGCAAATAACCTGTTGTGATGCCCACACAAGTGCAATAGTGGCACACAGCCAAATCAAGAGCAGTTGGTTCCCCACCATTGCTAACTGATCCCCTCACTGGTACGGGACCCATTGCTGGAGCTGGGAAACAAGTCAGAACCACATCCAAACATAAGCCCACTCTCCAATATCAAGCTACCATCAATCGTGGGTTACAAGAGGGCCTACACCTATTAAATTCTCTATAAAAAAATAAGGGTTATCTCATTTGTCCTTGTGCTTACTCTCCGTTGGAGAATCTGTTTCTCTTTTTCAGACAGATGTAGATCCTAAGGAGAGAGACACCCCATCATACCTCAAAAGGGCCCCGGCTGAAACTAAGAAAAACTGGCGAAACAAGCAAGGGTGCTGTCTTCCTGATGAACCGGATACCAGCACAAGGGGGAAGGAGATCAACACAGAGAAAAATCAACTCCTACCAAATCAGAGAGCCAGAGACCCAGAGGGCCCCAACACCACCTCATCACTGAAGCAGACCAAAAGTGAACCCAACATGGCTCAGGGAAATTTTGCGGAAGAGGGGGCGGAAAGAATGTCAGAGTCACATGTTGGGTCATGATATGCAGAGACATTTATCTTACCCATAACTGTGGGCTAACTCCACAATGCATGACCCATATACCTCAACCAGGAGGGGCCAAGGGGAGTGGGTAGGTCACGGATGAGCCTAATAATGGTACCAAATTGACTGTATTTGTTGAATACAAAACTAATTAATTAAAAAAAGTGTAGTTGTATTTTTCTGGCTACTACTTCCCCAACAATACAAAAAAGTAGTCATAATCTGTGCATAGTCACCTGTATCTAAATAATATTTAGATTATATTATGTCTGATACAACACAAATGCTATATAATTACCCTAACACTGTACATTTATATAATGGGTTGGTGTATCTATAGCATCCGGAATCCCTGAGAGGTCCTGGAACAAATTCCTAGCAGAAATTAAGCAATGACTGAGTAACACAAGAGTAACCAGCCAGAAAATAATTCCACATATTATCATTTTAAAGTATTATAAGAATTAAGATGTTATACTAGAAGATATCTTTTTCCCTTTTTTTAAAATCATATTATGTTGGATAAGAGAACTATGGAAAAGTAATGGTAAAACAATAGTCAAATTGCCACAATTAGTCCTCAGCACACTGAAGCATTCTTTACAACAGATAATGTGTTGGGCCCAAAACAACTCTCATTATTTAAAGAGATTAAAATGATGCAAGAATGTTCTCTGAAGGCAGTGGGATGCAACAGGAAAGAATTTTGGAAAATGTTCAAATAAAATAATATACTTCCAAGTAACCAATGGGTTAAAGAAGGAATCATAAAGAAAATTAGAAAATATCTTGTAAAGAGTAAAAAATTAATATATAACAGACTTAGCCATGTATATGGACACAATTAAAGAAAGTGGTACTTAGAAGGAAATTTATAGCTATAATAAATGCTTAAATTAAAAAAAAAAATAAGGTCCCTTTTCTCCAGGCCATAAGCAGCCCAAGAATGGGATTCAAACTCCAGACTTTGTCAATGGTTAGAGATGTTAGAATTGGAGTTATAGGATTTGGTATTTGAACCAGTGTAATATCTAAAACAAGCATGGCAATCTTTCCTTGCTATACCCAATGCCATCTTTTGCAGTGAGTATGTTTACTCTATGCTATTTTGGTTTTACAGGCTAACAGTTAAGAGACCTTGGACTATGGGGATGTCTGAAGAGTGTTAGGATTGAAAAACCAGGGAACTTTTAACGTTGGACTGAACACACTGCATTTTACATCACGGATAATCATCATCCACAAGAGCTATGGGTAGAATGTAGTGGTTTGAATTAAGTATCCCCCATAAACTCATGTGTTTTGAATATATGGTGCCCAACTGATGGGAATTTGGGACGTGGAGGTGGAGCCTTGCTGGAGGAGGTATGTTACTGAAGGTCAGCCTGGGAATGGTATAGCCAGCTCCCCTTTCCTTGAGCTTGGCTCACTCGCCTGCTGCTATTTTCCACCTGCTGTGGTACAGATGATGGCCAGCCTCTGCTCCTGCTATCATGGAGCTTCCTCCCCTCCATACTGCAAGCCAAAATAAACAACTTTCCTCCCATCAGCTGTTTTTGGTCAGGTGCTTCCTGCCAGGAATATGAAGGAAACTACAAAAGTCCCCAATCAATAACCTAATCTACCAAAAGAAGACAGAACCTAGAAAGAGAAAATAAGCATGGGCAGGAAGAAGGAAGGAAACAACAAAGTACAAACAAATGAAACAGAAACTACAAAGAGAAAAAAAAAAAAAATCAATGAAAACAAAAGAAACTGCCAAAGGACAAGGCAATTAGATGACCCCTGCTGGTGACAAAGGGAGGCCAGCGTCCAAGGGCAGTCTGGGCTACAGAGCAAATACTAAGTTAGTATAAGACCATGTTTCAAAACCACCACCCCCAACAAAAGGGGGAAAATAAATAAAAACAGAAAGGTTTATGATTGGGAAGCACCTAAGAGCCTAATCCAGGTTGCAGAGAATCTAAGCAACAAAGGACAGGGAGGACATGGAGATATGTCTGTCAAGTTGTATTTCAATAATCCTGAAGAAAAAGAATGAGGAGATTGAAATTAAAGCAAAAGCAATTTCCTGAACAAAGTCTGCAAGTGATTAAAAGGGCTTAAGAGTGCACGCCAAGATAAATAAATAAATAATTTTTACGAGGGACTCATAATGTACCAGGATAACAGAATACTTCTGTTCACCTGGGAGATGTGGAGGACCATGAGTCTTAACTAGTCTAAGCTAAACACAGGACTTTATACTCCTTGCAACTTAGAAATGAGGATGATATGCAAGTCTGGCCAGTGATATCAAGCCTAAAAGTCTCTTCCCACTTGGAAAAACAGAAAGGTTTAAATTTTAATCTCTTTAAACCCTCTCTTCTTAAACTCTTGAGGACTTTAATATAAAGATGAAATTCTTAGAGCAGAAGCTGCCATCTCCAGACCAGGTGGGAAATAGGACAAAAGGCATATAACTCATTCAGGGTGTTGAACAGAAATAGAAGGTGACACCTAGTTGATGCACGAACCACCTCTAAACCCACAGTTTACAGTTATGAGATAAGCAAATGTGTTACCAAAGTCTTTTAACATTCAAATTGACACAGAAATATCCTTTCTCTGAAATGAGTATGGATGAAATTAACTTTGTATGTTGCAGATATGGGGAGTTTGAGAGTTTCAGCCTAAGTTTAATTCCTTAAGCAAAATCAAGCTCATATAAGCTATTCTATAAGAACCTGGCCTTAACAGCTCCTTCTTATACTTCTAATGCTGATGCTGACAGCAGCTGCTCATGAGGGGGGAGGGGAAGAGCTCCTTGTTATTTTGCTGCTGGCTTTCTGCAGTCCCCTGACTTCAACAGAGAACCATACACATCTCAAACTTTCTATATGAACAACTTTCGTGTTAGCTTCATTTTTTCAGACTTTCATAATACATCATATGCCACAATAAGGTTTACCAATGAGATGTTAATTTTGAAGAACAAGTACTTTATAAACAAAATAATTTCTTTAATACTTGCATATATTTTCTAAATCTAGTAAAGGCAATTTCAGGCCCATCTATGGAATGGTATTCTTGATTCCTATCAAAGTGGAAAAAGCAACACCGTACTCAAGAACACACCAGAAAAGTACAATTTTTAGCACAAATAACAAAAAAACCACTAGAATTAGTGTTTAAGCAATCCTAAAATAGTTTTTGAAATTTAGATGGTAAGATAGCTTTGAAATCTAAACCATGTTTCCTATAGAAACAATGTAACTATGAGTCATTCCATTCCTAGGCCAGTCCACCAGAGCTTTGTAAAATCATACCTGCAAGGCCATTGTTTGAACCACATCAAGGAAGAATACTATTTTTTTCTCTGCAGCCTGTCTTCTTCCTTTCCAGTCAACAGCACCTAGAAATGGACTTAGTTCATGTTTGCTCCCAACCTATGGTCAGCCACAATGAACTTCTCCAGACTACAGGGCCTTCTCTCCTCTAAGACAGTGCCAAATGCCCTTTCCTTCTGGTTGGGATAGGCCACCTCCACTCAGCTTTCTGGTCTCAGGTGAAAAGCAATCTCCTGGGGAACTCTATGCATGTCAACACACTGCGCCACTTGTTGCTTGGGGGTGCTCCCATCACAAATGCCTTCCCTGTCACAGCCTTTACCACATTGTATAGTAATGACTTTTGTCAATCTCTTACATAAGTGCCATGTGTGAGGGATTCATTTTATTAACTATGTATAATTTTAATCCAAGATTTATGAGTGCTTGTATTTTTTTTTAATATTTTATTTAGAGAGAAAGAGGCAAATACAGAGAGAATGGTTGCACCAGGACTTCTAGCCACTTCAAACAAACTCCGGACATGAGTGCCACCCTGTGCATCTGGCTTATGTGGGTACTGGGGAATTGAACCTTGGTCCTTAGGCTTTGCATGCAAGTGACTTAACTGCTAAGCCATATCTCCAGCCCCTGTACTTGTTTATATGAAAGGATTTTTTTAAGAGAAGATACTTCAATGCATTTCAATCCATTTTTAGCCTCATCTATGGAATATATGAATTGATCTATGCTAACTACCAAAGAAGGTGGTTTCCCAAAGATTTCAAAAGATATTTACTATTTGGACACTGCTTATCATTCTATTTACTTTTCCATAAAGTGACCCAAAACAGCCTCTGTGGAAAAGACAACATTACTGTGAAGTGTATATATATATATGTATTGTATATATTAATATTAACTATATATTATTATATATACATATACTAGTATAATGTACATATATTATATGTATTATAAATATATATATTATGTATATATATAAATTTCACAGTAATGTTATCTTTTCCATATATATGTGTATATATATACACACATACATACATACACACACACACATATATATGGTGTGTGTGTATCTAATAATGATGGACTAAAATACCAGCTTTTCATTTACTAATGTGGTGACCTTGGACATTTAATGGATATTGATCTCATCTAATTAATGAATTGAAGATAAAATATTGTTCACTTCTGGCCCTCGTAATGTTGTAAAGTGCTATGAGAGCAGCTGGAGAATAATGGTAGCCAACAGACTGAATAAACAGGAGATCCTGCCAGTTACAAAATGAACCAGCCAGGCAAGAAGTGCACACTTATGCAATAGTGACACACAGCTGATGTAGGTAACCAACTGCTCACAAACTGGATATGAGACCCACGCAGAGGCTGACAGGGTATCCACACTGAACACCACAGAAGAACACCCTCAGCTGAATTGGAGCAGGGGAGAGGAGGTCTAGGAGTACAAACTTCTTATAAAAAAATCAATAAATCACAAAAAATATTGTTCATCCCTTGAAGAATATCCATGTACTCTGTCTCTTGCCTTGTAACATAGCACAATTACAGATGCAGACAGTGAACTGGGGAGATGGCTCAGTTGGTAAAATGCTTGACACAAAAGCATGAAAACATGAGTTCAGATGCTAGAACCCATCTTAAAGCCCAACATGGCAGAGAGTGTCCATAAACTTAGTGCTAGGAGGTGACACTCACACCCACCCACCCACACATCCCAGGCTAGCTAGTCTAGACAAATGAGTGAGCTATAGGTTCAATGAGAGACCCTGTCTCAAAACATAAGGTGGAGAGTGATAGAAGACATTCAACATCAACTTCTGATCTCTACATGCAAATTCACACATATACTCACACATACATATGAGAGCACACACATGAATATACATATATACATTCACACATGCTAGAAACACATAACATCTACAAGATAAAGATTTTTTTAAAAAAGGATGCAGATGGTACAAAAGTTGTTAGTCAATAGGCCTTAAAATATGGAGAGAACCCTGGGTCTTCCAGGTGGTCTAAAGTAATCACAGGGGTCCTTAAAACAGACAGAAAAAAATCAGGGCCAGAGAGGTATCACTGAGACCAGCCATTGTTGGCTTTGAAAATGGAAGGAGGCTATAAACCAAAGAATACAGGCTGGTTGCAGAAGCTACAATGACAAAACTCACTTAAAGCCTTCAGGGGAAAAAAATGCAGCCCTACAAGTACTTGGTGAGAATCAATTTGAGTTTCTGATCCCACAAGTGTAAGACAATAAAATTGTGTTGTATAAACCACAGTGTGTTTTTGTTTTATTTTACAGAATCAATAAAAGGTAATACACAGATGTAATACACTATCTTCATAAGTTGTCATGTTCCTGTTGATCGGTCAAGATAATTAATGCAAAGTATGTAAAAGAGTGCCTAGTACAAAGCAACTGCTAATGATATTCTTGGTTCTAAACCTGTGACAGCCGCCCCCCCCCCAAACAAGTAGTCAACAGAAACACTGATCCAGTTCTAGAATTTACTGTACTCTGTGACCTAAAGTATCTTACCCTCTACGGAACTCAGTTCTTTCAAAGAATGAAATGAGCAAACCTAGAATAAGACGACTATTGAAGTCCCAGCTCTAAAATTTTATGGTTGTAAAACCTAGTTTCTTAATGACATATTCTACTTACTGCTAATTAAATGTTCAGAAAATCCTATTAAATAGAAATAGTAGACCAAGCAGTTTTCATTTTATGTTTTAACATTTTCAATATTTTATATTGCTGAGTTACAGCCTTATAAAGTTGAGTCATGGCATAAAAATCACAGGCTGCTAGCAAGGAAAATGTTTAAGTCATCCAGCTATTATGTAAAGGCTTCGCTAAAATAATAATAGTATCTTCTCAAGTAACTCAAAGTACAATCCCACACATTACCTCATGTATGCTTTTCCAGCAGCCTGATTGAGACACAATCCTTTCATACACAAATTCGAACACACTCCTTTACAGAATACATCGCAATAGCTTTAGTTTATTCAAAGTTGCGCCACATCACATTTTCAGAACATTTTTGTCAACCCCAAAAGAAATTCCTTACCCATTAGTAACCATTCCCCATATCTACCCTCCATCCTACCAACCTCCAGCTCATTACCCTACCTGCCATCCCTACGGATAGGCCAATCTTGAACATCTTACAAAAAGTGGAAACAGGGCTGGAGAGATGGCTAAGTGGTTAAGACGATTGCCTACAAAGCCTAGGGTCCCAGGTTCGATTCGCCAGTACACTCGGTATTGGAAATCCAATTTCCAATACTGAGTAACATTTCATTGTATATGATAAGATCTCATGTATATGATAATTCTGTTTAACCATTCACAGACTGGTGGTCTGTACTATCTAGTTGTTAGGAACAACATCACTATGATCATTTACGCACAATTTTGTGTGGTTGTAGGTTTCTATGAATCTTGGGTAGTGGTCTAGGAGTAAAATTGCTAAGAAATAGGTAACTATGCTTTAACATTTCAAGAACTGCCAAACTGTTTCTAAAAGTCACTGCTAACTTTAAATTCCTACCAGCAATGTGTAAAGGTTCCAATTTTTCTTACCAATAACAGCCTTACCAATAATTGTTATGACCTGGTTTTGATAACAGACAGCTAGTGAATGAGACAAGGTATCTTCCATAGTTTTGATTTGCTTTTCCTTATGACTAATGGCACCAAGTATCTCTTCATATGCTTATCTGTCAATCTGTCAATCTTTGGAGAAATATCTGTTCTGATACTGGGCCCATTATGACCAGGGGATTTGATATTTGTTTTGACCACTATTTGATACAGGATCCCCAAGCATTCCTCTCCTAGCCTCATCTAATCTTATTGCACTAACAAAGTGCATATTCTCACACCCATTTTGCAGATAGAACTGGCATGTCATATGATCTGAGAAATGACACCTGGACATGCTATTGAAAGAGACTAACTACTGAGAGCAACACTGACAACACACTGAGGAAGGTATCACTCTCTATTGAGACACTGTCACTCCCACAGCTGTGTCACACTCATATCAGAACACAGACATGTGACACGAGGTGTTGGTTCAGAAGCCATCAATGAGCATGACCGAGACCTAGCCCACATTAGCTTCATCATTTAGCAAGGTTGTATAAAACCCATAGCTCGAGGCTTGCCTACTTGCCTACAATGCCTAATGATCTCGGTTCGATTCTTGTGTGTGTGTGTGTGTGTGTGTGTGTGTGTGTGTGTGTGTGTGTGTGTGTCTGTCTGCCTGTATCTCTGCTTGCAAATAAATGTATTAAAAAAAACATAGCTTGATATCCCATTCCTTAGCATCTGAAATCAACCACCAATGGAAATATTAGTGTTTGATGCAAGTGATAGCCTAGCTTTTAAAAATCTAAAGCATCAAACTTACTTTGTGACCTAGGACAGCCTCATTTGGAGGATTGCTCCAATGTCTAAGCTATCATCTGGTTCTTATAAATCCCTCTGATAATACAACACTGCTTATTTTAATGACATTTGTCAAAATCCAACAACTAAAAGAGGAAAATACTTAAACTCTTATCTTTAACCAGAAAAGCCCAGTAGTTCAGAACCTAGATCATGGACTGGCCCTACTGTATGCTGAATGAAAAATGCCACAGTAGTTCTTTAAACACAAAAACAAAAACAAAAACATAGAACTGTGAACCTGGGAAGCTAAAAATGTTCTTGGAATTTCTACCACTGTATTCCTTACAGAGCAGAAGGACCTACTAATCCCCAGAAAAACAAGGTATAACTTTAAGTGTCCCATCCCCTTAAAACTTCATAAATATTACTTTTTAAACTACATCTATTTTCTTTGATTACAAAAACAAAAGAACTTGATGTGAAGGGTAGACAGAACCCATGGCATATAATCAGAGCTATGTTAATTGTCCCTTTGCACATTCAGTAACTCAGGTAACGGGGAGTGGGTCCCAGAGCCCTTGGGAAGGTGCACCAGGCCTAGCTGCTCAAGGCTCTGAGTGCCACCCACCCTAGAGCTGCTTTGTAGTCTGAGGAGGAACTGCCACTGCTTGGCAAGCCAGTATCTAAGGGTCAAGACTAGGCTGGGAGACAGTAATGGCCTACTGTGAGAAAAGCAGTATCGGCAGCAGTTCAACACCAGGCTTTTCCTCTGTGAACTGGAAGGCTCGGGGGTCTTCTGGAGTTGCTTCAGGGGTCAGAGGACATCTGCACTGAGCACAGCACTGCACTTCCCACTGCCACTTTCACTTGGTTCTCACCCTGAGCTTCCAAGTAGGTTTTCTGAAGACTGAATAAAAGGGCCAGAAACAGATCTGGAGGAAATCCTAGCCAGGAAGACAACAGTATACACTGGATCTGAAAGACAAGGTGAAGACAAAATAGGAGAATGAATAATGAAAGGGGTAAGGAGCAGAGCGAAAACAGGAAAGGGTGCGGCATGGCCTAGTCAGGCCTCCATCCAGAGAAGAAAGCTTATTGTGTGGGTTGGGTGTGTCTGCTGAAAGGAGAAGCAGCGCCTTCCTCACCCAGGAGCATTCAGTGCTCAAGTCTGAACTCTAGGGCCTGACTGTGAAGGCTGACAGCCTTCTTCTCGTCTTCCTGGCTCTCTAAGTTCATTAATTTCCACTGCCAATTAGTTTCAAAATAGCAGGAAGTATGAGTATTCAGAAAAGTGCGGCAGATCGTGTCGCTCTTCTGATTCAAACCTTCCAATGACTCCTTTGGCACAATAAAATCCTAAATGCTGTCGGCAGCCCTGATTACCACTCACACTCCCCAGACAAGCTGTTTCCTGACCCTGGACACTCTCCCTAAGCATGCACTGCTGTCTTCCTGGCTGTCTTCAAGTGTCTGCTCAGAGGTCATCTCTTCCAAACCTCTTCTCTGACTGCACTATTTAAAACAGCATCTATGTCACTGTATCTGTTACCCTTCTTCATTTTTCTTTATATCATTAATCACTTGAAATAGATAGACACACACACACACATGCACACACAAAATTTGTTCACTTCCCCACTAGAAGTACTTTAATCTAGGTACAACAGCATCTAGACAATGTCTGTGGGATAAATGCTTAATAACAACTTATTGAATGAATGAATGAGTAAACCAAACCTGACCTTAATTCTATGTAAGCTTCAGTTTTTCTGTAGTTCTCCATCTATTTTCTCCTCATGCATTAACCATACTCTAAACACCATTTCTTGTCCAACTTGACCTGGAACCGACTGGCCAGCTTTGCCTATCTCTGGCCTTAAATTCCCAACTTCCTGCAAGCTGGTCCTCCTACACATCTAAGGTCCTACTAGGGAGCTTCTGGACCCAGACTAGAGATCACTACTATAGAAAGCCCCAAGCATAAGAAATGGGAACTTGTCAATGCACAGCCTCTCATCTCAGAAAGCCCTCTTCACTGTTGTTCATTAACCCTTTCTCCTCCTCTTACTTCCCATATAACCAATTCGAAACTTCCACCACTTTCTTCAAGCTTCCTTTACTGCCTGCCCTTCACTCAGCAAATGACATCACCTCTAAAGAAACAAAAGAGAGGTTCTTAGGTCAGCTCTCTTGGTTTCCTTGCTCCCTGACCAACACCACATGTGCATTCTCACCTCCTTCCTGGCAGTGGGGAGGAAGGGTGAACCTCTTCCTGACTGCCACTGACCTTCAACCAGTGTCCTGTCACTCAAACCACCTGCCTTCTTGGGAAGCTGATGTCATTTATCCACTCACCCCTCTACATCTTCAACTTCTCTCTTCTAACGTTCCCTGTTCTGTGCATAAGTGCTTAACCTCTATCAACACACACACACCCCTAGACTTTGTCTTGCTTCTGCCACTATCCTACCTGTCCTTTCTCTTGACTGGCTGAGGTCTTGAAAAGAGAGCTGACGCTGGGCTTATGGCCCTCCTGCTTGCTACTTAACCTTCTGCAATCTAGAAGCTACCTGTAAGCACAAAACTGCTTTCCCCAAAATGAAGTTCAACTTAACATTGACATACTTAATCTTGTGTCTAAGCTTTCATAACATTATTTCTTCATAGGGTTCTTCCTGGCCTGATTTGCTATTGGCTATGGAATCTGAATGCTTATGGTAGTTAAGTCCAGAGAGACACTACAGGAGAAACGTGACTGGATGGCCTGGAAAATGTCATGACTGGATTATCAAAGCTGGAGGCCTAAGGTCAGTGTGCCAGCAGGGTGGCTTTTTGATAGGATCTTCTTCCTGACTTACAGATGGTCTCTTTCTCAGTGCTTCAACTGCCTCATTTCTATGAGTGGTAGATGACAGCACTTACCCCATAGGGCTAGAGGGACCAGAATAAAGTACTATTTAAAAAACCCTTAGGACAGTGCCTCACACACAGTAAACAGCTGATCAATATCACTTATTATAAAGGTTATTATGGGGGGCTAGAGAGATGGCTTAGCGGTTAAATGCTTGCGTGTGAAGCCTAAGGACCACGGTTCGAGGCTCGATTCCCCAGGACCCACGTTAGCCAGATGCATAAGGGGGCGCATGCATCTGGAGTTCGTTTGCAGTGGCTGGAAGCCCTGGCGCGCCCATTCTCTCTCTCTCTCTCTCTCTCTCTCTCTCTCTCTGCCTCTTCCTCTCTCTGTCGCTCTCAATAAAAATAAACAAAAAAATTTAAAAAAAATAAAAAAAGGTTATTATGGACTTTGTCATAGTTGCCTTTATGCCTTTATTGTTGATAATATTGTTTCTATAATTCTTAGTTATAGCAGTTAAGTGAAATTATTCTAGGTTCTAGAATCCTCTACAATACCTTACTATATAGAATTTTGTTTTGTTTTTGGAAAAGTACAGCATAAACAAAAATTTCAAAGGCAATCACAATGCTATGCCTTTACTTCGACTACAGAAACAGGAAACCATGACTGGGATCTTCTCACAGCTCTGCAGTCTGGAAGACCCAGGTCATGTGGCTAAAAAGGAGTTCTAGTGTTTGATGGCACCCTCACACCATGTTCTTCTGCTGGTAGAGTTAGCTCTGGTGCGTCTCTCCCCCTGAGACCAAGGCACTGGGAGAGTATCTTCAAACACTGGGCTATAGTTCAGTCAAGGCTTATTGCCCAGCCTGCTGTGGACTGACTTGTATCTCAAAAAAATTCACTTACTGAAGCCCGAACCTCCAACATGTTCCACTACTGTGAGACCAGATATGTCTAGGCCACCCAGTCACATTTCTGTTGCTATGGCAGCCTGAAATAAGACAGAGCTTGGCTTTCAACAGCCATAGCACTCAGGAATTTTTTTCTTAGATCACACACTCAATAGTAAATCAGACTGAAAACAAGGAGTCAAAAAAGATGGATTTTTAAGATTAATGATGTTCTATTTGACCAAGATTCCATCCTTTTGACCTTATTTAAGCTTAACTATCTCCTCAAGGCCTATCTATAGTACTGTCATATGGTTGGTTAGACCTTCAGCATAGGAGTCTTGGGAGATACAGGTCAGTCCATAGTAACCAAGAGAAATCTTGAGGATAGTAAAACTAAATGTGATGTAACACTCACCATGCAAGAATAACTCTAAAGCAACAGAAAAAATAGATACCATAGGAAAATATAGGATAAAGGGCTGGAGAGATGGCTTAGCAGTTAAGGCACATGCCTGCATAGTCTAAGGACCCAGATTTGATTCCCCAGAACCCATGTAAGCCAGATGCACAAGGTGGCACATGCGTCTGGAGTTCGTTTGCAGAGGCTGAAGGCCCTGGTGGGCTCATTCTTATTCTCATTCTCTCTCTCAAATAAATAAAATAAAATTTAAAAAATGTCTTAAAAATATAGAATAAAAACCATGTATCAAATGGTTATGAACATGTAAAAAGAATATAGCATAATTATAATCAGGATCACATTTAAGTAATGACCCTTTTGCATTTCTCAACTATTTCCATAATTAGACAATTTGAAAATTATTTTCACAGAAAGTATGAATAAAAACCTTCAAGTGAAATGAAACAAGACTAATTCCAAATTTAATTTGCTGTTAATTTTTTGCTTACAGCATTGCCACTTACATTAAGAAGAATACAGGTTAACCTGCTATTACAAGACCAGGTGGAATTTTCCTACATTCTAGAGGCAAACATGCGGTCCAGGAGAAGCAGGCAGCTTTGCCACAGGACTTGTATTAGCTACATTTATAGTCCTTTGGAACTCCAACTTCAAACCAGCTAATTGTTCCCTCACTTGAAAACCTCTTGTAGCTCTGTGCTAAGGCATCAAGGACCAGTCACCTCATATTAGCAATCTGATTTGTTCTAACCACTTCTCTTGAGGTACATACACAATATGTAGACAAGCTGTTAACTGTACAAGTTATCAAAGGTGACAGTTTCACCAAATATCTTGCCATCATATTTTCTAGGCCATAACATTTTCTACTTTATGCCTACCAACTACTTAGTCAAGGCCACACATTTTAGCTTCAGATTATGAAATAATCCACTTCAGGTACTAGTTTTGGCACTACAGAGTATGTGCTAAGTTGTGTGGGAAAATGATGCCAACACACAATGAGTCAAACAAAGCCTGGAAAGAACATGAAGACAGACAGGCATGAAGGTGGCTGTGGGGAAAGCAAGAGGCAAGCTACCCAGAGACACAGGTGAAAGCCTTGTCACAGGGCTTCTACCTCAGAGCTCAGGAAGGTGCTGCCTTTCTAGTCTGCTGATTTCTAGTCAGTGTCGAGGGGACAGGGTGGGCAGACAAAGGACAAGAACCTTACTCTTAAAAAGAAAATCTAAAGTTAAAAGTGATATAGGATTATGATGACAGCTCAGAGGTAGCCTAGCAAGAACAAGGGCCTAGGTTCAGTCACCAGGATACCAAAAAATGAAAAAATTTTAGAGATGCCAGAACTATGGGAGATGCTGCCTTGAGATGGATTTTTTTTTTCCCCATGTTGAAAGGGTGAATCTGGAACCCAGAGATTTCATCTTGGCTCCCAGGCAAGATGCCAGGCAGAGTGGCAGGATTAGTTATTTGCACTGCTGATTTTTGATAATGCATTCATCCCATCTTTCCTTGCTAGACCCTTTTTTTGCAGTGCAAATGTTTATCATGTGCCATTATGTGTATTTAACTTTTAGTCTTGATTTTACAGGATCACAATTACATCTCAGATGAGACTTTAGACTTTTCAACAGTGCTGAAATTGGTAAAGTCTATGGGGACTTTTTAATGTTTGACTTAATACCTTTTGCATCTTGACCTGTGAGATGTTCTACATAGTCTCGTGTGCTTTGTCACCAGCTGGAGACCAAGTACTCAGTTTGGAGGGTGGGCACTGCTAGAGGAAGTGTGTTACTGGAAACAGACCTTGAGGTATATGAGCCAACTTGACAGTTCTTGGCCAACTCACACTCTTGCTGTTTCTTGCCATGCAGTTGCTGTCACAATGGAGCTGTCCCTCAAAACTGTAGGCCTAAAATAAACCCTTTTCTTCCATTAAAAAATTTTTTTGGTCTGTGACCGAAATAAGAATCAAACTTTACACTTTTAAAAAAGCTTTATCAGTGAGTTTTGTAATAAATTTAGAATCTGTGCAATAATACAAGCCCTATGCAACAATGTCATAATTAGTCTTCTAGTCTTCTATGTAAACTGCATATTTTACCTGTTTTAGCCTGTTACCATAGAATTGGCCAAGTTGGTAAGTTACATACAAAGAGAGGTTCAAGAAGAAACAAAATGCCTTATAGTTTCATAAAGAAGAAATATCCTTCATTAGAAATGTTGACTAAGTCCTGGAGAGATGGCTTAGCGGTTAAGCGCTTGCCTGTGAAGCCTAAGGACCCCGGTTCGAGGCTCAATTCCCCAGGACCCATGTTAGCCAGATGTACCAGGGGAAGCACGTGTATGGAGTTTGTTTGCAGTGGCTGGAGGCCCTGGAGCACCCATTCTCTCCCCCACCCCTCTCTCTGTCACTCTCAAATACATAAATAAAAATAAACAAAAAAAAAAAAAAAGAAAAGAAATGTTGACTAAAATCAACTCTCCCACTGTAACACTTTTCTTTGGAAATGCATTCTATCTATTTTACTCAAAAGTGAACTAATATCTTTTTCTGGTTTCTCAGACATTCATAGTATCTCATGGCTTTTTAAGGCTAGCTGCCATTAAAATTGTTATGTTTTCTATAAAAAGATTTGTTTATATAGTAAAAATAAAGCTTTATCACAGAAATGCCTCATCTAAATCATAGTTACTAGTGATCATATCTATCTGGAAGACAGAATGTATAGCTTAAAATCTACAATGGGTTAAGGAAGGATAGGCTTTCATATAACAATAGCACCCAATCTTTAAAAAATATTATCTGGGTTGGGAAGATAGCTCAGCTCTACAGCATACAGTCTGTTGTCCTGTGTTCCATTCCCTAATGCCCACATGAAGCCAGAGTGGCACATGTGTCTGCAGTTTATTTACAGTGGTGAGAGACCATGCTTGCCCATGCTCACCGTGCTCACTTTCTCTCCATCTCTCTCTCTCTCTCTCTCTCTCCTTGCAAATAGATAATTTGAACAAATTTTTAAAAATAAAATTATTAGCATATTATGTAAATACATTCACTATCTGGGATTTTTAAAACAAAAATTCAACATAATAAATAAATTATTCCAAAAACTCATTTTGCCTTGTTTACTTCCTGAAATAATGAATGTCTTATGAATTTTTAATATCAATATAGGGAAAATATTTAATTTGAATATTACTGTAAGAGCTATTTAGAAAATTTTTTTCTGTGGTTCTATTAGCCTTTGGTGGTAGCTATTCATTACATTCAGCATTTTCAAAAAGAATACAATACCTTTAGTAACATCAAAACAATCATGAGGCAGCCTATGGTTTCAATTTGAAATAAATCTGAGGTCTGCATCCAGAACACATCTAAAATTTTAGATATTTTTTTAAGTTTCAGAAGACAAGCAAAATCACAAGATTGTTATATTAGTACATAAGCTAACAAACATATTTGGCCTAAATATGAAGAATCAAGCGTACATATTATCTAACATCAAGTCAAGAAAACACTGTTCTATGGATCTTGTCCTAAGCTGGTAATAGATAACCATAAAACCAGCTTTAAAACTACCACAGTAAATCACTCTTTCAAGTCTGTTCAACATTTCCACTGCAGTATTACTGAGAATCACAGCCAATCAATGATTCCCATGCTCCAGTAACCTCTGCAAAGCCAGTCAACCTCCATATCCTGGGTTTAAAATGGGCCAGTCCCTGCTGGGTGTGGTGGCGCAAGCCTTTAATCCCAGCACTCAGGTGACAGAGGTAAGGATTGCCGTAAGTTCAAGGCCCCCCTGAGACTCCATAGTGAATTCCAGGATTCCAGGTCAGCCTGAGCTAGAGTAACAAACAAGCAAAAAAAAAAAAAAAAAAAAAAAAAAAAATTGGCCAGTCCTAAGTTGTGTACCATTTAAAAATCAGTCAATCGTAAAACTGCATGTTTCCCTCAGTCCTACCGGAGAATACTTGTGTCCACTTGGAGGGCTGTGTTCTCTAGCCACAGTTCTCCTTAGTTAGTATGCAATGCTGTTCCCACTTCGTTTCACCTTTACTTGTGTGTGATCTCTCCATGCAATAGCACAGTAATGATTACGGCTATTTGAAATACTGACATTTTTCTTCATGGAGATAAGAAAAAGAGTTGTATAATAATTCAGTTTCATAAGAGCAACTTGTGAATCTTCCAGATCTTTTAAATAGTACTTCTTGCCAATATACAATTGTGGCATAATAGTGGCAAAGGTCTCTCCCCACTCCCAAGACAACTTTAGATCAATAGTCCCAAACCCAGTCAATGGATATTACATAAAACATTAAGATATTTAGCCATTAGTACTTATGACAAGAATCAAATGCCATCAAATAATCTTCAAACAACATAACTGTTCAAGCATTTGATTAGATACTCTTCATTTATTTTATTTTATTTTTTCTTTTTTTCAAGGTCAGGTCTCACTGTAGCCCAGCCTGACCTAGAACTCACTCTGTGTAGCCCCAGGCTGGCCTCAAACTCAACAGCAATCCTCCTACCTCTGTGTCCTGAGTGTGGGGATTAAAGACATACACCACCATGCCCAACTAGATACTCTTTTTGATCCAATGAAAATGACAGTTTATCTTGGTTTTATAAGACTTGAAAAGCAAAATACAGTATATACTTTAAAAAATATTTTTATTTATTTATTTTCAAGAGAGAAGAGAGAGAGAATGGGCACCCCAAGGCCTCTGTCCACTGCAAACAACCTCCGGATGCATGTACCACTTTGAGTATCTGGCTTTACATTGATACTGGGGAATGAAACCCGTGTTGTTAGGCTTTATAGGCAAACACCTTAACTGCTGAGTCATCTCTCCAGTCCTTGTCTTTCATTGATTTGGGAAAACTGATGAACTCTTGTTTCCCAATCTAGAAAATACAATGGTGATCACAGTTCCTATCACTTCTCAGGAATGATCTACTCATGTCAGTAGGACAAGTCTCATTCAGTATGAAACAGAATAGTCACAATAGAATCATTCTGTCTGTGGTTCAAATCAAGTCAGCCTGTAGATTAGGAACTAAGAGAAATACCCTCAAATTTAACATAAAAGATGAAGCTAGAGAGATGGCTTAATGGTTAAAGAGCTTGCCTGTGAAGCCTAAGGACCCAGGTTTGGTTCTCCAGTACCCACGTAAGCCAGATGCACAAGGTGGCACATGCATCTGGAGTTCATTTGTGGTGGCTGGAGGTCCTGGCAAGCCCACTAACTCTAATCTGTTCGCCTCTTTCTCCTTCCTTCCCTCCCTCCCCCCTCTCAAATAATTAAAATAATTTTAAAGAAAACATAAAAGATGGATACCTCATCTATCTCATTTATTAACTTGAATCTACATTACCAAGAATATGGATATAGACTTTGAAAGACATGGATGGGATTCCTATCCCAAATGAATCCATCTTCACCAGACTAGTGAAGTGAATCCCATCCTTATCCAACTATAATCACATACAGCTGAGAGTCATCTCTTTGGATAGCTTTTGGACTTAGTGTTCTAAAAAATTAAGTTCTAAATAGCAAGTAGCAACAAAATATAGGTCTATGTGCCAGAAAAAAGCTGATCCAGACATGTGAAGTATAGATTTGGTGAATATAACCAGAAACTGGGAAGGCAGCATAATTCAATGGAAACAGTCAAAAGTACATTAGGAATTGGGTGACTTTGACTAACCAGTTCCTTACCTATAAGGAAAATACTATATTTCACAGGACTTTTAGGAAAATTAAAATAATAGTAACTGATAAATTTAAAGTAGTCATAGTTATTTTAACAACTAACTCCAAGTTGGAAATTTGTTGTGTTAGTAACCTGTTCTAACAAGCAAAGAAATGTATTTGAACTACATCTGTTTCCTTATCTACCAGACAATGAATTTAATACATGCACTACACATCTTATGGGGTGTTGTCATGATCACATAAGAAAACTAATATAAAAAGGAGTTTTGAAAACTAAACAGCCATTCAACATGAGTAAAAACTATAAATTATACTACAAAACCTATTACAGTCCAGGATTATATAATATTCAGATTAAATTACTTTTGATAAGAATAAACTTTCTTAGAAAAAAACAAACACAAAAACAGTAGATAAACTAGCAACAACAAAAAAAATTAAGATTATAGTAAGATGCAAGAATCTTTTCCATGATATAAATGAGCCAAATTAACTAGCTATCCAACAAACTAAAAGCAGTAAAATACAGTCTTTTGTTTTACTTAGGCATTTTCCACTTAAAACTCCTACCTGCATTGCTAAAGCATCAAATAATTAAAAAAAAAGATTTAACGAAAAAGAAAGAAAAACATTATAGTTTGGATCTTAAATGTCTCCTAAGGGCTCATATGCTAAAAGGCTCATAGGGCAAAAGGCTTGGAGGCCAGCTTGAGGCATGATTGGGAGGTGATAGAACTTTTAGGAGAGGCTTACTAGGAAGAAATGTAATTGTGGAATGTTCTTGAAGAGGACACTATGACTTCAAACCCTTCTTTTTACTTCTCTTTGCTTTCCAGTCTATGTGGTAAACAGACCTCCTCCACCACACTCCCTACCATGTGGTATTTGCCCTGTCACAGGCCCAAAGCAATGGGGTCCAAGTCACCTATTGAAACCTATAAAATGATCAGACAAAATAAATCCACTTTGAAAGTCGTTTTGTCACAGCAACAGAAATGAACAGAGATAGAAGAGGGAAGAGTAAAGAGAGGATGGGGTAGAGGAGGAAAAAAGAAGGAAAGGAGAAAAATAAAGAGGTAAATGACAGAAAGAAATGACAATTACAACTGGAGAATTCTTTCCTTACGAATTTATCCTGAGCATTGTAGGAGATTAAGTAACATCTTCTAAGATGCCAGAACAATGCTCCACAGACTTTTATGACAACTAAAAATATCTCTTCATTACCAATGACTCCCCAGTTGAGCTGGATGGGACCAAGTATACAAATTGAGAACTACAGGGTCTAATCTAGAATACCATATTCCAGTACTTACCTCACATTTATCTACTGATTGGTGGCCCTGAATGGAGCTTGAAGCCAGCAGTTTTGAAATGGAAGAACCAGATAAAAGCCTCCTCCCCTGTGGGATGGTAATAACTTCAAAAGAACTATAGTTTTAGTAGATAATCAAGTCATTCCTCCCATCAGTAGGCTGTTTTCACTTAATCCTAAGAATTTTCTTAGTGTTAACAACTTGGTTAACTTGTCACTAAAGCTTAGCTACTACCTAGACTTATTAGTTACTGGCCACTAGTAATTGCATGGGGAGGGGGGGGGGGAAATCAAGCCTAAAGATTTTGACTTTTAAGCAACTAAATTCAAAGTGAGCCAAAATGAAGCACTATTCATAAATTAAATATATTCCAGCACTTAAACTATTAGGTAAACTTCCACAAACTAGTATTTGGCTACAATTGCAAAATATATATATAAGCTGAAAGTAACTTGCAGAAGTAAAATAACAAGTAGAATTTTAAAAATTACATGTACATGCACAGTGTGTTCCATTACTGAGCTATATACACTGTTTTCTATAAGAAATAATTTCTATATGCTTACATTAGTGCTAAAATAGTTTAACTGGCATGTGTAAACATAAACTTTAAAAGGAATTTGAATTTTACTCATTATGTAGAATGCTTTATTTCATATGTTCTGTTTTCTTCAGATAAAACATCACTCCTAGTCTGCTGGGAGTCATAGGACACAATGAGACAGTCATGAGCCTGTCCTCACTGAGAGCCTGAACCTAAAAATCCACAAAGCTGGAGCAATCAACAGGCCATTTAACAGTCAATTCTACTTGACACCATGTACAGGGTATCTGATAGATTCCCTTAAATTAACTGTGAACACAGTCAATTCTATTACACTTAAGGGGCTACAAATGTAGATTTACATGTGACCAACCACAACATGAAATGGTATGCTTCTACATTTGCATTTTGAAGGGCTCCTACTTGGAATGATGATGGACTTGGTTATTCAGTTCAATTCTCCCCATGATGGCTTTAAAAAGCTAAACAAAACAATTTCTCTATGAAATATCTGCAAAATATATTGTAGTGCAATTTTGTATAATATTTCAATGGTTCAAATTTGAAATCCTCATGCTATAAAGTTGGGACAACTATTCTAACACTATGGTATACCCTGAAATCCATTTACAAAAACAAAACACCTTTGTGTGTGCATGCACATTTGTGTGCTGGTGAACACATATATGCAAGTGTGTGTTCATGTGTATACATGCGCAGATCAGAGAAAGCCTCAGCTGTCATTCCTCATGCACTGTCCATCTTTTTTGAGACAAGGCTTCTCAGGAGCCTGGAACTCATCAAGGAGGCTAGAGTGGCCAGACAGGGAGCCACAGGGATCTGCCTGTCTCCGCCTCTCTAAGTACTGGGATTAGAAGCATGCACCACCACATCCAAGATTAAAGTCAGGTCCTCATGCTTACAAGCCATGCACCTACTCATTGAGCTATCTCGCCAGCCCAATACATCTTTTTGTGTGCTCTCTTCTAGTCTCTATGTCCTATAATGCCCCCAATATAAGCGATTCAACCTATAACTCTACCTTATGACATATATGGCCAGACACCGTCTGTAACTTAAAAAGATAATCAACAGAGAATCCAAATACTCCAACGTGTGGAGCTTTGGCATGCTACACTTAAAAACAGTGGAAACTTGAATACTTCACACAGCCCCTCTATCACCCTCTATTATGCATGCAGCAACATTTCAAGCCAACTCTTATTTCACCACTGAGGCCTGTCAACACTGAGGTAATAGAACTGGGAAAAGTCATCACTTCACAATGATAGTCAAATATCAGAATTTATTTCATTTGATAAAAATTTTATCAGTGCCAAATAAAAGTAATGCAAATACAGTAAAATATGCAAGACTCTGAGTAATTCTTTTGTTGAAAAGACCCTTGGGGAGCTTCAAGTTCATCATGAAACTGCTTAGGCATTCTTTTGCTCCTTTGCCCTTTTCATGCCCCATCTCTCAAGTTTTGGGGCAGGGGGAGAGAGGATGTGGAAAACCAGAAAGAACTAATCAGCATGTATTTATGCATTCGGCCTACTCTAATTTTATTCCCACCAGCTCTTCCTCATCCCCTGCTCCTCCAAAAAGAGCTATGTTTATTCACTTCCAAACTCCCCAAACCCAACTCAGTACCTTTCAAATAAAGCCATCCTTAAGAACTACACATAAATGGCAATGAATGGGGACTAGAGACAGATGTGAAGGAGAAAAATCTCACCCCCCAGAACCCACAGGATGGGGACAGGAGAAAGGAAAATGGACATGACCTATTTAAACCCAACCAAGGAAGGAAGAAACAACTAGCACAGCCTCAGTATGGTCCTCCTCTCCCCTGCTGCTGCTAACCAAGGCTTACAAGAGGAACAAACGTGTAAATCTGTATCTCCAATTTGGACCATCCTGATTTCCATATTCATCTCTGTGCATAGTGTGCATGGACTTCAAAGCCACATGCTTGGGTGAGAATCCTACCTCCATCACTAGCAAGATACAATAGTGCACCACTGTGTGACCTGGGCAGCAATCTGTGTCTCCATTTTTCTCAACTGCAAAATAAGAACAATGAGTTCCTAACACATATACCTGTTGTGAGGATTAAATGAATATATGTCAAGTATGCAAAATCCTGCCTGGAAGAAAGTTTACATGCATATTGTGCATACTATTATTATCACTAGCACTTTTATCATTATGCCTAACAAGCACCTAAAAGTTGTCTAAAATGGAATTCTTATTTTTCCTACCAAATCCTATTCTCCATGTCCTTTCACCTTAATTAACAAAGTGCTTTTTGTTCTAGTTCTTTCGGCCTAACCCTCCCAAGAGTTATTTCTCCCTTTCCCTCATTCTCAATTCCTAAATCCTGTCAGTAGGCCAGAAATTCAATCACCTAATGTCATTGCCACAAGTTCCACTAGCCTAAGGTGCCACCACCTCACACCTAGGCACAACAGCTTATCTCTTCATTTTCACGTCACCCCCACCATCCTGACTCCTGTTTTCTCCATAGTCTAGTAGGAGCTCCAATGTCCTCTGCCACCATCTTCCTTTCCCTTCCTCGCCTGTTCCTTTCATGGAACAAAAGTGCTGAGTCATTTACAGCGTAGCTTCTGAAGTGAGATGATACCATTTCAACTACTGTCCCACCATATTTTAAACTGGATGTACCCCTGGGGGTGAGTTTCTTGGCCTATCAAAATGGAGATATTCTTTATCTTCAAAGGAGGTTGTAAAAATTTAGTTGTTATTACTGTGCCTTGTGTGTGGTAGGTTCTTTATAAAAGATAGTTGCCTGTCTGTCCCCCACCTCACCTCACTCCCAACTGAGCAATGAAGCCAGGGCTTTACCTTTATAGCTATATACCTATAGCTTTCTCCCTGAGCCCTGTTTTACTCAGCCTAACCTCGAACTCTTTCTGAAGCTCAGGCGGGTCTTGAACTAGGGGTATTGCTTACTGACTTAGCCTCCTGAGTAGCTACCATGATAACCCTGCACCACCAGCCCAGCTCCAGAGATGGCTTTTTTCCCGGGGGGGGGGGTTGCTCTGTATTTGTGTGCATACATGGAGGGGGTGCACAACCGCCAGGGGTTGGTCTTCACTTTTCACCTTGAGGCAGGATCTCTCTTACTGACTACCTCACTCTGAGCTTCAGGATTCTCCTGATTCTCCTCCCATTTCCATACCTGCATTAGGATTACAGATGCATGTGACACTGTGTCTGGCTTTATATGAGTTCAGGGGTCTGAACTCAGGTCATAAGGCTTAGCCACAAGTGCTTTTAACCAGTGAGCCAGTAACCCAGACCCTCTTAAGATTCTTTTATTCAAGCTCTTTTCCTCCCTTCCAACAGCTTAATTGTCCCTTCCTTTGAATGGCCTTCCCTGACAGATCTTATGTAAAAACTTTCCTGTTCCCCCATTACTCTTACCTTCCTTCATTTCACTGAACTTATCCCTATGTGAAATTTTATTTCTTGATGTTTATTTCCCCACTGTAATATGAACACCAGGCTTGAGACTGTGTCTTCCTTGCCTTTGATACTATTTCTAGTTCTGACTCAGAACCTCACTTCAAAAATGGAAAGATCTTCTCAGGAGAGGGGCTGATACAATATTATGACAATATTATTCTTAGAAAGCCGTTTCATATTTGAAAGCTTTCATATTTGTGATCCCATCTGCCCCTTGGAAAAGCAACAATCATCTTTCATCTTAGAGATAAATAAAAGCAAGTTCCAAGTTTGGGAGGCTTATCTTGGGACAAAAGGCCAGTAGCCAAGTAGAACAAAAATCAGAGCCCTGCTTTCTGACACAAAGGCCCTCTCTCTAAAGTGGAAGGATAGTACATACTTATTTTGAATTTACAGATCTCAAAATCTATTGTATAAATACCCCCCTAGGGTATGCACAATATTCCCTTCAAAGTTCCTGATAAGTACTTGGTCCAGTTTTGATTAGTGTTACAGTGTAGTATTAACTCATCAATAATGTACTAACCCTTGGTAAGAGTTAGCCAAATTACACAAGGCGACAAGATGAATACTCCAAGTTGATACAGTAACAAGCCCTAAAGCTCCATGTGTTAACTATAAGGTACTAGTTATAGGCTAGTTTTTTTTTCCTGCAAAACCCAGACACGTGGAGCAATGTAGCACCAAGATCACTGTGAATTAAATACTAGTTAATTCTAAATATCTGATCCATCAATTCCCCACACCAGAGCTGAGATACCATCATTCTGGGCTGAAGCGTCACGATCAGACAGGGTGAGGTTGGGGGGGGGGGTATGGATAGGAGAAAGACAAGATTTTGAAAAAGAACTTCACCTACAAACTATGGTCATGTGACACCCTATTCCTCAAAATAACCAACTGTAAGTTTTGTGTCATTTCAGAAACTTGAGTTATTCCACATGTTCTCTTAAGTTCCCAACCCATGGGAACAAGTAGGGACCCCAGAAGCGACTTTCCCTCCATCGGACGCAAAAAGGAAACTGAGGCCGCACGTGGTGATCTAATAACCTGCCCTCCGGGTACTTGTAGGTAGATGGGACAGAGGATTCCTCGTCTCTGAGGGAACTCTCCGTGCCAAGCCTAACAGGTCCACAAGTTAAGAAGCTAAGGAGTAAGCATCCAATCCCTTTATCAAGGAATTGCCTTAAAGGGACTCTGCAGGTGGCTGTGCCCATTCCTTCCTAACCCGAGCTCTCCAGGCCCCAGGGGGGGAGAGAAGCGGGCCCTGCCCTTTCCCCGACGCCACTCGCTCCCTCCCCAGCCAGGCGCGCCCCATTCGGGTCGGGCACCTGGCCCTGCGTCACGTCCTGAGGATCCCCGACCTGCCAAGGCTCGGAACGCCCCCGCGGCCACCACGGCGGGCGGGCGGGCACCACAGCCGAGCAGCGGGCGAGGAACGCAAGCCCGGGAAGCTGCAGGGATCCTCATCAACTTACAGTTTTCCTACAGCGTGCGCGTCACGACGGCGTGACGTCACGAGGCCAGCGTCCGGGGGAGGTCAGACGGCGGGCGCGCTCAGCCCTAGGCCCCGCCCCCCGGCGCACGCCCCGCCCCTGCCGCCGGCCTGCGTGCAATGACGTGGAGGGCGGGTCGTCGCGGGCTGGTGCTCTTGAAGAGCTGCACGCCAAGCCCGTGGCAGCCAAGGCGTGTGCGTGGAAGGGCACCGAGACCCCGCGGGTACGAGGGTACGGGAGGGTCTCACGAAGTTCTCCCAGACCTTGCCTTCCTTCCCGCCCATGTTCATGAAAAGTTCTACACGTGTGGAAACCGCAGCGGCCTTGCCGTCCTCGAGCCCGGTCACCTACCCAGAGCCCATTCCCAGTGGGCCCGCTCCGCCCACACTGCGACGTGGCTCCGCCCCCGCCTCGCCCAGCCAGGCTCCGCCCTCCCACCGCCATGCGGCTGCGCCTCGCCCCTCTAAGCTCCGCCCACTTCCCTAATCCTCGCCCCGTCCCGCTAAGCTCCGCCCCATGGCCACACCTCGCCCAGCCAGGCTCCGCCCCCGCCGCCCTACAGCTGCGCTTCATCCGGCCGCGCCCCGCCCCGCTAAGCTCCGCCCTGTGGCCAGGCCCCGCCCCCTCCAACCTGCCCTTCCGGCTGCTGCTGTAGCTCTGGGCTTCTGTGGGCGCTCACCTGCCCCGCCCGGTCCTGGCCTAGGCGTCTTCCTCCATTAAGGCCCTTAGGTCCTGTTCCTGGCTAGGCTTCCCCTTTGGGCTCGGTGCAGCCCCTCGCTGCGAGTGTGGCAAGTAGTCTGTGAAAACAAGCGTGGGTCAACTTTCCAGCCTGGGTCCCAGCTGGCTCCTGATGCTCTTAGAAAGGAGTTCTCGGCAAGGGGAGCATGCTGGCGTCTGGAACCCACAGCGCAATGTTACCCCCACTTCTGGGTTACGTGATTATTTCACTCTTCCAAGCAGAAAATAATAAAGCTAGTGGTAGAAAGTGGCTCAGACCGTCTTGAGACCAAAATAGCAAAGTGAAATAAAAGACGTTGGGCAAACAGATTCTAAGGAGGGAATATTAAAAGCAAGGGGGCTGCGAAGATGGCTCAGTGGTTAAACGTGCTTGCAAAACCTAATGGCCCCGCTTCGATTCCCCAGCGCCAAATTAAGGCCAGAAATACAGTGATACATGCATCTGCAGTTCTTTGCAGTGGCAAGAGGCTGTAGTGCGCCCATATTATTCACAATCTCTCTCTCTCTCTCTCTCTCTCTCTGTCTGTCAAATAAATTAATTAAAAAATAAAAGTAGCAATGATTGGGGCTGGAGAGATGCATCAACAGTTAAGGCGCTTGCCTGCCAAGGCTAATGACCCAGGTTCGATTTCCCCAGCACCCACATAAGGTCAGATGCAAATGTGGTGCATGCATACGGAGTTCATTTGCAGTGGCTGGAGGCCCTAGCAAGCCCATTCTCTCTGCATCTTTTCTCTCTCTCTCTGCTTGCAAATGAATGTGGCGGCCTGCAGCAGGAAGGTCGAAACAGACCCTGAAGGAGGGAGTGGGAATGAATCTAAGACAAGAACACAAGGAATAGAGCCAAGACAAGTTCTGATCAAGGCTCAGGTTTCTTCAGGCAGACACAAGCTTATATACTTTCTTGATAATGCCTAAGTGCCTAAGGTCAGCTTCACCAGGGCCATGTGGTAAGGCCCCTCTATCAGGTGCCTATGCTTTATGTTAAATAATGCCTTTGTAACTGGGGCCATCTCCCCTGGGCTGCTTTCTCACCTAGGCTGTAGGATAAGGCCTTTAAAGACCAGCTGTAGCTCCCTAAGTCGAAGAGCAACTGCAGCTCCGGATATCTCCCCCTTCTTTATTAAAAGAAGCGACTGTGCCTGTCTTAGGTTGTCAGGGGCAGAAGGACATCCTTAGCTCCCAAGATCAAAGAGCAGCTGCGGCTCCCAACATCTCCTCCCTTCTTTTATGCAAAAGAGGGGGAAACCCGCTATTCAGCGGTGGGCTTTAACCAACTGGGGGAGAATTGACCTGACTCCTCCCGTGGGCTGTCATTTTTTCGTCCCACAATCTTGGCCCTTGGTACCTTTTGGGGAGGGGAGGCAGGGCCTGTGTAATCATAATAGGTGTGGTACCAACCTCCATGCAAGTCAGGTTTTTCTCTCAGGGAATTCAGAAGCGGTCAGAAAGGGACCTTCCCTTGCGGTGCTTTGCCTCACACCCATGTTGGTGCCCATATCGTACTCACTTTATTGTGAGCCGATATGCATAGGTCTGAATCCTATGCAGCTCCTAAAGGAGGGGAGTCCGTCATTGGACAAACGTATTATCTTTCAATACGTGCCCTGTCTTAGGTTGGATGCCTCCTCCCCTGATCTTACCCGTCTCTGGCTACCAGCCGGATAAATTCAGGGAGAATTAGTATAAGATCTGAGGGAGCCAAGGACGTGTTCTATAGTGCATAGCTCGGACCTCTGCACGAACATTCACAATAGACTTCATTAGACACTTGAAGAAAATAGGCAATAGGCATAAGAGAAGCAGAAGGCAAACTCCCACAGCTGCAAAGCTGCCTATCCAGGAACTTAGAGAGTCCCAACCAGGCAACACAGACTTAATTGCAGCAAGTAAATCATTAGCAGCCTTAGTGGCATTAAAATCAAGATGACTGTTCTGTATAGCTAGACTTTCTGAATGTAAATTAACTAAATCTAACGAAATGTTATCATGGTGCCAAATTCCTTCTAAATGCATTTTGACTTTTACCCAATCTTCATAACTAGCATTGTAAATTTTTAGAAGTGATGCAGATCCATTGGTAATCTCCATAGCATTCCAATCGAGCTCTAATCTTCATACCTTGAATTTGCTCTCCTAAATAAGTCACTACATGAAACAAAGCATCTATTTTTTCTTCTAACTTCTTATCTATGGCTACTTGAGTTCCTAAAGCAACAGAAACATTTTTAGCTAGATTATTAACAAAGTGTGTAGTATGAACTTCTTGTGTAAGAGCAACAGCAGCAAAGTAATAGAAGCTAATAATGTAATAAATGCAGCAATCCCAGCAATAATTAAACCTACAATTCTCTTTTGTCTACTTAAACTATTTTTTAACCTCCTCTAGAATTTGAATACTCTTGTCAGAATACCAAGGCTTTGAAAGATTAACAGGAATCATAACAAATGCAGGTTGTTTGACAAACATTACAGTTTCAGAATCATGAGAAACACAACTGGACAGACTACAATTATCACAGGTAACATTAAACATTCCTTCAGACCCGTGATACCAAGTAATATTTATGTTTCCTAACATCAGGACATAAGGTGGTGTAACACAGGCCATAACAGTTCCCTTCGAAGGAATATTTGAATTATTGCTGGCAGATGTAACCTTGATACCTCCCATAGCAGCAGCAATTTTCCACATGTAAGTTTGCTGATGTCCCCTGCCAACGCTTCTATAATTGACATAGTATATGGTGACGTAGGTCCATACTATGCACAAGCTGTTTTTAATTCTTTTATGTCTTTAAAATTAAAGGAAGCATATTGCCTCATCATTTGATCACCCTGTTGAAATTCAGTTACTGGATAAGCTAATGGGAAAGCTCGTGCTTCCTCATCACCTTCTTCCATGGCTTTCTGTATTACCCTTTCTAAGGGGGAGCAATTAAAAACAGGCTGAGTAGGATGCAATGAAGATGTGTGGACAATTTCAGAAGGCTTCTTAATACTATCTAACTCATCTTTTAACCTTTTTTCTTTCTCTAGGTTTACTCTCTCCTTTAAAGCTGCCACCTCATTTTTTAATTCTGCTACATATACTTGTGTGGGGAGCATGGGGGCGGAGGGAGACAGTGGGTCCCAATCTGCATGATGATTAGCGGCCTCTTCCTCTAATTCTGTTGTTTCTTCTGGATCTAATTCCTCCCTCTTCCTCATCACTATTTTCCTTAGAAATTTGTAAAGATTGCAATGTTTTATTCAATTCTTTGTGAGTTACAGGTATCCCTTTTTCAGGGCTTTGATTTCTGATTTCTTCAGTAACATCTAGAGTGTGATTTAACATTTGTTTCACTAAACTATCTTTTGTACCTGAATCCAAGGCATCCCTTATCAAAGACCATAAGGAAAAGGCAATTACCGGAACCTTATTAGAACCATGAGTTTGTAAAAAGACATTTAATTCTTTCCCTACTTTATCCCAAGCATCTGAATCAAAATTTCCCTGCTCTATAAACCAAGGGCTCGTTTTATTGACGAAATCGAAAAATTTGCTTAAAGAACTTGATGCAATCCCAATTCCTTGTGCTTTTAAAATATCTTTTACTACAGCAATTAGCTCCTTTTTACTCTTTGCTTGTACCATAACTGTGCCAACTTACCTTATTCCAGAAGACTGAGCAGGAGACCACAGTCCTCTTTTAAATTGCACTTTCTTCCCTGGATCCCCAGTTGATATTGGCATACCTCACTGAAGTCCCTCGTATTCAGGTCCCTGTTCGGGCGTCACGATGTGCTGGCCTGCTACACGAAGGTCGAAACAGACCCCAAAGGAGGGAGTGGAAATTAATCTGAGACAAGAACACAAGAACGGAGCCAAGACAAGTTCTGATCAAGGCTCAGGTTTCAGGCAGACACAAGCTTATATACTTTCTTGATAATGCCTAAGTGCCTAAGGTCAGCTTCACCAGGGCCATGTGGTAACGCCCCCTCTATCAGGTGCCTGTGCTTTATGTTTTTGTTTGTAACTGGGGCCATCTCACCTGGGCTGCCTTCTCACCTAGGCTGTAGGATAAGGCCTTTAAAGAGCACCTGTAGCTCCTGAAGTCAAAGAGCAGCTGCAGCTCCCCTGCAGCTCCCGACAAATAAATATATATATTTTTATGCAGAAGGATCACTTTTAGAAAAACTTACTGGCAAATAGGTAGGTCCAGGATTTTGCAAGCCATCACTAGCAGATATAAAACCTAAAACAACATATAACACTGTTCACTGGGAAAGAGGAGTGATTAGGGACCTGGAATGCCAAGTCAGCCTCAGCTAGTGACTGCCTCAAAAAAAAAAAAAAAAAATGCATTATTCCTGGAAATCAATTGATTTTGGAAGATTCTCACTTAGATAATGTTTATACATTTTAAAGCATATTTTAAATGTCTTTTTAAAAAGTATACTTATTTATTAGAGAGAGAAAGAGGCAAATAAAGAGAGAGAATGGGCATGCCAGGGCCTCCAGCCACTGCAAACGAACTCCAGAGGCATGTGCCACTGTCTGCATATGGCTTACATGGATACTGAGGAGTTCAACTGAGATCCTTTGGCTTTGCAAGCAAGTGCCTTACCACTAAGCCATTTCTCCAACCCTTAAGCATATTTTAATCATTACTAAATGTAAGATACACTTGTAAAGTTTATACCAGATTATTTTAAAAGGGCTTTTGTTCTGTGCAGCAGAAGTATAGAAAATGAATTGTCTAAAGTCTGACATATATTTTAATAGTGATACCTATATTTTTCCTTACAAAACAATAATTTCAAGATGCTTTAAAGTTTTCAATTTTATTTTTTATATGTGAGATTTTTAATTTTTTTATATGTTTTATTTATTTGAGAGAAAGGGAGAAAGAGCCAGATAGAGAATGGGCATGCCTGGGCCTCTAGCCACTGCAAATGAACTCCAGATAAGTGTGCCATCTTGCACATCTGGCTTATATGGGTCCTGGGGAATCAAACCTGGGTCCCTAGGCTTTGCAGGCAAGTGCCTTAACTGCTAAGCCATCTCTCCAGCCAAGATTTCTTTTTTTTAATATTTAATATATTTATTTGATAGGGACAGAAAGAGGCAGAGAGACAGAATGGTCCTTCCAGGGCCTCTAGCCACTGCAAACAAACCAGATGTATGCACCACTCTGTGCATCTGGCTTACATGGGTACTGGGGAATTGAATCTGGGTCCCTAGGCTTCTCAGGAAAGCGCCTTAACCAATAAGCCACTTCTTAAATGGTATTCTAGATACATATGAGATTGTCCCATGGAGTCTGCCAATTTATGGCAAATATCTGTAACTTTTTGGGATAGAAAGAATAAGTATATACCAAATGTGTGATCTTTAAAATATTTTATTTTAATTTATTAATTAATTAATTTATTTGACAGAGAAAGAGGGAGAGAGAGAATGGGCACACCAGGGCCTCCATCCACTGCAAATGAATGCACCCCCTTGTGCATCTGGCTAACATTGGTCCTGGGGAATCGAACCTGGGTCCTTTGGCTTTGCAGGCAAATGCCTTAACCACTAAGTCATCCCTTCAGCCCATGAAATGTTTTTAATATAGGATTCTTTACCTCTGAAAGATAACACTGCAGAATATTTTTCTCTCTTTTTATTCTTCAGTATTTTTTTTTTTATTATTTGAGAGCGACAGAGAGAGAGAGAAAGAGGCAGAGAGAGGGAGAGAGAATGGGCGCGCCAGGGCCTCCAGCCACTGCAAACGAACTCGAGACGCATGCGCCCCCTTGTGCATCTAGCTAACATGGGTCCTGGGGAGTCGAGCCTCGAACCGGGGTCCTTAGGCTTCACAGGCAAGCTCTTAACCGCTAAGCCATCTCTCCAGCCCTCTTCAGTATTTTTTACTGATGCTTAAAGCTTATACTCAATTCAAGAAAGAAGTAAATGTATTAAAAGATTGATGAGGTACTCAAAGAAGGAAACATGAAGAATTATTATTAATATTATAATATTATTTATTAATTATATATTAATTAATAATATTATATTATATCATAATATATAATATACATGTTATGTACATTTTAACCATTTCCTAGAATTAATTAATATGAAAAATTACCATGAAACATGTTCATATCAGAGAACATAAAAAATAGAGCTATTTTCCTTAAGGAAATAAAACCCTGTACCTTCCAGTTTAGCAGTGTCATTTTACCCTTGTATTTTTTTTTTTAATTTGATACTAGCTGCCTTCGATTGGCCCCTACTTCAATACTTATAGCACCACTCTTGCACAAGCTGAGAAAAGCTAATCTCCACCCCTCTCCAAGCACCTACTACTAGGGAGAAATAAGTCTATATATGTGTAAAGTTCCCTGGATATTACATGTCAATCACTCTGTTATTTCATTTAATCCACATACTATAATAATCTCCATCTTACACACTAGGCAAGCAAGGTCTAGGAGACTAAATCAGGTGCCTATGCCATACAGGTACTGAGTAGCAGAGGCAAGATTTGAAACATAGAGCCCACAGCCATAATCACTCATCTGTATATTTTCTTGGAACAAAAATCAATCCAAGATATCAGAAAACTTAGAAAATCCAAGATATATAGTATTTAGCTCCAAAACACTGACCACAGTATATTAGTATTTTTCTTTATTATTTCTCATCCTGATTCCACTGTATAATTCTGGTTCAATTTTAAGGTGCTTATTATGACCTGCTCTGTTGATGTTATCACCAATTAATGGATTGCCACCTAAGAAATACTATTTGAAATACAAATAGCTAACATCAGATTTCATTACATGTAACAAGAGTAATCTTTTTAAAAACACAAATTTAGGTAATCTGCTTCCTTTTCTCTCTCTCTTTTTCTTGTGCTTCCTTTCTTTTTCTTTTCTCTTCTTTTTTCTTTCCAGTGCTGAGAATTGACCCAAAGGCCCCACACATGCTAGTCTAGCACTCCCCCACTGAGCTATATGGTATATCCACAGCCTTATACTGTTGTATGATAAAGGGTCTCACAGGCTGCCCTTGACCCTACTACTTTGTAGTCCAGAAAGTCATTGAACTTTTGATCCTCTTGCTTCAGCCTCCTGAGTAGTAGCTGGAATTACAGGTCTACACCACCAAGCCCTGCTAATGTTTCAATAATGTGTCTGTAATGGTCTCAAACTCCTGTGTTCAAGTGATCCTCCTGCCTCAGCTTTCCAAATATTGGAATTTACAGTCATGTACCAGCATGCCTAGCTAGCATTTGTCAATTTTAACATACTTTTTTCTGGGCATGTAACTGTTTCCAGAATCAGAATGTATCTTAAAATTGAAAGACTCTTGGTAGTAGTATAAATGTTTGTTCCCCCATAGACTCGGGTGTTATTAAAAGTGAGTTTGTACCTTATGCCCTAGCAGACAGGCTCCTGTTTAGGAGGGCATGTCACTGGGGCCTAATCTGATTTCCAGCCAAAGTTCATCCCAGCAATGTGAAGCTAACTACAACACTATATAGTTTAATTTTTTTAAAGTACAGAATATAAAATATAACAATGTATCTTATTGATGACCTTGTAGATTAAATAACCTTTATGTATTATAGTTACTAATGCTCCTTTCTCCCATATTAAACTAGGAATTTTTTGAAGACAGAGACTAATAACAGGCATTTAAAATTTTCTTTAATTGAGTTGAAGAAGGAATCATATCTACCTGACAAGGTGACAAGTGGTGAAATTTAGGAACTAAAGTCATCATTGTTGTCATCTGAACTCTTTCCTATCGGCAAGGCCCTTCCCAGCTAAGCTCTAACTAGCTATGTAGTTCTATGCTCATTACACTCAGCAATTTAGTCAGATTAGATCTTCTACTTGTCAAATTGTCATGTATAATATACCCTTTATAGTGGATTCAAGCAATTTTATTTTTTAAAAGTTTTATTAAGTCAAATTAAAATATTTTTAACGTGTGTGTAGTGTGTGCACATGTTTTTGTATTTGGCCACGTGTGTGTGGGTATGTGAAGGCAAGAAGTAAATGTTCACTCTATTCCCTGGGCCCCTCCTGGGGGAAGGGAGGTCTCTTATAGGATATAAATCTAATCCTAACATTGTGGTTGGTCAAACTGAGACCCCAGAACTTGGCTGGCCTCTGCCTGAGGCAGCCCCTAGCCCTAACCAATTAGCTATCCCTCTGGCTCACCTGAGGGCTCACCACCATAGGGTTATAAATACGTTTGCAAGGGGAGGAGAGCAAGGTTGCTGAGCTGCTTGACCAGTTGGGAACCTCCTGCTGCTGGTGAGTTTCCACTTGGCCCTTACTTTCCACATGGGCTCTTTCTGCCCATGGCAGGAGCTCTTTGAACTCTCTTTTCTGTCCTTTCCATGGTTTTCCCAGGCCCACCACATGGGCTCTCAAACCACACGGGTGTCTGTGGTGTTTTGATTCATGTGTCCCCCATAAACTTAGGTGTTCTGGATGCTAGGTTCCCCAGCTGATGGCAATTGGGAATTAAAGCTTCCTGGAGGGAGTGTATCGTTGGGGGCAGACTTATGGGTGTTATAGCCATTTCCCCCATGCCAGTGTTTGGCACACTCTCCTGTTCCTGTTGTGCACCTTATGTGGGCCAGGGGGTGATGTCTACCTTCTGCTCCTTCCCTTCGAGCCTGTAAGCCAAAATTAACCCTTTTTTTCCCACGAGCTCCTCTTGGTTGGGTGATTTCTACCAGCAATACGAACCTGACTGCAACAGTGTCTTTCCTTGGTTCTATACTTCGCTAAATAAATATGAAAATTTAATAACTATCCTTCTCAGTCTTATTTTACTCAATTCTTTGATTAAATTTAGACATGAACTTGGGGTTTGGGGTTCAAGGACTTTTCCTGAACCCCTAGCACCCCATTACACAATTGTATATATGCTTTTAGTTGAAGATGGTACTCAGCCCTCTGAGTTGTAGATTTTATCTATACTTTGTTTTGTTTTTAATTTTGGCCAGGATATCAGAAAACAACACAATTTTAAAGACAACAAGCCAGTGTTCTCGCTGCTGCTGAATAGCAGAAACTCTGACAGTCCCCCCACCCTGCACTCACTCAGCACTATCATGAGTGCACCAAGGCCTGGCTCTTCAGAGGCATAAATGGTCCCCATGTCCCTATACCCCCAGCTGGGTATTATTTAACCTGCCTCTTTGCCCCCTGAAGACACTTCAATATGATGGATCTTGAAGTGAGGGACTGGATCAGTTAAGCTTCCAGCTTTAAAAGGTTAATAAAACCTGCATAATGAGAAGCGTTCCCAGAAAAATCAGTCGTCTTTGATCTGAGCTCAGCATTTCAAATAGTTACATTCTCCCACACTAGCTTTTTCACAGTTTATCTTCTTGAGAAGAGTCTCCTTCCTGCTTGAGGAATTACTTCCATGAGCATGCCACCTTTGACAGTCAACAAAAGAGAAAAATACCTGTGGTAGATTGAATCAGATGTCCACCTCCCACACCCATAAACTATATTAGGAATGTTTGGTCCACAGTTGGTGGCAATTTGGGAGGTGGAGTCTTGCTGAAGGAGGTTTGTTTCTGAGGGTAAGCTTAGACCGTTGTAGCTAGCGCCCCCTTGCCCAAGCCAGCTCACTCTCTTTTTGCTGTCTTCCGACAGGTATCTAAAGGAGTGATGTCCTGTCATCATGCAGCTTCCCTTCCTAACCATAAGTCAAAATAAACCCTTTCCTCCTAATAGCAGTTCTTGTTTGGGTGTTTTGTCCCAGCAATTGAAGGTAACTGCAACAACACTTAAGAAAAATTGAAGTGTAAAGTTAAAAATTTTAAAAGCTATTCACAGTATGACTCAGCACATGGACTACCCTACTGAAACGCACCGATTTTCTCTCCCTGGGCCCTTGTCTTCTTGTGTAACACACGGAAGGAAGGAGGTACATGTGTGTTAACTCTCATGGTCATGTTTTATTCTACACCAAAAAGGCTAATCACAGTCATTTACAAATCACATTTAAAGTTTGCTCTGAGGTGACACATAATGCATTTAATGAGTTGTTTGTGTAGTCACCCAGTAGGTTCTGTTACTTATATTAGTCAGGATAAGGTTTGGTTGGAAGCAAGGGAAAGAAAAAATAAAATCAGTCTTCAGCAACATTGAAGTTTATTTTGTTTATATACAAAAACGTCTGGATATAGGTGGTCCTGGGCCAGTATGCCCAAGGACTGTTCAAAAATCAGTCAGCTTTCTATCAATGCAGCAAAATATTTGAATGAACCAACTTATGAAGATGGAAAGAAAATTATCAGCCCATGGTTGGTTGGCTCCATTTGGGGCCTTTAACAAGATAATGTATCACATCAGGAAAGTATGGGTTCTACTCACCTCCTGGCAGGAAGAAAGGGGAGAAAAGAGACAGGACAGGAAGGTTCACATTATCCCCTTTAAGGGCATTGCCTCATTAACCTCATATCCGCCCGGCACACCACACCTCTTCAAGGTTATACTGACCCCTGAGAAGCACTACAGGCTGGGAACAAAGTGTTTAACATTAAATATCCTTTGGGGACATTTATCCAGATAATAGCAGGGATTCAGGCTCCTTTCATCTTGTTGCTTGATTATACATAATCTACATTCCCAAAGTCATTTCAGCAGTCCACGATGGCCGACTAACTCCAGAAGAGATATTGAAAAAAAAAAATAAAACAAACAAACAAAAAAAAAAAACTTTACTTCACAACAGAGCCTTGTTGTCCGGAATGTACTATGTTGCCCAGGCAGGTGTTGAGCTCACAATCCTCCTGTTTTTATCTCCTGAGTAGCTGAGATTATCAGTGTGCACTTCCATGCCTACTCCACCTTTAAAAAAAGATACATAATAAAATTCTTAAGTGATTGAATTTTAATCAGTATCTAGCCATATACCCATTATATAGTTGTGAAGTAGGTTGTGCAATAATTCCATCATCTAAAAAGCTTCTGGGGGCTGGAAAGATGGTTTAGCAATTAAGGCATTTGCCTGTGAAGCCTGAGGACCCAGGTTCAATTCCCTAGCACCCATGTAAACCAGATGCACAAGGTGACCCATGCACCTGGAGTTCATTTGCAGTGGCTAGCAGCCTTGGCATGCCCATTCTCTCCCTCCCTCCCTCTCTCTTTCTCTCATATGTAAATAAAAACAAAAAAATTTTTAAAACCTTCTGGTACTTTTGTGGTGAATTCTCCCCCCTTCCTATCCGTTGGTACAACTGGTTCTTTTCAATTCACAGACAGGCTCATATAATTATACCATCTTTTGGTAATTTTAGCACAATATTTTGTAGATACATCAGCAATTTAAAACTGACATGTGAGCAGCATGCATTGTTATGATCTAGTCACTGTTCACAGATGCTTGTTACTTGGCTTTGTCAATTGTAAATTAAGCCACTGTAAACTTTGGACTATAGCTTTGCATTCACCTTCCTTAGGTAACTCCCTTGGATGGAGGCTGGATTTCCATAGTGTGTCCTTAACTTACTTTTACAAAGTGACTGTATAAAATAAAAAACAAACAAACAAACAAAAAAACAAAGTGACTGTATAATTTTATGTTTTTAAACATTTTTTAAAATTTATTTTGTTTACTAGAGATTTACTAAAGAGAGACGAAGAGGAGAGACAGAGAGAGAGAGAGAGAGAGAGAGAGAGAGAGAGAGAGAATGGGCATGCCAGAGCCTTTAGCCACTGCAAACAAACACCAGAAGCACGCTCCACCTTATACATCTAACTTATGTGGGTCTTGGGGAATTGAGCATGGGTCCTTTGGCTTTGTAGGCAAGCACCTTAACTGCTAAGCCCTCTCTCCAGCACTTTTCTTCTTAAGTTTATTTTATTTGTTAGAGGAAGAGGCAGATAGAAAGAGAAAGAATAATATTACATTTTTCAGTAAGGTATAGAAGTTCTAGTTCCTCCATGTTCTCATCAGTATTTAGACCTTATCCATCGTTCAGCCCTCAAGGAGTTTGAACAAACCTAAGGTCACATCATTTTCTCTTGATTCTCTGAAAAGTTTTGCCATCACACAGTATGCCAATCACTGACACATTGTGTTTGACATAATCAAATGAGTTTGTTTGCAAGGTGGCCAGGCATGGAGGTGGGAAAGGCAAGTCTCAAATCTGCCTCCCAAGGACAGTGTTGAGGAACAATTATGAGAGAGAGATGTCAGGGAATGTCAACCATGGGGAAGGGATATTATATGTTCTGAACATTTGTCATTAATCTTCAGGGCTTCTCATAGTTTGTATGTCCAAAAATTGACAGTATTAGCAGGTCCCCAAAGTAGTTTTTGGACTGACCTTAAAAAAAATGTTTGTCCATGAAAATTTTGCATGGGCCCAAGTTAAGCATCAGCAGTTTTAGCCAGGTGTGGTGGCACCTGCCTTTAATCCCAGCACTTGGGAGGCAGAGGTAGGAGGATCACCATGAGTTCAAGGCCACCCTGAGACTACATAGTGAATTCCAGGTCAGCCTGAGCTAGAGTGAGACCCTACCTCGAAAAACCAAGAAAAAAAAAAAAAAAATCAGCAGTTTTGACACAAGTGGCTTTCAACACCCCCAAAGGTAATTTAGGCAACCATTGCCCTAACTCACATGTTAGGGGTGTTATCCACAGTAAAGCTAGTGGGAGACTAATGTAGCAGTTCACTGGGTGACCTCCAAAATTAGGGAATTAAAAAAGATAACTGAATCAAGCTTAACTAAGAAGGTTTATTCAGGTAGTCTTTTGGTTTCAGTTTTCCTGTACTGTAATAGGACTGTAATTCATTTCAGGTTAATTTCTTTTCCACCTGGGTAGCCATCTCCATTTGTGAAGACCATCCCTTTCCCCATGTCTGCCAACTACCTCTCCCTTCTGAATTATCAGGCACCTGTGTTGTTGCCTCTGGCATCATCCACTTTCACAAACTCCCATCTGGTCTTCAGCCCATCGTTCCTCACTCCGGACCATCCTCAGTGCGTTCAGACTACAAAGTAAGCCATCAAAGAGGAAAGCACACATCCCCCGGGGTGGATTCTTGGCTAGGTCCTCAGATTCCCTTGTGAGGACAGAGATGCTCCTCAGATTCCCTTGTGAGGACAGAGATGCTCCTTTGCGTTTCTGGGCTTGCTGAGTACATATGGCTCTCAGCCAGATCCCTGTAGGCCCCGCCCCCACCTGCAGGAGTCTGCCTCGCCCAGGATGACTGCTCCCTGGAGCAGGTTCACGCTTCTCATCCAGTGACTGTCTCTTATTATCATAAGAAAGCTCGGCTGCCTGACCTCAGGGTGGGACGACCCTGGACAGTGAACCAGTTCCAGGATGACACCATGGGGTCAGCTGCGGTTTCTGATGGGAACACATAACAGCTGGAAGTGCTTCTCTTCCTGCCACGTGCTGTCTCTAGAGTCCCCATGTGAACTGTCACCTACAAATCTCAGCTTTTTAAAGACTTTTTCTTGGGAATCTAACCTACTATAATCTCAAAGCTGATTATGTCATTTCTGTGCTTAAAATCTCTTGCCAACAGACAAAGTATTAACTCCTCAGTTTGGCATGAAAAGGCTGGCGGCCGTCCATGTCTTTGGCCTTGCCTCCTCTGTGGTTGCTGACTGTCCTTCACGCAGCCCCATACATATGCAGTTCACGTTCCCCAGACCCTTTTCTCTGCATATAACCTTCCCTCTGCTTATCGTCTATTCTTTTTTAAAACTTTTTTAAAATTTTATTTTATTTGAGAGAGAGGTAGAGAGAGAAAGAGAGAGAGAATTGGTGTGCGAGACTCCAACCACTGCAAATGAACTATAGATGCATTCGCCACCTTGTGCATCTGGCTTACGTGGGTCCTGGGGAATCGAACCAAGGTCCTTAGGCTTTGCAGGCAAATGCCTTAACCACTAAGCAATCTCTCCAGGCCCCTCAATCTATTCTTTAAAACCATGCATCGGATATTCTCTGGGAAGGTTTTGTGGGCGGGGCAGGGGGGGTAGTGCTATGGATTAGTTCGCCATGCCTTATGAGCACTCTGCACCTAGTTACACCTCCAGTTCATTGTGTGTATGTGTGTGTGTGTGTGTGTGTGTGTGTGTGGTAGGGTCTCCTTGTATAACTCAGGCAGGCCTTCCACTTGCAATCCTCTAGCCTCAGCCTACTGATTATTGGGATTACAGGCCTACAACCAGCCCAGCTAGGGATATGTAACTCTTTATATAAGGACTGAACATCTAACATCAAAACTTGTGTGTTTTCCTACAGGACCCTCGCACTCAATCAGAGCACCTCTAAGAAGGATGCTTGACACATTGTGGTGGTCTGTACTAGATGCTCGCCATAAACTCATGTATTTTCAATGGCTGGTTTCCAGCTGATAGCAATTCAGGAGGTGAAGCCTTGCTGAAAGTGGTGTGCTGTTGGAAGTGGGCTGTGGAGTGTTGTAGCCAGCTCCCCTTTGCCTGAACTTGGCTCACTCTCCTGCTGCTATTTGTCACCTGCTGTGGCAAGGAGGTGATGTCCAGCCTCTGCTCTGCTGTCTTTCCCCTGCTTCCTCTAGCGACTGTAAGCCAAAATAAACAACTTTCCTCCAGGCAGCTGCTTCCGGTCAGTTGGGTGCTTTGTTCCAGCAACGTGAAGGGTAACTGCAACACACATCATAGAATCTTCTTACATTTTTGGCAAATGAATGAATGAATCAATACGGTTACAAATAGCAAGCAACTGGAAATTTATACTACACATGGTTCCTTGAATCCTATGTCTACCATACTATATTTTTTCATCCACAGAATCTACATTGAGAAGAAAAATTCCTTTTGAAATCTGAACTACCACGTGTATACTAAGTGTATACTTTAAGGTAAAATGAAATTCAAACCCTAGATCATTAGTTCTGCTTATTAAAAAAAAAAAAAAAAAGAGGAAATGAGGAGGACTGATGTTGGAAACAGGAATAACTTCAGAAAGAAAAAATTTAAAAGATGAAGAGGGACTTGATTATATAGGATTGGATGGTGAGAAGCTGGAATGTCCTTCTCTTTCCCAAGAGGCTTACTTTTTATCTCACTTTTTCACACTGTAAAATGTCAAACTGCAAAGTTAATTCTCCTCACTAAGGAAGGGATACTAAAGGTATTAATTAAGGATTGCTTGGCATCTTAATTTTATTCATCAGAGTGAAAACTTTTTAATAATTAAATAATTATATTTTACTTCTACATATTTATAGCATGATAGGCTGATAATTGATGCCAATTCTTCAGACTCCTACATACGAAAACTTGGGTGACTATTTCAAAGTCAGAGCTGTTCTGTCTGATATATTTGGTTTTATGCATTGTGATTTTATATCCTTACCAGGATAAGATCCTCTCTTGCAGAAAAAAGTGAATTCACTGTGAAGAATGATGTGGGCTTTACTCACACCTTTTTTATTCAGTATTGTCTCTTTCAGAGATTTATCTTGCTGTGTGTTTGTGTGTAATAGGGTGTGTGTGTGCATGGTGCGATGTGTTTGTGGTGCAGGGTGATGCCCTCTGTGCTCAGCTGCCCTGTGGTCTCCAGAGCAGAGCATCACTGGTGTCCTGCTCCACTCTCTTTTGCCAGGCTTCGTTTGGATCCAGATTCTCTTTACTGATCCCAGAGCTCTGGGGCTCTGACGATTCTCAGATCTCTGTTTCCCTGTAGGACTGGGATTACAGGCACATGTGGCCACACCAGCTGTTTCTGGAAATATGGAGATTTGAACTCTGGTCGTCTCAGAGCCCCTCAGTCCCTCAGGCTTGTGTAGAAAGCTCATTTAACCACTGAGCCATCTCTCCAGACCCTCAATGATTTATCTTACGCATGACAATAATATTTAGAATTCATTTTTTCAAAGTTTATGAATCTACTTATAGAAATTGAACAGTTTTTTACAAGAAATTCTAAGGGAAAAAAAGAACAAAATATTTTTTGAAACAATAATGAAAAATAATGAAAGACTTATGTTTAAATGTCCAAGAATTATGTGAAAATTCCTATTTTCTTATAGCTTAGGCATTTATCTGAAGCATTCATTGAGATATGGAAATTATTGCCTTCCTGAATAGTAAAGGCTGAGCATGTCATAAATTCTAGATTGCAAAACATAAGAGCCCCAGCACTCAGGAGGCTGAGGTAAGAGGATCACTGTGAGTTAGAGGCCAGCCTGGGGCTATAGAGTGAGTTTCTGGTCATCCTGGGCTACAGTGAGACCCTGGCTGGGAAAAAATATATATTATAATATATATATTATTTTATTTTCAGATTATATATATATATATATATATACATACATATATATATATATATACATACATATATATATATATATATATATATATATATACACACACACACACACACACACATATATATATATATATAAAATCTCACAGCAATCCTCCTACATCTGCCTCCCGAGTGCTGGGATTAAAGGAGTGCACTACCACGCCTGGCAACGTGAGCATTTTTAAAACAGTCATTATGTATATAATCTGAAAATAAAATTATAATACAACTTAAACAATTATATTTTCCAAACTTGCTATGCCTTTTGCCATTCATTTGGACTCCTCTGCTACTTTCAATAAATAACTGACTCTAATTCAGAGATAATATTTAAAAATCCAACTCCATAGAAAAGAAACAATGTTGAAAGCCATGGCGTTTCAAGCAAAACTTTAGTGCTTCAAACTATATCAAGAGTCGGTGATTGATTTTTAAAGTTGAATTTTGTGTTCTTATTAACAAAATGACAGCTTGGGTCTTCTATGTATGAGTAGAGAAAATGTATGTACTAAAGTATGTTGTCCCCTTGTCACTGTGATGGACAGAGACGACAATTAGTAGCAGTGTAACACAGAGAGTCTGGAGTTCTGTCTGTGAGGGCTTCGTGCCTTCCAGCGGTGGCAGCTGTTTTAAATTTAAGAGGACAGGCATGAGTTAGCAACATTTTGTAAGAAATAAACGAGCCTTCAGCGCACACCGATTGCTGGCGAATGCAGAGCAGGGTAATCATTCTTCAGCAAGAAATCAAGATAGCAACACCACCTGCAATGGTTAATTTTCAAAACAGAAAGCATGGCCATAGAACTGAGACATTTGCTGAAATTTCTCCATTATTCTGTCTTTTGCCTTTTTCACCCCTATCTTTTTTCCATTCAAGACTATCTCTAGCTTTGAATGATTTTCATAAGATCTGAGATTTTGATCCAAACAAAGCAAACCAGAATTCCCCATTGAGCTACAAAACATCAAATCCTTGAAGTGTCAAGTTTTATCTTAAACCAGTGTTTTAAGTAAATTCCCATTAACATTTGCTAGACATAATTTTCTTTATTTTATCTGTGTTTTATTTTTTTGGTGAAAATAGCTTGAGGTTTCTTTTTTTTTTCTTTTCTTTTTTTTTTTTTTTCCAGTTTCTTCGAGGTAGGGTCTTACTGCAGCCCAGGCCGACCTGGAATTCACTATGTAGTCTCAGGGTGGCTTTGAACTCATGGTGATCCTCCTATGTCTGCCTCCTGAGTGCTGGGATTAAAGGTGTGCACCACCATGCCCGGCAGCATGAACATTTTTAAAATAGTAAAATAAATATCAAAATAACAAAAAGTTTTGAAAAAGGCAAAAACTATACAGAAAACTGAATAGTCCCGAAGCCATGCTATAAAGGAGTTATAACACCCCGCTAACATTTGTACAGTTCATGTTTTTATCCTTTGGTTGACATTCCAGAGAGCAGGTGGAACAAACATCTCCTCTAAGTTAATTATTTGGAATTGTATTTTTATTTGTGTGTGTGGATGTGCATGTGGATGTGTATGTTGTGCGTATGTGTGTGTGTGTGTGTGCACGCATCAAGGTACAATGTGTGCAAGTGTGTGTTCCCCATCCTAGCTGGCCCTGCAGGCCCAGGACTCTCCTGGCTCCAGCTACAGGCGTTTGGGGATCAGAGACACTTTCGCCACTTTGTCTCTGGCTTTACGTGGCTTCTAGGGAATTGAACTCAGGCTGGCAGACTTCAAGAAATCATTTTTAATGACCAATCCATCTCCCCAGTCCAATCATTTAAAAATTTAAACTACCAACTTTCGAATATTTTAGATATCACATAATGGATGTATTTAAAATTTCTCTCTCTCTCTCTCTCTCTCTCTTTAATTCAGGGTCTCACTATGTAGTCCAGGCTGGCCTCACATTTGTGTTCGTTCTTTCTGCTTTAACCTCCCAAGTGCTGAGAATACACCAGACCACCACGCCTGGTTCTTTATACGTCTTCATGAACTCCATTAAAACAAAATTCCTTCAAGTTGCTATTTTAATTTCCTGAAATAGATTGTTGTGTTTGTCACCCACAAACAATATATATTGATTTCCTTCTTTTTAAATCATCATCCAGCCTGCAAGCACCCCACAGCACCTCTACCAACAATGTAAACTGGCAAATGAAGCAGCACATTCCAAAGTGACGCAGTGACGCAGTGACGCAGTGACGCAGTGACGCGTGGAGCTCCGCCCTCGGCTCCACAAGCAGTCAGAGGGCAGCCTTGCAACGAGCGGAACTTCAGTAATGGCCTAGTGACGCTCAGCTTCGTCAGCTTTTGAAGATTTGCGCTAATTAAAGAAGAGAAAATATCAATAATAATAATAATAATAAATACTGAAAAACAATAAGTCATTTGCACCTTATGCAGAAGATATTGTACATAACTCAAGACACTTTATTAAAACATTTTGTGTGTATATGCGTGTTTATATGTGTGCAAATGCATGTGTGGCAGGAAATATGTGTGCACACGAGTATGCCATTCCTCATCCTTCATCCAGCTTGTTTTGTTTTTCTTTAAACAGGCTGTCCCACCACCTTTGTTTTTTTTTTTTTTTTAAAGAAAATTTATTTATTTATTTATTTATTTGAAAAAGAGAAATAGGCAGAGAGAGAATGGGTGCGCCAGGGAATCCAGCCACTGCACATGCACCCCCTTGTGCATCTGGCTTATGTGGGCCCTGAAGAATCAAACCAGGATCCTTTGGCTTTGCAGGTAAATGCCTTAACTGCTAAACCATTCTTTCCATCCCACTCACCTCACCACCCTTTTTAACAGAGAGACAGAGAATGGGTGCATCAGGGCCTCCTGTCTCTGCAAATGAACTCTAGACACATGCACCACTTTGTCTATCTGGCTTTACGTGGGTACTGGGGAATAGAACCCAGGCTCTGTCAGGCATTAAAACTTCCTTCCTTCCTTCCTTCCTTCTTTTCTTTCTTTCTTTCTCTCATTTTTTTACATAAGTTCTGTGGATCAAACTTGAGTCCTCATCCTTGCAAGGCAGGCATTTTACTTACTAAGCTATTTCCTCAGACCCCCCAAAACATGTTTTTGCATTAAATTTTACCATTGCTTTGTTTTCCTTTTTACCTATGTGAGATACAGAGAGAATGATGGGCACAGCAGGGCCTCTAGATGCTGCAGATGAACTCTAGATACATGCACCACTTTATATCTGGCTTTAGAGTAGTACTGGAGAATCGAACCCAGGTCATCAGGCTTTACAAGCAAATAACTTTAATCGTGGAGCCATCTCTTCAGCCGATAAAATAGCCTTTTATTTTATTTATTTTTGTTTGTTTTTGGTGGTGCAGAGGAACAACCATTCTAAGCATGCAGTTTGCTACCATTGAGCCAACCCGCCCCCACTGCACTGGTTGACAACTCTTCACAACCCTGGAGACATCCTCACAAAGCTGTGCATCTGGGAGCTGCTGAAGGCCTGCTTTAGGTAGTATATAGAAGTTATATCATAACTCTTTTTAAAAATTTATTAATTTATTAGTGAGAAAGAAAGAATGGACATGCTAGGGACTGTAGCCACTACAAACAAATTCCAGATGCATGTGCCACCATGGGCATCTGGCTTATGTGGATTCTGGGGAATCGAATGTGGGTCCTTAAGTTTCACAGGCAAGTGCCTTAACCACTAAGCCATCTCTCCAGTCCCCCCACACAACTTTTCTTTCTTGCATTCTACAGTTGGTTTTATGAGAGTATCTTAGCTGATGTTCCCACACTTTTGAGTTTTGCAAGCAATCAGATCAATGTGTTTTCTTACTTGAAGTTTTATGCATTTTATGATAGCCCCAAAGAATTGATGGTACTTCTGTGTTCTGAACGACTTGCAGGTAAAGATATGGGGAAGAAACAGAGCTGCTTTCTCAAGCCTTTGGGCTACTACTAAAGCTAGTACCTTTGAAGTTGTTTCAAAATTCTCCTGAACAAATGAGTGAAAGAAAATCAACAAGAATGTGCATTTAATGGTGTTCCAGCAACATGGAATTCACAGCAAGGAATTTGGCAGGACAAACAAGACCAGTTACTTGTTGCTAAGCATCCAAAATCCTGTCCAGCGATCTATGAGGATTAAATGTAATTTATCAAAGTGCTGGATCCCATGGAACAATCCCAGAGGATGTTCCTTACCTTGTGACAATTTGAATGCTAATAACAAAATTCTGGAGTTCCGTCCTGAAGTTTGTTTGTTATCATGTCAAAAGGAACAGACCATCTGTGGTTGAGGAATGCGGGGACTTCATTTTCAGAACATCAAGGAAACTACCAATTACTTCAGGCTTTCAAAACTAATACTTTTCATTGGTGCTTGTCATATTTGGCTGATATTTTTGGAATTTTTAACATGGAACCTGAAAGTTTTAAGAGGAAAACGGTAAAATACTAACGTGCATTATGGATACTTCAGGTGGTCTTAACTAAAATTCATCTATAAGAAGAGCAAAGTGGTGGCAGAATTGTTCCCTTCTCTTTCTGACTTAAATTTGGAACATGTTCCCAAGAGGGAATATAAAATATCATCTAGTCTACTTGAAAGATAAATTCAGGCAATATTTTCCCGACATTGTTGCAGAAAATTCCATCGGGAAATTTGGCAGGATTTTATATTCACATTTTATACTTGTGCAACAATTGCCAAAAAGAGATTTGGAGACTCCGATATGATTAAGTTGTAACTTCCGGAAAATAATTTGCAAAGGTTTTGGATAAAACAGTTCTTGTTTCACCAGAGAACAAACCTTTCATGGCCGTTATCTAATTTTCCTTGTGAAAACTTTTTCCTTCATTTTTAACATTTCTGGCTGTAAAAATAAAGGAGCAAGATGGGATTGATGTTTGAAAACATGGCCTATGTTGTGTTACTATGTCAGTTTCTTAACTCTGACTTCCAAACAAAGCCCCATGACAGGCTCAAAGGGCACATAATTCCATGCCACTAAGGTGTAGAGTTTATGTGTGCCAGATATTTCATTGCTGTGACAAACGTATGAGAGGGACAGTTTAAAGGGAGAAGGATTTATTGCAGCTCATGATTTCAGAGGCTTCATGCCATGGTCGTTTGGTTCATTGATTCTGGGTATACATACAGTAAGGCATAACACCATGGTGGGGAACATGGGGTATAGCGAAGCTATTCATCTCCTGTGGGACAAAAAGTAGAAGGAGAACCAGATAAGGAGCCAGAACAGGGAATTCACTCCTAGGGACCTAATTGCTCCAACGAGGCCTCATCTCCTTCTAGCCCATTGCATTTGAACTCATCAATGAATTCATCCATTGCTGAAATGACTCCCCTTATTAATCGATCATGTCCCAGTGATTAGATATACCACCTGCAGACTAAGCCTTTAACTAATAAGCCCTGAGGTTGTGAGGGCCATTTCATATAGAACCATAACAACATGTCTCAGGATGCTAAATTTTCTAAAATAGAATTGCTTTTATTTATCTTATTTGTGATGTGTAACTTATTCTATAATCTCAATTGGAGACCAAGGGAATGAAGGTTTGGAAGAATGATTCTTTGATTTTTTTTTTTTTTTTTTTGAGAAAGCACAAGAGAGAGAGAGAAAGAATAAAGAATTGGCATGCCAGGGTGTCAGTCACTGCAATCACACTCCAGACACTTGTGCCACCTAGTAGGCATGTGCGACCTTGCACTTGCCTCATCTTTGTGTGTCTGGCTTACATGGGATCTGGAGAGAGATTGAACATGGGCACTAAGGCTTCACAGGCAAGCGCCTAAACCTCTAAGCCGTCTCTCCAGGCCCCTTTGCTCATCTTGTAATTGCTTTTGGGAATGAACCCTTTTCTGTACCAATGTGGTGCTGATTGTAGTTCTCTGTATACACCGTGTGCTAAATTTATGCTGTGTGTCTTTTCAGAGAACTGCCTTCTTCCCTGAAACACACTTTTTGACAGCTTCTTAGCTGAACTCTTTCTCCTTGTGAATGTGACTTACGTGGGTCCCATGGAATCAAACCTGGGTCCTTTGGCTTTGCAGGCAAATGCCTTAACTGCTAAGCCATCTCTCTAGCCCTCAAAAATAATTTTTAATTTTAAAATCACAGAGTTTGAACATAAAGGGTAAACAAAAAAAGGCCGAGGATAGATCAACAGGCCACCACAGCATTGGAAGAATAAGAAAGGGAAGAAGGACGTTCGAGAAAGAACAGAGCAAGTGTTGTTTGCTGTGAAGCTGAGGAAGCGAAGCCAGAGAGGTCATTCATCATCATTATTCTTGGGCTCTTTGCTCAATACATTTGTTTTTATTAATAAGAGGACATGAGAGGTAAGTTAATGCCTATTAAGATATCTCGTCAGCCTCCTGGTACATGTATGTTCAAGAGTTAAAATCCCCTGACAAATAATCCCATCTGAAGAAAGAGATTCACATCTGCTTTACGTTAACCTTTCTACACAGGAAAACAGTCCCGATGCCTTTGCCCAGTTTTCAAACTTGGAATTGTCTTTCATGGAACTGAAAAGCCCTCACACACATTGAGATTAATCTCGTGGTGTTGAAACTTCTGGAAACCTGACTTGGAATTTCCTCCTTAGATTGGAAATCCACACAAGAAAGACATGTAATTAGGAGACAAGTTCAGGGAGATGTTTATGAGTTTTAGAAATCCAAGATGTACAATTAAAGGATAGCCTTACTAGTTTGGGCTAATGACCATTTCTGGTGCTGGTTGCTTGGTTGCAATTTGTATTTTTAAACCTTGCTGGAAGCTGTATGATTGTAATGACCCCTACAGAAAAATAAGTTGGCAGTGCGTTGCAACATCCACAAAATAACCTAGTTCTGTGTATTTTGGAGTCTAATTTGAAAATCATGAAGTGAGAAGAAATATTATGTACATAAAAGGTTTTGTGTTACCTATTAACAAAATGCTGTGTACCTGGACTGGGTTATATTTTTAAAAATATTTTATTTATTTATTTGACAGAGAGAAAGAGGGAGAGAGAGAAATGAATAGGCACATCAGGGTCTCCAGGCACTGCAAATGAACTCCAGATGCATGTGCCACCTTGTGCATCTGGCTTTACATGGGCACTGGGGAATTGAACCTGGGTCCTTTGTCTTTGCTGGCAAGCACCTTAACCACTAAGCCATCTCTCCAGCCCTAGACTGGGTTTTATTTTTTATTTATTTATTTATTTATTTATTTTGGTTTTTCGAGGCAAGGTCTCACTCTAGCCCAGGCTGACCTGGAATTCACTATGGAGTCTCAGGGTGGCCTCGAACTCACAGCGATCCTCCTACCTCTGCCTCCCGAGTGCTGGGATTAAAGGCGTGCGCCACCACGCCCGGCTTAGACTGGGTTTTAACTCGGTACACTATCACAGGTCGGTATCCTGTGAGACTGGGGTTCTTAAGTGTGTGGTTTAGTGAAATGGTGCTCTAGGCAAAACCTACCAGGGATGTATGGGGCAGAGGAAGAAGCTGGAGGAGTAGGTAGATGGCCCCGCAGTTAAATGTCACCTGAGCTGTGGGGAGATCTGGAGTGGAGACATCTCCCCAACCTTGTCCCAGCTTGAAGGAAGGGGTCTGGTTTCTTGCATAGTAACAGTCACTGGCTAGAGGTCACCCTGGGGGACACATATAATCTTCCCTGCATTGCTTTTTCTTTCTTTCTTTCTTTTTCTTTTCTTTCTTTCTTTTTTTTTTTTTTTTGGTGGGGTCTTGCTCTAGCTCAGGCTGACCTGGAATTCACTATGTAGTCTCTGGGTGGCCTCGGACTCATGGCGATCCTCCTACCTCTGCCTCCTGAGTGCTGTGAATAAAGGCGTGTGCCACCATACCCAGCTTCTTCCCTGCATTTCTAAATGAGGCCGTGCATGGTCACTCCAGTGTGGGTTTCAGCCCATAGCATCTGGGGAATGAAGGCACTGGCCTAGAAAGGGGACATGAATAGTGGCCCTCTTCTGTCCGGGTAGAGGATAAGATGTGTGCGGAATGAAGTCTGCACCTAAGTCTAGCATCCACCTAGGATGGATCTTCTGGACAAGAGACATGGGTTTAGTTCTGTTTTCTTCTGTGACCAGGGTGTCTGTGGGAAGTTCTTTCAGGAGAAGCCACTAAACTCTTTTCTCTAACAACTCCTCATCCCTTCCCTCCATGACACCTTCTACCACTCTGGCCAGATATGAATAGCTGAAGAGACTGTCAAGAACAAAAAACAGAATGCTGCCTGGGTGGAATCTGGTTCTAGTTACAAAGTTGGGAAATATGTCTGTTTTTCTGGTTAGCACTACCCTGGTGTTTCACAGTAACAGAATGGGTGAGTCAGAAACAAGTCTTTTCTCCTGCAGGCTCTGGCTCAGGCTTGGGAGTGTGTGACTTTTAATTTAAAAAATATGGTCCTCTGTACAAGACTTTGAGTGACACTGGTACTGCAGAATTAGAGTAGTCTTGTGTTTGATCTTATTAGTTTTAGTTTCCATTTTTAATTTTTTTTTGTTTATTTTACCCCAGAGAATTTTAAAGAGAAATTGGAAGGAGACTCAAAGCTATCATTAAGGACAGTGTTAGACTAGGAATAAAAAAAGCAGTTATCCATTTGAGAACTTAATTTTTTTGAGAATTCTTTTAAATGCATATTTTTTGTAAAGACTTACTGTGTAAGCCAGATATTCTTATTTCTGAATTTACTTTAGAAATAAGCATTATATTCTTATCTTCAAATATATTTTGGAAATAAATGATAAGTATGTAAATGTAAAAGTAATAAATAAAAAATATTGAGGCTTTTCTACCTGAATCCTCAAAAGTATTCAAGAGATAAGGAGAAATAAATGAGACTTGAGGAGCCTGCATGGACAAAGAAATTCAAAATTTAGGTGGCTCACAAGAGGTCAGTGAGAACTTTTAACACTCAATATTGGTGACTTGGAGTATGGTTCCACTTTTCTCTGAGTCACAATTTCCTCAGTTATATAATGTGAACACTGTTTCTCTACTTTTTAGGGCAACATGGTGGTGGAGAAGGACCACAATCATCCCACAGGCTTGGAGTCAGAATGCCTGGCTTTCCATGTTGACTTCACTGTGGACCAGGCCTGTGACCTTGGGCACATTAGCCCCTTAGTGCCTCTGTTTCCTGTCCTGAAAAATGAATCTATCATGACTACTTATCTTTCTGAGGATGATTTGGGGATTAATGAGTAAATACTGCTGAACAGCTTAGAAAAATGTCTGGCACACAGCATTTAACTAACATTGGCTACTCATCTCTTAGATATTTGTTGTGATTTTAGATTAAATAATATATGTAAAGAATAAGTGTATAATAAATTCCATAACAACATATATATATATGTATATATATATATATATATACATATGTATGTATACATATTATAGTAAAGTGTATATTCCATTTGCCAATTAAGGTTTTGTTATATTTATTTGATGTGAACATTTTGGGAAAATATATTACACATAACAAGACAATGGAAGCCTTATATGTGACCTCTCCAAATAAAAATCAAAGTAAGCTCTCAAAAGTCACTGTAAGCTTCTCTTTCATCATTTACTTTTCAAGGAATATAAAGTGTTCTTTTATCTTAAGCATGGCATGTCATACTAACAATACTGAAAAAAGGACAGTCATTAAGAAACAGATTTTGAATAAAATTAGCCCATGAGAAAAGGGGGGGGGGACAGACAAAGAGGACAAAGACTCGGAGAGACGGGGTCAGAGTCTGTAAGAACATACAGCTTATACAGTGCTTTAGAAACACAGTACAGATATTACTGTCATTTACATCTTAAATGTCCCAAGAAGGTCCAAGTGTTTAAAGGTTTGATACCCAGAGTAGCATAGTTGGGAAGTGTTCAACCTTTAAGAGATGGAGATTAATGGGAGGGATTTAGGTTATTGGAGGATTATGGGCTGCTGGTTTCTTTCTCTCATTCATTCTCTTTCTGGCTATAAGGTAAGCAGCTCGCTCACAAACACTCCTGCCATGGTGTTCTGCCTCCATCACAGACCCAAAAGCAACGGGGCCAATTGGTCAATTGATATATTAAAACACCCAAAACTGTGAGCCCAGATAAAACTTATCTCTTCATAAATTGAGTATCTCAGGTATACGTTATGGTCATGGAAAGCTCGGTCACACATACATGCAGCTCAGAGAACAGAAGTCAAATTGCTGTCATCAGTCAATCATAGAAACCAGCCAGCCCTGGATCAAAGCTACTGAGGATGGCAGTTTACTAGAACTCACCCTCTCATTTCCAAACAAAGGAGAGGCTGGGTTTTCTTTTCAGAAGTTACAAGACTAAACAATAACAAAGACAATGTAGGTATAATGAAATATGTTTCCAACTTAATGATGATGACGATGCAGACATACCTGCTTTTGAAACTGCAAAAAAAGAGTGAAAGCACCAGAAAGTATGCACATGCATGTACACACACACACACACACACACACACACACACGATTAATTGCTTTAGTAACTGAATTTAGGAAGAAATGAGGTTGGAGCAAGCCACTGTAAACTATGCAGCTTATGTAACCAGAGCAGAAGAAAAACAAGATTGGTTCCCATAACAATAACCTCAAGAGCCCAGTTAGGCAGCCCAGCACTGCTAGAAAATGCCACCGTGGAACAACGGAGGTATCATGCTGGAACGCGTTCGGGAGCACAGAGCCGGGGTAAGGGGCTGTGGTCTACAAAGAAGGTGGGTGCCAGCAGCATGCTATTGGCCACCAGGTGAGAGCCACCAAGACTGAACTTGACTTCCCTGTGGCACCCTAGAAGACAGAGGCGTTTATTTTCTTAACAGTGTCCAATGTTGGAATCAAACTGTTTTCTTTTCCCTAGCTGATGGAAGCCATATTCTGCTTCTGCTGTTACAGAGTCTTTTACCTAGGAAAAGATAATTGTTTAGTCTCAGCAACCATATTCCCTATTGAGCATTTATGTATGAGTTAAGTTGCATTTTAGGTTATCTAATGTGATCAAAATGTGTTTGAACAATTAGAGAGTCACTTATTTAAAAGCATTTTGTTTTTGGCTAAAGGAGAGTAACAATTTGAATTAAATTTTTGGAACTGAGATATGAACAAATTAATCAGGTAGATATGGTAGGATGAGAAACATTTCATAATGTGAACATTTAATAATGGCAGTCACCGTTTAAGTACATTATATGGATTAAGCCACTATATTGTTATATACTATAACAATCATTTTTAAAAATTATTTATTTATTTGAGACAGGAGGGAGAGAGAATGAGAATGGGCATACCAGAATGTCTCACTGCTGCAAATGAACTCCAGACATATGCACCACTTTATGCATCTGGCTTTACATGGGTATTGGGGAATCGAACCTAGGCCATCAGGTTTTGCAAATGCCTGTAACCAATGAACAATCCCTCTGGCTTTATAGGCATCCTTTTAAAATAGATTTTTTTTAGCACCCTACATTTACAGATGAAGAAACTGAGGCATGGGAAGGTCCACCTGCTGCAGGTATTTAAAGTGGTGGTCTGGGCTTTAAACCCAGTCTTGCAGCTCCCAAGGCTCGCATGGACTTGCTTAATGGAGTAGCCATTCCAGCCAGTCCCTCTGAGGTTACATGGGCTGCCTGGGTGATGCCCATTCGCTTGTGAGCTCACAGTGAATCCCTGAATAACATGGACAACCTCTCACAGGCACAGGCATGTTCAGAGTGACCAGCTGCAAGAACATTTTTTTGTAACCCGAAGTGGAAAGGACGGGATTCATGCTGAGAAATGAAACAGAAATGCAGTTTCCCTGTGGAATGCCAGGTGGACCATAGTTGACTATCTCTTTTGTGTCACAAATGCCAGCCCTGATGAACAGGTGGCCTCTAATCTGTGAGGAACAAAAAAGTTGATGTTAGAAGTGACAATCTTGTGCTGGAGAGATGGCTTAGCAGTTAAGGCACTTGCGTGCAAAGCCAAAGGACCCAGGTTCAATTCCCCAGGACCCATATAAGCCAGATGCACAAGGTGGCATATGCATCTGGAGTTTGCAGTGGCTGGAGGCCCTGGTGTCCATTGTCTTTCTCTCTCTCAAATAAATAAATAAAAATAAAATATTTTTTAAAAGTGACAGGGCTAGAGAGATGGCTTAGCAGTTACTGCGTTTGCCTCTGAAGCCTAAGAATTTGTGTTCGAATCTACAGGTCACATGTGAGCCAAGACACACAGTGTGATGCAAGCACACAATATTGCACATGCGCATAGGGGGCACGTATGTCTGGAGTTTGCAGCTGCTGAATGCCCTGGTGGACCCATTCTTTCTCTCTTTTTCTCTCTGCCTCTCCCTTTCTCTAAAATAAATAATAATAATAATAATAATAATAATAATAATTTTTTTAAAAGTAATGATCTTTCTCTCTTGACATTGCTTGAGACATTTAGGCCCCATCTTTAGCATTGTTCCAATTTTCTTCTCTCCTGAGCAGGTGGGGGACATAGAGTGAAGTAAATACCAAAATAAAATAAGAAGCGGGTCTACAGAGATGGGGGGTGTCCAAGAAGACGAGCCACGGGATTCTGGGAGGTGGACCTGGGGGGGGCTCCCCAGAATGCCAGACATCAGGACATGCACCAGCCCCGCTCCACTTACATGGTCATGAGGAGGGCACAGACAGGCAGGGAGACTTTGTGCTTAACACCCATGGGTCTGTTTGTTCTTTCTACCCTCAGCCTGTTTCCAACTTCAAGGGGATTAAAGGTTGTGGCTTACTTAAGGAGTCAGAGAGTGGGAGGGAATTATGGCTGATCTAAGGCTTAGGAGCCAGAGAGAGAAGGAAACTTTGATCCCAAGAAACAGGTGGGGGCAGTGGGAATCAAAGCAATGGGACAAATCCAAGAATTCTTGGAAGAAAAGGAATTAATTGATCCAATGCAGAGAGCAGCCCCAGGGCAGAGCAGGGAGGCCGTGTGGAGGGTAAGCCCCTTCTGCGACCCTGCCCCCACACTCAGGGTAGCCCTTGCTTTGAGATCTGCCCCATAAGTACCTGGAGTGAGGGGTCCCTACTGCATAGTCTAAGAAATAGGGGGATGCCCTGAGCCTCTAGACTCCAAAGAGTTTGAGGACAAGTGAATCTGAATCCCAGGCTAGCACTGGAAGGTATTCCCTCCCTCCCCACGAATATCACTGTGTATACATCCAGTGTTTCACGTAGAAACAACCATTTGGGGTGCCAATGATAGCTCTGTGTGACTAAATGGTAAAGCCATGGGAAAAACACAGAATGCAACAGGAAAGACTGGAGCTCTGGCTCCTGGGAGGTCACCCTTAAGCCATGGGGAATGATGATACCGGGGATCCAGGCCTAGGCCTCAGGACGTCTGTGCTCACTAGAACTGGAGACAGGAAGGATTCAGGAACAGTCTCTAAAGCAGAGGCAGGCATTTCAAATAATGAGGATTCACGGAGTGGTGGGGTTTAGGTGAGCGGATCTCCTCCATCCCAGGACAAGCACCAGCACCACCTACTTAAACAGATTCCTGGGTTCCTTTTAGACAAATAACTAAAGATTTCTGGAGGTATGGCCCAAGAATCTGCACTCTTACAGAGCACCCCAAACATCTACTTTCTTCTCTATATCAGTGTTGGAGAACCACCAGTAGCTTAGGTTTTATTGCTTATTATCTACAACTTTGTATTTCTTTAATTTATTTTTATTAGATATTGACATATTTAGCATGTAAACAGCACATATTGGTGCCATCCTTTCCCTCCTCCCTGCCTCTTTCCTGAGGAGGCCTTCCACAAGAATAATGATCCGGGCATTCTCACAAACTATGGAGACCAAGCCAACTATAGCAGTTCTTTTTTTTTTTTTTTTTTTTTTTTTTATTTTTCAATACATTTTTTTTTCTCCATTTTTATTAATATTTTCCATGATAACAAAAAAAATCCCATGGTATTACCCTCCCCCCTTTCCCCTTTGAAATTCCATTCTCCATCATATCCCCTCCCCATCTCAATCTTTCTACTTACATATATACAATACCAACCTAATAAAAGCCCTCCTCCCTTTCTTTCTCTTCCCTTTCTATCTCCTTTTTTAACTTACTGGCCTCTGCTACTGAGTTTTTTCCTTCTCACACAGAAGCCCAATCATCTCTAGCTAAGATCCACATATGAGGGAGAACATGTGGCGCTTGGCTTTCTGGGCCTGGGTTACCTCACTTAGTATAATTCTTTCCAGATCCATCCACTTTTCTGCAAATTTCATAACTTCATTTCTCTTTACTGCTGAGTAAAACTCCATTGTATAAATGTGCCACATCTTCATTATCCACTCATCAGTTGAGGGACATCTAGGCTGGTTCCATTTCCCAGCTATTATAAATTGAGCAGCAATAAACATGGTTGAGCAAGTATCTCTAAGGTAATGAGATGAGTCCTTAGGATATATGCCTAGGAGAGCTATAGCTGGGTCATATGGTAGATCAATCTTTAGCTGTTTTAGGAACCTCCACACTGATTTCCACAATGGCTGGACCAGATTGCATTCCCACCAACAATGTAGAAGGGTTCCTCTTTTTCCACATCCCCGCCAACATTTATGATCATTTGTTTTCATGATGGTAGCCAATCTGACAGGAGTGAGATGGAATCTCAATGTAGTCTTAATCTGCATTTCCCTGATGACTAGGGATGTAGAACATTTTTTTAGATGCGTATATGCCATTCGTATTTCTTCCTTTGAGAATTCTCTATTTAGCTCCATTTCCCATTTTTTGATTGGTTTGTTTGATTCCTTATTATTTAACTTCTTGAGTTCTTTGTATATCTTAGATATTAATCCTCTATCAGATGTATAGCTGGTGAAGATTTTTTCCCATTCTGTAGGTTGCCTCTTTGCTTTCTTCACCGTGTCCTTTGCAGTGCAGAATCTTTGTATTTTCATGAGGTCCCAGTGGTTAATCTGTAGTTTTATTGCCTGAGCAATTGGGGTTGTATTCAGAAAGTCTTTGCCAAGACCAATATGTTGAAGGGTTTCCCCTACTTTTTCCTCTAGCAGTTTCAGAGTTTCAGGTCTGATGTTAAGGTCCTTAATCCATTTGGACTTAATTCTTGTGCACGGAGAAAGAGAAGAATCTATTTTCATCCTTCTACAGATATATATCCAGTTTTCCCAACACCATTTGCTGAAGAGGCTGTCTTTTCTCCAATGAGTATTTTTGGCATTTTTATCAAATATCAGGTGGCTATAACTACATGGGGTTACATTTGGGTCCTCTATTCTGTTCCATTGATCTACGAGTCTGCTTTTGTGCCAGTACCATGCTGTTTTTGTTACTATGGCTCTGTAGTATAGGTTAAAATCAGGTATGGTGATACCACCAGCCTTATTTTTGTTGCTCAGTATTATTTTAGATATTCGAGGTTTTTTGTGATTCCAAATGAATTTTTGGATTGTTTTTTCTATTTCCGTGAAGAATGCCTTTGGAATTTTGATGGGGATTGCGTTAAATGTGTAGATTGCTTTTGGTAAGATTGCCATTTTCACAATATTGATTCTTCCAATCCAGGAACAAGGGATGTTTTTCCACTTCCTAGTGTCTTCTGCAATTTCTCGCTTGAGTGTTTTAAAGTTCTCATTGTATAGATTCTTTACTTCCTTAGTAAGGTTTATTCCAAGGTACTTTATTTTTTTTGATGCAATTGTGAATGGGAGTGATTCTCTGATCTCATCCTCTGTGTGTTTGTTGTTAGCATATATGAAGGCTACTGATTTCTGTGTATTTATTTTGTATCCTGCTACATGACTGTAGGTTTTTATCAGCTCTAACAGTTTGCTAGTAGAGTCTTTAGGGTCCTTTATATATAGAATCATGTCATCTGCAAATAATGATAACTTGACCTCTTCCTTTCCGATTTGTATCCCTTTTATGCATGTCTCTTGCCTTATTGCTATGGCTAAGACTTCCAGAACTATATTAAATAAAAGTGGGGACAGTGGACACCCTTGTCTTGTTCCTGATTTTAGTGGAAAAGCATCCAGTTTTTCCCCATTTAGTAATATGTTGGCTGTAGGCTTATCATAAATAGCCTTTATTATATTGAGATATGTTCCTTCTATTCCCAGTCTCTGTAGGACTTTTATCATGAAGGGATGTTGGATTTTGTCGAATGCTTTCTCTGCGTCTAATGAGATGATCATGTGATTTTTGTCCTTCAACCCATTTATATAATGTATAACATTTATAGATTTGCGTATGTTGAACCATCCCTGCATCTCTGGGATAAAGCCTACTTGGTCAGGGTGAATGATCTTTCTAATGTATTCTTGTATTCTGTTTGCCAATATTTTGTTGAGAATTTTTGCATCTATGTTCATGAGGGAGATTGGTCTGTGATTTTCCTTTTTTGTTCTATCTTTGCCTGGTTTTGGTATCAGAGTGATGCTGGCTTCATAGAAGGAGTTTGGTAGAATTCCTTCTTTTTCTATTTCATGGAAAAGCTTAAGAAGCAATGGTGTTAGCTCTTCCCTGAAGGTCTGGTAAAATTCAGCAGTGAATCCATCTGGGCCTGGGCTTTTTTTAGTTGGGAGATTTTTGATAACTGTTAGGATCTCCATGCTTGTTATAGGTCTATTTAAGTGATTAATCTCATCTTGATTTAATTTAGGTAGGTCATATAAATCAAGGAAATCATCCATTTCTTTCAGATTTTCATACTTTGTGGAGTATATGTTTTTATAATATGTCCCTATGATTTTTTGAATTTCTCTGGCATCTGTCGTGATGTTACCTTTTTCATCTCTAATTTTATTAATTTGTGTCTCTTCTCTCTTTCTTTTGGTCAGATTTGCTAAGGGTTTATCAATCTTGTTTATCCTTTCAAAGAACCAGCTCTTTGTTTCATTAATTCTTTGTATTGTTTTTTTGGTTTCTATTTCATTAATTTCTGCCCTAATCTTTATTATTTCTTCCCGTCTACTGATTTTTGGTTTGCCTTGTTCTTCTTTTTCCAAGGCTTTAAGGTGAAGCATTAGGTCATTTATTTGCGACCTTTCTAATTTCTTAATATAGGCACTTAAAGCTATAAATTTACCTCTTAGAACTGCCTTCATTGTGTCCCAGAGATTTTGGTATGTTGTGTTCTCATTATTGTTTGACTCTATAAATTTTTTGATTTCCTTCTTGATTTCTTCATTGACCCATTCATCATTTAGTAATGTATTGTTTAGTTTCCATGATTTTGTGTATGCTCTATATCCTTTCTTGCTATTGATTTGTAGTTTGATTCCATTGTGGTCAGATAGAATGCAAGGAATTATTTCAATTTTCCTGAATTTGTTAAGATTTGCTTTGTGTCCTAATATATGGTCTATTTTAGAGAATGATCCATGTGCTGCTGAAAAGAATGTATATTCTGCAGCATTTGGATGAAATGTCCTGTATATGTCTGTTAGGTCCATTCCTTCTATGACCTCGTTTAGTCCAGATGCCTCTCTGTTTATTTTTTCCCGGGATGACCTGTCAATTGATGAGAGTGGGGTGTTAAAGTCACCAACTACCACTGTGTTTGGTGTTATCTGTGACCTTAGTTCTAACAGTGTTTGTTTGATGAATTTGGGAGCCCCCATGTTAGGTGCATATATGTTTAGGATTGTAATGTCCTCCTGTTGGAGTGTGCCCTTAATCAATATAAAGTGACCTTCCTTATCTTTCTTGACTAATGTTGGAGTGAAGTCTGCCTTGTCAGCTATTAGGATAGCAACCCCTGCTTGCTTTCTGGGTCCATTTGCTTGAAACACCGTTTTCCAACCTTTCACCCTAAGATAATGTCCATCCTTTGTAGAAAGGTGAGTTTCTTGGAGACAACAAATTGTAGGGTCCTGCTTTTTAACCCAGTCTGCAAATCTATGTCTTTTGGTTGGAGCATTGAGGCCATTGATATTAAGAGATATTATTGAAAGATGTGTATTTATGCTTGCCATTTTTTTTTTTTTGTGGTTCTGGTTCTACCTTTGCTCTCTTATATTAACTAGTATTTGAGTGTTGTTTGCTGTTTTCCAGGTTCCTTATATGTGTGTTTTTCTTTCTCTTCGGCATGGAGGATTCTTTCAAGTATTTTGTGTAGAGCTGGTTTTGTCTTCAAATACTCCTTTAGCCTGCTTTTGTCATGGAATGTCCTTATTTCTCCATCTATTTGAATGGATAGTTTTGCAGGATAAAGTAGTCTTGGTTGACAGTTGTTATCTTTCAGAGTTTGGAATACTTCACTCCAAGCCCTTCTGGCTTTGAAAGTTTGTGTTGAGTAATCTGCTGTGATCCTGATGGGCTTGCCTTTGTAGGTAACTTGATTTTTCTCTCTAACTGCTTTCAATATTTTTTCTTTGGATTGTGTGTTTGGTAGTTTGATTATAATATGGCGAGGAGAGGTTCTTTCCAGGTTTTGTCTGGCTGGTGTTCTAAATGCTTCCTGTATCTGCATTGGCACCTCTTTCCCAATTTGGGGGAAGTTTTCTTCTATGATTTTGTTGAAGATGCCTACTATACCTTTGGATTGAAATTCTTCTCCTTCTACTATACCCTGAATTCTTATATTTGATCTTTTCATAGTGTCCCGAATATCTTGAAATTCCCATTCATACTTTTCTATTAGTTTGTCTTTCTCTTTGTTGGATTGTATTAGATCTGCCATCTGGTCTTCTAGCTTAGATATTCTGTCCTCTCCTTCATCCATTCTACTGGTGAGATTTTCTACAGAGTTTTTTATTTCATTAACTGTGTTCTTCATTGCTAGTAATTCTGACTGGTTTTTCTTCATTATTTCTATTTCCTTATTTATGTCTTGTATTGATTTCTTTATTTCGTTAAATTGGTGTCCTGTATCTTCTCTGATTCCTTTGATTTCTTCTTTGAGTTCATTGAACATATTTACAATCATTCTTTTGAAATCTTTCTCAGGCATTTTCTCTAACTCGTTTTCACTAGAGGTCATTTCTGAAGCATTGATGCTTTTTGGTGGATTTATATTGCCTTGGTTTTTGGTGTTTCTTGTGTTATAATGTATATATTTTTGCATCTTGGATTAAGTTACTGCTTAGATTTTCCAGTTAGCTGGGTATCCTTTGCTGTATCTATTGATCTGATATTGTATATCTTCTATGTAGGAGATTAAGATGTTAGGTGTGGCTCTTACCACTCTCAGAGTATCTAGACACGTGGTCCTAGGGGTTAAGTTTGCCTGCTATGGGGGTATTCAAATAGGTTGAGTGGAATAAAATACAGGTATATTCTAAAATTTAACTAAACCCTATACACATTCAGTCAAGAACAGCACCGAGCATTTATGCAAGATTAGGTATTATAAAAACCAGATCCTCTATCAACAAAGAAGTTAAGATTTCTGGTCTGTTGAGGGATCCAAGTCAGCTTGTGACTAGGTGAGACCCTTCCCTGGTTCAATCCCAGTTACCTCTTTGGATGCTTTTGGTCTCAGTCAAGTTGCTGGCTGGGATGTTGGGCCGCTGTTCTGCTTTCTGGAACTGGGTACTGGCTTTTCCTGTGGGGCAAACCAAGCCTGGCAACTGTGGCCCTGCAGATTGGCGCCCCTGATGCTGGATCCCCGCTGCTGCCGCTGGAGCTGCCGCTGCTGGGACCACTGCTGCTGGATCCGCCACTGGAGATGCCGCTGCTGGGTCTGCCCCCGCTGATCCGCTGGAGCTGCCGCTGCTGGGTCCTCCGCCTCTGATCCGCTGGTGCTGCCGCTGCGGGATCCACCTCTGCCGCTGAAGCCGCTGGAGCCTCCGCTGCTGGATTCGCTGCCCTGAAGCCGCTGTGGCCAGTACCGGAGCAGCTGATGGTGTTTTTGGGGCTGGAGTCACGGCTTCCACCGCCGCTTCCGGCTTCCACCGCCGCTTCCGCTGCCGGGGTCTGAGCTGCCGCTGTTGGATCCCGAGTCGCCACTGCCCGAGCCCGTGATGCAGCTGCCAGTGCCCGTGCTGCCGCTGCCAGAGTCTGAATCTCTGCTACCGGGTCCCGAGGTGCCGCTGCCGGAGCCCAAGTCGCCGCTACCGGGTCCCGAGCTGCCGCTGCCGGAACCCGAGCTGCCGCTACCTGGTCCCGAGCTGCCGCTGCCGGAGCTGCTTCGGCCTGCCCGTGTGGGCTCTGGATATCTCCTACTTCTCCGCTGCTGTTTTAATCTCTTATACACCTCCCTTGTGTATTTTGCTGGGTTTTCTTTGGCTTTTTCTCCCCTAGGCTGCTTAGGCGTGGTTCCTATGCCGCCATCTTGACCGGAAGTCCTATAGCAGTTCTAATATAACACACACATTACAAATGCAAAGGGCCCAGTGCCTCTAATCACTTTGTGCTGCACAATAACCAGGTATAAATGCAGCTCTGTTTACCTAAATGATTGCATTCGTGTACTTTAAAATAATTTCAGCCTGGGATTTTGATGGCCAGAAGAGAGAGAGAGGCAGGAGCCAGGAGGGTGCTGTAAGGACAAGCTGAAAACCACAGCTCCTCCCAGGCCTGGGATGGGGTGGCAGGCGATGCTGCGGCTTCCTGCAGCTGAGCTCCTGGAGAAAGGAGATGTCATGGCTAATGTCTTCCATTCCTGGTTAGCAGGTGGAGCCAGCACTGGTCTGGTCTTGGCTTTCCTGTTACATGTGGGTGTTCTCTTGAAAGCCCTCGCTTCCTGATTCCTTTCCAGAAGCCCAGCACACTCATCATGGAACTTACAAAGTCCCAGCAATGCTCTTCCCGTGACCTGCTTGGAACGGCAGGGACAGATGGGTCAGTCTACTGTTCAGATTCCATTCTAGGAACAAAGAGCAGGAAGCTAATAGTTCAGACCTCCCACTTGGCTGTGAAAAATAAGATGACTTACCTGGGCTCATAGGACGTGGGCAGGGCAACCCTGCACCTTGAACTCAGGTCTCCTTACTCTGATGTCGCACAGTTCTTTTTCATCCCTTGTGTGCATTAGTGGAGCTCTGGCTGGATAGAAGGTGAGCAGATGACTTAGAGGACACAAGGCCAGGACCACTGGGCCCAGGGGACAACTTCCTGCTCTTTCTCACTCCCCAGTCACCACACAACACATGTTAAGGAACACACCAGTTTTGGCATATTTCAACAATAATTCACTTAGAATTAGTTTGTTGGCATAATCCTTTTGGTATGTTTGTTCTTTTTTAAATTTTATTTTTATTTATTAGAGAGAGAGAGAGAATGGGCAAGCCACTGCAAATGAACTGTAGACACAGGCACTGCCATGTACATCTGGCTTCTGTGAGATCTGGGGAATTAAACCTGGGTCTTTAGGCTTCGCAAGCAAGCGCCTTAACCATTAAGCCATCTCTCCAGCCCATATGTTTGTTTTTGATACAAGGTCTCGCTATGCAGCCCAGGCTGGCCTTGAACTCACAGTCCTTCTGTTGGGATTCCAGGCATGGAATCTGCTTGAGTGGCAGGGTCTTAAGCACTTGTTTGATTCAATAACTATCTTTTACTCTATTATTTCATGTAGCCATGTTAAAGATCACTTTCCTGACTCCCATTTGTTTTTAGCAAACATTTTTACCTTATTACTGTGGCTAAGAGAGGCAAAATTAAATTCCAACACTGCTTGCAGAAACTTTAAAGGCTGAGGTAATGTAGTCATAGAAATAAGGTCATATTTCTTATGACAGAAGGGACAACACCTAGGCCAGCCCCAGTTCAGTTTCTATGAGCCCACGTAACTGGAAAGGGCCACAGCATACTTAGTCTTCCCATCAGAACTGTGCTCGCAGACAAGTTCATGGGCTGGGCAGGAGCACCTGCAGTCCACCAGCACATTTTCACTTAAGAAGTACAAAAATTTCCCATCAGACTCTGTAGAGAAGTTGGGAAGGGGATTAACCAAAGTCTAGTTACTTCTCTACCCGGGAGTCAAGCAACATAGGAAACCACAGCCCATCTTTTCAAAGGCATGTATCTACTTAGAGATGACCTTCCTGCCATCAGGACTGGGCGGGTACGAAGATGGCCAGCTCTCATTGTCACAGGTCGCTTACAACAATTTATCTCCAGCCTGAAATGCTCCCAGAAGACGTGAGGTAAGTATGCTTAACTCTTATGGAATGATCCTCGATTGCTCTATAGGGGAAAGGTATGACTTTGAGTGCCTATGATTTGTAGCCAAGTATGAACAATTTGGCAAGTTTTTCAGGGCAGTATGCTAGATCACTCTTCTGAGGGCTATTCCTGGAATGGAGAAAGATTGACTCTACGAGCCTTACCTAAGAAGATCCCACAGGTCCTAGTCCTCTGTGAACTTGACACTTTTCATCTTGGAACAGATGATGATCCTGTTGAGCCCCTATGATTTGCAAGGAGAAGAGAGTGAAATTTTAGTAGAAATCCAGTCATCGCTTCACTCCTTAGTAAGCAAGAAGAGGGGAAAGGTGTTAGTGGCAAACAACCAAATATAATAGCCTCAGCTATGTGAAACTCTTTGTACGTCTTGGAATTTTTGAATCTGAAGTTGTCTATGCCAAGATACACTTGGGCAACACAACCTGAGAAAACAAAGTTTTAAATAAAGCATTCTGACATCCTTCTTTAATGACACATGCAATTTTGTAATATACCAAGCTTACGTCTTTCCTTCCAGCTTGAGAGAGCGCAATGCCATACATGTCTGGCTCCAAACCAAGGGAAAAGTCAGGCTTGGCCTCACCCCCAGATTCCCTGTGGCAGCTGATGTGAGGGCCTAGGAAGAGGTAGAAAATTCATACATCAGCTCCTTACATTGAGAGGTCTGAGGGACCTGCTCTATTCCATTTGTTTAAAGACTTGGGCTGGGAGGTTCAGTGCTATTGGCCCATCACTTAGGATCCAAGTGAAGAAGGGTTAAGTACTCTTTCATGCTTCAAGAAGTTGCCCAGGAAACCCCATAGCATCTTTCTATAGGCTGATCACAGTAAGACTTCCATTTCAGCCATAAGAGCCAAGCTTGATATTAATATGATTTTTTTATAGTTTAGATATTCTAATTAAATATCTGAATTTATGTTTTTGGAAGAAATAAAGCAGAACATTTCTTTCACTCATCGCAATAATCATATCTTTGGCTTGTGTTAAAGACCGTTGGTCTCCCAAGCTCTGGTCAAAATTCACAACATAGGAATTTACAGAATTTCCATAAAAGCAATTGAAATTACAGTGTTTTCGTGAACTCCCAGGGTGTACTTCTATTAACAAAAGATGTTTTGCTTTACTCACACCTGCTCAGTTCTCCATAGGGGCCCAAGTGATACATGTTCCAATACTGCGGCGCCAATGAAATCAAATAAAAATGAAGTTCCAAGGAAGAGAATGGAGATTTTTTTTTCTTAAACCACAGAAAGTGCATTTGAGAAGGAGCTGAGCGATTGGAACTGGCTTTTTAAGTAGAAAAATTGTTACAAAACATAGATCTTAAGCCCTACATCATACAGCTTTGACCGTTGACTACTCTTATCAGAAAATTCTCATCTGCATGATTGGAAAGTGGGGAAGGCTCAGAGGTTCCAGGGTGTAGTTTAGAAGAGGTCAGAGAAAAAAGGACCTAGCAAAACTGGAATTCTTCACCTCTGCATGTTACTGGAAAGAATTAGAGAACTTTTGCAATGCCTGCCTAAATTAATGTGTTTACACTTGATAGATTATTGTCTTAGGAAAGTACCACACCAAAATCCACTAAATCCCACTTCTTTTAAGAGGCCTTCTGTCTGGGAGGGGGGGAACAAGGTAAGAACTTAATTCCTTCTAATTGCTAGCATATTCATATTTAGACACAAGTTCTAAGGTTTTGTCATTATGTGGAGAGTCACAAAGCACCTAGAAAATGTTACATGAATAGTTATGCTGTACTATGAAATAAATATGTTTGGTTACCTCTGAAGCTCATATAGCAATTTAATTCCCATTATGAGATATTAATAGGTAGGACCAGGCAGGACCTTTAAGAAGCATTTGGGGTTCTGCCCTCATGAATGAATTGATCTATTTAGTTATCTCAATAATTGGTTTTCTATAAAAGCCAGTTTGGTAAGATCTCCCCTACACTCTCTGCCTCTTACCGTGTGAGGCCCTATACCGCCCCAGAACAGCTAGGTAGTGCTTGACCTTGAACCAGAACCTTGAGTCAGAACAACCCTCTTTTATTTCTGATTTACCTCATCTTCAGCATCACTGGCAACAGGAAATGGCCAAAACAGAAAGTAGGCTATGTGTGTATACCATGATGGTGGGAAGACGGCCGACTGTAGAACCACTGAGGGCAAGACCAATAGCTTTGCTTGAGCAAAAGATGTGCCAGATGGTAAGGGCAGTGAGGGGGACCTTGGATCAGAACAAGCTGCAAATGGGAAAGGAGAGTGTGGTGAGGCTTCCGATGGCTGAGGAGAAGCTCTAGGAAGGGAAATGGGTGCTTTGCGGATTTCTATGGGATTTTCTCCCTTTCATCCCAGCAACATTACCCAGCTCTTCTGTGTGCTAGGACCTGTGCCAGGCTAAAGTGAATACATTAATTACTTTTCATTGCTGAAACAAAATACCTAACAAAAGCAACTTAAGGAAGGAAGGATTTATTTTGTCTTGGAGAGTTTTCTGTGTTGTGGGGAGCAAAGCAAGGCAGCAGGAACAGACATCCATGGAGCATGCATAGTGGTGGTGATGCAGGATTTTGGGCCTAGGGAGGGATTATGCTGAATAAAGATGCAGGAGATCGGGCTGGAGAAATGGTTTAGTGGTTAAGCTCTTGCCTGTGAAGCCTAAGGACCCTGGTTCGAGGCTCGATTCCCCTGGACCCACATTAGCCAGATGCACAAGAGGGCGCTCGCATCTGGAGTTAGTTTGCAGTGGCTGGAGGCCCTGGCGCGCCCATTCTCTCCCTCTGTCTATCTTCCTCTTTCTCTCTCTGTCTGTTGCTCTCAAATAAATAAATAAAAATAAAACAACAAAATTTTTTAAAAAAAGATGGAGGAGACCCCAGGACCATGGACCCTAACTTTTGGGTCCTTATCTGAATTAGTAAATAATTGAAGACATGGACTCTGAGAATCTGAGATGGGTAAATATGAATCATGAGGGAGGTGTATTTTAGGGAGAGTTAATATCATAGGGAAGGCTAGCAGGAAGCACAAAGCTAGAAAGAGATTTTTTTTCCCCCTCCCAGACAGGGGGAGAGGAGACTGAGAAAGCGTCTCTCACACAGGGAGAAGTCTGGACACATCACACACACACACACACACACACACACACACACACACACACACAGAAGACAAAGCATGAAAGTCCAAGTCAAAAAATCCCCCTCACATGGAGGTCAGAGAAGAATAATAGATAGCAGAGAAATCAAAGCTTAAAGAGAGATCATACATGTATAGAGATCATACATGTATAAAGAGAGATCATTCATACATGTAGCAAAATAGGAAAGCATCCACAAACAAAATGCATGTAGAAAGCAAACAGGAAACTTCCTGGGTTGGAGGGAAGCCTCCCCCTTCCCAAATACACTTGGGAAGAGCTTACCAACCCGGGGCCAAAGACCAGAAGAGTCAGGAGCAAAGACAGTGAAGAAGATGAGTTACACATGTGATTAGACGCCTTTACATGGCTCAAACATCCAGTTAGGATGAGACTAGATTAGACCTTGGTTCTAGTCCTGCCAGAGCGGACAAGGAGGCATCTCCTGGGGCCTCTGCCATTGGCTAACTGCCGATTAAAAAAGATCTACTTTGTCCTGTTCTTCTTCAGTGGGAGCTTGTGGCAGAGACTCCTCAATGGCCCAGGAAGTTGAGAACTGAATCAGAACCAGGGACTGGCTATAATCATCAATGATTTCCCTTAGTAACCTTCTATCAAGGAGGATCTACCTCCTAAAGTCTTCACAGCCTTCAAAAAAACAAAACAAAACAAAAACAAAAACAAACAAACAAACAAAATCAAACCAGTGTCACAAGCTGGAAGCCAACCCTTCAAAACATGAGCCTCAGCCTGTGGTAGATTTAAACTATAATAGTAACACCAACCCTAGCAGGCCTTTAGTGAAGTATCCTACTTCTCTGTGACGCCTCTTAGATTGAGTTTTCTCTTGGAAAAGGTCAAGAAATGTTCTGAGATTTGCCAAGACTGGTAGAGGGGTGAGAACTCAGGAGGCTGCCAGCAAGGACAGCCACCAGCCACACCTGTGTTACTCACATTTCAGAAGGGCTGTCATAAAGGAAAAAAAAAAAAAAACCCGTGTTGGCTCTTACTTGTTGTAATCGACTCCATAACCAAGAATTATAAGCATCTAAGAGTAGGAAGAACATGTCTAGCTGTTCAGGAATGTGGAGGGAAGGGAGTTATTTGCCTTGGATTGAGTTGTTCCTTCTCAGTGTGCTGTGGTGGTGGTGTGTTAAATTAGTTGGGAATGGCGTGCTCTTCAGAACTGATGCTTTCAGAGGGGCTGTTCTCCAAGGAGATGGTCCGACAAACTGGTGTGTTGGCAGGAGTTGAGCTGAGAGGGATGCAGTCATTTATTACCCATATACTAAAGATCCAAAACGGTGCAAATAAGCTCAATATTTTTTAAATGAGCACTGTGAAAATTTGGATACTTAAAAATGGACAACTTTTCCTCAACGTTGAATTTTTCTATTGCTGTGAAATATATGATAGTCAATATTCATGTACTTTTCATGCATGATCAATGAGTGTTCCTCAGTCCGCTACCTCTTTCTATGCTATTTAAAGAAGGAAAAGCAAGAGGCTGGGTATGTCAGTGGTAGAGCATGTGTTTAGCAGAGCAAGGCCCTGGCTTCAGTTTTTAGTGTGCAGGCATGTGCATGCAAACACACACACACACACACACACACACACACACACACAACTAGCTAATGAATGAGAAATTATTATAAGTATTATTATTCCTCACAGCTAGCCCTGAGCTCCACAAGTATCTGATTGATTAATAATGTCTGCCCTGGATGTGGAGAGGGCCGAGGTATAGCATCACATTACTTGCATGGTTTTACCATTTCTGAGTTCTCTGGTGTTATAACGTTTTGTTCGCTTTTGGTCACTTTAGTGACATCTCACATCGTTCTGATTCACTCATCAGCTAACCCACCAGGTCTTGCTCTGAAGGGGGCCTTACTAGATTTAGAATTTAATTGACTCTACTGTGTAGCTGAGGGCTCCCAACCTGTGTAACCTCTTAAAAGTTATTGCAGCTGGGCATGGTGCCATATGCATTTAATCTCAGCACTTGGGAGGCAGAGGTAGGAGGATCACCGTGAGTTCAAGACCAACCTTTGACCTCATAGTGAATTCCAGGTCAGCCTGGGCTAGAGTGAGACCCTACCTCGAACCCCCCCAAAAAGTTCTTATAAAGTTCATGAAGGTGACACCCATGGCAACGTGGCCCATGTGACACTCCAAGCAGAGAAGGTGCAAGCACACTTCATTCTCCAATCATTTGAAAACAGTAGTTTCTTAACTGATATCTTTACATGTTTGCAAATTTCTCTCACAGCTTGCAGGATCCTTTAATCAAAACAAACATATAAAAATAATTACAACAGGAAACTCCAAAATTGACACACTGGCTGACCTAGGGAGAGGATTTGATGTCTGCACTTCACTTTCCTCATTGGTACAAAGGAAAATGGTGATCCTCATCTTCAATGCAAGACAAGAGAGAATGTTGCAAGCTCAGGTGTACGGACGCAGTGCCTGGACACCATGTCACCTGACGTGAGCTCGTTAGAGTCACTACTATGTTATCCTTTTCTAATCAACCAATTTCAGTGACTTCTTTCTGAATACTGCCTGAGCCCTGTTACACGCAAAGCTCTACCTCGTGTTACTATTCTTTACTTTTATGTGAGTGAGGGCTGCTTTCCACCATGTACACACCCAGAGCAGGTCAGCTTTTCGAGCTACATGATCCATAGTCATGTTCACACTGCTAACCAAATTCTAAGTCTTAATGTCATTCAGTTTTTTGTATGGCTCAAAAGATTGGAATCAAAAGATTCTGAAGCTGGGTGTGGTGGTGCACGCCTTTAATGCCAGCACTTGGGAGGCTGAGGTAGGAGGATCGCTGTGAGTTCCATGCCAGCCTGGGACTACAGAGTGAGTTCCAGGTCAGCCTGGGCTAGAATGAGACTCTACCTCGAAAAGAAAAAAAAAAAAAAAAAAAAACAGAAGAAAGAAAGAAAAGATTCTAAAGATCTGGGGCCCATTTCCTGGAGGTGGGGTGAACCTAAACGGCAATCTGGCCTGAGTGCTGGTACCAGGGAGAGGCTGGGCCCAGTCAGAACAATCACACAGCACCGTGATCAAGGGCAAGCAAACACTGAGCCGAAGAAGGAAGCCGGAGGTCGGCTCCATGGAAACAGTATCTGTCAAGGGGCAGGAAGTCAGGCTACAGCCAGGTCACCAGACAATCAAGAACAGGTGGGAAAAGGAAGTAGCAAGCAAGAAAGACTGAGGCAAATATTTTAGGGGTGCACCTTGGGAGCGTAGAGTACGCCAGGGGCTTTCTGAATGGGCACCAACCAACCATGGGGGCGGAGATGACCCCTGTAGCTTTAAGATTTCTTAAGCTCTTCTAAGGTGCAGTGTTTACAACATTTAATGATAGGAGTTTGCAGAGATTCTGTTTGCTGGAAACTTCACATCGATCTGGAACTTGAACTACAAAGCCATCCCTGGGTCTCAGTAACTCGATGGAAGAAGCCTCTGGGGAAAACGTCTTGCAAAATGATTTATGCTCATATGTTGAATCACCTGTGGTGCGGTCAGTTTGTGTGCAGTGTGTAAGTGTTCCTGTTACACGAGTCTCATTGGCAAGCCTCACATAGCCAGGTGACCCACTTGTGACACATCGCAAGGACTCCACGTCACAAGGCTGGAGTTGCCGGTCAAGGGTGTTCCCTGTGCACTTAGCTCTGCCCCTCTTGTGGTCAGCATTTACCACCTTGTGAACAGTGATAGCAGAACATACAGATGTGTTTGAGCCTCAGTGTGTGTGAACAGCTTTCGGTATAAGAGGTGGACTTAATCCTTGCAAGAATTCAAAGGGTAGGAATTATCACCATTTTGTCGATAAAGCAACCGACACTTATAAAAATCCAACAACTTCCCCAAGGTCACAATCAGCAACTTGGGAATTCAATTCAAGTCTGTTTGACACTAATGTCCAGACTGCTCACCACCCTGCTAAAGTTGTGGTGAGAGTAAATTATGGCTGCCGATGAGCTCAGGGTAACCAGTGGATGATAAGTTTTAGACAAGATACTATCTACTCTCAGGATTTATTTATTTTTTTGTTTAAGTATGACATCTTCGTTTGTGGGACAAAAATCTGGACTTCAAACGAAAAGGACTGGATGCAGATACGGAGACGGGATGGGGACAGGGTGAGTACAATCAGTATATGTGGCCAAGGGCAGGATCATTCCTTTCATGTGACCTGAGTGGATGATTGGGAAGGTCAGTGGGATCTGCCACAGCACCCCAGCGGGGTCCGAGGAGAGGTCCAGCCCAACCGCCTGGGCCTCCTGCCAAACCTATTTTCAGAACCTGCACATGTATCTGGCCAACATTCTTATCAACCTGCCTTGTGGCCTGATGCCTTAGGGCCCCACACAGCAATGTGCTCAGAAAATTTCCCCCATGGTGCAGCCACTGTCTTTCCACCTTGACTGTTCTGCAAGCTCCTACTTCTCCCTTGGCTGGCTCATGTGGCACTGTAGGTAAGAACAGTGGCCACCAAGTCCACCATGTCCTCTGAGGGTTTCAGTGCTGGCGGACACTTTAGATTCTCTTGTACTTTTCAGTATGAAGTGTGGTCCACCATCATCCTCTTTTTATCATTTCAGAGTGTAGAATAAGCTTCTAGAACTTTTTTAAATCTATCTTTGATAATAGTGTTTGTGACAACAAAGTGTAGCACCAGACTCTGCCCTTTGTCAAGTGCAGTGTTCTCTTATGACTTCTTCTCTCACCTCTGCCACACCTCAGTGCTTCCCACTCGCCTTCTCGTCCTTTTGCCCTGCTTGGATCATTTGCTGGACTTCCAGAACTTTTCAGGAGCATGCGTACAGACATATGTCTGCTTTCTCCTGTTGCCCTTCTTTCCTCTTGACCACATATTTGCACCATTGTGATTGTCACTCAGAATTGGCTCCAAAAGTGTATCCTTCAATTTATTTACCTTTAAGGAGGGAGGTCATCACCCTGAAACCCAATGCTGGCTACAGACTGGCTCCCCTACTTCTCTCAGTTCCGTGGCTCACAAGCCAGGCAAGCAGGAAAAGCCATCCAATTGTGCAGTGACGCCCAGGCCCTATCCCACTGCTCAAACTGAGGAAGGCCCGTGGGCCACATGCAGGCTGCATGCACACAGAGGCTTCTCTCACTCCTCTTCCCTCTCACCCTCCCTAAGAGAACAAGAAAAGCATGTGACACGGAACTAGAAGGGCTAAGGGGTGGAACAAAAAAGTATCTTTACAACACACCCTAACTCCCAATGAAATAATGAAATGCATGTGAGCACGTCCATGATTTTGATCAATACAAAGTGCACTGAAATTAAAGGTCATAAATTCGGAAGCCAAGAGTAGACCGCTTAGATTTAATAGAACAAACTGTTCCATGAAATCTGTTTTATTAAAGTCAATTAAAGAAAGTGGAAATGGTCATCTATTAACAGAATCTAGTTCTCCAAGGAATAGACTGTGAATACAGATGAATTCACAAATGCACATGGGAATTTCATGTGTTTGTCTGTATTTAAGTACAGTATCTTTTTCTTGATACAGTGTCTCACTATGTAGCCCAGGATAGTTTCAAACTGATGATCTTCCTGTCTCAGCTTCCCAAATCCTGGGATTATAGGCATGTACCACCATGCCTGGCTCTAAGTACAATATCTCTTAATTCAAAATGCAGACTTTTTTTTTACAACTTGTAAATTTATTCATACAAACAACATTATAAATAAAAAGAATTGAATGGTATTTCATGGTATAGTTAATATATGCTATTTATTGTGAAGAATAATATAAAATTTTTCCTCTGTCAAAGTAATTGATATACATGCACACTGCATATTCCCATGGTGTACTTTTCTTCCTCTCCTGAACAACCAGTGCAGGACATTGTTTGCAAAGGTGACTAGCCCCAGGCTTTAAGGATGAGGGCTGGGTTTGGTGGCCTGTAATCCCATCTGCTTCTGAGGCTGAGGTAGGAAGACTGAAAGTTCAAAGACAGACTATACAATAAAAGTGTGTTCAAGGTAAACTTGGTCAGATTAGTTAGACTTTGTCTCAAAATAAGAAGTGAAAAAAGGGCTAGAAAGAGACTTCAGTAGGAGAACACTTGTCTAGCATGTGTGAGGTAAGGCCCTAGGTTCAATCACCAGTACAGCCAAAAAATTACATAAGCAAATAAGTAAAATGGGATATGGAGACTTTTAATTTCCATATCACTAATATTTTTAAAAATTAAATGTGTGGATGGAGAGATAGCTCAGCAGTTAAGATACTTGCTGGCAAAGCCAAAGGACCCAGGTTCAATTTCCCAGTGCCCACGTAAAGCCAGATGCACAAAGTGGCACATGTGTCTGGACTTCATTTGCAGTGGCTCTAGGCCCTGGTGAGCCCATTCTCTCTCACTCTCTCTCTTTCAAATAGGTAAGTAAATAAATAAATAAATACAGTAAAGTCATATTTTTTAATATTTAAAAGTAAAATCATAAGATATGGGATAGTTGGAAAGAAGAAGAAGTTCAGTGGAGGGAAAGGGGACAAAGGAGGGTGGTGGGGAAAGGATTATGATCAGGATACATTGTGTATATGTATGGAGGTTGTCAATCAAAGTTTAAAAAATAAACAGAAATAAAATTTTCCTCACTTAAAAAGTATAAACTCAAAGACAGAGTTACTCACCTGTTTCAAATAATTTTGGGAAAAGTGACTGTTTTTGAATATAGTCTTTCTTGAATTTGACAAATTGTGCTTTAGTTCTTTAACTTCAAAGTTCCCAATTGGTGGATCCCACTTCACAGTAACATTTAGGGATTGAGAGCGATTAGGGACATAAATCCAAGCTTGAGTGGGACTCCTCCGAGTCTCTTCTTACTGAAGGCTGAATCCTGGGGGAGGGGAGTGAGCTGAAGGAACAATTAAAGATAGAGAGACATGCTAGGTGTTGGTGGTTTGATTCAGATGTCCCTCATAAACTTATGTGTTCTGAATACTTGGTCCCCAGCTGGTGGCAATTTGGGAATTGGAAACTTCTGGAGGCAGTGTATTATTGGGGGTGGGCTTATGAGTGTCATAACCAGCTTCCCCTTGCCAGTGTTTGGCACACTTTCCTGCTGCTGTTGCCCATCTGATGCTGGCCAGGAGGTGATGTCCACCCTCTGCTCATATCATAGTTTTCCCCTGCCATCATGGAGCTTCCCCTCAAGTCTGTATGCCAAAATAAACCCTTCCTCCCACAAGATGCTCTTGGTTGGGTGTTTTCTGCCAGCAATGAGAACCTGCCTGCAACACTAGGCACATCTATAATCCTAGTACTCAGGGGGATGAGATAGATCCCAAGTTTGAGTCCAACTTGGGTAACATAGTGAGTTCAAGGCCAGCAGGTCAAGAAAGAATGAATGAAAGAAAGAAAGAAAGAAAGAAAGAAAGAAAGAAAGAAAGAAAGAAAGGGGAGGGAAGAAAGAAATAAAAAGGGAAGGAAGGAAAAAGAGAGAAAGAAAGAAAAAAAGAAGAAAGAAAAACAGAAAGGAGAAAGAAAAAGGAGGAGAAAGAAAGAGAAGAGATCTGGGCATGATGACACATGCCTTTAATCCCAGCACTTGGGAGGCAGGTAGGAGGATCTCTGTGAGTTCAAGGCCACCTTGAGATGACATAGTGATTTCCAGGTCAGCCTGAGCTAGAGTGAGACCCTACCTCGAAAAACCAAAAAACAAACAAAAAAAAAAAAAAAGAAGAAGAAAGAGAAGAGAAAGAGAGGAGGAAGAAAGTGAAGAAAGGAAGAGAAAGAGGAGAAAGAGAAAAAGAAGGAAAGAAGATGAAGGAAGGCAGGAAGATAATCTTGCAAGGGTGGGTTTTAGCTGTCTGGTTCTTCCTCCATTCTCACCTGCAGGTAGCAACAACATAAATTTGAACAATTGCTTTGGAAAGCAACTTGGCAATCTGAAGTATAATACTTTTCACGCCCTTTGCCTCAGAGATTGTTCTTCTGAGAGTTTATCCTGAGAGAGTGGGAAAACAAATGTGCAATGCTTTCCATGGCACCATTATCTTCAAAAAGCAAAATCTTGAGCTTAAATGGGGACATCTGACAATAGTAAATGAGGTTTAAAACCACTATCTGAAATACGGTACAATGGTTATAACCGTAGGCTCTGCAGTGACATGGCAAACAAGACTTCAGGTAAATGGTTATGGTTATTCAGCTATCCCTTTTACTGTGGAAACTTCAGTCTATGGTACTAGAACAGGAAGTTTGCAAATCACATTTCTTTGAAGGTTGGCACCCTATTAGGTTCCACCCTTGGCTGGTGAGAGACAGAAGGCAAGAGAAGGGAGAAGGGCCATGCCCTTTTCTGTGGGCATCCTAGCTTGTCACTTGCCCCACTGTGGTCCTTCTCTTTGGGCAAACTACTTAGCAGCTAGTTCCAGGAGGAGTCTTGTCCCCTCCCCATTCAGAAGCACCAGAGTCCCCCTGAGATCCCCACCCCTGAGCTTTGTGTCCCCATTCTGCCATTCCCTCTACTGAGCTTCTTGGTTCCAAATCTCTGCTTAGGGATGGTGGCTACTTTCTTCTTGGTTTTATTTCAGGGTATCCTTTATGTGTTTCCAGTTCCCCAATATCTGCTTAACCAATCCTTACATTAAATATCCCCTGTCAAGTAATTAGTGTCAATTTTATTTGCCTGACTGGTTGAAAAAAAATAGGGAATAAAAATGTATGTATACTGAATAAAATCATATACACTTTTAAATAAATACGTTGGTAGAAAATTAACCCAAATCCTAATAGTGGTTATTTTAGTGGTCCTATGGTGTTAAGCTTATCAGTATTGTTTTTTCCTCCCTTCAGTCTTACTTTTTTTTTTGTTTGCTGGGTTAGGGATGGAAGGTGGTACCTTACTTACCTCAGGCAGAGACTTTTCCTCTAAGCCACATCCCCAGCCTCAATCTCTACTCTCACAATATTTTAATAATGTGTTTGTATAATAATAATAATAATTCTATTTATTTATTCTAATTATTCTAACAATAATCTAATAATAATAAATAATTCTATTTATTTATCTGTGCATGGTCTAATGTAGCTCAAGCTGGCTTTGAACACAATATGGAGGTAAAGATGACCTTCAACTCCTGATCCTTCAGCTTCCATATTCCAGTGCTGGGATTATAGGCATGCACCACCATATCCGGCTTAAAAATAAAAATTTACATATAAAAAATAGCAGCAAGTTCGAGTCTCAGTAAAAGCGTAATCCAGACTGGTTTATAAGACTGGATGAATTAGGAGCCGAACGATAAAGAATGTTCACAAATCATGATCACAATTTCCCTGAGATAACTTTTGAAAAAGAAAAGCAAAAACAGAAGATGAGAACAAAGTGGCTAATGTTACATGCCACCATGTCCCAGAGAGAAAAACAAAGCGGCTGATGTCACATGCCACACTGTCCCAGAGAGGAAAATGGTGACGTTCAGAAGGAACAAACTGAAGGGTGATAAGTCTTCGACTGCAGTAGCTTGTGATATGAGTTGGTCCTTGTCACTGGGAGGGGCAGGCTGAGTTCACAGAAACGAGGCTGTACCAAGCTCTCTGAGTTTCTTTACCTTGCTGTGTTGCTGAATGAGTTGATGATGTTTCCCTTTTTTAAAAAAATTCATTCACACATTAAACAGTTATCACATGATCATTACGTCTCAGGGGATATCACGGCAATGCAGATGGAAAGTTGAGCTTCTAGTAGGTAAGACAGGTAGGTATGTGGCATTTAGATGCTGCCAACATACCTCTTGGAAAACAAATCATTCTAATTCAAGCTTTTTACTTTATCCCATAATATGCCACCCACCCTGGAGGAGACTGGATCATAGGGAGGGGAGAGGGATTGAGACAAGGCAGACACTAGTACAGGTGGGAGAGAGGAACAGCCGAGCATTGGTGAGGTACCACCTGCTAGCCAAAGCACACCGAACCAGGTGGTGTATGTTTTTTACACTTTGCATCTCAGCAGGGGCCATCAATCATTCTAAATAAGATGTCTCTTCACTCTCCTAATTTCACATGCATCCTGAATAGTCCACACATTGGGTTCTCTGAATTGCTCCTTGATGCCACAGTGGTTAAGTGCATTTACTTTCTAGTAATAAATAGACTTAGTTGGTTAGTAATGAAATCCTTTCTATTTTGATATGGACATTCTTACGTTTTAAAAGTATATTCTTTCTGATTTGATTTTCCTGATTGATTTGTATAACATCAGCGTGGGCAGATATTTTGTCTTCTATTCTCAGCTCCAGAGTAAAATCAGTTCTAACTGTTTGGCATTCTCTCTCCATTGTATACATTCATGCTAGTTCATATGCTAAACCTCAATTGCAATGCTGATTACAATGCTGAAGAGACTTTCAGGGATTAACCCAGGTACAGACTTCAATATGTCTTTATCTTTTTGCCACCCAGATGATGAAGGGACTAGAGCTGTGAAACCACAAGCAATTTGGAGATGAATGAAGAAGAAGATGAAAATGGAGGGTGCTGGAGGTGAAGTAAGGGGGGGTTCCACGGTGCATGATACTTGCTTATGAGCAGTGATTAACTGTGGCCACATGAATGGGGCTTCTCCACAGTGCTCTGCTGTGGGCAGGCACCGCCTCCCTTTAAGCAAACCTTCCTAATAAAATGCAGTAAGGACACTGATGGACATCTAAGAAGAACACAAAGAATAGGGTTGGAGGAAAGCCTGGATGGGGTGAGAGCTGGGTGTCTGGGGCTAAATCATGATCTTGAACAGGATGCTTAGGGTCAATAGGCAACCACCCATTTATTTATATCTCACCATGTTTTGAATGTATAAAGTACCTTTTACAAAGGTATGCACTTCTGGCTTTACATGGGTACTGGGGAATTGAACTCTGGCCATCAGGCTTTGTAAGCAAGTGCTTTTACACACTGAGCAATCTTTCTATCCCCATTAACATGTATGTAATAGAGGAAGAAGAGTTAAAATAAACATGTCAAACAACATGGGACAAGAGAATTAAGTATAAGAAAAATTGGGCTGGAGAGATGGCTCAGTGCTTGCCTGCAAAGCCTAACAAACCCAGGCTCAATTTCCCAGTACTCACATAAAGCCAAATGCCCAAAGTGGTACATGCATCTGGAGTTCGTTTGCAGTGGCTGGAGGCCCTGGCAACCCATTCTCTCTGTCTGTCTCTCTTCTCTGTCTCTCTGCTTTCAAATAAACAAAAATATTTAAAAAATAAAAATAAGATATCTGCATTGCTCAAAGTTGGCATAAAATTAATGTTTGTGAAAATAATACACAGAAACATATGTAAGAGTTCCCATGCATTGTCCGAGAATGGTTCAAACCACATTGTCAGTTATGTAAATATACAACCTGATGGTCCAATAAAACTCGCTTTGCTTGGCACTGAGACCAGAGAGAAATGTTTGTCCCCATGAGTCTTAATAAAGCAGGTAAAGAAAGACAGTGATATGTGCCTTGATGGCATTTTGAAAGTAGATTAAACAACGAGGTTTTTTTTTTTGTTTTTTTTTTTTTGTTTTTACGAGGTAGGGTCTCACTCTAGCCCAGGCTGATCTGGAATTCACTATGGAGTCTCAGAGTGGCCTCGAACTCACGGCGATCCTCCTACCTCTGCCTCCCGAGTGCTGGGATTAAAGGCGTGCGCCACCACGCCCGGCAAACAACGAGTTTTAGAAGGCATTCTTTAATATCAGTGGCCTTAGGAGACTGAAGTCAAAAGACTAATCACCAAATTCAGTAAAAGAATGTCATTCAAAAGGATCGGGTGAGGGCTGGGGAGATGGCTCAATAGTTAAAGGATCGCCTGTGAGCCTGCTAGCCAGAGTTCAACATCCCCGTACCCATGTAAAGCCAGATGTAAAGTAACCATTTGTCTGTGATCCCGAAACAGCTGTGGCAATAAGAGGTGGAGCCAGAGAATCCAGACGCTCCCGGGCCAGCCAGACTGAAACACAGGAAGCAATCTGGCAAAAACAAAGTAACAACAAGGGAGACCCCATCTCTAGCAGGATAGGGAAAAGGAGAAACACCCCAAGGTGCAAGGTTGTCCTCAGAACTCCACAGGTGTGCCATGGCATGTGCACATCCCTCAATACACACACATGCACATATGTACACACACCATGTAGTGTGGGTTTATAACATCATGGAGAAATTTTTGGATAAATAGCGTTTTTTTTTTTTTTTTTTTTTTTTTTTTTTTTTTTTTTTTGCATTGTGAACTACTTTGGACAACTTGCCATTTGTTGTGTGCGTATGTGTGTGTGTGTGTGTGTTGTGGTGTGTGATATATGCACATGTGTGCAGTTGTACAAGCCCCATGTGTGTGCTTGTGGAAGCCAGAGGAGAACTTTGAGTGCCCTTTTCTTATTACTCATTGGTGCAAACCTGGAGCTACTGCTCATCAGTGAGCCACAGTGATTCTCCAGAGTCTCCCCCCGCCCACCTCCCATAGACTTAGGTTACAGATAAGCAAGGCCACATTCCACTTTATATATGGGTTCTGGGAAATCAAACTTGGCCATCTGTGGACCAAGAGACTCTCATTTAGATACTAAGCCATCTCCTCAGCCTTCATTTTTTTAAAAAAATATTTTATTTATTTATTTGCATGGGGGTGTGTGTGTGTATGTGTGTGTGTGTGTGTATGTGTGTGTGTGTATTGGCATACCACTGTCTCTTGCCCCTGAGAACAAACTTCAAATACATGTACCTGGTTTTATGTGGGCACTGGGGAATTGAACCCTAGTCCCGCAGGCTTTGCAAACATGCAACTATAACAGCTTAGCCATCTCCCCAGTTCTTATTTTTAAAATATTTTATTTTTATTTATTTACTTGAGAGAGGGAAAGAGGGGCGAGAGAGAGAGAGAGAAGAATGGGCAGCCCAGGGCTTCCAGCCACTGCAAATGAACTCCAGGTGCATGCACCACCTTGTGCATCTGGCTTACCTGGGCCCTGGGGAATCGAACCAACATCCTTTGGCTTCCCAGGCAAGCGCCTTAACCACTAAGCCATTTCTCCAACACCCCCCCCCCCAGTAAACTATGCATGTATCAAAATTTGTACTCTGTCTGGGGCCTCTGGTGGCCATGGGAATGCACTATTCAGCTTGGTCACGGGAGCCCAAGACCTGCTGCGATGATCCGCTGTCATGCTTGTACTAATGCCACCATCCCGGTGCTGCTGGGGCCGCAGCCCACGTCTGCACCAAGCAGAAGAGATGGTGCCCTTCCTGTAGTGGGCCACTCCCCAAGTGGGCTCCTTAGCTTGGGAACCTCCCATAGGCAGCCCCCAGACTCTTAGAACTGTGCTCTGCCTGAGATTCTTCCCACAGGGGCTTTCTTCCCCCAGACCGTCCTTACAGTTCAGACTCCCACTACATCTGAAAGTTCTCTCTGCCTCCTTCTGCTGCCCCCTGCTTGTTCCTCACGGGTGCTCCTCCTGGGATGCCTCTTTTGCATATAATCTTATTTTGACATCTGTTTTCCCACAGATGCAAACCAAACTACACAGGCTGACAATAGTTGCCATGTCAGCCAGGGATCCAAGGAGCAACAGGCCACAAACAAGACAGCCAATGCATGGTTGAGGTGGGCCCCCACAGTAATTAGTGCACTGATGGAAGAGAAACAGGGCTGTGTGATGGAAAACGGGGAATGCCCACTTACTAAATATTAATATTATTTATTAACCTGACATTAGACAGGGTAGTGTAAATAGGCAGGGCAGAGTTACATGGGCCATAGAGGGAAGTTCAAATTCTGTGCCCAGAATGATGGAGAAATTAAAGGTTCTGTAACCTTAGGGCCTTGCAGACCTCTTTGCATTTATCCATAGACTGTCAACTCTAAATGACTATAGACTTAGGCTTAAATGGAATGCATGTTTTGTCCAATTTTTTATAAATTTATCTCCCTGGCCTTTGAAAAATGTTTATTTTTAAACTCCCTATATGTCTAAAGAAAAGTGTTAATTATACAGAAAAATGCAAAGAAGATAGTCAAATATGCCAAGACTCAGTACTCAGAGATGATTGCAAACACTTGTATGAGCGTCTCTCTTGTCACACTTACACACTCCATGATGACAGAAACGCTTGTGAGCACATGCTTTTACACCTGCTGGGTAAGTGCAATATGCACACTATTCTGCTAAGATCTGTTTTGCATCACATCTGAACACATTCTGTGCAGACAGCATATTTCACCCATTTTAACGGTTTTTCTTTTTTAAAAAAATCTTTTATTTATTTATCTGAGAGAGAGTATGGGTGTATCATAGCTTCTTGCCACTGCTAACACACTCCGGATGCCTGCATCACATTGTGCACCTGGCTTTACATGGGTACTAAGGAAGCAAACCCAGTCCTGCAGACTTCGCAAGAGAGCACCTTTAAATACTGAGCCATCTTGCTCCCCGCCTTTTCTTTTGAAAACATGTAGCATTGACTGGCACATCCTATGCCACAGGGTGAAGGTGGCCAGCCAGGAGGGTGACTGCAGGCACATTCACACAAACAGTGACATGAATAGAGAATCCATCAGCAGGAGTTGAGTTTTCCGTTCCATGTGGTGACAAAATGATTGAGAAGGAGTCTGGGGATAGTGCACTAGAAATGAATCGGAAGCAGTTTGTCAAGATTCTCAAAGCAAGAGTTCAAAGATGGACAGTTTCAAGCAAGTGCTAAGCCAGCATAGACCGCAAAGGTTTTCTGCTGAGCACTTTCAGGAGAGGTGGTGGCAGAAGGCTCTCGATGGCAGTGAGGACATACGAAGTCAACTGTCACATAGGTAGTGATGGTTGCATCAAACTGAAAAGCTTCTGCCCAGCAAAACTGTTACCAGGGTGGAGAGTCAGTTCACAGAATAGGAAAAAGTCCTCTCCAGCCACTCCTCCAACAGAATTAATGCCCAGGAGATACAGAACTCAAAATACTAGATACCAAACTCCACAAATCCTCCAATCAGTAAGTGGACAAATGGACTGAACAGACATATGTCAGAGGAAGAATAAATGGTCAATACCCTTAGCCATCAGGAAAGTAGAAATCAAAATGACACTGAATGCCAGGCGTAATGGCACATGCCTTTAATCCCAGCACTTGAGAGGCAGAGGTAGGAGGATCACCGTGAGCTTGATGCCACCCTGAGACTACATAGTGAATTCCAGGTCAGCCTGAGCTACAGTGAAACCCTACCTCAAAACCAAAACCAAAACAAAACAAACAAAAAAAAGATACAGATTCCCAGCTTACCCCAGGCAGAATGGCCATAATCGGGAAAATGAATGACAAATGCTGCTGGGGTACAAAGCTGAGGGGAGGGGACACTTACACATTGGTGGTGGGAATATACATTAACGTAGCCACTATGGAAATCAGTATGGAAGCTCTTCAGAAAACTAAAATTAGAACCAGCTGTATCACTCCTGGGTATATACCAAAAGGAAATAAAGTCGGTACAATAGAGTACTGAACCATTCACAGTAGCCAACTTATGGAATCAGCCTAGGTGCCCATCAATGGAGACCCAGACAAAGAAAATGGAGCACATATATTCAGTGAAGAACCATCCAGCCACTAAAGAGAACAAAATCATGTTCACATCAGTTGCAGGAAAGTGGATGGAGCCAGTGGCCATCTTGTTGAGCAAAATAAGCCAGACTTACAAGTATCTCAACCTCCTCTCAGAAGTGGAATCTAGAAGAAAAAGAACATAAAAGTAGAAGGGGCACCATTGCGGGACAGGAATGGGGTCAGGGAGAGAAAGGGGGAGGGGAAAGGAAGAGAGAAATGAACACGGTGTACTATGTACATCTGTGAGACAGTGACAATGTAGGCCGTTATTTTGTACAAAATGCATTAGCAAAAATGCATGTGCTTTGGACTCTGAGCCACCATGTGTTCAGAAGAGTAGACTTGCAATGTGCACCCTTTTCAAGAACATACTAACCACTTCAACATGCTCATATATTTCTTTCATGTATGCACAAGAGTGGTATGTAATAAGCCTAAGTCTAAAAGAGCTAGCAGGCAAAAAATAAAAATTCTAGGAAACAAAGTGACATTCAATTGCTAGGTACCTTTTCTTAACATCATAAAATGATCATCATATTGCCAACCTACTTTAAAGTTATTTTATTATTAATTAATTATGTTATCAGCATGCATATGCCAGTGTGTACCTGTGGAAGTCAGAGGACAACCTCAAGGTGTCTGTCCTCTCCTTCCCCCTTCTTGGAGACAAGGTTCCTATTGCATTGCTTCTGCAAACTCCAATCTAGCTGGGCCACAAGCGTTGGGATTCCCTTGACTCCATCTTCCTTCGGTGTAAATGCGTTATGATCACAGACATGAGCACCTCTGTGTGTCCAGCTTTGCATGGTGCTGGGTAGATCAAACTCCAGTCAGTAGGTTTACAAGCAACTTTTTTTAAATGTTATTTATTTATTTGGAGAGAGAGACAGAGAGAGAGAGAGAGAGAGAGAGAATGGGCATGCCAGGGCCTCTAGCCACTGCAAACTATTCCAGATGCATGTGACACTTGTGCATCTGGCTTCATGTGGGTACTAGGGAATCAAACTCAGGTCATTAGTCTTTAAGGGCAAACACCTAAATCACTGAGCCATCTCTCCAGCCCCCACAAGCGACTTTTAATTGCTGGGCCATCTCCCCAGCTCCCTAAAGCTGTTTTACATTTCATTTTGTAGTGGAGTCCATGATTCATGCAGGCATTCTTCTGTATAATGGACATTTAGGTCATTGCAATTCTTCATAATGTAGATGACAGTATAGCAAATGCTCTAGCACTTATCTTTTCCACATTTGTGTTATTTTTTCCTTAAAATAATCAAAATGTTGTGTCAAGTTCCAGGGATTTGCAGTCATAGGCCTTGAAGGACTGTATGCAGAGTACAGCCATTTCAGGTTTCCAGGGATGAAAAACTTTAATAGGCAGGGAGCTTTAGGAAGGGTCATAATTCATTGTGGAAATCTAAGAAAGCTGATAGGGCCTTGACCTACCGGGAAGCAAGTGACTTCTTCTTACAGTACATTAAGGGAGAATATGTGAGCAGCGCAACGTTGACCAACTACCTATTCACTTATCTATGCATCCATCCACCCATCTATCCATCCATCTACCTATATATCCCTCCAGCTACCCATATATCCATCCATCTATCCATCTATCCATCCATTTGTTTACCCAATTATTCCTTCTTCTCATGACACTACTGTACCCTGTGTAGGCCATTATTCTCAGTGACAACTTAGAAATAGCTTCTACCTTCTAGAAGATTAATGTACCTTCTTTGCTATGCTAAGGAGTTTGAACTTTATCTCAAAAAGCCTACTTTATTTTGTTTTGATTCTCAAAGCACTATATTAAAAAAGCTCTTAATATAGATGTGTCACAATCAATTGAACTCATCTGAATCCAAATGTTTGAACAGGAGGCAGAAATGGGAACCTGACACTTGGAGCTGCCTGCCTGAGAAGGGAGCCTTGTCTTAGAGTCATACTTAGCGGAACCGAACATTTGAATCCCATGCATTGCTCAAGGAAATGTTGCTAACGATACTTAGAACGCAGATTGCTGACCATGCAGTGTGGACACAGCTAGCCTCAATGTGTACCAGAGACCAGTGGCTGAAGCTGCCAAGTTGGCCCCTGAACTCATCCTGCTTGACTTGGACTCAGAACTGTTTATGCTTTGCCATTTTTAATTAATTAATTTATTTATTTATTTGTAAGCAGACAGAGATAGAGAGAAGAAAGACAGACACAGGAAAGGGCATGCCAGGGCCTCTAGCCACTGCAAATGGACTCCAGACTCATGTGCCATCTTGTGCATCTGGTTCATGTAGGTACTGGGGAATCGAACCTGGGTCCTTTGGCTTCATAGGCAAGCTCTTTAATTGTTAAGCCATCTCTTCAGCCCCTATGTTTTGCTGTTTAACACTCAATTTCCTTTACTTCGATGATTCTTCTTTTTGCCTGGCTAACCCAGGCTGATTATCAAGTCTCTGCTATAGGCACTTACTCCAATAAACCACCTCCTACTAGGCCAAGTAGTGTTGCTGTGTGTTCCCATAGCACAGTATATCTCCTAGCACTATTGAGCATAGTTCAAAGAAATCCCATCAAGGGTCACTGTTATGTGGATGTACAGGCTGTACCTTGACACGAAGCACCATTTATACAACAGTCTATGTGAACAACCTGGGAGCTGGGCAGCGCATAACCTGGGCTGCTGTATGTCCCTGTCCTGATCACTTATTTTATCATGTGTCTTCTGAATTAGATTATCCCACAAGGACTCTGTCTCTCTCCTTCTCTTCCACAAGAGAGTGAAAGGGAAAGAAGGGAATTCATTCATGCCCGGTGCTGATAACCAGGTCTAAAACTGTGGGAAACACGAGCCCTAGCAAAGAACCCACAATCGCTGTGTTGATACATGGATGTGCTGTCTTACTGCCTCCTAAATATTTATCTTTATAGCCATAGATCAGCTCAGCCCTACTCAGAACACCTTTATAAAAAAATCATTAATTAACTAAATAATTTTTCTATTTGGCAATGGGATGAGAGGCAGTCAATGTAGAGACTAATTACTAGTCAAGTGCTAAATATAACTGACAGACAAGTGCTCAGCACTACACAGGACAGGCACGCCATCCCTTCCAAGGGATCAGGGAACATCATAGAAGATGGGACAGAAAGAATGTAAGAGGTAGAGGATAGGGAAGAGTGCTAACAAAACTGGTGTCTGGATATAACACAGCCACTATACTTGTGAGCTCAGCAGCTGTGGTCTCCTGTACAAACCCTTCACATGATGGGGACCCTAACATTCTGTTATAGATAGGGAAGGGTCTGTGGATGCCATTAGCCTCACTAATGTGGTAATGACAGTTAAGGGTTTCAAGGGTGGGGTAGTCATTATCCTCTAATGTGTAGCCATAGGTAAGAGATTGGTAAAAGAAATCGTACAGCGAGTTTGAGGTGGATAAGGTATGGTGTGTTACTTACCTTCTCATTTCTGGGACAAAACACCCAACCAGAAGCAGCTTATGGAAGGAGAGGGTTCATTTTGGTTTATAGTCTCTCTGTGAGACCTCATCACGGTGGGGGAGAGTATGACAAGAGCAGACAGCAGGGTGTCACATCGCCCCAGCAACAGAAAAGGAAGTAGTGTACTAGAACTAGGCTTGAGCTGGGTCATACCACCGTCAGTGACATGCCTTCTCCAGCAAGGCTTCCCAAAGCCTCACAACTTTCTCAAATTGCCACCAGCTGGGGACCAAGTATTCAAACACATGAGCCTATGGGGGATGCTTTACATTCAAACCACCACAGAGGGCTAATGTGTGGCACATATGATTAAAATATAACACACATACATGAAAATGTCCAAAAGAAGTTCCATCTAGTGGCATAGGCTGACATCTGAACACCTTCTGCCCTTTTTGTCAGCAAGGGAGCCTGGGAAATAAAGTTCATTCACTAGACACCTTGCTGGTGAGGGGCATAGATTCAAGACAAGCAGAGTAGACCCACCGCAGGCTCTAAAAGGAGTCTTTCCAGGTGCTGCAGGGAAGGCCTAAGGCCACTTTGCCCATTCAACTCAGCAGGGCTGGGTGAAAATAAAGGCTTGTTTCTTAAGGGGCTGATGTGTGCTTCCTGGGGTTGGGCAAAAGCCAGCCCACTCCACATCATTCTACCAGAGGTTCTGAAGATATGGATGTTTGAAGTAATTTTCCACTCTAGTGACTACAATCAACTTGAAAATGACCCCAAAAGAGGAACTGCTCAGCTCCCACAGGGCCCTAGGCAGGGTGCCAGCATTCTGCTCCAGAGATAAGCAAGACGAATGACATATGGAAGCAGAAGAGATAACATGTCCCTTCGCAAGGGCAGTGTCAGAATTCAGAACAGTCATGTCCTGCTTCCTCCTATAACTCAGGCTTGCTGCCTTCATAATTTAAAGCAAGAGTGAAAAACAAAAAAACAAACCAACAACAACACATCCTAAGCAATATGTGTAGAATACATACAGAGAGAGCAGAGGAGCACCAGTTGAAGAGATTTGAAAGCTGGCCATGGTGATGCACACCTATGAGCTCAGCACTTAGAAGGCTGAGGCAGGAGAATAGCAAATTTTGGGCTACATAACAGTATTCTTTTTTTTCTTAATGCAGAGATACTACAATTTGGACTCATGTGGGTTTGGAGGAGGCAGTGGATGGTGGTATCACATTGAAATGGCACTTGGAAATTTAGGACTGTTGAACTTGCTAAGGGTCCCAGAGAACAGAGTTGTGAGCTCAAGGGTAATAGAAATAGATAGAAAATTCTTGGAGAGCTTCATTCATGACTATTCCCTTGCTTCACTATAAACAAACAGAGAAAAATAGAACAAAATGCTTCCTGTTTCATCCATGTCTTCCAGGACTCACTAGGTAGACAATGAAAAGGGCCAGACACTGGAAAGATGTCGAGCAGACAAGAGCACCAGCGATGCAAGCATGAGGGCCTGATTTTCTAAGTGTAATTCCCCAGCACCCAAGTAAATAGCTGAGCGGGGCCACACGTGGCTGTAACCCCAGCCTGGAGGAAGCAGAGGCGAGAAAACTGCTCAGGCTGTGGACAAAACAGCAGCTCCAGGTTCAGTGAACAACTTCATGTCTCTGACACACTTGGAGGAGCAGTAGAGATGTCCACCTGATGTTCTCTTCTGGTCTCCACCTGTGCATACACTGGGCATGTGAATCTGCATAAGCACATGTGTAAGTACATACATACACCACAACACAACACACACACACACACACACACACACACACACACACAGAAAAAAGTCTCCACCTATTTGAGACTAAGAGGAATAGTCACCAATGAGGAAACACACAGGAAGCTGGTTGTGGTGGCAGACACCAGTAGGAAGTTGCTGAGGAGGAGGTGGCAGAAGGATCAGAAACACACAAGAACAATGATCTCCAGTAATAAATCCTTGGTACCACCATGCAAAAGACATGTGTTTAGATGCCATTATTTACTATATACCTTAAGTGAGGAATGATTTTTTTCCCTATCTGAAATTAAATTTTGCAATTTAATAGAAGCCACCATCCAAAAATGAAGTTGCTTCTTGGCCATGTTAATCATCTTAAACTGGCAGTTTCTCTAGAAGGCTGATCCCCCCTTTGCCTTTGCGTTTGTATGATTTTAACAGGAAACAAAAGGCTCTGCTATTGTATTCACACTCATTCTCTTAGATAGACTTTAGAAACATGACAGGCTTTATGACTTGCTTTATGGCTGTCATAATCACTAGGGTAGATGGCCTTGCCTTCAGAGTGCCAAGCAGACTGTGTTAATGAAAATAACCAGGCTGCAGTGTGCTGGAATGCTGGTGGAATTCAATGGAAAACCTGGTTTGCAGCAGCCAAAGTCACTGGACTATTCTGACTGCCATTCACTGCCATAGCAATGACAGACTTAATTCTACAATCTCAAATAACAGTGTATGTCCATTGAGAAACACAAATAATCCTTCCTTTTTTAGACACCCTGATACGCATTAAACACTTTGAATCATTCTCTAAAGTCTATGACTACTTGAGATTATCAATCAGTCTTTGCTCTGGCAAAATTTTTGTCATCAAAAGGCTTGTTCACACATATCCATTCTTAGCTCTTACTAAAATAGGCATTTTGGGGTGAAGAGATGGCTCAATGATTTACATGCTAGCCAGCTAACCCTAATGACCCAAGTTTGATTCCCTAGTACCCACATAAAGCCAGATGCACAAAGTGGGGCATGCATCTGGAGTTCCTCTGCAGCATCTCAAGGCACTGGTGTGTCCATTTTCTCTCTGTGTCTTTCCACTTACAAATAAATAAATAAAACATTTTTATAATATGCATTTCCCAGTAGTTTCTCTTTCCTGGTACAACTGAGGTTACAAATGGTACCTGTGTCAGCAGACCTTTGTCCTCACACGACAGGCATCACTAATCCATCTTGGAGCAGTTTCTCACTGAGTGTAGACCAGCTTTCTCAAGAGAACCCTTCAGACCTTGGCAGGTACATAGGTGAAACTCATTTTCCCTTCTTGTCCCAGAAGCCCACTTTCCAAGGTTAAATTTCATATACTCAACTCTCTATCAAATACTTTGCTTTTGCTCTTAAAATATGTTTCTCTGTTGGCTCTTATCAACCTAGAGGTAAATTTAACATGTCCTAAAGTGCTATCAACATTTAAAATTCTCCTATGTTAAAGATAAAGCAGAATAAAATGGTCATCTTTCTGAGCCATGAAAACCCAAGTCAATAAAAATAAGAAAATAAAAAAAATTAAGTAAAAAGAAACTCAGGGTGCAACTAACTCAGTGCTGGATGAGCATGTGAAAGGCTCTATAGGTTTAATCCCCAGTACTGCAAAATAAAAAAATTTTAAAAATTGAAATCTAGAAAGAAAAATCCAAGTCACATTGCAAATAATGTTTTTGCATGATAAAAAAAAATAAAAAATTCTATCAGTTTTGTTGATTTGAGAGGAAAGCAACTCACTGAATTTTAATACAGTATTTTGGGTCACAGTGGTAACTAGGACATAACACTTGCCTCTAAAATATTCTTATCTAGGGCTGGAGAAATGGCTCAGCAGTTAAGGTGCTTACCTGTGAAGTGTAAGGACCTAGGTTCGATTCTCCAGGTCCCACATAAGCCAGATGCACATGGTGGCACATGCATCTGGAGTTCATTAGCAGTGGCTAGAGGCCCTGGCATGACCATTCTCTCTCTCTCTCTCTCTCCCTCCCTCCCACCCCTCTCTGTCTCTAATAAATAAATAAAAATAAATCTTAAAATTTCTTATCTAGGAAGTATTTTTTACATAGCCCATATTTTTATGACCATTTATTTTTTGAATGGAGAGAGGAAGAGAGAAAGAGAGAGAGAAATGTGGGAGAAACAGGGAAAGGGCATGGCAGGACATTTTTGCCACCACAAATGAACTCCAGATGCATGTGCCACTTTGTGCATCTGGCTTTACATGGGTTCTGGGTAATCAAACCCTGGCTGTAAGTTTTGCAAGCAAGCACCTTTAACTACTGAGCCATCTCCCCAGCCCTGGAAGTTTGTTTTTTTTTTTAAGTTAACAATATGTGAAATAATTTCATTAGTTAGTAAGTCATATCTGTAGATGCATTTATTCCAGCATCATGCTTTGCAGTATTATTAAGTCTGTTCCCAACAAGGTTTTCCCCTATTGAAGTATGACTTCTCATTCTTAAGAGCCACCAGCCCTAATTACTGTGATCATTATTTCTTTCCAACAGAACAGATGGGCCACTGTGTTACTGTCACACTGAGGTTACTGAGAACCTCCCTCGGGTGGCAGAGAAATCTCGACCCAAGTGTAACCAACTGGAAGGTTTTTTGGCCTCTTCCTCCAACCTTAACCAGGGGACCATTTGCTTCCTGTGATGCAGAAAGCTGGCAAGGAAGTGTCTACCATGGCTTCTTGCTACCAGGAGCTTGCAGAGGGAATTCTCCTGTTTCCCTGGAAGCCACAGACTAGACACGGTGTGCTAACTTCAGAAAAGACTCGTGTCCACCATACATGATGGGATGGAAGCCAACTGTGGGTCAAAACAAAAATCCAAGCTTTCTTTCTATTCGCAGCCAACTTGATTGCTAAGTGTTGGGCTGCTGATGCCTCTTTCCTGTGCTGTATGGGCACGAAGCCTGTGGGAGCAGAATCTCCTGTGTCCTGGTCCCAGCAGGAACATCAGGAATTGCATGTCGGGAAGGAACATCAAGCAGTGGTAAACTAGCACTTTCGCACTTTGGGGGAACTTGGGAAGACGTGGCCCACTTTCTTCTGTGTGGAACAGGAGGACAAAGCTCACATCACCTGCCCCGTAGCACTAAGGGAATGGGCGGAAGGGGAGACACACCTCATGGGTGAGCTGGGTCTGTCAGTGACGGGAAGAGTCCTAAGAGCCCCTGCCTCAGGTTGTTAATGGCCTCATCGTCCTGTGTGTGTGACTTACGTGCAGGACACGAGTCCAAGGATGTAGAAAAAAATCCTGCAAACTTTTTGTCCATTTCCAACCATAACTTACTGGTCGTTTTCCACCTAGTTCAGCTCTCATCAGACCCCAGTTACCTTGTTTCCTATGTACAGGTCATGGTCCAGGGGCAATGCTCTCTACAAGTCCATTGGCAGAAACCTGCGCATTGCCTTGGTCAGTCCTTTCTTCACCGTAGCAGAAGCAGCCAAAGACCTGAATCTGTCAGTATCACTTCCCCCCACAGCCCACCCCCTCTTTCTCTAATTAATTAGGATGATGGGTTGGAATGGAAGCCACCTGAAGTGAATAGTTGGCTCCAGCCCTCAGCGCCTCATATCTGAAATTGTCACAATGCATAGTGCAGTGGCTAATGAAACACCAAACTAAATTTATTATACTAAAAAAAAAAACATAAGCATGCATTTAAAATAAGTGCTTGGGATTGCATTTTGCTGAATTCTAATTTTAAAATTGGTATTGAATTGATGCTTTTTTGTCCCAGGTAAGGAGTACATAGACACTTTGATACAAATTCATTTCTCTTGGGTGTACTTTATTATTATTATTACTATCATTATTATTATTAAAGAGAGAGAAAGAATTGGTGCATCAAGGCCTCCAGCTACTGCAATCAAACTCCAGATGTGTGCATCATCTTGTGCATGCATCACCTTGTATGTCTGGTTTACATGGGATCTGGGGAGTTGAACATGGATCCTTAGGCTTTGCAGGCCAGCGCCTTAACTGCTAGGCCATTTCTCCAGCCCATACTATATTATTTTAACTGTTTCTTTAAACTTCCTCAGTCACTACCATACATAATCTTAGAGTTAATTCTAATCAGCTCATTGCCACAGAAAGATTTTTTTTGAAGCCATGTAAACCTTTCCTTGTTCCTCCAAAAGCTCATTTTAAATCAAGTAGTTTGTACATGTTTACTGTTAAGAGATTCTCAGATTGGTGCAGGTAGGACAGTCAGAGCCATTGTTGACATCTAGAACATTGTTCCTTTCATTTCCTCTAAGTGCTTTGGCACGTTTGTATGATAATATTTCCCAGCTGGTAAGAGACCCAGCTTGTGCAGGAGGAAAAAGCAAGAAACGCAGCTTAGCTCCCCAGCTGTATGTTATTACGTTATTCCCAATTCACAGGAAATGAACAATCATTTAGTCTTGACAGGTACACCCAGAAACTCACTGTCTTCCCTTCAACCTGAAAAAACCTCAGAGCCTACAGAAGTTGAGCGTTCGCCTTAATGCAAGGCTCATATTTGTTTTGCCAATGTTATGAGGATATCTTGTGAAAGCTTTTGAAAACACTCTGGGAAAAGGCTGCCAACATGCTTAGAAACATGGGAGGAAAAAAGCAATCATTCAAAATACCGTCTGCTCACTAAGATATGTAAGTCAGCGGTCCCTTGTGGCTGGGGAAGGTCAGACTTACGTGATGGCAATTGGGGTGTAACCTAAATGGCCCTTTTAATAGACTATTAGACTTAATAAGAAAGAAAGTTGTCAGCAACATATTCCTTTCCAAATCAGTTTTAGGCTAGACTAAAGTAATGACATCCATGCTAGGGAGGGCCTGGAGCACCATCTTCCTGATGGATTTGTCCCTCACTTGAAAATATTTCCATTTTCCGTACTTACTTTTACAAAGCAGAATTTAGTCAACATGAATTAATACTCCCAGTTACCATGTAGTTTGCAGCTCTCGGTGCACTCCCAAAGACATGACTCTACGAACCCCTCGCCACAGGCTGACTTTCCAACGTGACAGATGCCAAAGCAGCCACAGGAGCAGGAAGGCTGTGCAGCCCCCGAGTGGTGGGTCCTAAGTAAGCGGGATGCCTGGAGAGACAGCTGCTCTCCGAGTCCTAGGCCAGGCTGTTTAGTCTATCAAGCTGCGGATTTTAAAACATTTACTTCAGCTTAACTCACTTTGGCCCCCATTATGGCCCATTTGTGAGCATCAGTCTTCATTGCTGGACCTGAGTCAAACTTTGCCATTCTCCTACCTCCGCCTGTACAGAAGAAAACCAAACCTGACTAAGGAAGACACGAGCTTCTCATCCGGCCATTAGAAGGATGGGGAAGGAGGATCGCCTTCGGTGCTTTCTCCCCATATCCCAGTGGGCCCCGCTTTTGTTTCTAAACAGAGTGGAATAGGTGGTGTGCAGTGAGTGACTGGTAGACACCTTGGTGCAGGAACCTGGACTCTTCCAGCCTGTCTGGCAGGGTTGCAGCAGGCAGCTTGACTCACAGTGAGGTCATGCGTCCCCTGGCAGCATGCACAGGTAGCGGCCCTGAGCTGTTCGCAGGTGCTGGAGTACTGAGCATTCTCACTCGAACTCACCTCTGTGTCACTCTGGCATCTTTTGAGGGAGAACCTCAATGGGGTGAACAGGAAGACCACAGCATTTTATTATAGTTGGCTTCCTTTACTGAATTAGCGTTTATATTTTCCCAGTAGAAATCCCCAAATTGAAAATATAGAGGTGTCAGCTAGCACCACTTTAGTTACGATTGTGTCAACATTTCCTATAAACCTTGTTTTTCTAGGGTTTATAACTAGACCATAAAAATTTGCTCAGTTCTGAAACTTGGCATTGAAAGTAAACCTGGGAGTGAATTTTGCAGAATTTGAAGAGGGGAAAAATAAGTTCAGCTGCTTGTAACATGTGCTTGTGATAAAATGGAAATGACTTGAAAATGCATTCTCTCTTTTTTATATAAAAAATGAACTCCTCAAGAGATTATTTCATTAATATGGGCTAATTGCTCCTGTTAATTTTTAGAGAAAATGTTAATGGTTGAGGTATTTAGCTAAAACTCAGTGGCTGCATTTGTGGGCATGAGCTTTTTGTGTGTGTGTGTGTGTGTATGTGTGTATGTGTGTGTGTTTTAAGAGCAGTTAGCTGTGAATAGTATTAAAGATTTGGCAAATTGTCTGCACACATTTTTAATGCAGCAAATCAATAATGTTTCAAAGGAATCCTGATAAAAGGTTACCAGGCCATTTCAAAAACATATGTGCAGGATGAAGGGATGGCTCAGTGGCTAAGCGTTTCCTGCCCAAACATGAGGGCCGGAGGCACCTCCAGCAGCCAGAGTTCCAGTCTGCACATTTCACAGAACCAGCTGGGCGTGGCCACAAGCAACTGCAATCCCAGCCCCATAGGAAAGCAGAGACCCAAATCTTTATATCATTATACATGAGCAGGATCCATAGGCACAGCCTCAAGTCAGTAAAACACCTTTGCAGGCCTTTATCTGCATGCTGGAGATTCCAATCTCCCGTTTGCAGTGCCCGCAGGATGACGAGATGTTGGGCATCATCCTTGAACTGTTGATATTTACTGGTGACACTCTGGCCTGCATCCGGCCATAACCTGTGGGGTGATGATAGCCGCTGGTGACAGACGCCTACGCGATGTATGTATGGTGTGGGGAACTTGTCCCAGAAACATCTGTGATGTGCCATCAGCATGGTCAATGCTCTGTAGGAGGAGCACTACCAGTGTGTATTCCATGCAGTGACCGAGGCCTGCCCTTGACCTCACTATCATAAATTCTGAATAACGTGTGAAGAAGGAGCCTCGTGTTTTCATGTACTGGTTCCATAGATTAGATAGCTGATTCTGGCCTGGCCTTCTCTGGGGTGGCTCTGAGGTCCTCGGCCTGAAATAATTGTCTAGAACCAATCCTGATGAGAGATGCTGAGGGATATAGCAGGGCCCTTGATGCCCCCTCACAGGCTGTATTCACCTCCTGCCCTGATGCCTTTGCCTCAGGAGACCCCAGGACAATAGCCTTCGGGTCAGATCTCTGCTTCTGCTTAGCAGAGCAAGAGCCCTCTCCACCCCCTGTCTGCATGACCAACTCCTCTTCGTGAAGCCTGGGTGCTGGCATGGGCATCTGGAGTTTCCGGTGAGGTCTTGTACCAACATGAAGGGGACACTCGGTGCCTTGGAACCAAAGCCACATTCTGGAATTGAAGCCATCACTCTGCATAGCCCGTGCAAGCAAATCCCCCCAGAGTGACTCATCCCATGCATGAGCCAGAACTGTGTTCTGGGTTTGTGAGCACTTGGGGACACATCAGTGAACAAAGCAGGAGCATCTCTGTCCCCAGGGCTGGGAAATGATCCACTTTGTGGGGAAGACAGAAGCAGGGCAAGGGAGCCCTTAATGTTACGAAGAGGGATGTGCTGTGAGATCTGATGGTGCCCAGGATGTGAAAGGACGTGTGGAGTTCTGGCAAGAGCATCCTCATAGAGGGCACAGGAGTGCCAAAGCCCAAAGGCTGGCTTGTGCAGGAGCAGGAAGAAGGTGGTAGGCAGGAAGGCCAAGGCCAGGAGGAGGACAACACTGCAGGGACTTAGGCTGGACTTGGTGACGTGGGAGCCATCAGAGCAGTGTGGGGTGCAGGGCAGGCAGAATCTGTTCCCAAGAGTCTCTGGAAGGGCGGGCTGCGAGAGCAAGGGAAGAAGCTATGTGCCGAGGGGGTGGACATTCAGAAAGCAACTCCATTATGCAGAGGTAAGGGGCTAATTCCCATCACTAAGGCGACCCCTCCAAGTTCCCATGCTACTATAAGCACTATTACCCCACCCTCATCTCTACCTACTTGTTTCACACAGCCTTTGTGTTATCTGTAGCCAGCACCCTCAAACGAGCACGCCCCAGGCCCAGCAGTACTTCCTTCACTGGAGATGCCCTTCGAGCAATGCGGCAGATGATCGCGTGGGGATGGCTGAGTCTGCAGCTGGGGGATGGTCCGGTCCATTATTCCCGTACGGGCTATAATGCTTTCTCTAAGCCAGACTCAGCAGCTGTGCTTGTACCGTTTGGCTCACGGTGAGCTTGTTGTTCAATGAGTCTCCATAGACATGACCTCAAGTCAGTAAAACACCTTTGCAGGCAGTAAAAGATGTGTCCCTCTGAGGTCAGAAAGCTTACTTGGCAGGAAAGTCAAATGGATGGCGCCTAAGGGGCCCAGGGAAGTTGGATGGTGGGGCAAGGCCCCTGCTTAGGGGCAGAGCAGGCCCAGAGTGACAGAGAAGAAGGTGAGGAAAGAAAGCTCCATGTCGCCCCCGTTGACATCCCCCTCTGCTGCAGTCAGGTTCGCACTGCTGGCAGAAAACACCCAAGCAAGAGCAGCTTTTGGAAAAAAGGGTTGATTTTGGTTTCCAGACTTCAGGGGAAGCTCCATGATGGCAGGGGAAAATGATGGCATAAGCAGAAGGTAGACATTACCCACTGGCCAACATCAGGTGGACAACAGCAGTAGGAGAATGTGCCAAACACTGGCAAGAAGAAGCTGCCTATTACACCCATAAGCCTGCCCCCAATAATACTCTGCTTCCAGGAGGCTTCAATTCCCAAATTGCCCTCAGCTGAGGACCTAGCATTCAGAACACAAGTTTATGGGGGACACCTGAATCAAACCACCACACCCTCCATCATCCACTTCCAACATTGCCCTCCAATATCACCCACACTTCCAGTTTGGCTCTCTTTTCCTTTTTGACAGGGTTGCACTACACAACCCAGGCTGGCCTCAAACTCGTCATTCTCTTGCCTCTACCTCCTGAGGGTGGGATTACAGGCACTCACTAAATCTGGAATGGACTTGCCCTTGCGAATGAAAACAAAACCCTTCATACCAGTCTCACAGTATCCAGGACCAAGTAAGAAAATGGAGAAAGTGTTCTGTAAACATGGGAACACGTAACAAAAGCAAGGCGGCATCGTTAGCTAGGAAAGTGGCTTCCAGTGTTTTCCTTCCTTGCTTGGCAATACCGTGTTGAATACCTTCCAAACAATGAAATCTCATCACTGTTGAAATGATCTTGTGCTAGTAATCTGCTCTCACTCTCCCAGCAGCTCTTCGGGGCCACTGGACCTACTAGGGTTAGCTGTCTTTTCCACTACTTGCAGGGCCACTGGGTAGCTCATAGCAGAGTAGACCCTGGACCAGAAGTCAGCAAACCCACTGGGCTTTATGACGTCAGTTGAGTCACTTCACTTCTTAGAGGCTCAATTTTCTTATGTGGAAAATGTCCTCCCTACTTCACAGGGTTTTGTTAAAATCATATGGATAAGAAAAGCCCGTGTCAGCTGTTCAGGGCAAAGCAATGTCAACCAGTTGCTTTGAAAGTGGAGCCATCTGTGTATAGAATCATAACCTTAAACTCTTCAGCATTGCCCCCAACAGACTCCAAGAGCCAAGTACAGATTAAATATCACAAACAGGGTGGGAGAGATAGCTTAGCGGTTAAGCGCTTGCCTGGGAAAGGTTAAGGACTCCGGTTCGAGGCTTGATTCCCCAGGACCCACGTTAGCCAGATGCACAAGGGGGCGCACGCATCTGGAATTCATTTGCAGTGGCTGGAAGCCCTGGCACCCCCATTCTCTCTCCCTCTCTCTTATCTGCCTCTTTCTCTCTCTCTGTCACTCTCAAATAAATAAAAAAATGAACCAAAAAAATATTTAAAAAAATATCACAAACATTTTAGGGACCTCTCTATCTTCTGCTCATTGTTTTGCTGTTTTTTTTTTAATTTTAAACGCAAGAAAACCAAGTCCCTGGATTCTATTGTTTATGGAGGTTATTTTAATAATCTTAAATGAGAAGCGCTGAGTCACAAGTCACACCAGTCATTTGCAATGATGAATGGGAGGTAATGAATTACATAGATTAGGAGCAAGTGAGAAAGGAAGGGGAAAAAACCCAACTCTGGTTAAAACCTGAATAAACAGTGCTACAAAATGACTGCCATGTGGGGTTTTATGGGGTTCTGCAGTAGAACAATGGCTGGCTCTCTAATTAGTGTGTTGAAAGTCACTTTATAGGAAGAGGGGGTCCCTTGGTCATGGGTGCTTTCTAGGGGTGGGGTTTTGGAAGACTGATAGCCTGTAGGGTCTTGGGGAGCTCTTCCTTGACAGGAACCCCTTCTCAATAAGCCCCGGTGTAGCACTACTCCAATACTCGAGGGAGGCATCGTGGCTGCCTTACTTGCCAAGGGGGCACCCTGGGAACCCTGAGACTAGAAGGTGGTAGAGTCTTAAGAGACAGCGGAAGACCTCATGCACTCAAAATACCAAGATGTGGGAAGTGGCAGAGCTTGTTGTGGAGATCATGGGTCCTGGCACTCCCTAGCAGAACCCAGCTCTGTGCCCAGCACGGCTTGCACAACTCTCTCTCAATTACTCCCAGCTCGGTTCTCCCCGTCTGAGAAAGTGCCTTGCAGTGGCTCCGAGTGAGCTGGGGCAGGACAAGGTGTGGGAGAGCTTCGGTAGCGTGTATGGCCCACACATCTTGACTTCATTTCATGGATAAGCTTACTAAGTTCTCCACTAACCCTGGGCAAGGTGTTCATCACCCCTTCAAGTGTTAGAAGATTCCGAATCCTGGAAATATTGATTTCATTGTCTCTCCTTGCTTCTCGCAGGCCTAAGCCTTGAAAGTCCTACTTAACTTGGTGTTTGTTGTTTCCGGTGATGGGGCTTGAACCCAGGGCCTCGCACATGCCAGGCAGCACTTCCCCACTGAGCTATAACCTATCTTCCTGTTCTTGCTTTATGTTCTTTCAGTGACGAATGGCCAAGTACTCTTCAGGATGTCTCTGACTTCCTGAGCAGCACATGGCCACAATAGGATGTTAGGCTCAGAATCTCACAGGGATTCTTCTCTCAGGTGTTAAGTCTGCACATCTGCTCTGGAATAGGGGAAGGGTACCTTAGCTAAAACCTAGTTCGTTACAGGGTGAGTGCCTCGTGGGTCTTATACTGATCTCCAAAACTCTATGAGACAGCCTGTTATGATCTTCCTTTTGCCAGAAAAGGAGAGCAGAACACAGAAAGGTTAGGTGACATGTTCAAAGTCACACAATGGGTGCATGGATCACCTCTCAGCTCAGCACTGTCAAGCACTGTCTCCCTAGAAGGGGTTCCATGGGCTGGGGCGCGTGCGCCCTCTGGATCTGACAGCTGGGGAAGCATGAGAAGAAGATTGAAGACGATCACGCTCTTGCTGTGGCCTGTGTCACAGCAGCAGGTACCCAACCCAAACCATTTTATTCCCATAATGCTTTGCTGGAAGGAGCCTCTTCAGCAGGGGATATTCTTTGTGCTTCCACTTTGGATTATATAAAGGGATATCCTGACAACAGATTAGACCTTGGGATGTCATCTAATAAAGATCTGCTTACGTACCCAGAGCCAAGACCATAGTTTTTGGTGGAAAGGTGGGACATTTGGTTGCCCACTAAGTTGACATCATCTCTATGAGGGGTCCTTCTAGGGGCCTCATCAGTTCGTCGTTGTGGTGATGTGCCAGGTACTTATGGGCATCAAAGTGATTGTGTTATGAGGCATTATGCTTTGCTGGGAGAGTTAGCCGATGCATGTCTTTTCAGATAACACGTGTCCTCACTTGGTCACACACAGCCTGTGCACACCCGATTCACCTGTGCCCGTCTTTTCAAATAACAAATATCATCGTTTGGTGGCACACAGCCTGTGCACACCACTGATTAGGCTTTGGGCTAGGGATATATAGAACAAGTACGGGAGATAGTATTTTAGCAGCTCCTGGTGCCTGGAGTCCTCTGAAACCAGTGATTGTCTTGTCTGCTAAGGCTGAGCTACAACCATTATGGAGTTGATGGCATCGTTTCTTTGACCACTGGTGTGCAGTGCCCAAATCCCTGTGGGATGCCACTAGCTGCAGATGCCTGCGAATCAGAGGAACACACTTGTGGGAATCCATTGCCAGTCTCCACATCAAATTGGCAAGCGAGCTTTCCCTAACACTTGCCTGAGTTTCAGGAAGTCCTCAGAGTAATAACAGATTGTGTAATACAGTATCCAGGGAGACTGGTGTGTGTGGTGGTGGGCAGGGGGAGGGATGTGGTAACCTTCTGGAAAGATCTTACTTGACTAAAAAAGTGGTCTTCCAGGCAGTGGGGCAGCAGGAGACCTCTGGATGGGCATCAAGCCTAGGGAGGCAGGCAAGGGACTATGTGGTTCAGTTTCCTTTATCTAGGGGCAGGGCCAGCAGCAACTTTCCTGAACACCTACAAGGACTGATGGGTATATTTCTGGACCCTTTCATACAGGCCAGCAGCCCTTCAGGAGTTCTGGCTTCAGGCTCAAATCTCACTCCTCAAGGTAAGTGGACTGAAGGCCTTGTTTATCTGTGCGTATGGATTCAAAGCTTGGGTTTTAGCCTCCTGGGCCACTGTGGTGTCACTTCAAGGTGACCTTTCTTACTTGAGTTCACTCAGCTTCTGATATGTGGGAGTTTCCATTCCTTCTGAATCCAAACTTGTGTCAAAACAACAACGACCCTAAACCTGTTTGTCACTGTACTTCCTCTGAGCACTTCCGTGTTGATAGTTGCTGGTTGGCAGAGCTGGCCCAGCCCACCGTGCTGCCAGAAATGCAGGCCCCACTCTACCGGCCTGTCCGGCCTGCTCCCCGCCTCCACCCTGTCCATGACCCTTAGCGTCTATCTGTGATAGCCAAGTGGTGACTGCATGCCTTCCCTCTGAGTGACTTTTGGTGGCCAACTGACTACCTTCTGGAGAAGTAGCCACTGAAGGGTATGTGAGGAAAGGGACTTTATCACTTGAAGCTCCTTCATGGCCCCCTCTTAGGGTAGCCTGGCTGGAAATGGGATACTTCACTACCAAAGAAGAATCTTACAGCCTTTTGGAGTCACAAATTCCTTTGGGGATCTGGTGACAACTATGTGTCCTGCCGTGAGGAAAACAGTCTGCTCAGGAAACTTCAGGAAGCCATTACCCCCAGACTCCCAGGTTCAGAACTTCTCTTTGGAGGGTAACAGCTCTTTGGTGAATTGGAAATGCTAGTTTACTTCCTTTATTTGAGTAGTTCTAGTGAACAAACTTAAAATGGGGCTGGGGATGTGGTAATAGTCCCAGCTGTCCACTCGTTTGATGCCATCTCGAAAAAGCAGTGCTGGAGACAGTGATGCCAGTAATTGGAGACGCTTTTCTATAAAATCTGTTCTTCTAAGAGCTTTGTATGAGGAGCTGAGCAGCACTGGGGTAAAACGTCTCATGCCTTGTTTTCTGACTCAGCATGTCACCTACAGGGTACAGGAATTTGTGGAATGAAACGAAACCATTGTGGCAGGGTAGAAATAACACCAGGCTCTGGGTTCAGTTTCTGTTTGGGGATCTGGCTTTGATACTGGCCAGCTAGTGACACTGGGAAACTTCCAGTCTTCCTAGGCTGCTTTTTCGGTAAGGGCAAATTGAGGAAGTGAGATTGGATCAGAAGTGGGCTGGCAAACTCCAGCCTGGTAGTCACAATCCAGCTTGTAGCATGGCTCTGTGTATAGTTTTCTTGACAGAAAGCCACTCTTACTTTGTTGTGACAAAGATCATAGGGCCTATGAAGGCTACTAAGATATTTGCTATTGAGCCTTTGCAGAAGTTTGCCAAGATACCTTCACCAAGATGACCTGACCACTCTATCCTTTCCTCTTTCTGGTCTGTGATTCTTTGACACAAAGGAAATGCTATTCAGGCCTCTGTAGGAGGCTTATATAGAACAGAAGCAAATGAGGGTGACCTAAGATATATCATGTGCACTGTGTTGTTGAAGTCATTTCCCCAGTGCATTGAAGACTAACAAAAAGTCAAGCAGGAGGCAGCAGAGATGGCTCAGTGGTTAAAGGGGCTGTTTCCTCCAGTCTGCTGACCTGAGTTCAAGACCCACCACCCACATTAAATCAGTCACAAAGTGGTGCGTGTATCTGTAGTTCCAATGCACATACAGCAATGAGAGACAGAGTCAAGAGAAGGCTGGAGCTCATGAGCCAGCTAGACTGCACATTCAAGTGAAGATAAAGACACCAAGAGAGACCCTGTCTTCTAGACAAAATGGAAGGAGAGGACCAGCCCCCCAAGGCTGTCCTCTGGCCTCCACACATGTGCCATGGCACATGCATACACACACAAATACACACACGCAAATAATTTTTTAAAAAGAGGAATTAAGGGCCGGACAGATGGCCTAACAGTTAAGCACTTGCATGTGAAGCCTAAGGACCCCAGTTCGAGGCTCGATTTCCCAGGACCCACGTTAGCCAGATTCACAAGGGGGTGTACGTGGCTGGAGTTCATTTGCAGGGGCTAGAAGCCCTGACACACCCATTCTCTCTCTTTCTCTGTGTCTCTTTCTCTGTCATTGTCAAATAAATAAATAAAAATGAACAAAAATTTTAAAAAAGAAGAATTAAGTGGAACTTCTTTTTTAAAAAAATATTTTATTTGTATAACAGAGAAAGAAGCAGATAGAGAGAATGGTCATGCCAGGGCCTTAACCACTGCAAACAAACACCAGACACACACATCATCTTGTGCTTCTGGTTTATGTGGGTCCTGGGCAATGGAACCTGGATCCTTTGACTTTGCAGGCAAGTGCCTTAACCACTAAGCAATCTCTCCAGCCCCTCAAGCAGAACTTCTTAAAGGAAGCTCCAACTTCATGTGTACTCAAGACTGTCAAAATCCAGCCATGTGCTGACTCAGAACAGCCTTCTTCCCAGTGAGCACCAACCCGTGGGGTTCTGTCAAAGGCTACTACTCACTTAAGCACTGTCCATTCAGACAAACAGTGATGGATCGCATGCACATTTCTCTTCACCCAGCTCAAATTCTGTTTTGAGATGAGATAGACACAGATCAAGTAAGAAAGCAACTCAGGCCTTGGGAAGGGAAAGGCCAGGCAACATCCTTTCTCGAGTGAGCGTTCCAGAGACTGATATGTTTTTATGACCCACCTTGTCCACACCATGCTTTTCAACATCATGTGCCGAGAAGTCACCATGCCACAAGGGCAGAGCTGCAGTGGCAGGCCTCCCAGGAGCCGGGGTTTCTCAGCAATGTCCAGTAGTATCATTAGATTGTAGGGTATCATGCTTTAAATTTGTCTTTCCTGTTCTTCTCATCTCAGACCATCCAGGAAAGGTTCATTTGAGCTAAGCAGCATGCCACTTTGTTTTCTCAAGTGAATGTATTTCTAAACTCTGACCATCTCTACAGAGAGCTGAGAGGTGAGTTAGCAAATAGATCTGCAGAAACAAAAAATCCCAATACGGAAGAGTGGAGTCTTGTGGTCCACCCCAACTATCGCTACTGTTTCTCCTGTGGTCCATGATCAAACTACTGTTTGTATTTTGCCTACCAAGAGCATCTCTGAATCTTGCCACTATTGAGTTTTTGTGCAGTGGAAGTTACACATCATAGCATGATGCCCTTTCCTTTCTAACTCTGAGAAACCCTCCCTCCCTCCCTCCTTCCCTCCCTCCCTCCCTCCCTCCCTCTCTCCCTCTCTTCCTTCTTTCCTTCCTTCTATCCTTCCTTTTTGTTCTCTCTCCTTCCTTCTTTCCTTCTTTGCTTCCTTCTGCAGGCAGTGGGGTTCCTCAAGGTCAGGACTAGAGTTGAAAGAATGTAAACCAAAGATCTCCAGAGGTAACCACATTGGAAAACAAAGAGAACAGAAAATGAAGTAACTCTCTGATAGCTTGGAGAGTAGCAGAGACTTCCTGTACCTGGGATGTTAGATAAAGTAGACACAAACCGCTGGTTCTGGGAACCTAAGGGAGTCCTTGATCAGCCCCACAATTACTGTTCCTGCTTAGAAACTTACCTTCTCCCTTGTAGATAACACAAGATTTGATCTCCTTGAATACATTTTCACTTTCTGCTATTTTCTTTTTCTGGAAAAGTCCAAGGATCCTTTTATGCATCTTTCCCAGCATGACTCTGCCTTCCTTCTCACCCTCTAATTTAATTCTTTTCTCCAGAAATCATGGCTTATACTTTCATTCTCTTTATAAAGGACTCCTGTCCCAGTAGACCCATAAGCTAACCCTACCTTTCTTTTCCCATGGTTCATAGCTCCATCACCTGCTCCTCGCATCTTTTATTATTTTTTAACATTTATTTATTTGCAAGCAGAGACAGAGAGATACAGAGAAGAGAGACAGAGAGGATGGGCATGTCAAAGCCTCTAACAACGGCAAACAAACTCCAGAAGCATGTGCCACTTTGTGTATCTGGCTTAACATGGGTACTGGCGAATTCAATCTGGGTCCTTGGGCTTCGCAGGCAAGTGTCTTAACTGCTCAGCCATATCTCCAGCCCTGTTCCTCACATCTTAACCTATGTCAGCCCTCAAGTTGACTGAAAAAAAATTCTCCATCTTGCCATTGGGAAGCCAACTGGGGAAATTGACTAGAAGGGGAGCTATTGCTGTCACAACTTGAGAGAGAGAGAGAGAGAGTAAGAGAGAGAGAGAGAGAGGGAATGTTGGGGGCAAGTAGTCAGGATGTGACTCACAGAAGGTTCCTGCAACTAGCATTACCATCCCTTGCTGCTATGCTGTTGAATTTCTTTACATTTTCTAGTCAAGATACATTTGTATCCCCTTGTTTGGGGCTGAGACGTGGTCTTGCTCCCAGCTCTGGTATGAAGTGCTTAGTACCAGGGTCTAGAAATCTCTTAGTAAATCTTGGTTCTAATTTTGCTTTACTGTTTATGTTTTCTTCATCAGCTTCCTGGACTAAACGCCTCAGAGGTCACCTTTAAACAGTTGTCATATTTTCTAAATTAAGTGCTGGCAGTTCCCAAAATACAAACACCAGATTTGTGGGTGTCCTACGCACAGAAAGGCTGGCCCTTCGTGCTTCTGGGTCACATCCTCAGAGCTGTGGAGGGAGTTCTCTATTTCCCATGAGGCCTTCACAGCAGGGTAATTCCATCCGGCTTCTCAAGGGGGGCTAATTTCCCAGAGAAACCATTGCACACAGTGGTCTAGCTCCCAGACCAGCACATGAAAGCTCATTTACTCCATAATGTAGCTGAAAAATAGTGAAAAAGTACACCCAGTTAATTTTTTTTATTTATGAGAGAGAGACAGAGACAGAGACAATTGGCACACCAGGGCCTCTAGCCACTGCACTCGAACTCCAGATGCATGCGCCACCTTGCGCACATGTGTGAACTTGTGTGCATGTATCACCTTGTACGTCTGGCTTACGCGGGTTCTGGGGAGCCAAACCTGGGTCCTTAGGCTTCACAGGCAAGTGCCTTCACTACTAAGCCATCTCTCTAGCCCCCAGTTAATTTTTTTTTTGCTAATGTGCAGCATTTCACTGTTGTTAGATGTTAAATTTGTCCAGCTACATTTATTTATTTATTTAATTTCAATGCTTCTATGGGAAAATGTTTGCTCCATCTTCCAAAAACTGATTTACAAACAAACTTTCGCTTGGAAGAAAAATCCAGTCTAAATTTAGAACTTCCTAGATTAGCTCTAGATTTCAGCTCAGATTTTTCCTTTTGTTTGCACAAGTCATCTGGGGACAACTTCACTGAGGCAGGCAAGGTGACACTGTGAAGCCGTCTGGTATAAGCCATCCAGGTATACCAGGGTAGAAAAGGAACCTTTGTAGCCAGAGAAAGGATCTTTGGTTTTGGCTGGGCTGAATTTTCTGGACTGTTATTCAAGTTTTATTACTTTGCCTATGTGGAGAGAGAACATCAGATTTTGTAAGGGAATTCTCCCTCCTCATCTTCTCAATCACCAAACTTATTGAGTATGAGTCTTTCTTGAAAAAAAAAATATTACAAGCTCACACTTCCAAATCGATTTATCAGGGAGTGATCCTCTACATTGAGAATTGCAGATGAATTGTGGAATTAATTGATTTTAGATTCACCTAGAACTTGCTGTCTCTCCAAAATTCCTGTAGAAACCAAATTTGCTCATATGAGGAAATGGGTTTAGGGTCTTTTTTCTGCTCTGTTCATTTTTCTTGGGTCTAATTAACCGTTAGTGAAAAGGCTTCCCTATTAATGTGGTTTTCAGGAACACATGCTTAGCTTCTGGGTAAGGTGCTCTGGGAGGTCCTTGCTGTCTATGCCAAGTCACCACAGTTGTCAAGGTGTGCCTTCCTTCTTTCCACCAACACCACTGCTCTTTTGTTCATGAGGCTAAGTGGCATTTTATTTAAATAATAACGACTGGTAGAGAGGGTATTTTCTGATACTTAATGACCAGCTGGAAGAATTGTGGCCCTGAGGCAATGCATATAATATGCTATTACACTCTGAAATTTGAAAATGTAAAGAAAAAATAATTACCTTTTTATGCATGTTACCATGGATACAGAGTTTTGTATATAGTTTTAGTCTTTTCCTAGAGGTTAAAGTCCACTTTAGCAACCAATAGGAAACAAGCACTTCAGTACCAATTTCCATTCATTTCACAGTGTTTGACATTACCTAGTTAGTGTGTTTCTTTAAAAAGGTACCCCTTGCCCTTGAGACGGGATATGTAACATGTGATATGGATTGCCATAGTAAAGATTCATATTTTATTGAACAGTTTGGCAATCAGTATTTAAAATCAGCTATCCTTGTAGATAATCACATTTTGTTTCCTTAGAGTGGCAGTAACTTTCATATCACTTTTCCCCCCAAAGAATGATGTAGTTTTCAGCCTTCAAATTGCATGCACATATTTTATGCATTAGTACCAGAAATACTTTTTCAATGGGTTCTATTATTATAGTGCATAACTCAGAGATTAACTTTTAAGTATGAAGGAAAATAGACTTGGAGAACCACCTAATACTCCATAATTTACATGGCAGCCATTGGCTACAGGCTTTTCTGTCTTGGCACACCACTGCTTCCACACACTGTGGAAACGCAGGGCTTAAGCAGTTTCACAGTGCAGCAGAAGTGGTGGCCCAACAGTACCACCAACTTCTCATTATAACTATCTAGTAAAGGACTTCATAGGAACATCTATAAGCTTAATTTTTCCACAATTTGAAACTTTCTTCTGCAGATATTTTTCTCGTTATTAGCAAGATTTATCTGTTTTTATTTTCCTTTGTCATGATAAGTGTAACATAACAAAGCTTCATCAGTTACTCAGTACAGAAAAAACCTCCATTTACCTAAGTATTTTTATTTATTTATTATTATTATTATTATTATTGTTTTGGTTTTTCAGAGTAAGGTTTCACTCTAGTCCAGACTGACCTGGAATTCACTATGTAGTTTCAGAGTGGCCTCAAACTTACAGCGATCCTACTACCTCTGCCTCCTGAGTGCTGGGATTAGAGGTGTGCGCCACCACACCTGGATCCCCTAAGTATTTTTAAAGTGTACTGAAGTCTGTGATGAGCCAGGTCACAGAAATATGCAGACAAAGAAGCTGAAGTCACCCATCCTTGGAAAGTTATATACACAAAGAATCACAGATGTAACTTAAGGCACAATACTTTGTGGCGTGCACTGTACCAGGGGTGTGATGAAAGGCATTGAACACAAAATGAGGTAACTAAGGAGAGGTGACGTTTATCTCCTGTGTCACCACTCTAAAGCACAATTGGCAATTATAAAATTAATATTATTTTATTTCCTTAACTCTTCTATTGGGATGCAATGATGGTCACATGCCCATATTATCAAAATAGAAACATCTGGCAGCTTTTAACACCCATCCCCTCCAAGCATTCATATCTCTAAAGAGCACTAAACTCACATAAAGAACCATGTCTTGACAGAGCTATGATATGTCACATTGATATTGTAACAATCCAGAGTTCCTGAGAAAAGCAGGTAAAGTCTCCTGGGGTGATCTCCACATCGATATGCAATGCAGTGAGTACTCCACTCCTGTCTTTAGAGGAGCACATGGGGAGAATTTGATACCTTTTTTTGTATTAGCTTTACCTGTATACATCCAAAGCATGCCATGTGCCAGTGTGATTTATCTAGGGCCATAGAGCTACACAGTGCAAGCTGAAAGCTTCTGCTTAGAGTAGGAAGGAAATAAAAGGACCGGCAGAAAATTCACCAGAGGAGCTGACTGGATCCCAGGTCTGAGCACGAGCTTTGGACATGTAATGAACGTGTATTCACAGAGATGGGCTGATGTGGACCAAAGGGGCCAGACAGTATTCAGCAAGTCCTTGGGGGTTTCACAAAGCAGATTAGCTTCCCTGGAACAGAAGGCCTGGCAGGCTGGGGAGTCAGGAGAACTTAAATTAAAAAAAATACAGGCAGGAATGGGAGCAGATGGCAAATGGCCCTACCATTAGCTCGAGAAGTGTGTGTGTTCTGGTAAATTCCTTCTGCCCTCAAGACTATTTAGAAGCCCCTCACCCAACAGCACTCACCATGCTGTCCTGATGTGATGTGGTTAGACACCCATCTCTACATTTGCCCTACAACCCCTGACTCTGTTGTCCTGCCAGGCAAGCACTCTTGCCTAGCTCAACATCCTTTTGTAGGTTCTGAGCCCAGCACAGGGCCAGAGGTGACAATCAATGACCTACCTGACAATAGCAGAGAGTCTGCCCTGTGTTAGAAATAGTAGTGAAAAGAAACTTCACGTTCTTGGCCACAGGGAGCTTACACTGGAATGAAACCCTTTCTAGATTCTTATGGAAAGCATCCATGAAGGAACTGAAAGATTCCTGTGCCCTGAGAAAGGGGAAGATCCTGAAATTCACACCAGAGCCCCCAGCCTGAGGGTTTTATTCCATCTACAAACGTGGCATGACAAGAGGCAGAAGCCAGGGTGTTAACCATTAAAGGACTAATCAGAGCTGACAATGACAAAGTTGCTGTGGTTTAAATGCCCCAACCAAAATCATCTTCAAATTTAATTAAGAGGTCGGACCTTTTGGGCTGGAGAAATAGCTCTCAGAGTTTAGAGGCTCTTACTTATAAAGCTTGACTGCCTGGGTTCGATTCCCCAGTACACACATTAAACCAGATGCACAAAGTGGCACAAGCATCTGGAGTTCATTTACAAAACCTGGCATGCCCATTCCAACCCCCTTTCTCTCTCTGTCTCTTTGCTTGCAAATAAATAAAAATAATAAAATAAATAAATAAATTTTAAATGATTTAAGGCTATTATTGGGGGAGTAGTTTAGTTATGACCTAAGTACCTGGTAAAAGCATGAGTTTGGTCCAGTTTTTTCTATCTGTCCTGCATCCTTCTTTACCATATGATGCCTTCTACCATATTATGACACAGCAAAACTGCCCTTGTCAGAGGTCTGGGCCAGGCTCTTAAACTCCCCACCTACCAGAACTATGAGAAATAAATTTCTCTTCCTTATAAATCACTCAGCCTCAGATATTTTGTGACAGCTGGAGAAAACAGACTAAGACACTTACCCAAGACTGGAAAAGTTTTCTTAAAATTTTTTGGAACATTTGCCTTTTGTACAGAAAAGTCCAGTGAAAATCCAACTAGAGAGAAGAGGAAGCATGCTCCTGCAAGCATCCTCACATCTGAAGGCACCCTGGCGAAGCCGACACAAGGGCAGGGCTCCGCATCTCGCAGACCAACTCCCGTTATGCTGGCTAAATCAATTGCAAGGGCAGGCAGGGAGACAGCCTAACCTAATTGAGAAATCACATAGGCCAGAAGACCCGAGTCCTGACTCAGGCTTGGATAGAAGCGGGGCTAATTCACTCTGCCCAGCTGCCTGGCTCTCCTTGCCTCTCCATGTTACACGCGCCTTGCTCCACCCCTCTGTAGCCCCCTCAGTGATGCAGCAGGACAGTGTTCGCTCACTCTGTTTCTTCTGCTCGCCTTTTAAGCCTGGAACTACTACACCTGACGAGATCACTCAAGCTGAGAGGGTCCGGGCTTAAGGATAGAAATAAACAAGGGAGAAACAGCTAGCCTGAACTGGGTGGCTGTCCGAGGCCACATGCTGTGACAAGAACTGAAGCTAAGGGGCCCAGGAGCCTGATGTAAAGTGAGAAAGCCGGCTTGCTTGCTTGAGAAGCAGCATACAAAAAGTGAGGGCATAAGCCAAAAGGCTTCTTACCTCTGAGTGGAAGCAGATTTGCTTCCTTGATTATCCAGTGACCTCGAGGTAAGTGGAGACCCGAGCAAGGAGCAGATGGCACCGGAGCACATGGCACTTCCCCTTTCTGACCTTCCCTGAGGTGCCCGAACTTTCACAAGGTTCAGTGAGCTGCTTTTGGGTGGATATGAAGTCATAACTTGAGATGAGATTCATCAGGTTGGGTAAAAACAAATTATGCTCATAAGGTGTTGCTGCTGTCTGTGGACTGTGAGCCTCGGCGTCTCCAGCATTATTAAACATCTGCCGGATCTGTGTGATTCAGCTTCAAACTGATTTGGCTGAAAAGCAAGCAAGGCATGTAAAGGAGGAACAAAATTTAAGAATCTGAAAATTGAAATATAAGTCACAAATTCTCATAAAGTTTCCCACCATGTGTCACAATGTTGAGGAAGATTCGCATCTACTCAGCTCTGTGGAAATGCCTCCTCTCGTATGAAATGGCTAACATCCAAACTGAGGATGGAGCTCGGGCTTGGAAATCTGGCATCTAAAGTGAGCTGTGCCCAGAGCGGACGCCTTCAGGAATTCACACGAAGAGTTCACTTTGCATACATATACGCACGCTTGATCAAAATCAGTTGACAACTAGCATGACCCTCATAAGTATACAGTTGGATATTAATTATATGGACTGTTCTCTATGAACAAAGCCTTGAACACAAATGAGAAATTATCTCATAAACAAATGACACATATTTTGTAGGCTGTGTGAGTGGTGTTCCAAGGGATCAATTAACCTCTGAAGGGAGAGGGACAACTCAGGTAAGACACGGGAGGAAGTTAACCTATAATGCAGTCCCAGCGAGAACATCAGCCAGTCCGCATAGAGCCTGGTGGAACTGTTACCTCTATTACAGCAAAAAGGCCATGGCTTCCCACTTTCACATTAGTTACTTATGCAAAACAGGTTGTTTCTGGCAGTTGTAACCTTCATAACATATGCTATATACTTCATATGATGCAAAGTCCATCAGCTAACAGCTGAAGACCATCTTTTATCTATAGATAAAATATTTTTATTTATTTATTTGCAAGGAGCATACCAGGGCCTCTAGCCACTGCAAACAAAGTCCAGATGCATGCGTCGCTTTGTGCATCTGGCTTTATGTGGGTACTGGGGAATGGAACCCTGGTCACCTATGTTGTTAGGCTTTTCAGGCAAGCACCTTAACCACTAAACCATCTCTCCAGCCTGAAGGCCATCTTTTGACAGCACACGCAGCATGAGCACAAGTCCTCCCGAGTAGGACTATAGACATTGACCCATCCACCCCCTACGGTCCACCCCTTGCAGCACCCAGACTCTTCTCTCCGTGTAGGTTCTAGCCAAAGCTCTTTTGAGACATCACTGAGTCTCTGCTCCCAGTGGGAACCTGGAAGAGGAAGGTAGATCCTAGTGCTGGAACTGGTCTCACCGAGACAACAAATACTTCATCTCCATCTGGTGAAGATTTTCCCCATTATCAACAAGAATCATTTCTGATCTATGTAGTTAGACAAGTTGTTGCTCAACCCTAGAGGTGAGCCTCTATCCACTCTGCCATTCTCAAGTTGTAGTCTATTTTCATTCCAACCGGGGGAGGGGATTACTATGAGGTGCTAAGCAGGTCTTTTGCATTACATTCTTTCCTCCCATTTGTAGCAACAGCCAACCTTTCTTTCTACTGGTCATCAAATTCAATGATTCCTTCAATATAGCTACTCCTATTTTCTGCCTATTGGCCCCTTAGTGCAAGGAAAACCCATAGCTTGATCACAGGTATTGTGCATGGGGCTATCACTTTCTCTCCTGCCAGAAGCATTCCCCTCCTAGGAACTGGGACCTCAAAACCCACAGACCTCAGTGTTTTGAGGATTTTTCAAGCAGGTCACTGGGAATGATGGATGGCAGGACCACACCTGTTTCCACTCCTTTGTGCCTAGACTCATGTGTTCTACCCACCATCTGGAGATCTTTGATTGAAGGTGTGCTCCATTCTCATGGACCATCCGTAAAGCCTGTAACAGGTAAGTCTACACCATTGCCCTCTGACTGGCATAGCATGTGACAGAACCAGTGAAACCCACTGACATGTGCCCGATCCAGCAACTCCTTTGCTGTGGGCATCTTTTCGTGATGGGATGGGCACAGTGATAAGAATAGGAACTAATGCAGAAATCCATGTTGAAGTGGCATTCCCAGGTGTGAAACACTGTTTGGAGGCTTCATATTTATGGTGAGAGTGCAGTCTTTTAGGTTGGCTGTGATGTCCTGATATGCCCCTGTCCATTGTACCCATGAAAGCTGGTCTCTAGCATGAGGCATGACCTGTAAGACCATTTCCCTCACTTGAGAGTCTTATCTAAGAATGACAGCTGAAGGCAGTTGTCAGCAACCTTCCCAGCACCTAGAGCAATAGACTTTTCTCTCCTGTTAGAGTTGGCTCTTAATGTCCCCTGCCTCATGTGGGTCTCTCCTTGAAATCTTCCCTTCCTGCCAATTTCTGCGCATCCCTTAGGGGATGGTATGATTGAACTCCTGGCCCTTTCAATTCTGCTCTGCTCCCCTTATTTGTTTCCTGTGGCTATTAGACCACTTGAGGGGGGAGGGGCATTAGATCACTAGAGGAGGTGGGGCGATTAGAGCACTTGATGGGAAGGGGGCTCTTAGATTTCTTGTGTGTGGGGGGGGGTCATGGCTATTAGACCACTTGAGAGGGAGGACACCTCACAGATGGTGCTCAATTCCCTGTAGCCCCAAAGCAAACCCTAGGAGAGCCCCTACCCTGACCCTGTGCCTCCTCACAGGCTGTGAGGATGGCCCTCTTCCTTAGGGCCCAGAGAAAAACCCATGAGGAGTAGTTGGTGGCTGAGGCCCAAGGTATAATTCACATCACTCCCGAGCCCAGCTCCCTCCAGGCACGCGTGGGTGACATGTTCTTTTCCTTCCCTGCCCTCGGGTCCTTCTGTAATTCAGCCTCTCAGGCCTGGCTGCCAGATCTTCAGTCTCAGTTAATTACAAGTTTAAGTTCAAGCTGGGATTTCCTAGGTATGGGTTTGGACAGATATTCTGTTACTACATTTACATTTTTCATTAACGTTAACTGTGTGTTCATGAGTATCCATTACAGCTTCATGGGTTCCCTGCACATGCCAAATCTGGATGGGGTGGTTCACTACCAAACGAACCCAAACCAGCATCCTTACATTGAATTTTATTCATTTATCCATTTATTTGTTTATTCCCGTCGTGGTGGGATGGGCTGCAGGGCCTTGTGCCTGTTAGACAAGCATTCAAACATTGAGCTGCATCCCAAGACAAATTTGCTTGTATTTCAGGAGAGGGGGGATCAATTTACCAGTTCACAATCACTGTAGATTTACAGCAAGCTACATTTTCTGGAAGGATTTTTTAAAGATTTGTTTTTGTTTTATTTATTTATTAGAGACAGAAAGAGAGAGAAGGAGGGAAGGAGGAAGGGAGAGAAAGAGAATGGGCATGCTACAGCCTCTAGCCACTGCAAACAAATTCCAGATGCATGTGCCACCTTGTGCATCTGGCTTACGTGGGACCTGGGGAATCAAATTTGGATCCTTAGGCTTTGCAGGCAAGTCCCTTAACCACTAAGCCATCTCTCCACCCAGGATTTTTAATCTTCATTTCTTGTCCACCTCTTTCATATCAGGAAGGTAGTCATAGGTTCACAGACAGATAAGAATCCATAGGATTTCTAATACTTAAACAGATTCAACAAATGGTTTCCAAATGAAGATAATAAAAGTTTTATACTATTATTTGTTTTAAATCATCATCTGACCATTTTAAAAATCCTTGCCAGAAGGTAAATGTACTATTATACTTGACTTTGGATATTTGAGCCATATGGTACATTGAAAAGGTCTATTCATTTATGTGTAATTAAAAACATTTTATTTATTAAAGAGAGAGAGGGGGTAATATGGGTGTGCTAGGGTCTCCAGCCATTGCAAACAAACTCCGGTTGCATGATCCATCATGTGCATCTGGCTTATGTGGGTTCTGGGGAAACAAATCTGGGTCCTTGGGCTTCATAGGCAAGTGTCTTAACAGCTAAGCTATCTCTCCATCCCCATTAAAAACATTTTTTTCAAAGCCTTCTCACCTCAATCTTGACTTTCTAATACCCTTCAAATCCATAAATAGAGAAGGATAAAATGAACACATAAAATTTTAGGAGGAAGTTAAAAATATGTCTTGGGAAAATATAGCAGAGCTAGGTCAAAGTTAGGGCCATAGTTCTTAACCAGTTTTTACCTCTGCACTGCAAACCCAGGTCCCAGCATGACTGAAGGAAAGACAGGTAGACTCATCACTCTAACCTAGCTCTGCCATATCTAAAATAAAGAGCTAGATAAGCCCATGCTATAGTGTGGACCTCGACTCAAAGACCCATGGTGTAAGGACCTGGTCCTTAGGGTGGTGCTATTGGGAGATGGGAGAATCTACAAGAGGCAGGGCATGGTGAGAGATTTTTAAGTGATTGGAGCATGCCCTCAAAGGTGATCATGGGACCCTAGTCTTTTTCCTTCTTCCTCTTTCTTGGTTCCAAGTCCATTAGGTGAGTGGCTTTGCTCTGCCCCATACTCCCACCATGCAGTGCTGCCTTGCCACAGGCCTGCAAGTATTGAGTCGGCCTGATTATGGCCTCCCAAACCATAAGCCAAAGAAATTCTTATTTCTATATGTTAGTTATCTCAGGCAATTTGTTATAATGGCAGGAAATTAATCAACTCCATAAACTACTTTGTACACATCCCTGGATACATACTCACACATTTCAAGAATGAACTCTGTTGCATTTGGAAAGCTGACTTAGATGAGAGAGTGTGAAGGTAGCTTAGACATTATAACCCCCTTTGGCTAAAAAAAAAAAAAAAAAAAAAAAAAAAGTGAAAATGGTTTTAACTTAGTCTGGCCTGCCCCCCTCCCCCACGTGGCAGATCCCATGACAAAGGCTTGCATACAATTGGAAAGTGTGGTCCAGCAAGCTGGAGCTAGAGACAAGAACGGTGGAGCATAGAGGCTGGAAACTAATTTGAGGATGAGTTATGAAGTTGGCCACTGCTCCTGGCGAATGGTTCCTGGCTCCTTGAGGACCGCCTGCTATACTGTATGAAAGACGTGTCAGGACGGTCTGCAGGAAAAATGAAAGCATTTCTGCTCCATTGGTCAAAGGTCTGCCACCAAAACTCATTCTCCCACATTCTGGGATGGACAATGTATGGGCTTAATGGGGCTCAGAGAAGCTCCAGGGAACACTCTGGAAGCCCTAATGAACACGGGGTGAGGTCCCAGAAGGAAGCTGCTGAGGGGACGTGGGATGCCAAAATGCACCAAAGTGGTACCCAGGAATTTCCCAATGTGCACTGTCCATGTGGACAATTGATCGCTGCTTTCAAAGCATCAGAATTTTCCATCATTTTCCAATCGCTGACCTCTGCATAGCATCCCCCGTTAGAGTTACATGACGTCATACTTGTGACAAGCGCTGCGCTCAACATTGACTCTACCCTTATGTTTATACCTTATGTTTATACACGGCCAGCATTTGAAAAGTATGTGATTTGATTTAGCTGTTAAAGCATAAATCAGAGAGTATGCCTACGAAGAGATGCATTACACACATCTAGTCTAGAAAACAGCCCAACTTAACCCAGGGCACAAAAAATGAAGAGTTCAAAGAATGCAGCTGTTCATTCTAAACCCTTGGGTAAGAAACCATTTCCACACTCAATCTCACAGCCATCACCCTCAGCTTTCTAGAAGGGGCTTCTAGGTGAAGGCTTCTGCGTGCAATCTTTAAGCAATATGAGTTTTCACACTGTGCTCTAACAGGAAGCTACTGAAAACTTTGGGTTTTTTTTTGTTTTGTTTTTTTTTCTCAAAAACTCTAGTATTGATTCTTTTGTGGCCAAACTAAGCTGCATCCAATGAGATAAGGGGCTATTTACTCTCTCATTAAAAGCAGGTCTCTGTTGTTGAAAATAATGTGCTCCCAGGTCATGAACCTGTTGCTGAGGACACGGCCATTGGCTCCCCAACCAGTCCTGTGAAGATCAATGGTGGACAGTTTTCTGAATCTTGGTCTATAGCTGTTACATGCCTTTCCTGGGAAAATGAAGTATAAGGAAATCACAACTCTTGGAGGAAGTGCTCAGAAGTGCTGTTTGGGAAGGGGAGTCACTATAGCTGGAAAGATAATGGCGATGGTGCTCGATGCTGCCCTGGACTTCGAGGCAGCAAGAAGAGAGGAGCTGGTCCTCAGGCCATGAGTCCTTTCCGCTACTGCCAGAGACAATGAGATAAATGAATGCAGTCAAGGTTGTGTATTTAATTTTAATGAATCAATTATTACCATTTAAGTGAAATTGACTTTCTTGATATGGGAGCGTTAAACAATGCTACACTCAGTGGTTCTTAAGTCTCTACTCCCCCTTCTCACGTTAATTCAGTCTGCAGACATTTACTGAGTGCTGGAGACACAGGAATGGCTCAGATGCCAGTCTGCTTTCAAGGGCCTTACTAACAGGGGGTGGAAACTCAATACATGGACAGATTCTCTCACTTTTGCCCACATCTCTTTTCAATACTAAGGATGAACCCAGGGTTTTGTTACTGTGTTTTTCTGTATGTGTGTAGACTGCATATATATGTAGGAGCATATATGTGTGCAGGTGTGTGTGGAGGCCAGAGATCAATGTAGGACATCTTCCCCATCTTTCTGTACCTCATATATTTTTTTGAGATAGCATGTCTCGCTTGATCCTGGAGCTCACCAACTGGGCTAGACGAGCAAGCCAGCCAGCCCCAGGGATCTTCCTTTCTGCCTTCCCAGTACTAGAATTACAGGTAGCATGTGCCACCGTGCCTGGTATTTCACATGGGTGCTGGGGATCCAAATTCAGGTCTTCAAGCTTGAGCTTCAGGCACTGAACCCAATGACCCCGCTCCCTAGCCCTTTTATTAGTGTGTAGTCATTGCACAAAATAGAGTTTCATGAGAACATTCACATGCGTGTGTATGCCTACGGTGATTATCCACTCCTCCCCTTACTCTCTCCTGTCCCCCCTTTCTGCTTCCCTTCCTCTTCCCAAATAATGCCCCCCCCTCTGCATTCATTCGTGTTTTTTTTTTTCATGATCAGAAAGAAGAGAGAAAATACGCCTTATTTGTTTTTGTGAGACTGGTTAATTGTGCTTGACATGATAATCTCCAGTTCTATCAATTTTTCTGAAGATGATATGATTTCCTTCTTTATGGTTACAACTCTCTTGGGGATATGCGCCACATTTTCTTTATCCATCCATGTTTTGATAACATCGAGGTTGGCTCCATATCTTGGCTACTGATTGAGTATAGTGCTCCAATCAACAGGGAGGCGGTATCCACCCGAGCATGGTATAATTGGAACATAGCCTAGTGGTTTTCTTTTTCTTTTTTTTTTTTCTTTTTGAGGAATCTCCACATTGATTTCCGGTGGCTGGACTTACACTCCCGCCAGCAGTGCCCGAGCCCGGCCTCCCACATCCACTTCCCAATCCCAGCCTGTATTTCTTGGACATGTTGACAGCGGCCCTTCCGACTGGACTGAGATGGAGTCTCCACCTACTTCAAGCTGCATTCCCAGCCTTGGATTTTGATGTCACCTGAACCAGCAGGACAGGATTTAGCTTGGGCCACCAAGTCTGTCTTCAAAACTATCAGCCCAGGGACCTGCAGGAGAAAGGGCAGCAATGGATCTCTGCCCTCTCCCTGCCCAGTTCCCTTCGGCCATGTTCTTCTCCGTGCCCTCAAGGGCAGTCCATCTGCCCAGAAGCCGAGTGGACTTTGTCTCTGCTCGCAGGACGTGTGTGCCTGCGCGTTCAGGGGCCCGCCCGCCCCGCGCCCCACCCCCACGCCGCGACGTCACGGGGGCTGAGAGTGACCAGGCCCCGCCCCTCCCGGCGGCTCTCCCCGGGAACCCAGAGGAACCCGGGGCGGCTGGCCTTCTGTTGGGCTTGGTTGGGGGCGGGGTGGGGCTCCCCTTTGTCCCCCCTCCCTGGAACCCGAGCGACGCCTTAAGCAAGGGGGCTTTGGTGAAATTGGAACCCGTGTGCTAAATGAAGGGGAGCAGATGTCCGTGTTTGGCTCGGGAGGCCTGGGTGGCCTGCTGTTTCAGACTGCCATCGCCCAGGCGCTGACCTTCGGGGCCGCTGTCAATCTCGGCGTGCAGATGGCCAGCCCGGAGCCCGCCACTCCCCGGCTCTGCAGACGCGGCCGCCGGGGCCGATCGGGGCGGCGGGAGAGAAAAGCGTGTTGCGGGGGGCGGAGGAGGAGGAGGCTGGGGGGAGCCGGAGGGCAGGAGAAAAAGGCCTGCTCGGCGCACAAAGGAGCCCCCGCGGCGGCCCCTCGGAGGACAATGCAGCCCTCGGGGACCCGCTGCGGGCTGCGCCGGGCCCGCCGCCCCGCGCTCCAGCTGCCTCTTCTGAAAAACGCCGTGCAAATGTGCCCACTCGATTCTAAATCCTCTTAGGCGCGATGCGTGTGAACAAGGAGAGGGGTGGCCTTACAATCCCGGAACAATCCGAGGCCTGGAGAGGCCTGGGAACCTCGATGCTGGAGAAAGTGTCCGCAGCATGCATGCAAATTGCACTCTCTAGAAGATGCATGTGGCCAGGTCCCCAGAAATTGCTTTCTGCCTTCGCGGGCAGCCTCGAAGAAAACCAACTGCGGGGGCCCCGTAAAACACCCTTTCTCTGGTCCTCCTGTGCCATTTTAGAGATGTTTCCCCTGTCAAACACTTCCCATTTAATGATCAGAAAAGCCAGCTGAGCTGCGCAATCATTAGTCAGCCAGGTATTTACACTGTTTTTCCTATTTCCTTTCGGTCTTGGCCTCTGTGGTCACTGGTATAAAATTCCTGGGAACTCCCACCTAAATACCAGCTTCCTGTTTATGTGCTCCGCTGCTTTAACGTTTTGCTGTTAATAGCAGTTGCTAAAAACTATGAAACAATAGCTGAGGCTTGCAGGTGAATATTTTATTTTATTTTATTTTATTTTTTGCTTTTTCAAGGTAGGGTTTCACTCTCACCCAGGCTGACCTGGAATTCACTATGTAATCTCAGGGTGGCCTCGAACTCATGGCGATCCTCCTACCTCTGCCTCCCGAGTGCTGGGATTAAAGGCGTGCGCCACCACGCCCGGCTAACAGGTGAATATTTTAAGGTGAAGAGGAGGAGGAGGAAAATGTGCAGGTCAGAATTTCTTGCGTGGGTCTCAGGGAGTGGTCAGCTGTTCTTGGATAGAGGTCATCTATAGACAGGACCCTCTCTGCCTCAGGAAAAAAACATCACCCTTTTTTTTGTTTGTTTGTTTACATTTTTTCTTTTATTTTTTCAACTTATATAAATATAAATATAGATTTAAATATAAATATAGATTTTTTTTCTTTTTTAAATAGGTCCCCACTTCCCTGAAGGTCCTCCTCAGTAGAGTCCTTGGTATTCACTGAGGGGTGCTTAGAGCCTCTGTTAGTTCCTTGGGGGGCTGTACCTCAGGTTATTTCTATCCACATTGTTGCTCTTTAATCTTCCTGCCCTCTCTTCTGCAGCAATTCCTGAGCCATGGGTACGCATAAGCAGTTTGTTTTTAGTGTTGAGTTCTCCATAGCCTCTGTATTTCTGTTTCTATGTGTTTCACTTCACTTCTATGTTTGTTGCTATTCTCAAGAGGTGGTTGTCAGGCTAGCATTGGGATCAATACTCGTGTTTCTGCTTCCTCTGCAGTTTTGTCTGGACCCTGGTAAATGTGGTGGAGATGGTACTCCTCATAGTGAGCGGTCAGCTATCTTTTCTTGTTGAATTGGTGGATCTTGGCTCTCCCCAGTGTCCTCTGTCATCTGTAAAGTAAAACAGATTCTTCAACCAAGGGTGAGAGCAGATTTGATTAAGGGGGTATACATATAATTTTAAAAGACATTTTGTCCAGAAAACAATGGAAGGGTCTCTGGGCATTGTAAGTTTTCTGTCTCTGGGGCACTGACTAAGTTTCCAGTCCAGATATGAGCTCTGTCTGGCTGAGTAGGCCTCGTGTACAATTGGAGGGCAGTTGGTCACCCCTATGAGCTGTGTGCCACTATTGCACAAGTGTGTGTTTTTTGTCTGTTTAGTGGGTTGCGTGGTTTGCAGGGTCTCCTGCATATTCATGCTGTTGGTGACCACTGTCACTTAGTTGCTCCCATGGTACTTTCCGGCACCAGGAGGGTTTATCAGGATAAGACTGGCTTTCCTCTTGGTTCCCACATGGTTTCTTGGTGTTCTGGGATAGCAGCCTGTGGTGTCTTCAGCGACAGGGTCTTACCATTTAGCTCTGCTGGGAAACCAAGGGCTTGGCAATGGCCTACATCGATTAAGAGACTTCAGAGAGGATGTCCCTGAACAACTGCTCACTGTGGGGGATAAGCCAGTTCTGGTCCTGAAATTCATAAGCCAAAGCCTGTGGTTTCAGGATTAAGTTTTCTCCACCTTCTACTGGATGTATCAGTTTTATATATATATATATATATATATACTGGATATATCAGATATATCTACTGGATATATCTGGTCCATCCACCTCCCTTAATTAGAGGTTGTATCTTGTATACTGGTATCCTGGAGGGCATTTCCTAATGTACTAACCATTTTAGTTTTTAGTTTTGGTAGTTCCCTTCCCCCACCCTCCCTTCACCCAGCTCCCAAAACTTCCCACCTCAAATATTCTTTCTCTCTAATAGTTTATCTCTCATCCCTTCCTCTCCTTCCTCCCTGTTTTCACTAGATCTATCATAGTTTTTTTTCTCTTTATAAAACTGGAATCTGTCTCCACTTGTGGCGTCATCGAGAATAAATTGAATTTCTCTTCCACATGACCTCCTTCAACTGTTTGGAGACAGCTCCATTGTTCTCACACTGTCTTCTAGCTAATACCTGCAGGTCCTTCAGCAATTTCTCTTGTGGGTCTGAGTCTCCCACTCTACCCCTGAGTTATCTAGAGATGTTCGTTTGCACAGGTCTCTTTGAAACTGAAGTCAGTCACTCAACACATGCTAAAATTCAGCCTCACAGCAGCTCGGGGTAAAAGAAAATAAAAAGGATTAAAGTCAAAAGGCAGAAATAGGTCAGATCATGTTCAAGTTACTCAGACAACTACATTTTGGTTTTCCATCTTAGTCCTTTTCCACTCTGTCAGGAGTAGCAAAGAAGAAAGCCCTACTGTGTGCTGGCCTTTCATGCTCTTCAGTTTTATCCTCAGAGTCTTCTGAGCAGTTACTATTGTTATTCCACCTTTTCAAGCCTAGAAGTCAAACCATTCACCCAAGGTCATGCAGCTACAGGGAGCAAGGTGAAACCTCTAGCCCCGTCATGCTTTTTCTATGGGAAACAAGATTCTGTGGCTGAAACTGAGGTCCTAAGTTTTCTTTTCAGCACATTCTACAACAGACAGCTTTTATCTCAGGCCATGTTGTGCATATGTCATGTTTATATAGCTACAAGGATTTTTGAAATACAAGTTTAAGAACTTTAGGGAGGGAAAAAAAAAAAACCACGTTCTTTTTGGAAGCAAATGAAACAAAAAATTCCGAGAGAAAGCCAAAAGTCATCCTGAACATGCTTTCCTTCCAATGGCATTACTTAACAGCAAAGTGTTATATTACCCTTGAATTTCCTGCCTAGCTAAGGGCAGGCCAGGCCCTTGATGCTATTTACGTTTTCCATGTATTCCATCTCTATCTCAAGCTGTACCTCCACCCCTCCCCGGCCGCTCTCAGTTCTCCAGTGCGTTGGTTAGTCAGGGAGGGAAGAATGTTTCCCATGCACACACTGTAATTTTTTCCCAGTGTTGCTGAGCTTGCCAGAACAAAAGTAAAACCACAGAAAGAAGATTGAGATCAGCCTCCCCATCGTCCTGCTGTTCTTTTAACGTTTAGGAGGCTTGGACATCAAACGCTTGCAACTGCCATCTACACATTCCTTCTCAGAATGAAGCACTGGCCCGCTCCCTCACTAAATCATTTTCTACCCCAAAGGGTTGGAAACACTTTTTCTCTAGGAAAATGCTCCACTAAAGGAATACTGACTTGACGGAGCTGGTTCTGAGAAAAGCTTTTACCCTCTGGGATGAACTGTCACCCACGGACGCCTGCCCAGGTGTACTGTATGCCTCAGCAGGGGTCAACGTTGCTTAGAGGTTGCACTTTGTTTTAATTTGCTGTGACAAATAGTGCCTGGGAGACCTCTCTAAAGTGCCCCTGGAAATCATGATCACATTGACCTATTTATTTTCTATGTAAGACTTAACCCAACCTCATGCTTTATTGTTTCCACATTTGTTTATCATCCAGCCTCCACCTCACAGGTGACCTCATCTGTCATATGACTTGGTGACATGGCTGTAACAGTAGGTCCTCAAGAAAGTTATTTGAATGAATGAGTGAATAGTCTTCTACACACGCATGTGTTGTTGCTGTACTCTTACCTTCCTAAAGTAACTATGTGGAATAGTGAAATTAATAGAGATAGAAAATAGAATGATGGTGAGCAGTGGGGAGGAGGAGTGAGGAGTTGGTGTTTAGTGGGGTCAGAGGCTTATTTGTGGAAGATTAAAATGGCTCTGGAGATGGGTGGTGGTGCTGGTTGTACACCATATGAACCTGCTTGATGCCACAACTATTACTGAAGTCTGTTAATTTGTGCTAAAATACAGCTTTCCGCCACTGAAATAAATGCAAGAGCAAACAAGACACTTTATGTGTACTTGTTAAAATGGTCAACTTAAGAGTAAAGTTAAAAATGTTCACCGATTTATAAACAATTGATCAATACATAAATAATAAATTGAGGGCTGGAGAAATGGCTTGGTGGTTAAGGCACTTGCTTGCAAAACCTAAGGACCCAGGTTCTATCCCCAGGAACCATGTAAGCCAGATGCACTAGGTGGCACATGCATATGGAGTTCATTTACAGTGGCTGGGGGCACTGGCACACCCATTTTCTTTCTCTATCTCTCTTTCTCTCCTCTCTCTCTCTCCCTCTTCCTCTCAAATAAATAAAAAAGTAGAAAGATTATTAAAAAAATAATAAATTGAGTCAGGGTTTTTGAGTAAGTGTATGGTCTAATTCCAAACTTCCTTCAATAGTTATGTCAGTTTACATCCCAACTGTCAGGGCATGAGAATGCCCTCTTTCCCAAAGGTTTTCTCATTCTATTTATGTATATTTGATATATAAACACTTATTTTAATCATTGTTTCAGTTGTCTAACTAGATTTATTGTTGAACTCAAATATCTTTCCAAATATCCATTGAACTTTTCTTTTGTAAACATCCTAAATTTGTTTTCAGTTTTCTTAGCTATTTATTTCTTTGTGTTGCTGTGTATGAGTTCGGTCTATAGTAAAGATATTAACTCTTGGCCCATCATAGTGTTTTGCAACTTTTTTAAAAAAACTTTTAGAAGCTGGAGAAAGAGGTGGGCAGTGCAAGCTCCAAAGCCAACAAAGGTTCTGGGAAGGAGCAGCTCACTGCAAACTGGGCTAAGAGCCATGGTGCCCTGTGGCTTGCTTTTCCTGCAGAACAACTGCTTCTAGGCCATTCTGCCACATCTACTCATTTGGCCAGCACTTACTGAGTGTTGATGCCACGTACTGGAATCCGAGGGTAAGAGAGACATGAGACTTAGCCTGGAGACCGACAATCTAATAGGGGAGAAGAAGAAACAGCATCTCACAACTAGAATGGCTCATGCAGCAACAGGGCACTGAGAGTGAGACACAAGATCCATGTGGAGCCCATGTCAGGTCCAATGCCAAGAATGACCGCTATGAACCCCTAACTCAACTTCCAACATGAATGTGCCCCCCCCCAATCTGGTAAATATTTGGAAAGATTTCCACCACTTTTTCCTACATTTATAAGTTTTCTCATGAGAAAAGAACAATTTACAAGGCCAGGAGTTACCGAAACTTAAAAAAAATACAGCATCACCATTCCCAGACATATTTTCCTCTTCTTTTGCCCTCTGACACCTTTTACTTGATTGCTTTTAGACCTGGATTAATTTTGTCTGGCCCCAGTCCCATGCTAATTTGCATGGCTATTCTATATACAGGTCAGAGCTGTGAAGACAGCAGGCCAGTCTAAATTCACAAACCAATTCACATCCATCAAGTGACCCCTCAGCTCAATGTACTCACTGCAGAAGAATGGGGGATAATGAAAAATCCAACCATGACCTGCCGTCATGACTCACCAGGGTTGCCCTGTGGTCAAGCTCGTGGGTAAGGCACTCTATCATCCTTATGTTCTACCTGTCAAGCACTTGTGGGATTCCATTTGGAGCTTGGGATGTGTAATTATGGTTCTCATTGTTTCCAAAGCCAGAGTTAAGCCTCAGATTATATAATTAATTGTAAGTTAGGTGGAGCCCATTTATTCATTTTACATTCTCATCTATGATGTTAATAGGAATCCTTGTTTCCCTCAGTAATACCAAATACTGACAAGTCACACTACCTGATATAATACACATCCATGTGAGCATGTTCAGCTGTTGTTCTGAATGAGAAACTCGAAGTGTTGCTTATGCTTATACTTAAAATTCATTATGGGGGCTGGAGAGATTGCTTAGTGGTTAAGGCACTTGCTTGTGAAGCCTAAGGATCCAGGTTCAACTCTCCAGGTCCCACGTAAGATAGGTGTGCAAGGTGGCACATGTGTCTGGAGTTTGTTTTCAGTGGCTAGAGGCCCTGGTATGCCCATTCTCTCTCTCTCCCTTTCTCTCTGTCTCAAATAAAAATTAAAAATAAAAAATAAAAAATAAACAATTATAGTAAACTGGTTTTCCCCTGCCTTTATTTCAGTTTTGATCATTCATCTCATCAGTGGATTAACTCAATCAATAGACAGAAAGCATGCCCATTCAGTAGACAAATATTTATATAGATTTTACATATATATATATTTCATGTTTACATACATAATTTACAATATATTATATATTAATATAATATAAATATACATCAATACATATTTGACATATTTATGATATTAATATTTTACATATTTATCTACATATTGTGTATATTGTGTGTGAAGTGCAATGCTGTGTGAGGGAGAAGACATTCCTGACCTCAGAGTCGCACACCAGCCTGGATGGTGCTCACCTTGAGGTAGGGAGTGACAGGTTGTTCTGTTTACCCACACCATCCCCAAAGTGTAGGTTCTCACTGCTCAGCAAAGTTCCTGCAGACAGATCAGATAAAAACAATAACAAAACCCTATTCCTGAGACGATTCCGATAGTTATAAGTGGGTCATGGACCATTGTTCTTAGACCTTCCAGAACTCAGTTCCTTCCTGTGGGTCATCATGGCTGCCAGCCTTTCTCCAGTCAGCCATGGGCCAGCACTATACTGGGCTGATTGGGGTTCAGCTCCTCCCTCCCACAGCCATCTGGTTCCATGTCAGCTCTGACCAGGCGCCTCCTTTACTGGCTTAAGCCCTCCTTCAACAATGACCTTGCCTGATTACCTAACTTCTGAACTTGGGTTATTTCTTGGGTTTGGTCACTGACCTAAAAGCATCATCTCTTTAGTTATACTTCATGCCTGTCTGAGTCCTCTTCAGCGCAGACTCCTTGAGTGGAGAACTAGGGTGCTCACATCATAGAGGGTAGACCCCTGTGTACCTTGTCTTTGGCCATTGCTCTACTGTGGGCTGGGGTGCATATAGTTGATGAAGAAGTAAAAAAAAAAAAAAAAAAAAAAAAAGTCCATAGAGAAGTACTGAATCCAGAATGTGGAGCTGGGCAAGAGGGCTTGGCACCCAAGAGTCTAGAGAGGGAAAATACAGACTGGGGCCCCAGAGAACCAGAAGAAAACTTCCATATTACTGGAGAAATATCCATTTTGAGAGTGGGAGGGGGGGCAGTTGTTCCCATGGGCATGAGAGAGGTCCAACAGAGCAGGGAAGATTCTGCCCTCGCCTGTCGCTGCCTCTCCATCTTGGTGGCTGCTGGACATGCTCCGTGCTGCTGCCTCTGCTGCCTTCCTCCATCTGCTCTGGGTCCAGCCTGTCTGACTGAGCCGTGTGCAGGGCGCAGTGTGGCCAAACTCTGGAGAGCTGTGCAGACATCACGGGCCGGTGCCCGAACAGCATTTCTGAGTGACTGGCAGAGGCTCGCCTCACGCACTGCCCGTTGTCAGCTGGTGACTTCTGGTTCTACTTTTAAGTTTCAGATGTCACATGTGATGATTCCACATATGATATCCCGCCTGAATATGATTGATAGGGGTGACAAGTCAGAGAAGATATTTTCAATGATTTCACATGGATAATAATAGTTGGCTCAACCAATTCACGTTTAGTTTCTGTAAGTCTCTTGAATTGATGAACTCAATTTCATGAAGTCGAACTGAAAGCAAGAAGCTTTGTAAGTAAAAATAACACAAGTGGCATGAGCTCACTAGCTTTATCCTCTTCTGGTTGGAGCTACCTCCTGCGTCTGGAATGCACCACCTCTCCTTGCATGCCACTTGTCTGTGCATTCAGCTTTGACCAACCACCTGTGATGCTTTTCAAGCTGCCCCAAGCCATGCCTCCAGTCTCACCCTGTGGCATGAAACTTTCTCCCTGGGGAGACACAGACACATGTGTCTGTTCACCCTAGATGGGGCACAGACAACAGAACAAAGTACGACTGCATCAAAATAAGTTTTAGGCCTGGGGAAATGGCTTGGCAGTTAAGGCACTTGCCTGCAAAGCCAAAGGGCCCAGGTTCGAATCCCCAGTAACCACATAAAGCCCAATACACAAGGTGGCACATATGTTTGGAATCTCTCGCAGTGGCTAGAGGCCCTGGTACACCCATTCTCTCTCTCTCTCTCTCTGTCTCTCTCTCTTTCTCTCCTGCTTCTTTCTCTCTCAAATTACCAAATAAATAAAAAAGAAAATAAACCAGTGTTGGCAAACCAATAAGAGAGCAAGGGGAGGGGTTACTTACAGGAATGTGGAGCCCCTACAGCAGCTGTAATATGAACAAGTCTCATCCCAGCATGGATAACAACCTCCCCACAGCTGTTTCAGGGTGCTCTCTCTGTTGAGATTTCCCACACGGATGCTCCTTCAGCCCCAGAGGGAAGGCTTACCCGCAGAGCACGGAGACCCCAAAGCAGCTGTACCACTGAGAAGTCTCATCCCAGCATGGGAGATGAACTTCCCTATGCGCACTTAGCTGGAACTCCTTGTGTTGGAATTTCACCTACGGATGAACCCTCTCAGCCTCAGAGTGAGGGCTTACTTACCAGCACATAGACACCCCAAAGTGTCTCGTCCCAGCACAGGATGACCACCTCCCCGTGGCTACTTCAAGGAGCTGCTGCTCCTTGACCTGTTACCGTCTATTTATCCCCCACTGCAGCTCCAGACCTCATGCATCATTGCAGACAGCTGGCAAGGTGGGGTCTGACAACCTTCCCTACGCCTTGCAGTTTCTTCTGTGGGGAATGTCAACTGGCCCAGTCTCCTGAGTTGCCCCAACTGCTTTTGATAAAGCTGGCAATGGTTGTTCACTGCTTTCAATAAGGGGGAGTCTGCCACAGAACCCTCTCTAACATACCTGCAACAGAGAGGTGATCAAGACGCGGTCCCTGCCCCCCAACTCTCCCAGTCTGGTGAGGGCCGCAATTGTTTTGATGTGGGAACAGTTAGTGTGTCACTTGACCTAGGTCTGGAAGGGCACAGAGTAGGTGAGGAGGGTCTCACAGAAGCAGCAGATGCACACTGTGGGGTCCAGATAGCAGAGTGGCTAGAGTGGGTCTGACTTCCTGAGGACGAGTCCGTGGTGGGAATGCAGACGCTGTCTGCCCAGGCCAGGCCCCAGTGCTCTGTGGCAGGTTCTGGTTACTGAGTGTGACATTCCTCTCATGCTGTCTCCTCAGTGTGCCTGCATGCTCAGATCACATGTCCTCAGCCACCCTCCTCCACCGTTTGCTGCTAAGGTGAGAGAATGCAGACCTGGGTTCCTTTAGGGAGGACAGGGAGTTACAGATGGCTGTTTATTTCTCTTCCTTTTGGCTTTAAAGCAAACCGCATTTAACTGCTTCCTGGCTCTGCTCAGGTGTGACAGACACAGGGCTGCATGGTTCTCACCTCATCCTTGGCCTGGGCCCACCTCCCAGAGACGTCCATCCAAGCTTTCAGAAAGGTCCACAACACCAGTCTAAAAATAGGTGAGTCAAGAGGCACAGACTCAGGGAGAAGTGCTCCTACCAGGCCCCAGGAAAACCAGCTGTATCAAGTTCAGGCTTCCTCTGGCCAAGCCACAGGGTCGTGAGAGACTTCCCACGTTGGCTTCTTGAGCTGGGAAAAGAGAGGAGGAAGTGGAGAGGCAGGATGTGGTAGACAGGGCTGTGTGCTGCCTGGAGGGCCGGAGGCTTGAAGCAAAAATGCTCCCAAGGACTTTGAACGGTGATAACCAGTTTAACACACACACACACACACACACACACACACACCAAACAAACAAACAAACAAACACCTTTTTGCTTTAGTCTCCAGAGAAATTAGGATTAGGGGTAGTTCCTCTATGGGGTGACCAGCCACTCTGAAATGCATTCAGGGTTTCTAGGATTTTCTGAGTATGTATAGCCATGCATACGACCATGGAAAATGGTCACAGTAATTACTCTGACCAAGCCAAGCAAGCACCAGGTTCACGCTTATGAATGAGCAGACGAAACCCAGAGCTACAACTTGTCCCTGATAATGCCCCAGTGACCTGGCTAAGCTCAGATACCTGGCTATATCACCTGAGCTCCTTGGCTAGCCCTTCCCTTCTGCCCTCCCAACAGTTCTGCCACCCACTGGAGGGTGAGACAGTTCAAAGGGCTGGGATTGGAATAGGATCTGTGGTGGTTTGATTCAGGTGTCCCCCATAAACTTAGGTGGTCTGGAGGTTAGGTTCCCCAGCTGATAGCAATTGGAAATTAAAGGCCCCTGGAGGAGTGTGTTGTTGGGGGCCGGCTGATGGGTGTTATAGCCAGTTTCCCCTCGCCAGTGTGTGGCACACTCTACTGTTACTATAATGCCATCATTTTCCCTGCCATCATGGAGCTTCCCCCTCGAGCCTGTAAGCCAAAATTAACTTCCTTTTCTCGCAAGCTGCTCTTAGTTGGGTGATTTCTACCAGCAATGCGAACCTGAATGCAACAGGATCCAAGTCTGAGTCAGTGAATTTTGTGATAGAAAAGACACTTCTTCTCCTTCTGACCCCTTCCTAGAAAAAAAAAAAAAAAAAGTCAAAGGCAGCCCAAGGAAGATGTGACAACATGGTCACTTTTGCATCCCCAGGGAATAGCTCTGGTGGGGCTTCCATTAGCAGAGTGGAGTTGTTTTTCTGGTGTCCTGAATGTGAGAAACTTTGAACACATTTCTGGTGAGTCACCCAGAGGTGGAGGACAAGTGCTTTGGAGTACAGAGATCATTACCAAAATACCTAGTGTTGCTCCAATCAGCATTTGAGAACCGATGCATTTAGAAACACTGAAATGATCTAGAGCATTTTAAATCTCCACGCAACTTAGAGTAATAGATCGCAAACAGGTTGTTTCCAGACACTCCCTGACCCTGAGAAGAGTCTGAGTGGAAAATGCCTCTCCTACAGTTGTAAGAGAGGATAGATGAATAAGGGAGAGAGAATTATTCCTTTCCTAGTAACTGCTGGATGCCAGATCAAGAATGGCTCTTGAGATGGACTTCTAACGTGGCAGTGTTTCTCCATCAGACTAGCAGGGGAAGTCCAGAGCCAGGATAGCATATGGTCGAAACTCACCTGACACCACACAGCTGGGGTTCACATACCAGTTTTATCACCTACAGGCAGCATGACTTTGGACAAACTGTTTGATGTCTTTGCAACTCAGCGTCTTCTCTAAAATGGGGAAGGATGATGTCCTACCTATGTGTTCATGTGAGTCTAAGGAACTAATGCACCAGCTCTGTCATCGCAGACTGTGAGCATCTTAAGCTAATTAAACACTTTGATTCATCTGGAAAGACGGATACGGCATTGTAGCCAGTTGTGCATACATTCTGACTTAATGCGCTTTGGGGAGGGTTGTGTGTGGTGGGGTGCCACCCAGGAAACAAATGTATAGTGTGCCCCTGGGGAGCATTGAAACATGTTTTTCTGCACTCGCAAAATTAGTTCTGCCACCCCAGGTAGAAAAAGAACTCTCACAAGATAGTCAACTCACCATTTGGATCAAATGATTCCCTGCTTGATGCTTCCTCCTGTGTCAACTTGGTTCTGAAGTGCTATGGAATATATTTGCATATGGGGATGGATGGGCATTTTGACAACCCAGAGATTGGCTTCTGGACCTCTTTTTGTTTCTTTGTTTGTTTGGTTGGTTTTTTGAGGTAGAGTCTCACTTCAGCTCATGCTGACCTGAAATTCACTATGTAATCTCAGGGTGGTCTCGAACTCATGGCGACCCACTTACCTCTGCCTCCTGAGTACTGAGATTAAAGGCTTGGGCCACCACACCCAGCTTTTAACTTCTGGACCATTTTTATTACTGCTCGGTATCACCAGCCGGTGACACCGTACGGGTCACCCCCTCAGTGAGGTGCACACTCTTCTCAGGTTGCAGAGTGATTAGGTGGCCCCTGTAAAACTGCCCAGCAAAGCAGTGGCAGGCAGACTGGGAAGCCATTAAGCCACCTCTTTTTACACGGGCAGCACACGGGAGGAAACTGGCCATCTTCTGCCCACATGTTTTTAATTAGAAACAGAGGATGTCAGGACTATTGAATTCGCTGAGAAAAACAATGAAACTTTACCAGCTCGATTAAAAATCCCTATCGCCAAAAGTCTGTGTGATTGAGCTTCCGGAGGGCAAAGCAGTAAATAATGTGACGTGGCCGTCCAGTGGTGTGGCTGCGGAGAGAGTGAGCTGCTGGGGCGCCCCAACTGCGCCTTCTCAGCTGTCCCTAAGCTCCCAGACAGTCACCGTGCTTTCGTGCCATCCTCCTCCTTGAGAGGAAACTGCATAGCGTGTATACATATTTTTTTCAAGTCCAGATGCAAACTCCCAAAACTTGAGTGCGAGTGGCGGTCGTGTGAAAACACACCGAGACCTCAGAAATGCTTGCTCACCAAAACGTTTTCTTCCCTGACTTGTAATTTGGTCAGTTATCACTGGGTTTAGGTTCCGGGTGGTCCAAGCTCCTCTGGGAACTCAGTTTCCGGAGTTTTCTGCTTGCCTAGGAGTTCCAAGGGAGCTGAACTTGCTGAGGAAGTGGGCGTGAGCAATCCAGCTGCAGAAGGTAGTCCAACACCAGGGAAAAGCAAACCTAATTAGGATCCCTCCCCTTCCTTAAACTCCACAGTTGGCTGGAGCCGAAGTGGGTGCTCCTAGCACACCCGACTAAAAGTGGAAATTTCAAAGCATTGTATAATGACTTATACATTTTTTATAAGTGCCATTAGCTCTCCTTCCACCTCCTTGAGGCGTCAGCACGGTGAAGCCTCATGCCGTGCCCTCCCTAAGGGCCCAAACCTGCTGCCCCTTGGGTGGCAGAGAGTCTCAGATTCCGTGCACTTTAACGCATTCCTTTAATTTGCAGTATGTAAACTAGGTTTTGTCCTTTCACAACCGTCCCCTGCAATTTTGTTGAAGAGCTGAGCACTTTTCACAGCAAGGGGACAGGGACTATCTAAAAGGGATGGAAATAGCTCAAACGAAAAAAAAAACCAACTTCATTTACTGTGCTTGTGGTGAAGGAAAATAAATGCAGAAACATAGGCTGTGAAAGTTCAGCTTGACTTCCTTCAACTTTCTCAGCCCTCAGTTTGCACTAGCAGGAGGCCGTGTGGAAGGAGTCTAACCACTCCAAAGCACATGGCCAGGGCTTCATGGCAGAGATGGCCAACAGGAGCATGTGAAGCAAGCCAGTTGGCTTCAAGAACAAGACAGCAGAGGGTCCCTCTGATCGCAGAACTGATAGTGTCATCAGCCATCCTGAGCTCTCTCACCAGAGGAGGCCGGTAACAAATGCCCTGCGAGACCAAACAGCAAATGCCTTGAGCTTCCACGGCAGCAGATGGGACCCGCTTCAAAGTTTTGCAGCTATGACCTTGACCTGCCCCTTCTCATCTGGTCAAGTCACTTCTTGAGTGCGGATTGGCTGCATTGGCTGAGGCTCTCGGGAGCGTGCTAGGCTCACGCTCGTCTCTATGTCCGGTCTCCTTGCTCCTCGGGATGCAATCCGCTCATTGCTGATCTTGGCGCATTCTGACATCCTGCACGTATGGGCCCCAGGGCCTGGTGAGTCCAGCTGGATGGATGTCACCAGGGAAAGCCTCTCATCACAGCAGGTCATTTCCTTTCTCAGAATACATTCCCCAGACTAGGTCAAGTGGAGCTAGGGAGAGGAGGCCCATGCCGAATGGGCCGGAGAAGGAAATGAAGCCGGGGTGCCATCTGCCCGAGGACAGGTTACTTGCATGACCTCTTCTGTCTATTGTTTGAGATCCTTCAATGGGAAGCTAAGTCTTTAATTCTTCCACCAGATGTAAGGGCTGCCTGTCAGTATGATGGAGAGGGTCTCACTGAAAACTTCCCTCTAAGACTTCAATGCATCTGCATACACTCCCAGAGGCAAAAGCTTTCTAGGCACTTGAGGGTGGGACAGGGAAGGGTGACAGAAGCTGGAGGCTTGGGTCCCTGAAGTGGGCCTGGAAAAGCAAGAGATGAGCTATGCATGGGAAAGGAAAATACAATGTCACCTATTCCCCTTCTGCCTGGTCTGTGCATCCATGATCTCCTGTCACTGACAGGGAAGGGCTGTGAGCCAAGCGGCTTTGGAGGAGAGAGGCCTCCCTTCATCCCGCAGCAAGGCTCACAGTGGCTTCATGGGCACTGAGGCCAGCAGGGCATGAAGCTGGGCTCATGTTTGGCTCTTCCTGTGCTGCCTGCCATAGCAGAGCTGAGAGTGGCTGACTTGGTTTGAGACTCAGTTTTCTCTCTGTGGTATGCTCAGCGTGACAGCCCTGCACTTGCCAATCTTCCCCTCGTGGTGCACATTCAAGAGCAGGAAACACTAAGGCCATGGTCAACGCAGCTTTCCAGATGGGTGCAGCATAATAAGCTGAGCCTGCTCTTGTCCAACAAGGCTTCCTATATAGGACCTTCAAGGGCCAAACTGACTTACCGAGTCCAGGAAGCAGGACTTCTCACCAGAAAGACCAATCTGACTTCTCTGTCTCTTCCCTTTCACCACTTGCTCTCTCTGCCTGACCCAGGCAGGCAAGCTCTTCCCCCAGCCAGCGCCTTTTCTCCGTGAAGAAGACAGACCTGCAACTTTTCTCACACTTCCTTCCTAACCACTTCTCTCCAAAGGAGAGGCAAGGCCCATGGCATGCACATTCAACGGCAACTTTAAATGACAGAAGATGCCCGCCTCCTAGGGCCTGGCAGAAGAGACTGGACAGCAGCTGGCTGATCCTCCATCTTGACAGAAGTCAAAGAGTTCCCAGAATGTTCTTGAATCAGCCAGGAATGAGGGTGAACGCCTGTGATCCCTGCAGTCAGGAGTCAGAGGCTGGAGTGTGGTAAGTTCACTGTCACCCTCAGCAACATGAGGCCAGCCTGAGCTACATAGTGAGACACTCTCAAAACCAAACAAACCAACCAACCCACAATCTTCTGGGACCAGCAGCTGCATTTTACTATTGTACATATTAATATCATGGGCAGTGTTTGATTGCATCATCAGCATGTGTTTTAGCACAATTAGTCAGTTCATTCCATTAAAAACCAACAGTCATGTAAAAAAAAACTGACAGTCATAGTGATATGTTCACATTTGTGATCTGAGTTCAAGTGTCTTTAATTCTCTAACAATTTCATCTTTCTTTACTCTTAAAATCCTATAAAGTTCTGAAAAGTGAGTGAAAAGATTACTTGCTTGACTAGAATCGTGTTCATGTTTGAAACAACTCTGAATATATTTCCTAACATTTCCTGATTGACTTCTTGGGAAATAAATCACCCCAAATGGTAGTATTACACTTATATTTCTGCATCAGGAATAGTTCTCTTATTGCTATGCTTTGGAAATAGATTCCCAAGAAAGTGCATAAAATATCAAAATGGCATTTTCAATATCTGCCAACCCGGTGCACTTGCCTGCGAGCAAGAAAATGTATAGTTAATGAGTAAATTCCCTCTTCATCAAATATCAACATGGCAAATTCTAAGCTGGCTCCTTTTTGGGTAAATTGTCTTAGCATACTTGGCAGTGGGGAGAGTGTTTACTATAGGACACAGGCAAAAAATGAAAAATAAAAAAATCTTTATGTTATATTCCAGGAGGGCATTGTATTAAGTTCCAGAGAGAAACGATGAGGTGTCCATGGGGAAATGGCACATTTTCTTCCTGAGTCACCTGCTCCATTTCAATGTGTGGAATTCCTTAGAAGAGGTCTTGTAATGTTCCACTGAGTCACAGACTCCTGTCTGTGATCTGCGGTCTCCAGCCCAGGGTGTACTCTGAAACTTGATTCCTTGCTCTGGATTTCAGATGCCTGGCCTGCCGTAGATGTAGGGGCACCCCCAGTCCTCGTGCATGCTGTTGGAGATGCAGTTTTGTCTGCAGAGCCGCGTAATTAGAAAGCGATTTGGCCCACACACGCAGCTTCCTTGCTCGCTTGGCTCAGCCTCCCCCGCCTTCTAACGGGGCTGGTTTTGTTCAGCTTTGGCTGTGCTCCGAGATGATGTCTAGTGGCTCAGGGATCCTCATCCTCTTTTGCTCAGAGTCCAAACTTGGCCAGACTCAGAGAGTGTCAGGTGCTGTCTGTATGGAAGCCATGTCAGCCCCAAGTCCCATGTGCTGTGACATCCTGCACAAAAGACATGGAGAGGCCTGACAAGCTGCCCAGCCACACTGTCTGCCTGGCTTCCTCAGCTTTATTTTCTGGGTGCTTAGACTACAAAGAGCACCGGAGACATATTCAGCACCTGACTCAAACTCTGATTCTGTTGCTCCTCAGCCTCCCCTCTTGTCTACATCCTGGGCCCCATGGGAGCCACCTTTACTGCAGCTCTTTCCATCCCATAAGTGGGTGTTTCTACTTTTGCTCTCCTCATTCCATTCAGTCCCTTCCCTAAGCACTATGATTAGCCTTCCCGGTCTCATTTCTACTCTCATTCCACTTCCTTTGACTTTTGCAAATACATCTCATTGGTAATACCATAATGTCATCTTCCTATTCACAGATACCTAGTGGTCTTTCTTTGCCCAGAGTTTTTTAAACTGGTGTTTTACCCACTGCCTGTTCTTATAAATAAATAAAGCTTGATTGGAACATAGCCATATTTGTTTACTTCTGGATTATTTTCACCTGCCTTTGTGCCCCAGCACAAAGTGGTACATGCATCTGGCGTTTATCAGCAGCAGCAAGAGGCCTTGGGACACCCATTCTTTCTATTCCACCCCCTCTCTCAAATAAATAAAAGTAATTTACAAAGGAATTTTGTTTTGTGATTCTTGTTTTGGTCTGGGTAAGTGTGGTGGTTTGATTCAGGTGTCCCCCATAAAATTATGTGTTCTGAATGCTAGGTCCCCAACTGATGACAATTTGGGAATTGGATCCTTCTGGAGGTGGTGTATTGTTGGGGGTGGGCTTATGGTTGTTATAGCCAGGTTCCCCTTGTGAGTGTTTGGCACATTCTCCTGTTGCTGTTGTTCACCTGATGTTGGCCAGGAGGTGATGTCCACTCTCTGTTCACACCATCGCTTCCCCTGCCATCATGAAGCTTCCCCTTGAGTCTATAAACCAAAATAAACCCTTCCCTCCCACAAACTGCTCTTTGTTGGGTACTTCTGTCAGCAGCATGAAGCTGACTGCAGCAGTAAGTGATGATGGAAGAAGTTTCCAACTCCCATACAAAGGACTCCTTAAGAAAGGATGGAGTTGGAGCCAGAGACATGCCCAAGCGGGGGAGGTGGGAGTGATGCCTCCCCACTCTCTTAGGTCTCCGCTGCAGTGATCCACTGACGCCACTGGCCTGGTACAAGGACATGGATGAATAGAGGTTGGTTTGCATATGGAATGTCCCCATAGGCTCATGTTTTGAATGTTAGGCGTCCAACTGGTAGCGTAGTTTTAGAGGTATTTGTGGAGGCTTTGCCTACCTGATCATGATCTGTTCCTCTCTTTGCTTCTTGTTCCCCCAAGAAGTGAATAACTCCTACCTCAGGCTCCTATAATGGTGATATTCAGCCCAAGTGCATGAGAACAAGCAGGCCTGGGCTGAACCCTTGGAAACTGTGAGTCTAATAAATCCTCTCCTACAAATTGTTCTCTCAGTACTTTGGTCACTGCTATGCAAAGTCACAAAGATAGTGAATACAAGCCTTCACAGCGGGGCCTCAAGGTCCTGCTATAAAAAGAACATGGAAAATGAGACAAGCGAAAGGTGGCCAAGAGGACACAAAGGGGACTTGTGACCACAGTACTGGAACCAGAGACTATTTGAATGGAAGACATCTATCCCTTTGGACATAGTTTGGTGAGTGAGGGGTATAACCATCTCCTGTGGCTTCTTGACACACATTTCTCCTCTAAAGCTTGCAGGGGTGGAATGTCTGAATGCAGTTTCTCTTGGCTGACACAGAAGTGTCTGCAGGGCAAGCCTGCCCCATGCCTCCAGGGATCTTCTCTTCCCAGTCTCTGCAGCATATGGTAGCTGATGATATCCTTGATAATTTGACTTCAATTTGTTACAAAACTACATACTTTCTTTACTTTGTTGTCTTGTAGAATTAACATTTCATATTGTTTATATACTAATAAGCTTCTGTAATTATGGCTATTCTTAATATATTTTTCAAGTTTTTATTCATACAGAGAGTCACGCCTATGCAATGGGTCATGTACGATGGTTAGAGGACAACCTATAGGTGTCTATACTTCACCTTCTTTGAGAAAGGGTCTCTTGCCATTGCACATGAATGGAGACTATCTGATGCTCCTGTCTCTGTCTCCTATTGTCCTAGGTGCATTGGGATCACAGATACATGCACCATTTTACATCTGGCTTTGCGTGGGTGCTGAGGAATTGAACCTGGACTGGTTGTGTAGCCTGTTATAGATATGTATTTCATGTGCCTTTCATAAAGTAGTTAAATCTTCTACATTTCACAGACTGGCTGAGCTATGAAAATTAGCTCCTCCAAGAGGACAGAGGGACACCAGTAAGATGAAGTGTGCAGTGGCTATGTAGCTGGGTTCATACTTGGGGATACTGGCTCCAGGAGTTCATGCAGGGATTAAGTCTGCTGGACATGTGGGTCCATGGGAAGATGCAGCACATACCTGGTGCTGTAAGAATGCAGGTGCATGCAACACAAATAGAGAATGCACCAGAGCCAGGACTGATTGGTGGTGGCCCCAACTTCACTAAGAACCTGTCCCAGGGGTATATGTGGGCAGCTGCAGCAAAGTCTTAGTACTGTGGGCATCAGGAGCATGGACAGTGTCCCAGTCAGGTGCTGAGAATGTGTGAGCATGGAATTCATCGTGGGTAAGGCTCTCAGGCTTAGGCACACATAGCCTCCCCTATGCTAGGGTTAGGGCAGCATGGCAGGAGGGAAAGGTGGCACTTGGTGGCTCCTGCTCCAGAGACAAAGTGGCTGTGGTTTTGAGCAGCTTTGGCAGCTGGCATTGTATCAGCAAAGATTGTAAGAATCCTCTGTGTGGTATGCAGGGCTGCTAGTTCCTCATTAGCAGACTGGTAAGGTTCCCCATGCACTGTCTCTCCCTTCTTTTTTTTAAATTTTATTTTTATTTATTTTAGAGAGGGAGAAAGAAAGAGGGAGGGAGGGAGGGAGGGAGAGAGAGAGAGGAAGAGAATAGGTGTGCCACGGCCTCCAGCCACTGCAAAAGAACTCCGGAAGCATGCGCTACCTTGTGCATCTGGCTTATGTGGGTCCTGAGGAATTGAACCAAGGTCATTTGGCTTTGCAGGCAAATGCCTTAACCACTAATCCATCTCTCCAGCCCTGTCTCTCCCCTCTTGAGAAGAGCCCATGGCTGAGATGATTTGTTCAGCTGGTGGGAAGAGAGGCCAATGCAGGCAGATTGCTTCCTGGTCTTTCTTATGCATACATCCCCAGTCTCTACACTCCTCTGGGTTATTCCTGTCCCCTAATTGCACCTTGGGGTTTTCTCAAAGCTATTGTCATTCATGAAAACTCGACTTTATCATCACTTTTGTGCGAAGATGAAGATTAGGGTCATCTGTGCTGCCATCCTGCTTACTTATATCTCTCTCCCACTGTCATGTGTTGAAATTCTAATTTCCAACCTGATGTGACTTGGAGGTTAGGTCATGAGGGAGGGAGGATGCCTTGGAGAGCTCTCACACCATCTTCACACCATGTAAGGATACAGTGAGAAGACAGCATCTTGCAACCTGAACAGGACCTCAGCAGACCTGCACATGGCCACTCAGACTTCGAGATGCCAGATTGTGAGAAGTTTCTCTTATTCATAACACGCCCCATTTATGATATTTTAGGATAATAGCCTGAACCAAGACAGCAGTGTTCATGAGTTCTCAAGATTAATACCTACATGTCTTTGGGGGAGTTGTGGACACAAGCCATGTTCAGTCCATGGGAGGCAGAGTGCTTCTTTGAGGTGAAGGTTGTGGAAGGTGGAGGTGAGGCAGCCACTTGATGCTGACTGGGAAGTGCATGGAGGGCCATGGTTATGAACTGAGTTTACGGGACAGAGCAGGGCTCATAGATAGTGGCACTGAGATACAAGAGATAAACATGAAAGAGAGGGGTATGCCTGAGGCCAGTCACTGGTTACAAACATGAGGTATCTAGACAGAGACAAGAGCACATTCTTTAAGGACTGTCACTTAGACAAACCTTATGCTGTTTTAAAGAAAAAAATGATTTAAAATTAAATATTCAAAATTTAGTGTGGACTTTTTTTTTCTTAAGAATGGCTCAGTGGTTAAAAATGATTGCTTTAGGGCTGGAGAAATGGCTTAGCGGTTAAGGCACTTGCCTGCAAAGACAAAGGACCCAGGTTCAAATCCCCATGTTAGCCAATTGCACAAGGGAGTGCACACATCTGGAGTTCATTTGCAGTGGCTGGAGGCCCTGGCATGCCCATTCTCTCTCTCTCTCTCCCCTCTATCTGTCAAATTAAAAAAAATGCTTGTTGTGCAAGGATGAGAGTCTGATTCACCCTAAGTCTTATCCCAGAACCCATATAACCATCTGGGCATGGTCACACACAATAACCCTAGTTCTGTGGGGAGTAATGGTAGGGGAATCTCTGGAGCTCATTGGCCAGCCAGTCTAACCAAAAAGCAGCAGCTCTGGGGTCAGTGAGATACTCCAACTCAAGAACACACCTGGATAAGAGGTAGAGAAAGGCACCCAACCTCCCCTGATGTCTGTATACATGCATTGTACATACACACACCACACCCATACCACTCCACTGATATTATATGCTCATACAGAAAAATGAGAACAAATGTCAAAACTATGAATTGTGAACAGATAACAAATACCACAAAAGGTATATGACCCAGAGTCCAACGTACTTCTGGCCTGTGGATGAGAGCCCCTCAAAAGTTTAAGTGTCATAGCTGGGTTCTCAGGGTGGTGATGCTGGGAGGCACTGTGGACATTTAAGAGGTATGGCCTAGTGGGTCCCTGACTCTTTAAAAGTATGTCTTGAAGGTACTGTGGGCCCACACCCTATTTGTCTTTGTTCTGGCTTACAATGTGGCCACTGGTTTCTGCCATGATATGCTGTCACCAGGCAGTAGGGTTGCCTGCTCTAATGCATGAAATTCCCAAACCATGATCTGAAATAAACTTCTGTTTTCTCTCATGGTGGAAGTGTATTGGAACACATAATTTTTGTTCACTATCTGTTGCTATTCCCATGAGTTTGCTATATTTGTGCCTCTAGAGTACTCCTTTATGAGAGTGAGGGCACTGTAGTTTCTATAAAGAGATAACCCAGGTTTTTTCTGTGGCATGATTGACCAAAATATGTTGTTTGAGTAATTGACATTTTAGAAGAGTTTCTTTGATTTTCCCCAGCATTACTGGTAACAGCATGTCAAATAAGATTGCTGTCAAATCTATAAAAAGTTCTGTTAGATGTTCAGCATATACTGTTAGAAATATACCCCCCTTCCTATTTTATAGTAGTATGATGATACCCAAACTAAACCCAGCATTAAAACTATAGTAATTCATGACATTTATATCTCATACAATTCTTCATTTTTAATTTCTTCACATTTGCAATTGGATTCAGTGAATTTCAGTTCACGAGTGTATCATGCACTGGTCATGTCTCCCAGCCATTGTAACTGCTCCTTGCTTCTCCTCAGGCCAGTTTTGCTCCTAACAGCACTTCTACTTTGAAATCATCTTGTTTCCATACATGAAAAACACTTGTCTCGTAATCATTTCCCTTAATGTAGCATCTTCTGATTCTATATTCATGACAATTCAGAACAATGGCTTATATACCATATCTTCTTTATTAACAGCTGGACACCATGGCTTACATACCATATTCTCTATCCACTCACTTATTGACTGGTATTTAAGCTGATTTTATATCATGACTACTGTGAAGTTCCTAAACATATGTGTCCATATCTCTTGTATGCCAACTTCATTTCCCAGTAAACCACCCAGGAATGGAATAGCTAGATCGCCTGATTGTTTGGAAGAAGCTCCAGATTGTATTCCATACAGATTATACCCACATAACAGCTTCTTCTCCAAATTCTAACATGTTTTGGCACTATCTATTCTAACTCAAGTGAAATGGGATCTCATTGTTTTCATTTGCCTGATGGCTAAGGGAACATGAATCATTCATCACCTTGTAGGCCAGGTGTATGTCTTCAGTGTTTATTCTGATTTCTGGGTCCTTTGGATTAATTTTTTGAGTTTTGTATATATTAAATGGGGTATCGCTCCTGAAATGGAGAGAGGGCAAAGACTTCTCACTGTGCTTGTTTGCTGGTAGAACCTTTTAAACTTGATGCAATGCCAGTTGTTAGTCTTTGCCGGTGCTCTGCAACTTGGTGCACGTAAACTTACCATATTTTCTTGACAAACTGCCACCCTGTTTAATACTGTTTGTCTAACATGTTTTAAATCTATTTGGTTAAACTGTCTCCTCCTGCTGGCATTTAGATCCCAGTTGCCTGGAATTTTGTTTTTCATCTTTCCACACAGGTGAGATGTGTCTCTCTACATTGTTTGGTTGGGTCTTGTCTTTCAATCAGCCAGTTTGTGGTCATAATTAGATTAAGACTATTTACATTCAGGGCTGCAAATGCTATGTACCTTTTCTTGTCATTTTGCTGGTTTTCTTCTGATAATTGTGAATGTATTATTTATTCCTCTCATTCGTCTTTTTTAAAAAAATGTCAGAGATCTTTGAGTTTTTTTCATATTTTGTTAATTTATTTACTTAAAGGAGAGAGAGAGAGAGAGAGGAAGGAAGAGGCAGATAGAGAAAGAGAGAATGGGCATGAAAGGGCTTCCAGCCACTAGAAACAAACTACAAACTACAGACACATGTGCCACCTTGTGCATCTGGCTTATGTGCATACTGGTGAATGAAGCCTGGGTCCTTAGGCTTTGCAGGCAAGCGCCTTAACCTCTAAGCCATCTCTCTAGCCCTCTCATTCATTTTGATTTGTTTGTTTACTATATTGGTAATATTTGACACTTTTCTGGTCCATACTGGGAGATCTACATTTTCTTTGGGATTTATTCACTGTTTTATTTTTATTTTTTGATTTTTTTGAGGTAGGGTCTCACCCTAACCTAGGCTGACCTGACACTCCCTCTGTAGTCTCAGGCTGGCCTTGAACTCCCAGTGATTTTCCTACCTCTGCCACCCAAGTGCTGGTATTAAAGGTGTGCGCCACAATGTTCAGTTTATTCACATGTTTTAATGATGGTATTTGTCAAAGTTTTTCTCTGGATGTAGGACACACTTAAGAAAATTTTGCAATTCTTGTCTAGTGGCCACAAATCCCTTTATCATGGAATGCATTTATTTCTCCTTCAACTGGGAAGAACACCTTGATGGATATAATAATCTGGGCTGGTAGTTATTTGTTTTCATAACCTAAAATTCTTCATCCCATGCCCTCCTTTTGAGAAATCAGACGTTAGTCTAATGTATTTGCCTTTAAATGTTACTTGGTGCTTCTCTCTTACTTAACTATAATATGTCATGAGTCACTTTTTCAGTCATCAGTATTTGGGACTCTAAATGTTTCTAGTACCTGGATGTACATGTCTTCCCCAGATTTGAGAAATTTTCTGCTATTATTTTATGAAAAAGGTTTTCTATATTGGCACTTGCTGTTCTCCCTTGGGTGTGCCAATGAGCTGAATGTTTGCTATTTTCATAGTGTCCCAAAGCTCACACATTTCCTCATCCACCTTTTAAAATTCTTTTTTTGTCTTTATTTCTTTAATATTTCAAAAGCCTTGTCTTCAAACTCTGATAGTCTTTCTTCCACTTGATCTAATTTGCCACCTGCCAACATGGCCATTAATTTTCTCTTTAGTCTGATTTACTGAGCTTCTCAGTTCGAAGATCTCCATTTCAATCTCTTTCCCAATCCCTCTCTCATTACAAAGCTTGTAGTCAAGGGCCTCACTGACCAACTGATCCTTCACTCACATCTCCTTTCAGCCCCTGCACTGCCTCCTCCATTGCACTGAGTGCTCTATTTCTACCCTCTGACACCAAATTGTTTATCATACTCTTCAAGTGTATTAAGTTGCTTATCTATCTTCTCTTACATGCACAGAGTTGTTTATCCACAGCCTTCATCTGTTGATTGATGTGTTAATACATAGCCTCTAAAAAGGCTTTTAAAAATATTTTATTTATTTATTTGCAGGCAGAGAGAGAGAGAGAGAGAGAGAGAGAGAGAGAGAGAGAGAATGGGAGTGCCAGGTCCTCTAGCTACAGCAAATATCTCCAGATGCATAAGTCATTCTGTGCATCTAGCTTCATGTAGGTACTGGGGAATTGAACCCAGGTTGTTAAGCTTTGCAGGCAAATGCCTTAACTATTGAGAAATCTCTCCGGCCCTCTATAAAGGCTTTTTAAAAATGAAGTTTCATGGTAAACAGTCTTTTATATTTTTTATTTTTATTTATTTATTTGATTGAGAGAAAGAGGGAGAGGGAGAGAGAGAGAGAGAGAGAATGAGTCACTACAAATGAACTCCAGACACATGCACCACCTTGTGCATCTGATTTACGTGGGTACTAGGGACTAGAACTGAGGTCCTTTAGCTTTGCAGGCAAGTGCCTTAACCACTAAGCCATCTCTCCAACCCTCTGTAAAGGCTTTTTAAAGCGTATTTTGGGTTCTTTGACCATTGGTTCATTTTCTTTGATGTCTCTGGAATCAGTTACCACAGAGTTATGAACTTTAGGAGGTCTCCTATTATGCCTTCTTATTTTTCTTTTGTTTCTGTGCTTAAAATTGCTCATCTGATAGGAAAGTATGTCTCTTATACTTCTTATATAATGGTCTTCTCAATGACCTTCTATCTTTTTCGTTTGTTTTTCAAGGTAGGTCTCATTCTAACCCAGGCTGACCTGGAATTCACTATGTAGTCTCAAGCTGGCCTTGAACTCATGGTGATCCTCCTACCTCTGCCTCCCAGGTGTTGGGATTAAAGTGTGTGCCACCATGCCTGGCTCAATGATTTTCTCTTGAACAATGTATTTTGGGGTATCAGTCATGGGCTTGATCCACAGCAAGATTTTTCTCATTCAAGTCACTCTCCAAGGTAACACACCATTTTTTTTCCTCATGCAACCCTGTGTCTGCTGCAGAGCTAAAATTAGAAAGCAGCATGGTGTCTTATTTATAATGATGGAAACAAATACCTAAAACCAAAGCTTCTAGAAGAACCACTTGTTCTTGACCACCTTGTGTCTCTCCTTAAGCCTGACCTTGGCCTCCCATCTGGCCACGTTTCAGAGCTGGGTCTCTGAACACATCTTTGTTGTTGAAAACAGGGTTGTCCAGGAGGATGTCCACAGAGTATCTTGTGGACATAAGGTGGTTATAGTTATAAACCTTCATAAAAGACTTGATGTTTGACCTGTTGGTAGTTCTCTTCTTGTCCAAGGCAGCTATCTCCGCATGTGGATGAATTCCGTTTCAGCCACCAGAGCGTGTCTGTAGGGATGGGCTGAGGTGCTACCGTCAACGTGCTTCATGAAGACGGCTTGGCATCCTGAGTAACATCCTGCCAGGACCAGCACCACAGTCACCACTTTCCCAGGTTTCATGAACTTGCCCAGTTTGACAGCAAGCAGTGGGCACACTCTTGTGCAATTCTTATAAAAACAACAAGCCACGTGCTGTGACCATTTATCCCATCCAGATCATGATGACAAGAGACCTTTTCTGAGGCTCATGTGCAATGTGAAAGGATTTGTCACAGCGTTACTCATGGCTCTGGGCCTTCCATCCTCCATTTCTCCTGCTGGGTAGAGTAAGGCCACGTGTTAGTCAGCTCTGAATTACCCATGTTATAAAGGCAAAGAGAAAGAGAGAGAGAGAGATTATTGTGTCTTACAGTTTTAGAGGCTTCAGTCCGTAATCTTTTGGTTCTGTTACTCTGGGCCTGGGGAAGCACATAATGGTAGTGGTTGGGATGTAGGACAGAGTAAAACTACTCGTTTCATGACAGGAAGAAGAGGAGGAGAAAGAGGAAGAAGGAAAGAAGGGGGGAAGAAGATAGCTCCATGGTTAAAGGCACTTACTTGCAAAGCCTGCCCACCCAGGTTCAATTCCCCAGTACTCACATAAAGCCATATGCACAAAGAGGCACATGAATCTAAGGTTTCACTGTAGCAGTGTGTGTTGCCCTGGTGTGTTGCCCTGCTCCACACAAATAAGTAATGTAATTTAAAAAGAAATAAGAGGGGCCGGGTGTGGTGGCGCACGCCTTTAATCCCAGAACTTGGGAGGCAGAGGTAGGAGGATCACCGTGAGTTCAAGGCCACCCTGAGACTACACAGTGAATTCCAGGTCAGCCTGAGCTAGAGTGAGACCCTACCTCAAAAAAAAAAAAAGAGGGTGGAGGTTGGGGAAGGAGAAGTTCCATAGTCCCTGTGAGGCCATACCAGAAGACCTTTGACTGAGTCCCACCTCTTAAAGGACCCACGACCTCCAATACTTCCAAGCTGGGTTCAAGTCTCTAACATGTAGACCTCTTGGGGACATCCAGATCAAAGCTACAGCATATCTACTTTTATTTTCTTCCTGTAATAATGTCAGAGACCTCTACTTCATGTGGTAGGAGCATTCCTAGAAGTCTTCCGGATCAGAATTGACACAAAAGAAAGCATTGCTTGTCTCTGACAAGCCCCTAAACCAAAATGGAATGTATATCTAACTCAACTTCTCTGTCACCAAATCCCCAAATGCCTTTGGGCATTGTGACATCACTCATACAGGAGAGATCTGAGAGAATGGAAGCCTGAGTGGAAAGAGGCAATGATTTTAACGAGTTTGAGTTAAAAATCTTTACTTTTGTAAAGTAAAAAAAAAAAAATAATTAAAAAGCCCTAGGCTTATGGTTCACAAGCTTCAGGGCCAGTTTATCGTACATCTAAAAGCCTCTCCAGTGTGGACCTGCAATGCTTGGCCAGGGCCTGGGGAGACAGGCTCTGCTAATGAGGTTTCGTTGCTCTGCTCATCTTGTCACTCAGCAGGAGCTGCCTTTTTCAGGTTTATAGTCAACCTGAATGTTAAGAATCTTACAGGTTCACTATGGAAAACAAACCAGCAGTTTCTTCAAAAGTTAAACATAGAATTACTATACTGATCCAGAAATTCCACTCCTTGGTATAAGCTCCAGTGAATTGAAAGCAGACACTTGAATGGAAAACTTGGCCATCAGTGTTCGTGGCAGCATTTTGTAGTCAAAAGGTACAAACAGGGCTGGAGAGATGGCTTAGCAGTTAAGCAGCCTGCCTGCAAAGCCTAAGGACCCAGGTTTGATTCCCTAATAACCACATAAAGCCAGATGCCCTAGGTGGCACAGGCATCTGGAGTTTGCTTGCAGTGGCTAGAGGCCCTGGCTCACCCATTCTCTATCTACCTCTTTCTTTATTTCTCTCTCAAATAAATAAATAAAAGTAAAAAGTTATAAACAGCCCAAGGTTCCATCAGCAGATGAAAAGAGAAATCAAATATGCCATATGCATGCAAATAAGGATTATGCACCTAAATCAAGGCCTGGGGTTCTGATACCTAATGCAATCCAGGTGGACCTTGAAAATACTATGCTAAGTAAAGGAGACCAGATACAAGGGAACAAATATTTTATGATTTCACTTGTAGGAAATATTGAGACTGAATCATTTCCTAGTGATAGGAAGTAGTTTAGGAGGAAGGAGTAATTGAGAATTATTACTTAATAGTACAGAATTTGTAATTACTGAAAGGCTTTGAGAGTAGACAGTGGCAAATTATAATGAATGCCAAAGAATAGTACACACAGAAACTGTTAAAATGGTCAATTTGTGTTATGAAAATTTAAAAGTAAAAAGTCCCAAATTTAGTCCAAAAATCAAGGTAAGCATGCATATTAAATGAATTTGTCCCGCCTATCCACATATGAACATGTCTGGCAGGAGTCTGACATGAAAATATTCATCTGAAGTGACCAGAGTCTCTGACATGAGACTTTTACAGAGCTCATGTCACATTCATATGCTGAGAAAACTCCCCCAGGGTCACTCCTGAGCCAGTGCCAATGGAAGCTGACCGGGTTCACCCTCACCAGCTCTCACCACATTGCCAGGAATGCACAGCTGGGTAACTCTGAGGCAGTCGGCATGTAGTGGGGCGTGGTGCTGTGCACTGCATGCACCAAGGTTGACTTTTTCTAGAAAAAGTGGTGACTGGACTGGTCTCAGCTCTTCTGAGCCCTGGGGTCCCTGTGCTCCATTAATGTGTCTTCCTGTCTGTCTGTTGAGCCACTAGCTGCAGAGAAGTGAGCCCCCAACTCCTCACATCTAGACCCAGAAAAGCTCACAGGGTTTCATTCCAACCCCAAAATCCCTGTAGAGGAAGGACATTGGTTGAGAAATGCATGTGCTTCCTGAAACCCTGAGTCACCTCTGTTTCTGCCACCCCTGGTCTCTCTTCTTTTCCTTCCAGGCCTCAGGTACCCTCTCATCTGCTTTATCAAGGATTTATCCAGAGCCTGAGTCAGATAAGGTAAATAATGCTTCATATAGCCTCCAAAGTGGCATCCCATGATGAAACGCTTATTTTTCATTTATGGAAAGTTGAGCATGGCTGTCGTAGGCAATGGGGTTTCTGTGTAGTTACTCTGGGGTCTGGGAAACCTGCATTTGTGGTTCTACTGTAGCTCAGGGCTTTGGGGCTCTCAGTTGGACTGTGTATATAGCACCAGTTGACAGAAGAGAGGACGGTGGGAAAAGCTGGAGTTGCCTTGGTCAGGGAAAGATACCTGTCACGTGCCCACATTCCACTGGCCAGAACCTGGCTATGTAGTCCCATCCACCTGTGAAGGGTTCTGGGAAATAGGTTTGGGTAAGTATATAAGTGTCACTACCACAAGGACATTGCATGACCAACTGCCCTTTCCCACTTCCTGACAGCCAGCTGCAGGGAAAGGAGTCTTCAGTTCCTCACATCTGGAGCCCATAGAGGTTTCATCCAGACTCCAAAAGAATTGATAAGAGAAGGTCAGTGGGTGGAAAATGCCAGGGCTACTTGGCATCTGGAAGGGAATTACCCTGGCTCAAAAGACAGGAATGGCTTTGCCTTCCTGGTGGAGGGAGAGAGTCACCCAAACTTTGACTGCAGGACCCAAGTCTGGACAAAGAAACCTGGCTTCCTGGGTCTGCCTCTTTCCTGGCTGGAGGCACTGGGCACCTTCTTCTGACTGCTTTGCACTCCAGGCAGGATACAACAGTCTCTTCCTGGAGGGACCAGCCTGGAACATCCGGGATCCAGATGCTGCCAGCTTCCCAGTGGAGGAAGGGAGAGACTGGTCTCTGTCCTTGGAGTCACACAAGCTCTGCTTTTGGCCTCTGTGAATTCCATGCTCCTTCCACACTCTTGGGGAGTGGGGGCAGGGTTCAAGTAATAGAGCTTTCTTTGACAGTCAATGGGGACTTAGCTGAGGGTTGATTTTGGAATAGTCCTGCAAAGCCTTGGCTTCCTGACCGACGGACATGGGGACAAACCCACTGGCTTTGTACAGTCAGTCATCAGAGGAGTTATTGGAAGCTGAGCCGAGAGGGGGCACAGAAAAGACACATGGATTTGACCCATCGGCCCACTCTGGCCTCTTTCTTGGGACTATTCAGGACCATGGGTTGCAGGGATGCATGCGACACACTCATCAGAGAGTGCCGTTCACCTCCTCGCTGCAAGTACGTCAGTGCCCTCCTCTCCCTGGCATTTCACTCCTCAGAAACGCGGCTGGGAGAGATTTGTTTCTACACATGGTTGCTTCCTGCTGAGATGAGAAGCAATGGGGAGAGTTGGGTGGGTTTGCCAGTGGTCAACCAGTAATGGGCAAATAATGTGCTATGTGTAACTCTAACTTTCTGAAGCTTGAGATCAAGAATGACCACACCTCCAAGACTTCTTCCCAAGATGTGCCTTATCACCCGAGTGTCCTGGCTTGGGTGGATGGCATAGTAACCCCAGACAGGTTCTTCAAATTGCATATAGACCTATTGTATATGACTTGAAAATAACTATAAGAAAATTATTCACCATAGTAACATTTTAGAAGGCAGCAAGGCTCAGAAATATACTTGCTGGGGCTGGGGAGATGGCTCAGCAACTACAGGTGCTTGCTTGCTAAGTTTGGCAGCCTGGGTTCAATTCCCCAGTCACACATGCAAAGTGGCTCAAGCATCTAGTGCTTTTTTGTGGCAGCAAGAGACCTTGGAACACAAACACACACACACACACACACACACACACACACACATTTTTAAAATATACTTGCTTTGGGATTTGGGAATATCTTTCTCAAGTGTTTTGGTGAGTAAGGTGCAATGCTTACTCTCTGAATATCAGCCTAACAGGATTTATAATCCCCATGGAAACAAATCTCTGGTCATGTCTGTGAGGGATTTTGTAGATTAGATTAGTTGGGGAAGACTCATCCTAACTGTGGGCATCACTGCCTTGGGTGCTGTGTTCCTAGACTATATAAAAAGGAGAGAGCTGGCTGAAAAGTCACATTCACCACTCTGCTAAGCTTCTTCACCATGAACTGAATGAGACCAGTTCCTGCTCCAACACCTTCCCTGCCATGAGGGACTGTAACCTGGAACTGTAAATTGAAATAAACCCTTCTTCCCTTAATCTTATTTTTATCAGGTATTTCATCCCAGCACCACTGTGTTCCTGTTTCCTATTTCATTGTTTCTGCACAGTGTGCATTCAGGTCTGCTTCATCTGTACCACAATGGAGAAGAAAGGGAGGTGCTTTGTGTGGATGCTTTCAGGTGCAAGGAATAACAGATCTAACTCAAATGGGGTTTAGCACCTCATACAGCCAGATATCCTCGGGCTATCACATATCAAAATAGCTATGGCCATGGAGGCTGCATTGTCTATCTTCTTCATATCAGAAAGACCTTTGGTAGACTCTCCTGGCAAATGATCACTTGACTTCATTGACCTCATTAAGATTGGTTCTTGTTGCTGATAAAATCCATGACAAAGGAGAATGGGATTATCCTGGTTGGTTAGAGGAGTGGTTCTCAAACTTCCGTCTGAATAAGCCTCTCTGAGTCAGCCTGTTAAAGCAGTGCTCTGCTATACAGTACTTTGGAGATGGGGCCAAAAATGTGCATTTCCAATAAGTTGCTAAGATTCTGCTATGGCCTTTCATGAGAATCACACTTTGAGTACTACTGGTCTATACAGACCTTGATTCATTTTCAAAAGTCAGGAAACAGGCACTGTTATAGTTCCCTTCTGATTGCTGGAACAAAGCACTGAACCAAAAGCCCCTGATGAGAGAAAAGGGTTTATTTCAGCTTACAGTCTTGAGGGGAAGCTATCATGGCAGGGACGGGATGGTAGAGCAAATCTTGGACATTACTTCTTGCCACAGCATCTATCCAGAAGCAGCAAATATAAGATGAGCTCTGGCAAGGGGTAGCTGGGCTGTAACACCCTTGAACTCACACCCAGAAACACACCTACTCCATTAAGTTTCCACCACCAAAACTGCCACCAGCTGGGGACCCCATATTCGAAACACATGAGTCTGAGAGACCACTGATTGAAACCACCACAGGTACTTTCTCTGAATGAAGAGTGGAGTGGAGGAACAAGGGAATATTGCCACAAAGTCAGTGGGAGGAAGATTGTTAGGTGAGCACCCATCTTGTGCACAAAAACACGCTCTTGAACCTTTTTCTCCACTGTCTGAGCACATGCCCAGGATTCTTTTGACTCCGTTGTGGGACCATTGTAGAGTGGATGACTTTACTGCAACAGTTTCATTAATTTGATCCCTACAGCGAGTATGAGATGGACATCATCCATCAGGATGCACTCTGTAAATTAGATAGAGCTTGAGGGATCACCCAGCATTCACTAACCTGTGCCCTATTCTGGGCAATGGGAGCAGAATTCCCGTGTGTTCAGCTAGGCAGCTTTGAAAACACATCTTAAACCCTCACAACCATCCTTGGCTCTCCAATCTTGACACTTCCTTGTCATCAGCAGGGTTTTCAACACTGCCATCCACTCCCCCTCCAGCCTGTTAGGAGGAGCTAAATGCTCAGAATTTCTTAACTCCCATGTCAGGCATGAGGTAGATCTGAAGTAGAGGCTGGCCTTCCATCAGTCTGGAGGTTTCTTAATGGGAAATAAGAATGCATACAATCCATCTTCAGGTCCATTCTTCCCTCTGTAGAGTTTGCAACTAAAGCCTAATCAATCATGTTTGCTTATGGGGTTGTATAGATTGTGGTGATTTTTCTTTTGTTTTATGAAGTTTTTTTTAAAACGTATTTTTTATTTATTTTAGGGAGAGAAAGAGGCTGATAGACAGACAGAGAGAATGGGACTTCAGCCTCTGTAAATGAACTCCAAATGCATGTGCCACCTTGTGCATCTGGCTTACATGGGTCCTGGGGAATTAGATCTGGGTCCTTTGGCTTCATAGGCAGGCACCTTAACCACTAAGCCATTTTTCTAGCCTTGAAGTTTATAAAATGGTGTTCTTTGTAAGACATTATTGCGTAAGTCAAGTTCATAGAGACTTTCTACTTTACATTCAACTACAGATTTTATAGTTTTAGTCTTTTAAAATTATTTATTTATTTGAGAAAGAGGTACGGGGGTGGAGGGAAGAATTGGCATGCCAGGGCCTCTAGCCACTTCAAATGAACTCCAGATGCATGCGCCACCTTGTGCATCTGGCTTACTTGCATGGGTACTGGGGAATTGAGCCTGGGACCTTAGGTTTTTCAGGCAAGTGTCTTAACTGCCGAGCCATCTCTCCAGTCATAATTTTAGCCTTTACACTTGGGTCTCACACATCTTGACTTCTTTTTTATATATGGTGCAGGGATTGAATCAGATATCATTCTTTTGCACGGGGATATTGTGTTAATCTGCTTTCCACTGCTATGAGAAATACCCAAGAGAACCTCAAAGCACAGAAGGACAATATTGGCTGGAGGTTCTAGAGGTTTCTGTCCATGGTGATGAGGTACATGTGTTGAGGGAGAACGTGTAGTGAAGCTGCTCAGCTTAGGTGGCTGGGGAGCGGGGATGACGAGGAACCTGGGGTCTCAGCACCCCGTCAAGGGCATGCTCCCAGTGGCCTTGGGTCTTTCTGCTTGGCCCACCTCCTGATGGTTCAACCCCCTCCCACCCAACCAAGGGCACCAAGGTGACCAAGCCTGTGTTTTATGGCCTTTGGGGACCATTTCAGATCCAAACCATAACAGATAGGCAATTGATCTTTCTCCAATAGTGAACACCATCATGTTTTTTAATTAATTTTTTTTATTTATTTGTGAGGAGAGAGAGAATGTGTGCACAGGGTTCTCTTACCATTGTGTATGAATTCAGGATGTATGCATCTGGCTTTACGTGGGTACTGAGGAATCACACCTGAGCTAGCAGGCTTTGTAAGTAAGCACCTCTAATAGCTGAGTGATCTCCCCAGTCCTCAAACTGCCTTCTTGAATTAGCTTTACATTATGCCATTATGTTGTGTGTGTGTATATATATATATATATGTATATATATATATATATATATTCCTTTACATTATATATATATATATATATATTTGATAGTAGGTAGAAATAAATATAAAGAACTATTTTTGTATATTCACTTCATATGCTATAATCTTTGTAAAGCTATTCGTTAGTGCTAGTGGTTTTTCTGTAGATTCTATGCAATTTTTATACCTCAATCTCATTATTAGTGAATAAAGACAACTTTATTTCTTTTCATCTGAATCTTCTTCCCTCCCTCCCTCCCCACTTTCTCTTCCTTCCTTTCAGGCTCCTATTTATCTGGTCAGAAGCTCCAGTGTAATACTGAGTAGCATTGTGAGTGAATGTCCACAAGAGCATTCATTCCTTCACTAGAAAAGTCTGATGTTAGCTGGTTTATCAAAAAAAATAATTTGTTTATTTTTATTTATTTATTTATTTGAGAGCAACAGAGAGAAGGAGGCAGAGAGAGAGAGAGAGAGAGAGAGAGAGAGAGACAGAGAGAGAGAGAATGAGTGTGCCAGGGCTTCCAGGCACTGCAAAGGAACTCCAGATGTGCACACCTCCTTGTGCATCTGGCTAATGTGGGTCCTGGGGAAATGAGCCTCAAATTGGAGTCCTTAGGCTTCACAGGCAAGTGCTTAACCGCTAAGCCATCTCTCCAGCCTGTTAGCTGGTTTTTCGTTGGTAATCTTTTTGATTTGAAGTGATACCCTTTGGGTTTTAATTTTCTGGATCTAGCAACTCCAATCACGTATATTTTGGGCTACTCTGAATGCATTCTAGCACACAGATACTATTTATTTCCTCATTGTTTCCCCTCTCTCTGGTTAATTTCTTTAGTTTCCATTGTGATGTTTCCAAGTCACTAATCTTTTTCTCTATAATATCTAATCTATTTTAATACCATCCCAGTACATTTTAATGTCTGACATTATCATTTTCATAGAAACCATCCGTTTCACTCAATTTCTTGAACCCATGGAATAGAGATATAGCACTGTTAAAATGTCTTTGTGTACTAATTGTGTTACCTATTTCATTTGTGGATCAGTTTTAGTTAGTTAATTTTTTTTCCTTCCAGAGTTATTTTCCTTTTTTCTTTGCATCCTAGTATCTTAGGTTATTTTGTGTTGCTACAGTGAAATATCTGTGACTGAGTACTTTATAAGGAAAAGATGCCTAGGTTCACTCATAGCGTTTGAGGCTGTGAAATTCTAGCCTAGGTGGATGCTTGTGGGATCATAACATGGTAGATGGTATCACAAGGTGGGAGAAGAGATGAAAGAGGTGAGCAATATGTAGAGACTAAACATGAGGGTGGCCTTGTTCTGGAACAGTCTGCCCTATCGTGGCAACCATTTCAGTCACATAAGACCTAACACAGTCCTTCCTGGTATGGCATCGCATCCCATGATCTAGTCACCTCCACTGGGCCTCTTTCCCTGAAGACTTTATTATCTCTTACTGGGGCTCTGAGCACATGAACCTAGGGGCAGAAACCATCTCCAAACCATGGACTGAAGTCTACTTGTAATTCTTGCACACTGTGAGGGCTGACTCTTTCCACATGTCCACCCTGTGAACCATGAGTCAAGGAGCTTCTTACTCCAGCTAGCCGGAACAGTTGCACTCTGTGTGATCTCTGGACAGAGTTCTCCTTGGTCTCTTAGGCTGGTTCTTCTCTTGGCTTCCCGAGTTTCCTCTCACAGGGGCTGAGTGGCTATTAGCTCAAGGGAGAGCCTCTGGGTGTTTCTGGAATGTTCCCTCCACACAGGCCCCTCGCTCTTGCCCACTGCAGCCACTCTGACCTTCCCTGTATGTTCTTGGTCTCCTCAACTCTGAGAGGTGATCGCAATCTTCCTGGGCTGCCCCAGTCTTCCAGAGCTGGTCAATCACTGGACCCACTGGTCAGTATCCCTTCTCTCAGTGCTCATCTTCTTTACTGTCAAATTTCTCATGTCTTTAGAACTTTTGTTCTGTCTGTTTTATTGCTGTGGTTTGGACCCTCAATGTTCTCCACAGACCCATGTGCTGATGGCTTGGACCCCAGCACGGTACTGTATGGAAGTGGAAGCCTTGAGTGGTTGGGATTAAAGGGAGGTCTTCAAGTCATGGGGGGATTGTACTTGAAAGGAATTGTGGGAAGAGAGCCCCTTTCTCTTTTTCATTTCCTGATAATGAAGTGAGCATTTTCCTGGCCATGCACTTTTACCATGATGTGCCACCACAAGCCCAAAGCAACAGGACCAGAGACTGACATCTAGAACTGCAAGCCAGGAAAATCTTTTGCATTTTTAAGTTAATAATTTTGTGTATTTGTTAGCCTACCAGTTGTGTTCACTCTCTATCCTACTGTGTTCTCTCTATCCCCCACCATGTTCACTCTCTATGCTTGTTTCTAAACAGAGCCTGACACATAATAAAGACTAATTAAAAAAAATTGAGACAAGGTCTCACTGTATAACCTAGACTGGCCTTGAACTCACAACCCTCTTGCCTCAGCCTCTCAGGGCTTTACAGGCATATGCCACAATGCTTGAATTGTTCAATACATATTTTTGAATAAGATAATGATCATGAATGAAGTCTTCAAGGCTCTCATCTCCCAACCAGCAACCAGACTTTTCCAGAGGACCAGATATGGACAGGTCAAATGTGACACAGCAGGCACGAAGTTGGGGTGATGGTATCTGTTCTTTTCTTCTTTCTGTTTATCTCCCCATGTTCTCCTGGTTGCTGAACCCTTCTCATTGCTGGGACAAAACACTCAACCCAAAGTAGCTCATGGGGAGACAGGATTTATTTTGGCTCACAGTCTTGAGGGGAAGCTTCATGATGGCAGGGAAAAGCAAGGCACAAGCAGAGGGTGGACTTCACCTCCTTACCACAGCAGGCAGAAAACAGCAGCAGGAGAGTGAGCCAAACTTTGACAAGGGGGAGCTGGCTATAATATCTCTAAGCATGCCCCTAGAAACACACCTCCTTTAGCAAGGCTCCACCTCCCAAATTGCCATGAGCAATAGACAAAGCATTCAGAACACCAGAATTTATGAGGGACATCTGATTCAAGCCACCACAATACCCAACATTTAAAAGTAAATGCAATTTAAAAACCAAGTGCAGGACTGGAGACTATTAAGATGCTTGCCTGCAAAGCCTAACGACCCGGATTCAATTCCCCAGTACCCATGTAAAGTGAAATACACAAAGTGCATGCATCTAAAGTTTGTAATAGTAGAGGTTTCCTCTCTCTCTCTCTCTCCTTGAAAATCAATCAATAAAAAATTTTTAAATAAATAAATGCAGACAATTTATGTGTGTGAATTCACTTTGTCAATGACAGGTTACAGTTTAGCAGCATCACTCTTTCAAATTGGAAATCATCTTCCTTAAAGGTATGTCAGTTTATGTGTTAAATATATGGTATGTGCAGGCTACATAGCACAGGTGACAGCGATTATTTTCTCACAAGCTTCGAGTTTAGGCACTGACTTTCTGAATGAGGCTGCCCTCAAATTGTTTTCACTCTACTTCCTCCCATCACTGAGGCAGCCTCTGGGGATAAGGAAAATTCTTGGGAGCCAGGGCCATGAAACTGAATTTGTGGGGTCCCAAGGCAGTGGCAAAGTGATGTGTCAATGAAGTAAAGATCAAACTCACTGGCATTCTCAGTATTCAGTCTGGCCTGGTTGTGCAGTTGGTAGTCCCAACCATTGGAAACTAAAGCCGGAGGGTCACAGCTTCAGTGATATTCTGTCTCAGAAAAAATAAATCCTTCTAACAAAGACAGCATGCTCTTACTAACAGTATTTGAGTTTTTCTCTTTCTCACAGTATTATTTGGCATTTCCGGCCACATGTTTTCACTATTAAGCATCTACACAGGGATTATGAGGGGGGATTCCAAAGGAAAATCTACAGGGACCTTCACTCCACCCTGCCGCTTGCTTGAGGAATATACTTGTATTGATTCAGTTATAGAAACAATGACTCAAAGATCAGATGAGCTCTCATTCTACTTTTAGTAAACAAGGGGATTTAAGCAATAGGGAAAAAAGTAATTGTATTCACTCCAGTAAACACTTATAGTTTATGGCAATGGTAAAGAAAGGGAGTCTAATAACAGGAAAATATTAGACATCTTAATTTATCCAGTCTTCCTTTGGTTTTCACTCTGGATTTAGGAAATTAAAATGGGTAAGCCAAAAGCAGTTGAAGTTTTAAAGCTTATGGTATTCTGACATGTGCCTGTTTTAGTCACATAAAAATGTAAATTTCTTGCTTTGGAAAGAGACAAGACAATGGGAATAAAAAGAAAGAGAGATGATTATAACCCAAGGATGAGTTTTAAAGCTGTGTTTGATTTACTCATTTAACTCTCACAATATGGTTCATGGTACAGCTGACATGAATGAACACTAGCTGGGGCACAGGGAATAAATTTAAGATGGAAGGTTTTGGTAGAGGGGAACTGTGGTGTCCATCATTGACAAATGTCATTTCTCTGCAACTTTTTACTTTCTTCATAGTTTATTGGCTTTCTTGCTCCAGTTATGATTCTCCAAAGTTTAATCATTGCATCCTTTGAAAAGGAAGCCAAGATTCGCACAAAAATGTAACAGAAGGCTAGATTACTTTTAAAATTATGGACACTCTAGGAAATAGTAAAGTTAGCGCACCTGGTGTAAAACACACTTGGACTGCTTTCACAGTTAATGAAACTGTATTCCACTGAGTACTAACACGAAACAGTATTGCTAGAAATCCACTAATGGTTTTGCAGATTACTGGAAGATTGAAATTTTATGATTCCCAATATAACCAAGCATGATATAGAAACAGCTTAAAATCTCAACAAGTAACCTGGAAGTCATGCCAAATTTGTCCCCCGTCCCCACCACTTGTGGAATATTTTATTATATGAAGATAGATATTATAAACCACACAGACATTATCTCATCTGATATAAGATGGATCTGTGATTAGAATAGGGAAGATTCTCTGAAGAGGGCATTTACTTAAGGGACTGATGGGTCACAAGACACAGGGTGGGTCTGTGATAAGCTCCATGAACTATTATGTTCTCACAACATTGAATGTGAACTGTCCGATTTCCTCTAACCTGCATCTGAGTTGATCAACATAGACGGTCATTATCCCACACTGAGAAACAGCCCCCGCCTCTAAGTAGTGGGACCCCTCCCATGAAACTCCTCTGGAATTTCCTACTTTTTTATACAGGATGTCTTTTTTTTCTTCCTTCTTCTAAGGCTTATTGGTTTGTATTATTTTTTGAACATGTATTTTTTTCCCTTTGGAAATCTCAGCCTCATGTTGTCTCATGAAGATTGTGCTATGATTAAAAACAGATACAGTTTGTAGATCTGCTTTCATTTCCCCCCTCAAACACAAACAAGGGCAATTTCAATAAAACATTCTCTTCCCACCAGAGCCCCTCCAGTGGTGCTCCAGGTGTTCCCTGTCTGTGGAGACACAGTTTAGAAGCTTGACCTCGGATTTTCATATTAAGACTGGAATGCTGTATCTTTTGATTCTTTAAAGCTCTAATTGTGAAGAAAGGTACCTTTTCAAATGGTCTAGCAAGGACTTGACGCTAACAGATATCCAATAAATAATGTGTTTATCTGTTGCTTTATTCCAAACTCTTTAAAAAATTATTTGCAAGAAAAGAGAGAGAGAGAATGGGCATACCAAGGCCTCTAGCCCCTACAAACAAACTCAATATGCATGTACCACTTGGTGCATCTGGCTTTATGTGGGTACTGGGGAATTGAACTTGGGTCCTTAGGTTTTGCAGGCAAATGCCTTAACTGCTAAGCCATCTCTCAAGCCTCCCTTTCCAATCTCTTTTAAAACTGAGTAGCCAGCACCCAGGGATAAATGGAAAGGTGTGTATATAGCATGGTTTATAATAGATACCAATTACCTGCGACCTGACTATCCATCAAGAGAACAGTCATGAAGGCTGGGGGGGGGGGGATATCTCAGTGGGTAAAGCTTCCCTCCTAAATGCTGGAAGACGGAGGCACCAGGCATGGGGAGTGGCAACATGTGGGGTAGGACTTAAGGGCTATCTCTGGGATCCATGCTTTTCCTGTACTGCCAATGCAGAAGCACACAGAACTTTATCAGTCCATGGAGGGACAGGTTTAGGCAGAGCCTCCTGAGAAGGTTTTCTGCAGTAACTGCCTTTGTGGGATGCTCAATAATTCTTTATTACCTAGGAGTAAAGCAAGGATCTACAAGATGGGGGGAAGGCACTCAGCAGTGGGACTCTCACATAAAAATAGTGTTGCCTTTAATAAGAGAAGAAAACACTTAATAATTCTCCAGCATTTGGTAGGTATATTGCGGTTGGTGCTCTTCCTCCAGCCACAAGCCAGAGCAGTTCATTTCTAGTACAATGGAAGAGAGCGAATCCGTGAAGGACCCCGATTCCACAACTAAAAATGGGGTGAGAAAGGCACCCTCAGGTTCAATGCAACATTTTTCAGTCTACTCATTCTTGGTGAACTAGAATGCTAAAGTTAGTTTTAACTAATCAAAACTTCACATAACTATGTTGTAGCATTAAGGACTACTTGGAACCAAATATGGAAGTTAATGGAACAACCAAATACTGGTAATAAAGTCTGAAGTAATAAAGTCATAGCAAGGCACTAATGCTGAGCTCTTGTTCTGACAAATACATGTAAGAACATTAATACATCAATATGTGAAATAACATGAGGAGAAGCAATGTGAAGGGTGACTGGGCATATGTTGTTTCAGCTTTGTATTCCTCCTGTAAACCTAAAATTCTTTCAAATAAAAAATTCTCTAAGAATTCCCTAAAATTTAGCTTTTACAACCATCATTGTTTCCAAATGTCTCTCTGCAGTGGTGGAATGATTTGAAATGTAACAGACAGAAACACAAGCCTCTGTTTTTTTTTTTTTTTTTTGAAGTATGAAGTGTGAGTCTCAGCTCAAGATTTTAAAGCATATTATGAAATATTAATACATATTTAGAAGTTATTCTTTCTTCTCTAGTAGCAATGATATGATTGGAGAAACTGCTGCAGTGAAGCTCAGAAAATCGTTTATATGAAGCAATGGAACAACATTAATATGATCTCTTTAGTTAAAAAAAAAAGTCTTTGGAAATACAAGAAAGAAAGTGTTAATAAGTGCCACCAATGCTGGGATAGATAATCGCTGAATGAATGAAGGTTGAGATGCTCCAACACGGTTCTGCAGCCAAGATGGGAAGTTCTGCTGCCACAATGAAATCCCAAAGACATGCTTTGCCATGATCTACTGCAGAAAAGACACACCGAAAAATACACATCATCAACAGCTAATGAGCACTTGAAAAGTAAAAGGAAACGGATAGCAGAGAACTCTCCATATGAGCAGAATCACCCAAGAGTAGCCGCTTGGAGTGGACTAAAAATTCAAACATGCTGAACACATCCACTCCTCTGACTCTGCCCACTGACTCAACACAGGGACATCATGGTGGCCCAAAGTGAAACCTGAAAACCAGTGTGTTTCTGCAGGCTTTAGACATCACATGTTTTATATGCTACTGCATTTCACATGTTGTCATGTGTTTATCTGGAAGAAAAGTAGGAGTAGAATCAATGAGAAGAAGAATGGCTGTGGATGTCTTTTGTGCCCTACAGGACTATGAGAGCTCACGGAAGATCAGGGAACAGTATTACTACACTTGAGGTCACTCCTTCATAAATATAAATGTTCTACCTTTGCTGGTCAATTCTGTGGCTGATATCCAGTGGATGTTTTCAAATATGGGTTTAACCTGTCAATCTGAAATAAAGATGGAGAGAAAATAATTTAAAATAAAGGAGAAGGTAATCACTTTTTAAAAGAAATTCATGAATATTATGAACAGATGCCTGGAATTATTTCAAATATTCATGCTTAATATTTCCAAGGAGAATGTAAAAAATACATATCTATACACATAAAATCCTGTAAATAAACATTTTAATAAATGATTTATCACATTTCAAATATGTATGAAATACTTCAAATGTCATATATTATAGAGTTTTGCAAGAAAAACATTTGACATCCAGAAAATCTGAAATGCACTAGCTCATAAGATACTTTGTCCAAGTTAGTGGATGGAACTTAAAAATCAGCATAGTTTATAAGTAGGATATTTGAAAGTAATTTGAATTTGAGTTTTAATCTCTGTGAAGTATAGTCTCCTCTACATTAACTGTTAAAAACCAGCAACTGCATAATCAGTGTGAGAAATTGTGTTTGGTTTATTATACAAAGTGTCAAACAAAGATTTCCAGAAATCCTTAAAATGTTTTTTCAACATTTTTTCATTTTAAAATACTAACTGTTCTTATTTTATAATGTTCAATACATATATATATATATGTATTGAACATTATATATTTATATATATATTGGTTTTTCGAGGTAGGGTCTCATTCTAGCTCAGGCTGACCTGGAATTCACTATGTAGTCTCAGGGTGGCCTCGAACTCATGGCGATCCTCCTGCCTCTGCCTCCCGAGTGCTGGGATTAAAGGCGTGCGCCACTACGCCTGGCTCATAATATGTTAATATTTAATGGCAATATGTTAAAGCACAGTATATCTGGAGCCACAGAAGTTAAATTGTACATATTTTTAAAAATATTTTATTTATTTAATTATTTTATTTATTGGGGGGGTGGAGAATGGGCATGCCAAGGCTCTAGCCACTGCAAACAAACTCCATATGTATGTGCCACCTTGTGCATCTGGCTTTACGTGGGTACTGGAGAATTGAACCTGGGTTCTTAGGTTTCGCAGGCAAGCCCCTTAATGGCTAAGCCACCTCTCCAACCCAAGTACATATTTTTAAAGTAACTATATTGGAGACTCATGTTCAAAGGATCTTTAATTTTTTTGTATTAAGGTGGAGGACCTTATAGTAAGTCTTTTATATAGGGTCGCCAACCCAAAATAGCAAAGTATGTAGGTCAGTCCTTTATAAAACCTCCCAGACAAAAAAAAAAAAAAAAATCCCAAAGGAAATTTCCCTGAGGGGAAAACAAGATTCCCCTCCCCAGTAAATGACTAAGCTTGCCATGTTGTCAGGCAAGCAGCACTGGAAGGCCAGTGGCAGGGCTTTAGCAGGGCTGTGTATCTGCCATGTATCCAGTTCACATCCAGAGACCCTGATTCACTAGCAATCTGCATTGCGAGCCCCATGAACTAGGGCAAAGCACGCTCCTCATTTCCAGATGATACGAGACCTAGTGAGTTAGTCACTTGCCCAGTGGTATAGAGGAAGCTCCCTAGCCAAAGCTTAGACTAGAACCTTCCCAGTGCATCTTTTCTCAACCTGGCACCCTGCTCTGGGAATGTCTGCAGCTGAGATAAAAACCTGGGGCCTTGCATGGTTAGGAGCTGTGCACACTGAAGAAAAGCGACTGAGAAACTCGGATTTCAGTGCTTTGGCAAGAAATCATTCTTCACTTGCAAAAATATCCTTTGAAAGTGCTGGTGAGACTAATGGTCACAGGGCTTTATAGTGCTTGGTCACTATTGCCTTGTTGCTAGGAGAAATTCTGCGATGCAATTTGCTCTCCCCGCTAGCTTCCTTCTGTGGGTCTCCCTGGCCATGTGCCTGGGACACTGCCATGCACAAGGGAAGTGGGACCATGTATCACAAGGCCAAGACCAGAACACCAACAAGAAGGGAGAACGTCCTCTGGACTTTGAGGAACTGCAGACCAAAGTGGACATCCCCGATTCACAACAGAATTCATGCAACTTAAATGAGCGAGCATTTTTAGAAGTTTCGAATATTATTCGGGCTTTGCTTTTGTGTCCTCCCCAAAATGCTTATGTCTCTGTAACAATGACTGTATCAAATAGCAGTGAGACTGGGCTAAAAAGTGTATACAACATCTATTGCTGGAAATAGGCAGTGATCAGGCCCTGAGTTTAATTAGCCAGATTTGGCAATGCCTCAGATAGGGTAGTGGGCTATTTCGCCAAGTGCTGAGTTGATTAGATCAACAATGGCTATGGATTAGTCCTGAGGGTGGTGGAGGTCATGTGTGCCAGTGTGTGTGTGTGTGTGTGTGTGTGTGTGTGTTTGTGTGTGTGTGTGCACAGCAGGTAGTCTTGCGCTCCATTGCACATTGAAATTAAGAACCAGATCTCCCTCTTCTAGCACCAGAATCCCCACCAGCAACATTCGCTTTTGTTCCTCACATCCTAGAGAGCATGCCTCTGAGGGTGGTGGATGCAAACATGATTTTTAGAACAGGAGAAAATAAGAAGGATGAAGGAGGAGATTTGACTTAACCTTTAACATTTTCAAGATTGTTTAAAAACTACCTGTGGGGAAACTCAAGCTCTTGCTCAATAGCTGACTCATTTTCAGTTAAAATATTCCTGCATTTAGGTGCGTATGTGCATGTATGTGGTTGTGGGGGAGACTTTTGTCATATAAAACCTCCCAAGGCGGAGTGTGGAGTTCCTGGAGTCCTTCTGCCAAGACATAATGGGAGGCTGCTCTCCTTGCTGACAGCGAAAAGGGCACTGTGCTCCAACACTTGCTTCTCCATCCTGAGGAATCTGAAAACGAGGCCAGGCAAGGACGTGGGCACGCTCTTCACAGAAGCAGAACTTACCTGCAGTGGTGTTGGTGGTGGTGGTGGGGGGGGTGTGGTGGAAATGGAAACACAAAAGATGTCCAGGAAGGATCCCAAAGCAGATAGAATTATGGGGACCTTAGCTTCATCTGCTGGCTAACCCGAGGTGCACACACATACACTCAACGGCCCCGGGGCCATACTGCTGCATGGTGCCTGGCTGGAACACAAGAGTGGATGGGAGGCTATCAAGGCAGATCCTTTGATTGTGAGGAGGGTCTTTAGTCACCTGCTCCAGACATCACCAACCACTGTTATGTCCTGGCTGTACAGGAAATGGACATGTTAGATCACAGGGTAGAGGTGAACACATGGGGTCAGAATGATAGAGGGGCCTCCGAACCCCATTCAGTTGCCCAAGGACAACTGAGCAATGCTGTCCCACCTTTCTGTGTACATCGAGCATCTCTGGGGTGACACCTTCATCTGGTTCTCACCCTCATCTGGTTTCTTGCATGCTGACCACTGTGATACTTGAATGTAACAGAGCATGTACTGCTGCTTTAACTTCTTTTCTTGACAATTTTCACATATGGACATAATGTATATTGATCACAGTTCCCTCCCATTATCTTCTTTTGTCCTCTACCCCTGTCCCCTTTCAACTCAACCCTTTCTTCTCTCCAGCTAGTCCCTCTTCTATCATGTCTTTTTGTTCTTGACCCTCCTTTATCATCCATGTCGAAATGTGGATGATCCAAATAAAGTGCAGATCATGAGAGTTGCTGTGAGGTCATGAGTGGATCACCTACTTCATGTCTGGAACACGGTATTCCATAGCCCTCCTCCCCATCCCCCAGCTCTTACATTCTTTCTGCCCCTCTTCCTTGGAGAGTGTGATGTAGACAGATGTCTCATTTGACACGGAGCACTCAACAGCCCTTATCCTCAGCACTTGGAAGAGTTATGCATCTTCCCCACAGTCACAGCCATAAAGGGGAGAGCAGCAGTAATCCATAGGTATACACATAAATACTTAGAGAGCAATGGGATGGACGCAACATTTTCACTTAGTCAAAGTGTACAAGGTTCTTGATGGACACATGCAATGATGAAGGAAGAAGGGACTTAAAATTGATCTCATATGTCAGGAAGAACTATTCATTTGGTGATGGATGGCATAGATAGCAGCAGAATAGAGTGGTGAACATTGGAAGAGACATTTTTTTAAACAAATGTAGGAGAGTTAGAGAGCAAAATGCAAAGATACTCAGAAAGGATGGGCTTCTGAGGCAAGTAGAAGAAGGTTCACTTGCCCCTGAAGACACGCTGTCCTCTAGTATTACTATGAGCCACCTCAGAGATGGCCTGGGTGCTCTAGGGGAGAAGTTGAGTGCTCAGGGCCACCACTACCTTCTCAACTTGGAACCCCTTCCAGGCGCAGAGCTGAGGAGCTCAGTGATATGGCATGAACACAAAATGTCCCCCACAGGCTCACTCACCCACTCACTTGGTCCCCAGCTGGTGGCACTATTTGGTTCTGGAAACTTTAGGAGGTGGAGTCTGGCTGGAAGAAGTGTTCTGGGGCAGGGGTGGATGTCCTTTGGGGCTGCATCTGAGCTGGTCCCTTTAACTCCTTCCATGTCCATGAGGTGAAGAAGCCCCCTCCCCACACGCTTCCCCCCCTGTGATGTCTGCTGAGCAACCATGAGCCCAAGGAACTCTTTCCTCCCTTAAGTCATTCTTCCGGGTATTCTGTCACCAAGAATACTACTTACACACTCAGGCTGGGGAAACTGTGAGGGACACAAACAAAACGTGGCACAAGGACTGGGAAGATGGCTCGGTGGTTCCAGTGCTTGTTTGTGAAGCCTGACAGCCTGTATTCAATTCCCTACGACCCCCACACAGCCAGATGCACAAAGTAGTGCATGCATCTGGAGTCCATTTGTGTGCCTTGAGGCCCTGGAATGCTTATCTCTCTCTCTCTCTTCCTCTCTTTAATTCTATTTCTCTCTCTCCTTGCAAATAAACAAATAAATATGTTTTTTAAAAAACATGGCTTTATATAATTTGGGCCAATCCACAAAACCCCATAGACCCTGTGGGCTAAGCCTCCTATGACACCAGGATGCCAGGAAATGGATAAACTACCAGTGGTAGGGGAAGAATCCTACAAACAGAACCTCTCTCCCATGATGCATCATTGTCCATCCACAGAGAGTAAAAGGCAAGTGCACCCTTGTCCCCACCTTCCCACACTCTGCATGAGTGGGCATTGCTTTAGTGGGGGAACTGCAGGAACCCAGGACTTTCCTGGTCACTCTTCGATGTCAAATGTGTTCATTTAATCACAAAACCAGCAATTAATATGTTAAAGCAAATGTAGTCATCAAACATGTCATGCTTCAGATGGAGAGATGGCTTAGTGGTTAAGCACTTGTCTGTGTAACCTTAGGACCCCAGTTTGAGGCTCGGTTCCCCAGTACCCACGTAAGCCAGATGAATACGGTGGCGTTTGCATCTGGAGTTCATTTTCAGTGGCTGGAGGCCTTGGCGCACCCATTCTCTCTCTCTCTCTCTGCCTCTTTCTCTCTCTGTCTGTCTGTCACTCTCAAATAAATAAATAAATAAATAAATAAATAAATAAATAAATAAAGTTTTAAAAAGTGTCGTGCTTCATTGAAAGGTAAAACTTCTCCGGTACCCTCCAGCTCCCCCTTGCACCGATCTCGGGCTGACTGCTGCAGTGGCAAGGTGCCCACCCCCAGCATGATGTCTGACTCTTCCAATGTCAGCATGAGACAAGAGGAGGAGGAGGGGGAGAGGCAGGGAGAAGGACAGTCCTGCTAGATGAAGGTCACTGTCACAACAGCTCCTCTGAAGCAACACCCTTGTCCCCCAACTCCGGGTCCCAGCTGGGAATAATTCCATGCGTTGAGTGAAACTTCTTTGATTGGTTAGTATGGGGCTGTCCTCCACCTTGGGTACCTGCAATCTTTCTCTGCTTGGCGTTAGCTCCTTCTCCACATGACTTTATTTGGGATGCTCTTGCTCCCTCACCCCTCCTAAAAGTCCACTTCCCTAGTCCACTAGACACACTACAAGCCTTTGTCACCAATTCTGGGTCCAAGCTGATCCCAGCTTAACCAGGCACCTGACCAGCCAGCTTCAGATTTCTTGGGCAGACTCCACTCACTGTGTCCTCTAGGTCCAGCAGGAGCAGGTGCTCTCCAAAGCTTCTATACCTTGGCTTGTGGTGGGACAAGTGAACCCATCCTTCCAGGTAATGTCCACAACATAGCTTTCTCTAAGGACAAATAAACACAAAACAATGGCCAAAGAAAAACAAAACCAATGCTGCTGTTAAATAGTTGAAGGTCACTTCTTTATTTTGTTGTCTTTATTTTTATTTTTTACTTATTTGCAGAGAGAGGGGGGTTAGAGAATAGTCTCACCAGGGCTTCTTGCCATTGCAAAGGAGCTCCAGACTCATGTGTCACTTTGTGCATCTGGCTTTACATGGGTAATGGGGAACCAAACCCAGGCCAGCAGACTTTGTAAGCTAGTGCCTTTAAATACTGAGCAATCTTCCCAGTCCTCAATTCTTTTTTTCTTGGTTGTCTCTAAGCTTTTATAATCTGGAGTGAGTGTTAATCTGGAAATAAAGTACAAAAGGATTTTCAGAGGCATTTTCTTCAAACTTGCATCTTTCTTTGGAATTAATGTTTCTTCTATTGCTTCAGGGTCACTATTGAAACTGAGAATAAGCTTGTTCTAGTTTACTGTCTTATAATGGCACTTAACATACACAGAGTGATAATATTTGTATATTGCTGTATGGTAAATGCATGTGCGGCTTATGAGTAGAGGTGGCAAGGTCATGGAGGAGCCTCTTGGCCTGGGGGTGTGTTCACAGCACACCATGTCTACTAGGTGGTGGTTGGGAAGCCGTACCAATCTGGTGTGAATCTGGAGGTGGTACAAAGAACAAGTGATTCTCTCATCCTGTGCTTCAGGCCACCCAGAGGAAGTGATGTCAGAACTGGGTTTTGTGGGATGAAGAGTAGCTCTGTACATCAAGGGCATTTGTTAGTTTTCCATGTCCGTAACAAAACAGATGGGCGAACAAGCTGCAAGGAGATGAGCTTTATCCTGGCCTTAGCTAGGATGGGGAACAAAGGAGACAAGGTGGGGCCAAAGTGCCATAACCCCTTCCCAGGTCACATACCACATGACCCAAAGACCTCCCACTAGGCCCTGCCGTTTCGTTTCCGCAACTTCCCAATCCTACCACAGCTGGGAATCAAGTCTGTAACATATGGCCTTTGGGAGCATTTAAGAGCAAAATACAGCAGGCATTCTGGCTAACTTGGTCACATGGTGCACTTGAAGCACCAGAACATTTCAATTAAAAAAAAAAAAAATCTTTGTATGTTGGTAATCAGGGCCAGGGTTATTGGAACACGGGAGGAAGATGCCTAAATGTGACACCGAGGCAGCTAAATAGTGCACCTTCGCTATGACCTGCTTCTATGACTGTGGTCTCTCCAGCACATACGTCTAGCACCCACCTCCACACACCTCCCAGCTGCCATCTGCTGCATCTGTCCCGGCTCTGTGCTCAAGGCTCATGCAGACCTTTATCTGGTCTGAAGAGTTTTGTTTTTTTCTGTTTTCCAATGAGCCGTGAAATGAAGTGACCCAGAGCACATGAGCCCCAGCAGTCCCTCAGTTCTTTGGCCATGGGGGGGGGGGGGGCGTCAACTCTGAGGTGAGTGTTTTGTGCTGGTTACGGAATCTAGGAATTACTTGTTTGACAGCACACTACACTCACTTCACTCCTTTTCTTGATTCCCAACTCATGCTGTCTAGGATCACCTCACAAATAAACCTCCATATTCCAACCCCATTTCAAGGTCTGTTTTGAAGAAACAAAAATAATAAAATCATCTTCATTTATGAAAAAAGAGGGTTTATTTTTTAAATATGGTGATGCATGGACCTGGGTTTTAAAAGTACAATCAGAGTGTTGTAGTTACTGTAGTTACATCCAATCAAAAGCAACAGATGGTAGTGAAGAGGTTATTTTGCCTTACAGTCTCAAGCAGAAGCTTCATGATGGGAGAAAGAGAAGGGAGAACAGAGGTTAGACATCACTTCTTACCACAGCAAGGGAAAAACAGCAGGAAGAGAGTAAGCTGAACTATCACTGGTAAGCTGGGGGCTAATAAACTGCAAGGTCCACCCTGCCCAGTGACACACCTCCTCCAGCAAGACTCCACCTCCCAAACTGCCACCAGCTGGGGGAGCACCCAAAACTCATGCATTTTGGGGTGACATCTGATCCAAACCACCACACAGAGCATAAACAAATGAATCATTTTCATCTTTTCATCTTCACCTAAAAGTAATGATGGTTGAAGTTTCCTTATTGTTCCCAGATATACAAACATGTATGAGCATGTGAAATTATGCAAGCATATATGTGTATGCATTCAAATATGTATTTTTAATTTATATAAATGGAGTAATTCTAGACATTATACTTTCTTCCTTTTCACATTTAATGGTGTGTCTTGGAGAGCTTTTCTATTTGCCCATACAGATTTTCACTGTGTAGTATGCATTCCCAGTACCCATCCCACAAAATTGTTAGACCACATTGACATCGTTTCTAATATTGTGTAGTTACAATCATACCATGACAAACATTTTTGTCCATGTATTTTTGATCATTAGAAATTTAAATAATAGAATTGTTGACTCAAGGGGCATGTACATTTCAATTCTTTTCTTTGTTACATATTGTTGTTTTCCCTCTTCAAATAGATTTCACTGAGGTTTACACTTCTGTCAATAGATTGTGAATGGCTTCCAGCTTTCTCATACCTCCTGGATGAGATTACCAAAGATTTTAATATTTACTAATTGTCAGGTTCAGCAGGCATTTATTGTTTATTGGCATTTATTGTTCTCTGAATTATCTTTTCATATCTTTGGCCCATTTTTTCCATTGGATTTTTCATCTTTTTACTTTTAATTTCTAAAAAATTTTATAGAGAGTATGGCCTTTTAGGTCTGGTACTTCTATTTACTCCCATTCTGTGATTATTTTTACTTTAACTTTGTTTATGATTAAATATTATTTCATAAAATGGCTGTAAATTATTAAACCAACTCAGTTCACTTTTTTCTCTGGTTTCTGGTTAAAGGGTATATTCTAGGCCAGTTTTACAATATATTTATCCTAGTTCTTTAGTAGTTGTTTTCTTTTATATTCACCTCATTAGTCCATCTGGAGCCCCATGAATGGTGTTTGTTGTTGGTTGAAACTATAGAGAAATGGGAAGGAAGCCAAGACGATGGGCCTGCATTACAAGTGCTAAATGTGAGGGGAAGAATATTGGGGAGTTAGCACTGATCTGCTGAGGGGTTTGCCTTCATGGGAGCATGATCCAAGGTTATGTGCAAGGTATGCTGGAGGCAATGTGCCAGGGCCAGTGTGTGCTGGCTCACAAGAGCCAGTTTATTAATTATAGCTATTATTATAATTTAAGGTCTGTAACAGTGGGTGTAGTTACCTTTTCATTGCTGTGATATAACACCTGACCAAAAGCATCACATGGGAAGAAAGGGTTCATTTTGGCTTATAGTCTTTTAAGAGAAGCTTCATAATGGCAGGGGATTGTGAGTATAGCTCAGGGGTAGAGAATTTGACAGAATAATAGCAGGGAACAGCATGGCATGAACAAAGTCAGGACATTACCTCTGCCACCGCAGGTGAAACACCATAGCAGGAGAGTGAGCCAAATGAACACTAGCAAGCTGTGGCTAATAAACCTCAGGGAACACCCCCAGCAACACACCTCCTCCAGCAAGACTCCACCTCCCAAATTACCATCAGCTGAGGGCCAAGCTTTCACAACACATGAGTTTACAGGAGACATCTAATTCAAACCACCACACACTGTAAGTAGATAAATTATATTTTTAGAAAAGGAACAATATTTAAAATGAATCATTCCTGGATTGTTTTAATGGGCATTAATTGCATATGCTTCTGCAGTGATTTGCTTCTAGTACACGTACAAGGTAGAAATACTGCACACTGATGCCGTGCGACACCGTGAATACACCGTGGAAATTGGGAAGTGCTACGCAGCAGGGTCTTTCCTTTTCCTCTGGAGACTCTGCTGCTAAGCATTTGCTGGCCCACCACTAACCACCCATCTCCAGCTATGTTCATCCAGGGAGCAGCCATCCACGTATCCACTAGGGCATCAGCCTTGAAAGCAGTTAGATCCTTTCCATTTCTAAGATTCAGTGATTCTCTGATGCTCATTATGCTGTTTGGATAGATTGCCAAGAGGACTTGAGTTCAGGGAAACCTGCCTTAGGGGATTTCTCCATGCCCACATTCCCAGCCTGGTTCTCATTTGGGAGTGAGTCACCTTTGCATGAGACATGTGCAAGAGTTTCCTGATTCCAGAGTGGCAGCTCAGAGCTGTAGGTAGAATTAGTTCCCATCACTGGTCTGCTTTTCATTTAATATGAGGTGTTTTTTAAACATTTGACTCTGTTTCAATGCCATCAAAGTCACTACATACGCTGACATTTTTACTTCCACATGGCAGCATGCATTCTGCAGACAGCAAAAGAAAGTTGGGGTTAAAACAGTTAGGAGATGAGGTTAGGATCTCACTCGGCTCTTGAAATAGTAGAAACATCATTTATCCCAGTTTTAAGAAATACCTACATTTTTTTTTTCTTCACAAGTCAGGTTTTCTGAAGAAGACCCTTTAAGATACATTTTTAAAAAGAAATCACAGAAAATTTTTAAAAAAACAAGTAATTTCTGTGATCTGATGAAAACCTCACTTAGGAGATGAGAACATTATTTGATTCTCCTTCAGTATTTTCCTTTAAGGATAGATCTTTGAAATGAGTTTAGCACATGTTTAGAAATCCCTGCTGATTCAATTTTAATAATTTTATGCACCGTTTATCCTGCAACAAACCTTGTTCATCTTTTAGTAATGTTTTGGGAGAATACATTACCAGGAGTTTTCATTCTTTTTCTTATTTTAACAGCACACCTTGGTAACAAGGTATGGTGTCACATGCCTGTGATTTTAGTACTCAAGAAGCTGAGGAAGGAGAATTGTGAGTTCAATACCATGCTGAGCTATATAGGAGATCCTGTCTTACAAAGAAAGGAAAATATATATGCTTGGTGGAAGTAATTTTTACCAACATTTCATAAATACTTTGTTAACTATCTCCCACATATTCTCCAGCTTATTTCCAACTCCTTCCATCCATTTTCCATGCAATCATATCAATTCTTCAAGATTACAATCTTCATGCCATCATGGTGGCTACCTACACAAGACCTGCCTAGTAGGAGGGAAAAAATGATGACACCAAAACAAAAGACAGACTAGTTGGAAAGAAGATGTGATTCAGTGGGGCCCATGGAAGTACCCATTATGCACATCTTCCCTGTTCTGCCTCCTTCATCGCTGTGAAGTCACTCTATTTAATCACTCCTGTCAGCTGCAAACCACCTAACCTTTCCTGTTCCTGCCCTATGCCCCCTTCTGACTCCACTGTCCTCTTGAAAGAGCATCTGCCCTGCACTTACCCATTCTGTCCTGAACTTTCCCCAACAGGGCTCAATTCCACCTTCCTCTAAAGCGACTACTGCCCAAGTCACCAAGGAATTCAGAGGCTCGAGCTAGTGCTCTATTTTTGGTCTTCATCTAGGTTGAGTTTTCAGTAGAACTAGATACCATTTGTCACCTGAATTATTCCAGAACATTCCCAAAGTGTCCACAGGCTCCTGCCTTTGCTGCACACTGTCTATTACATACTAGGCCTTTTGCTTTTAGGGAGTCAGGTCACATCTTTCTTCAGCTAATCACCCTCCAGTCCTTAAGTTCACTGAGGTAAAAAGATAATATTTCTCACAAAGCCCTTGAAGTTCTTTGGAAATGAGCCCATCCTCCCAGCCCTCACTCACTCACTGGCTCCCAGGTGCTCACACTGTTCAGCCCAAAGGCAATGGGTACTGTGGTTCTCTTTCTTTCTTTTTTTTTTTTTTTAATTTTTTTTTTGTTATTTTTATTTATTTATTTGGGAGCGACAGACAGAGAGAGAAAGAGTCAGATAGAGAGAGGGAGAGAGAATGGGCGCGCCAGGGCCTCCAGCCACTGCAAACGAACTCCAGATGCGTGCGCCCCCTTGTGCATCTGGCTAACGTGGGTCCTGGGGAGTCGAGCCTCGAACCGGGGTCCTTAGGCTTCACAGGCAAGTGCTTAACCGCTAAGCCATCTCTCCAGCCCCTGTGGTTCTCTTTCAGAGAGCCTATCCACAGGCTTTTCTTCCTGTCCGTCCTTCCTTCCTTCCTTCCTTCCTTCCTTCCTTCCTTCCTTCCTTCCTTTCTTTCCATCCTTCCTCTCTTCTCCTTCCCTCCCTCCTTCCCTTCCTCTCTTTCTTTTTTCTTTCTTTCTTTCATGCTGTTTTTGCAAAGGCCAGTATCTTTTCCTCCTTCCCTCAGGGTTTTGCACATTAATCATATCCTCAAAGGGACTTTTACTATTACCATGCAATGGGAAAAATAAAACTCCACTCTACCTGTCCTCTTTATCTGTCTCAGTTTCTACACATCATTTATTCCTACTTGAGATTTTTATATGTAATATTGTTACATTACATTTAATAGATAATATACTAGCATATACTATGTTGATGTAATATACAATTATGTTATATGTATATATACACAAAGCATATTTTTCTTCAACTTCAAAACATATAGTATATATCCATGGGTTAATCATTCAAAGATTCATTCACAGGTCATTTGCAAACACTGTGCCATTTAGTTTAGTTATTACTGCTTGGGGTTGAACATGGGGTTTTGTGCAAACCAAGCACTTGTTCTATCATGAAGCTACATCCCCAGCCCTACACAATTTCACTTACTCTTTTTACTATTTATTTAATTTTATCTTTTTTTATGCTACTTTACATATGAGGACTTGACACTCTTTTGGTACCTACAGGGCATGCTGGAATAAGTCATCCTCCCTATGGATACCAAAGGATAATGTGAAGAACATCAGGGCAGACAGCTTGTTTTGTCCCTGCTGTACCTCCAGCACATAGAACAGTGCCCTCTCCATGGTTGAGTACGTTTGTTGAATGAAAACAAAAATGACTGGTTGATTTTAAGTAAAATGGAACCCACACTTGCCCTTACACTAGCTTTGACTGTGTATCGGTTGTGGCTTCATGGGGAGCGACTGGAGCCATGGGCTTGTCCTAGCTTCCCATCCTCTGCTTCTGGCTTCAATCACTGATGGATGAGCTGGATTCTGAGTATCTGCTAAGACACATACCACCTCCAGAGGCATTTTCTCTGGGGAAGTCCTAGAGTCTCATGTAGTCACCACAACCAAGGCTTCTCTGTTGTCTTGGTAACTTCCCCTGACATGCACCTTCTCAGGGGATGACTGATGGTGGAGTTAATTATTGATGCCAGCAGTCAATGCTTTCTTTCATATCTGTGAAAATAACTGCCTTTTTTTTGGGAGAGACTTACCAAGATAAAGAAGCACGAATTGCCCAATGTAGGAGACAGTATAGCTGTTCAATCCTAAAGTCACAATGCCTAATAAACCATAAAATGGTTGGCTGCCCCAATGCCACCCAATACCAAGCATGTGGAAACAACCCCAGGGAAACCAAGGTAGAATTTTCTCCTTCGCTTTCCACTTTTCTTTCTTTCGTCTTTTCCTACTTTTAAGCCTCAACAATCCAAGATTTATGAGGCAGTGAACTGTTTTAACTAGCCTATATTTATATATAAGGTAGTTAAAAACACAAGGAAATGTTAGAGATTTATAAATGATCAGGGCTATGATCACTGAGGACGCTCCTCCCTCCCTGGCTCCTCTTTCTGCTATTTTGAAGGAAAGGATAAATTTCTATAGGAAACTGAATTATGGAAATTTTGAACTTAGAGAACACTTTGGAGTGGAAAATTGGAAGTTTGAATAGACCACACACTGCATCACTTCTACCAATCACTTCACATGAAAGTGGGGACACAGGAGCTGGGGAAATGGCTTAGCAATTAGAGGTGCTTGCTTGCAAAGTCTGTCAGTAAGGCTTAATCCCCTAGCCATTTCCATAAGGCTGAAGGGGCGCTCATTTGCAACAGCAAGTGTCAGAGCAAAACTTTTCTTTGGGGTGACATGAACACAAATTTCCCCAGACAGGGCACAGATGACAGACCATAGGATGATTATAGCAAAACCAGGTTTGGTGCACCACTGAATTTATTGGGGTTACTCAGAGAGCAGTGTGAGGGGTTGCTTACAGGAGCATTGGATGTCTCCAACACCACCACACGAGAAGTCATCCTATCCTGGATGTCCACCTCCCATAGCTGATTCAACTCCAAGACAGCTACATCACCAGAAAGCACCTCAGCACGGGTGACGACCCATAGAAGCTGCAAACCTGGAGCACAGTACTGGCACACATCACTGGAAGGCAGCTTCATATGAGAGTCTCTCATTGCCAAGCAGTTGTTTCCCCTTTATATAGCCTTAGGGTGAGGCCTTGCAAACCTTTCCCAGACTTGTTGACTTCCTGAGTCTCTGGAACTTTCTGCCCCCACCCAGGAAGGGATGTTTCAGTTTCTAGCTAACATAACCTTGGCGAGTGGATATGTGACCTTTAAGATTCAGGTCTCCCAGACTTGACTTCCTGAATCCCCAGAGCCTCCATTCTCCCTTCAGTTTGGAGTAATTGGTTACACAGTAGCAAGAGACCCTGGTGCATACACACACACACCCCGCAGACACAACACAAGGAGCAGTGGGAGATGGACTCTGAGGTGTGCTGGTGCTGCAGGCAGTGCACGTGCTAATGATGAGAGCACAGGGCTCCTATGTGGTGGGTTAGTTATGCTTAGACTTTCTTTAGCTCTAAACGTACATGAACATGTGACATTTGTCCAACAGTGGTCTTCTAGAATTTCCATTCCTGAGTTTTAATCACATCAAGATTATGACTCTCTTACACTCTTGCTGAAGGTCTGTTTCTAGATGCTCAGGCTTGGAGGTTCTCAAGATCGACCATCCTGTCATCACTGACTTGTATAATGGGAGCGAAGTGGCTTGTTATGGTTTGGATGTGAAGTGTTCCCCTAAAAATCTCATGTGAAGGCTTTAACCCAAGCTGGTTATTGAAAGGTGTTTGATTCAAGAGGGGGTTAATTTAATCAGTTGATCAACCACTGATGATTTCATAGCTGAGTGGCCTTTAGGTGATGCCTATTTAGAGGAAGTCTCTTAAGAATGTGTGAGTTTGGGGGGTCTCTTTGGCCGAAAACTCCCCCTCTCTCTTTCTCCGCTTCCTGACTGCCATGAGTTAAGCAGTTTCCTTCACTAGGCCCTTCCGCCACAATGTCACAGACTTAGAGCAAGCCAGTCAGCTCTAGGCTGAAACTTGTGAGATTGTGAGCCAGAATACATCTTTCCTCTTGTAAGCTGTTTTGCTCAGGCAAATTTTGCAACAAAAAGCGACTGACACACAGCTTAAAGGATTTAACAGAAGGACAAACAGGTAGAAAAAGGATAAAATGAAAATCTAAGTATGCTAGAACCCTACACAAAGTACTTGTGTAATAAAACAACTCTCGGGCTGAGGTAATGGCTTACGGCATTTGCCAGCAAAACCTAATGACCAGGGTTTGATTCCCCAGTGCCCACCTAAAGCAAGATGCACGAAGCGGCACATGCATCTGGAATTCTTTGCAGTAGCTTGCAGTAGCTAGAGCTCCTGGCATTCTCTCTCTCTCTCTTTTTTTTTTTTTCTTATGCTCTGTATTTCTCTTTCTCTCTACTTAAAAATAAAGAAAGAAATAAATGCAGCTCTCTGGGAGAGGTACTGCTTGCTGGGAAATGGTTGAGTTGCCTGATATGCAGATTCACAGAGGCGCTTACACATGTATGTGTGTATTAACTATAAAAGACATCATTGATGAATTTATTAAGTCACTCAGCAAGTTTTAAACACCTACCTAGGGAATGGTGGTAGAGTAGTGTGTGTGTGTGTGTGTGTGTGATTTTATGGGCTAGGGATTCGGCGTGACCCACATGGTAGGATGTGGCCACAAAGACCTGGATTTGAATCATGGTTTCACAGTTTGGCTTCATGACTCAAGACCACTTGCTTCACTTGTTGAGTCTGTACATTGGGAATAATTCCTCCCAGGACAAAGGACTCTGGCATGGGTTAAATGACACAGTTCTGTGGGGATGAGTAAAGATGCTGTGGAAGGGATGTCACATCACATGGTGCAGGACCTGTGAACTGCATTCAAAAACAGAAGGTCTACTGCCCTTCTCCCAGGAAAGGAATAGCTCACAGGGTCTACTGAGGAAGTAGAGAGGTATCTTGGGAAGTAGGTTTGGCCAAGGATATAGCATTCCTGGACTCTGTGTAAGTGTCTGTCTGTCTGTCTGTGGCAAGTGTGGCGAAGTACCCTACATTCTCCATCAAACGTATGAGTCACCGTTCAGGTTCAAGCCCTCAGATCCCATGGGTCAGAGACAGTTCTGGACTACTTCTCTTTGCTAGAGCTCACAGATGGTGAGGAAATGGCTTGAATTGTGTCTGAGAAAAACATCAGTGGAAAACATAATCTTTAAAGTTAATCATACATAAAGTCAGGTGCCAGGAAGGATGGGTTCTGGACATTTCTACTCTCTGCTGGTGCAGATGTATTTGCAGATGGCTTCGGTCCCAGCAAAAAAATCATAAACAATGCTGCAGGCCATGAATCCAAGGCAGACTGCAAGATGCACTGGGCGGAGGCAACCCCACGGAGAGCCTGCTGTGGCCTGTGGTGCAGGCCTGAAGCAGCGGTCTGACTATACTGCTCAGCTGCCCAGGTCTACAAGCAGCACCTTCCTAGGGGCTTCTGAGGCTGAAACACGTGGCCTCACCTTCACGACCCTGCTGCAGTGAGCCTGCACTCCTGCCACCTCGTCAAAACCCTGTTTCAGAATGGGTAACTGTCCAGCCAGAGCTGTAGAAACGGGATTCCCTCACACCCAGATGTGATGGACTCAGATGGGAATACAAAATTACGAGCGGCCTTTGTTACTTTTGTGAATGAATGGGGGTGTGGCTTGTGTTTCAGATCATCACCCAAGTTTTTTTTCCTGGTGAAGAGTGCTTTAGGATGGCATAATGACAGCAATACTGGTTTAGAGTCATTGCCAGAAAGACAGTGCAGTGACTAAGCTCCAGCTGGCTTTAACAACACACCAACTCCTCTGGTGTCTTTACACAGTACTCGGGATTGCGTTTCATAGCTCTAACTTGTGGTTGTGCAAAGAAACTTCTTTTTTTTGTAAAAAAGTTATTTATTTATTTGCAATCAGAGAGATATAGAAGAGACAGAGACACAGAGAGAATGGGCATGCCAGAGCCTCCAGCTACTGCAAACGAACTCCAGATGCATGTGTCCCTTGTGCATCTGGCTTATGTGGGTCCTGGGGAATTGAACCTGGGTCCTTTGGCTCCACAGGCAAATGCATTATTCACTAAGCCACCTCTCCAGCCTGCAAAGAAACTTCTTACTCCTCTTTATTTAAAAATAACTGCTTATGGCTTTAAGCAGATAAATTTCTATTCCGTATCTGATGCAAAGCTTTGCCATCCTCTCCAGATGCCTGCTCATCTGCGGCTCCCAGGTGTGCTCTGCCCCCTCCTGTTCACCCACATGGCAGACCAGAGGTGTGGGAAGTTCATGACCCCACAGCCCCTCAGCATGCCACAAAGGCAGAGTAGAGCAGGAGTGAGGGGTCCTTCAGCTTGCTGGCATCTCCAGGGAGAGTTCTCTGAGGCTTATCTATACCACACACAGGCCTCAAGCAGGATTAGTCTGGTCCACACAATGATCCTTCCCTCATTTCCTACCTCCTGAGCTATTCCCTGCCTCTACACTCCCTGCCTCAGAGGTGTTTGTGGGTTATGCAAACTAAGCCAAGGATCTTGGCCTGAAACTGACAGGCAAGGAAGGACCTTGAGAGCCCCAAACACCCACCCGGCTGGACACACACTCAGAGACACAGCCCGGGTGCCTTCAGATAGATCTCTCTGCCCAGTTTCTCGGTGTTAGCTCCTATAGAAATCTCCCTATTGCCTAAGAAGCTGACCTCCCTCCACCCCAATACCTTCCCCATCATTCTGGGAAGGCCTCTTCCAGGCTGTGTTTGCAGAAGAGAGGTCAACACTGCTCCTGCATTTGCTCACCCCTTCCTGGCCCTGCTATACCCCCAGCTCAGCTATCACATGTTTGCTTTACTTGCTAGTTTAGGTTGTTTTAAATTTTGTTTTGTTTTCATTCTTGTATACCATTATATGCATAGCACATGTTGGTACAAGTAGGTACCTAATCAGTATACAGAGTTTATAAATTCATTCAACAGTCAAAAATGTGTATGCAAGTGACTGCAATGAGATTTTCCCTGATCAACTATTAGTGTGAGATACAGACAATTATCACAAGTAAATGTCTAGCCACATGGTTAAGGTGGCCAGGTTGGGGGCTGAAGACATCTGAACATCATTGATATTTACTTATTTTATTTTAAAGTATTTAACTATTTATTTGAGAAACAGAGAGATAGATAGAGAGAAAGAAAGAACAAGTGTGCCAGGACCTCTAGCCATTGCAAACGAATTTCAGACACATGCGCTACCTTGTACATCTGGCTTACAAAGCTGGGGAATCAAACGTAGGTCCTTAGGCTTCACAGGGAGGTGCCTTAAGCTCTAAGTCATCTCACCAGCCCCAATATTTACTTATTTATTAATAAATGTGTACACAGCTGTCCCCAGGTATCTGTGAGGGTGGGTTCTAGGACCCCTGGTGGATACCCAAGTTCACTTATGAAAAATGCTCATATTCCCTGTAGAAAGGGTTCAGGACATGGTGGCAGTTCAGCAGGTAAGATCACTTGCTGTGTAAGCATAAGGACCACAGTTTGAACCCCAGCACCCATGTAAAAAGTGGCCGTGTTTACTGCTGGATTAAGCATGGAGCCCATCCCCTTGACACCATGGTTACAGTCATAGACACCAGACTCTTCTACCGTGGAGTGTTAACCTCTTCTTCGTAGTTAGCATGTTTGGGACAGCAAGGCCCAGACCAGACTGCTCACGCTCAGGGAGGCCCTTTGTTCTGATGGTGATGTGACTTTCTTGCACCCTGTTCCTCCTTCCTTCTAGCATGCAAGAATTCTAACAGTAACACAAAACTCATGGATTACTTTCTTGTATGCTCTCTGTATCAGTAACTTTTGCATCACTGCATCAGAAATCCTTGAGAGAAACAACTTATGGAAGGGAAGATTCATTTTGGTTCATGATTTCAGGGGGCCTCCATCCATCATGGTGGTGAAGGCATTGTGGCAGCAGCAGCATGTAGTAGAGGCTGTTCACATCATGGTGGACCAGGAGGTGGAGCGTGCTCCAGAGCCAGGACCAGGTTATAACCTCCAAAGGACCATCCAAGGCCCCACCTCGTTAAGGTTGCACAACCTCTCAAAACTGTCACCATCTGGGGGAAAAGTGTTCAAAACAAACACCTGGGACAGGAGCTTTGGTATCTACCTGTGTGTTGGTGGGACAGGAAACCTGGCCAGAAGTAGCTAATGGTGGGAAAGAGCTTATTTTGGCTTACAGTCTCAAGAGGCAGCTTCGTGATGGCAGGGAAAGGATGGTAGAGCAGAGGCTGGACATCACTTCTTGCCACAGGAGGTGGCAGAAAGAGAGTGAGGGAGCTAGCAATGGCAAGAGCTCAAGGTCTGTCTCCAGTCATACACCTGCTCCAGCAAGGTGCCACCTCCCAAACTGCCACCAGGCAGGGACCAAGCATTGAAAACAACATGAGTTTATGGAAGGACATCTGATGTAAACCACTACAGGGGCAATTCAGATTCAAATCATGACACTATCTCAGCCAACATCATGACAAAATCTTAAACTAGACAAGTCCAGCGCTCTTATTTATTTTGCAAATGGAGAAAGTGGGAGAGGGTGAGCAAGCGACTTTCCTAAGGATGCATTGATTCTGGCAGCATGGGCCAGAGTACTTTCACTGATTGGCCCCCAGCTGGCTTTCCTCAGTGTTCTCAGACCCAACCACACATTTGAACAGTACAACTGGGCCCCAGGGACTCTGACTCCATGTGTGCATGCCACACCAGCCTTGGTAGCTTTTGTAAGTTCTCTCACTAAGCTGAATGGGCATCCAAGGCCAAGGGCAGCTGTGTCCCTCTGTGCTGCATGTAATTCCTCCACTGGGTCATGAAACTAGCAAGGCTAAGGCCTTGTGCTTGTGAGCTATTGGACAACAGCAGTTACTAGGAAGGGGGCTGCAGGTGAACAGGGCTAGGAATGAGACAGCCCTGAGGTTGAAGAGGTACAGAAATGATTCTGGGATTTGCCACAGTCTGGACCCATGTATGGGGTTGGGGGGGAGCCTTCTAGACAGTTCCACACATTCTAAAGCAAAGCCCACATGTGTGGTGAGGGTAAAGCTGAGTGGTGGGGGGGGCAGCAGGGGTGATGCTACATAGCAGCCAGGGCCTGAGATATTCTAGGCTCTTTCCTGCTTGGCAGTGGAGCATTTTATTTCCCCACGCTGGGTGAGCACATTGTTCAGCGACATTTACAGAAGGAAGGAGAGCAGAAGCTGTTGGCCCTTTTGCTCTGTGTTTCCTGTGTCTGCAGTCACCACAGGCAAAGGCTTTGTGCATTCACTTGTTTCTCGCTCCTGCAGCTTTATTTTATTTTATTTTATTTTCCTGCAGCTTTAAACGCTCTTTCCTGCCTTCAGCACCTTTGCAGGTCTCATTCTAGTCTGAACATTTTCCCATTGACCGAGACTTCTACAGATTCATGTGCCTCTCCGAGCATTCACGTTCATGATCAGTTTGCCATCCGTCACTTCTGCATGTCTGGTGCAGGCGTGCAGAACTCGTGGGTGAGTTTCTTCTGAAAGCATGTCTTGCATTGTGTTCAGAGGGGCTGCAAGGGCTGCGAGTGGCCGTGATGTGGTTTCTGAAGCTGAGGTGGGCCAGCAGAAGGGACAGAAACTCAGGCAAAAAACTAGAGGAAAGCCACTTCTCAGAGCTGGGGGAGATGCTCAGGTGTATGCCCAGGTAAAGAAAAGGCAGGGCACAGGCAGGTGCATAGGGCCATAGGAAAGAGTGGGAGTGAACAGCACTTCAGATCCAAAATCCTTTAAATAGTACAACAACCAAATCAAGTCTCGTGTGATCTGGGGCCAGACTCCACCTGTGGTCTCGAGTCCACAGCTCCTCATAGCCAATGGCCAAGACTTAGGAAAAGAATCCAACAATGGTGGCAGATCCCAACCCAGACTGTAGCAGTGTGGCAGGGAACAAGCTTCGACCCCAAGTTAAGTTGACTCCTGAGAGTCCTGGAAAGTCAACTACATGCGTGGCATTCATGCACCTGGGCATCTTTTGCAGATACTAACGCCCTACAACTCTGGATCAAGCCAGGTACCTGGGCAATGTTCCCTCCACTAAATGTATCCTTTGTCTCATGTCTGCACCTCATTCCTGGAAAACATGCAAGTGTCCCTGCTCTTCTGGGATGGAGCAGACCCTGTCCCCCCTCTCCAGTCCTCAGGGTCTAAAGCCAGGTTCATAAACAGGCCCCTACTTTGTCCAGGAACACCAGAGCCACTATGTAGCATGTTACAGCAAGTACCCCAAGCTTCCCTGGAAGATGGTCCTTGGGGTCCTGGGTGTTCTAGGATTCTTTCTGTAGCCTTCCCTGGGCCCCTCTGACATTCCTGCCCTCCGTCTATCAGGCCTCAGGCTGTGGCTTGACACCCTATTCCCAGAGTTCGTTGGCATGCTAGTTTACTTCACTATAACACATTATTGAGATAAAAGGTTTATTATGGCTCACAGCTTTGGGGATTTGATCCAAAATTAGTTGATCTTATTGCTTTCGGGAGGGCACATGTCAGAGTGAAGCTGCTTACATCATAGACCAACTTCCACAAATCTCATTGAGGGTTCAACCTCCAGTGACCCAAAGCCTTTCCACTAGGTCCTACCTGCAAACATTTCCACTTCTCCCATAGCAACATGCCAGGGACCAAACCTTCAAAATAAGGGCCTTTGGAGAGACATTCCAGATCCAAATTCCAACAAATTAGTCCTCTGTACACCACGTCCTGTCCTTGGCTATTATAAAATCTAGGATGACTAATCACCTTTCTCAGAGCTTCCCAAAATTCCTCTCTCATTAAATAATTATTTCTTCAAGATCATCATTAAGTCTTGAACTATTCACATGTGCAAAAAGTGCTTAAGACTGCAAGTTTTTCTCAAAAAATAATGCATGATTTTTTTCATAGGTGTGTGTGGGGGGGTGTTCATGCATGCAGATGTGCATGTTCAGGTGTATGTGGATACACTTACGTGTGCAGGTGCACTGCACATGTGTGCACATGTGTCGAGGCCACAGGACAATATCCACTGTCTTCTCTAGTCACTCTCCACCTTATCTTTATTTTGCTGGGCATGGTGGCACATGCCTTTATAAGAGGGACAGAGAGAGGAGAAAAAGAGAGAATTGGTGTGCCAGGGCCTCCAGCCACTGCAATTGAACTCCAGATGAATGCACCACCTTGTGCACATGTGTGACCTTGTGCACTTGCGTCACCTTGTGTGTCTGGCTTATGTGGGATCTGGAGAGTTGAACATGGGTCCTCAGGCTTTGCAGGCAAGCGCCTTAACTGTTAAGACATCTCTCCAGCCCCACCTTGGTTTTTTGCGACAGTGTTTCTCGCCAAACCTAGAGGTCATCAATACAGTCAGAATAGCTGGCCAGTGGGCCCCAGGGATCCTCCTGACTCTGCCTCCCTGGTGCCTGGATTACAAGTAAGAGTCACCATGCCCAGGTTTTATGTGGGTGCTGGAGATTCAAACTCAGATCCTCAGGCTTGCATTACAAGCACTTTACCCACCAAGCTACTCACCAGCCCTTAGCTGCATAATTTGGGGCATGATTTTCTTGCTCTGTCTGAAATTCCCATTCTTGAAGAATCAGTTGAGATGGCAATGATGATGGCATACTTATTTGCCAGAACATCCAGTTAACTGAAGCATTTCTATCAAACATCCTTTCACCATTTCTTATCGGAAAACCCTTTCAGATAGCTTATACGTTAGATTATGTCCAAAGAGAAGCCCATGTTGCCTTTTCCACATGGAAGGCAAAGCTGCCGTTGGCATGGCATGTGGAAGTCCTGGCTGGCCTCAGACTTTTGGTCTGTATGCCATGGCCTCCTGAGTGCTGGGATGACCACCTGTTCTACCAGCCAAAGTTAAGTCGGGTGCCAGCATCAGAAAGAGAAAGACCTACAGCAACCCTGTCCTTAGCGCACTTGGCTTCAGAGCCTTGCTCAGGGGAAAAGGAACATGTATAGAGCCACAACTTCTGGTTTACATTCCAGATGGCACCAACAGCAGTAGCATTGGCATACTTACTGTGTTCAATCTCTTATGGTAAACCAGGTCTATGTGGGTACCCCAGTCCCCATTGCTAGTGCCGCATGAAGTCGGCCACTGCGGTGATAAGCCAAAAAACTTGGAAAACAGGCATGCGTGCAGGGCGCTCCTTAGTGGTTCAATTCAAGGCCATTTTCATCTTCTCTGTGATAGCTGCCTTGAGGTAAAGGAACTTTTCACCTCAGCCATGAAAATGCTGTGGCATGTTTGAGGGTGGCTGGGTGACCGCCCCCTGAGAGACCCACCTGTGTGTGGGGGAGATGACCGTGAGTGGGCTTGTGGTTCTCACACAGCTTTGCTCAGCACGTGCACCTTTTCTGAGACAGGGTCTTGTTATGTAGTCCTGGCTGGCCTCAGACTTTTGATCTGTATGCCATGGCCTCCTGAGTGCTAGGATGACCACCTGTTCTACCAGCCAAATTTGAGGCTCACAGCTCCTTCAGTGCATGGTATGAACAAGGTGAATGAAAGCCTATAGCAGCTAAAACATCAACTCGCTCCCTGCCACCCTTTTCATCTTTGGAAGGCATGCTGGGAGGGGAGTCAGCAGTGAGCTCTGGTGGCAGCCTCTTAGCCACAGTGCAGGCCCACTGGCACTTGACCTGCTGCACACCACAGTTTCTCAGTGCCTGGGAAGCTCTTCCATGAGGTTCCTACACATGCCAAAGCTTCTCTCTCCAAAACTTCGTGAATGGAGTTGAAAGGATTGACTGCCAGGGTCTGATGTCATTCAATAAAGAGACATAAAGTGGAAGCAGGGCCCCTCCCTTTCCTATCATAGTTACAAATGATGCCTCCTTAACCTCTCTGGCTTAAGCTACTCCTTCATAACATGAAGATAACAGTTGTGTGAAGACACAAAGAGGTAAAGACATGCTTAAATGCTTACTCTTAGGGCTCTCGATCATAGGAGATTATGTCAATGTGGAAATTCACGGATCCTCAAGTTGAGACAGGGACATTGTTTTTTTCTTTTTCTTTTTTATTGAGGCATAATATTTGGACATATTTATAAGGTGTATTATGGCAATTCAACACATGTGTACAATGTGTAAAAACACAGAGTGATAAGCATCTCTATCTCTTCAGACATTAATCATCTGTATATGTTTGGAATTTAATTCTCTTCTCAAGTTTAAATAATCAAATGGCAAAAGCTAAAAAACACTTGGCTGACAGAATTTTGTGAGTGTTTCCATGGGATACTTTTCTAAAGAAAAGCCAAACTAACTTCCCCAAACCAGCATGTAAGTCATAATTTACCTGGTTCTAGTACAAATAGTGACAGACAACAGAAGAGAAATCTGAGCCCAGAGATATCACCTGTTTAAATCCTCTATGGCCATGGCACACTCAAGATGCTCATAGTACACTTGTCTTTTTCCATCAGAGAAGGCTCAGTGAGCATCGGAACAATACTCGGAGTATGATGCTGAATCTTTCTAGTGCCATTTGTTTTCTTTTCTTTAACATGACTCGTGGGGCATTGCAGATGATAGAATCTCATTGAGACACAGCTCAGCAGGCAAGCTGTAATAGCAGCAGTAGAATGGTAGTGAATTCACAAGTATCTACAGGAGCAAGAAGAAAAAAAATTAAGATAATACTATCGACATTAATTATGCCCTATGCCTTTTGCATTTAAAAAGAGATGTTTATAAAATATTAATATTTTTCACTAATGCTATTTGCCTGCCAGATGTATAAGCATAGAACGACTATTTAGAGACAGGTTCCTTTGAAAAGAGAAAAGTCCAGTTCTGGAAAAAAGAATGCTCTTGGATATATTGCTTTATCTTTGTTCACTTATGAATGCTGTTATCGATCTCTACATGCAATTTTCAATCCAGCAACTCTTATAAAAATAGGATCCACTGTGGAAAGAAGTGGGAAATAAGGAGCAAGTGGGAGGGGAAGAAAGGATAATTTATAGAGCAAACTTTAACCATAACTTTAATGGTCTTCATCCATCCCTGTAAATCAGCAAGTCATTTCCCACAGGCCCCACTGCTGCAGGAGAGCTTGGCCTCGTTCTGCTCGTTTTGAAGACGGTGACAAGGCCTCGGACTGGTGCCACGCTATGCATTTGGAAGAATGATTGCGTTATGAAACCCATTCCAAGCTTCCCACTGTTCCAACAATGACAATACTGCAGAATACTTGGGCTGATTGAAAATGTGAAGACATTATTCTAACATCACTAAAGACTTCTACCACTCAATGCCCCAAGAAGGTTAAGTCTCTGTAGCCTGTTTAATTAAGCTCTGATGGTAGGTAAGAAAAATCATTTGCTCTGATAGCAAATAGTAACAAGAGCTCATAAGTTAAGTTAGGGCTCTACTGAAACTTCAGGCTTACCAGAACATAATCTGTCTGGGAGACCGGAGGCCCTCATTTGTAGGGAGGCACGGATGACAAACACCTCTGAATGGGCCACCCAGCTAAAAATGAACAAACCCGATAAACACTGAAAATTCACCCAAAGTTAAATGCCCTCGTTACTGAGCTGGCATGAAGTTAAAGAATGTTCACATTCCCAAAGGCAGTGAGACAGGATCTGGGGATGTAAGCAAATACCCAATCCCATTTATGCCCAGACAATATGGCTGAAGCCTCAAGATGCTGTGAGGCTCTCATAGTGTGCAGGGCTCCAGGGGCAGATGGTAAGGCTCAGGTTTGTCCCTGAGCAGGGCACCTAATGCAACAATTATGTGGAACCTCAGAGTCCAGCATCCTAAGCTATATGCAGAAGAGGAAGCCTGCTGTCTCTACCCCTCCTCCCCACTGGGAATGTGTAAGCCCTAGTCTATATCCACACTGAGCAATACAGAAAGCTCGGGCTGAAAATTCAATTAAAGTAGTAGCAGGTTGGTGACACTGAAAGGCAGGGACAAGTATCTCTGGAGGAGCTCAGCTTCAACTCCAAGAATTCCCACGCAGATCACTTTTCCTGAACAACCTGGCAAAATTCCTGTGACACTCAAGAAAAGAACACACCATGGGTGAAACTTGACAGAGATATCATAAAATGTACACTCACAGTCACAAGTGTGGGGGCTGGCGGGGGGCACTTGCCTGTTATTCCAGCACTTGGGAGCTAGAGGTGGGAGGATCAGGAGTTCAAGGGCAGCTGCATAGTAAAAGTTCAAGGCTAGCTTGGGCTATGAAAGACCTTAGTCCTTGGATGCAGTGAACCTGATGAATTTTAGCCAAGATGAACTTTTGAAAAAAATCACAATAAAACCAAAGGAAAATAAAAATATATATATGTGTGTTTTTAAAAAATCCAGAGGGATAAAAAGCTCACTTACAGCAGAGTTGTAGTAAACCAGTTTCTGATATCTGAATAGTGATAATTGGGAAAAGGGTAGCTCTCACCTGACTTTACTAGTGTAGACTGGTTTTGCCTGGTCTTAGACATCACATGAACAGAATGATACAATATGTAACATTTTGCTTCTATTTCTTTCTCTATATATTATACCTGTGAAGTCCATCCATGTTGGTACATGTAACAATAATTGGTGCTTTAAAAAATGCTGTGGAGTATCCTACTTTGTGAGTATGCTATAATTTTTATTTAATACCTCCTGATGGTCATTGGAGTCACTTATAAGTTTTTGCCATTATGTATAATATGCTGCTATGACTTTGGTTTATTGCCCTGTTTTAAAATATATTTATTTATTTGAAAACCAAGAGAGAGTTGGGGGGGATGTGCTCACCATGACCTCTTGTCATTGCAAACAAACTCCAGACTTGTGCCCCACTTTGTGCACTTGGCTTTGTGTAAGTGCTGAGGAATCAAACCTGAGTCAGGAGACTTTGTAAGCACGTACCTTTAACCATTGACCCATCTCCCCAGTCCTCTCTCTTTTTTAAAACAAAGTTTCCAGTAATATGTCTCCTGCAATGTTGTCAACTTTCTCTCCATGGAAAACCAATCAAGATTAAAATGTAAACAAAACACAAAGCTTATAACATTGACTTGGTTTCACATCTAGAATCAAAACCTTAGTGGAATACTTCATTGCATTTTTGCTATGATTATTAATGATAATTTCTATTCTGTTGAAAACTTTTGACAAAGGCTAATGGAAGATTTTTGCCTCCATGTGATTCCTGCTCCAGTTAGCTGGATGTATGAGAGAAATTACATTCCCTGGATGATGGCAGCATGACGCATTTTTTTTTTCCCTAAAATGATATTCAACCTTAGAGCCTTCTTAAATTTAAAGGTGTATAAAATGCATGTAATGCAAGTGATGAGTCTGGGCCAAGAAGATGGCTCAGTGGATAAAATACTTATTGTGAAACTCTGAGCACCTGAGTTCAAATCCCAAAATTCCAAAGAAAAAGCCAGAAGTTGTGGTGGGGTTTTGTAATCACAGTGTGGCTATGGAAAGAAGGGAGGAAGAGACAGAGCACTTCTCAGGTCACAAATGAAGCAGTGGTCAGGACAGACCTGCCTCAACATGAGGTGGAAGGAAGGACTGACCCGAAAGTTGTCCTGGACCTCCACACAGGGGCCGTGGTGGTGTGTGTTCACGCTCTCACACACACACGTGTGAGCGCACATGCACACACGCACACACACGAAATATTTTTTTTAAGTCTAAGGTCCAGAATTCCCTAAATACTCAGTTTTAGAACTCTCTGTTGCATGTCTTGCTATAATTGCAACTCACTTCTGATTGAATGCTGGTTTTCACATCATGGTCTCTTTCAAAGTGAAGCTCCCAAGTCAATAGGTAGACTGACTGTAAATGCAGGATAAATTTGGGATACTGCTTGCACCACATCACCTGGGTTTTTGTGGACTAAGAATTAGAGCAATAAAGCACTCACCATACTGGCTGGCCCACTGTGCTCAAGGTTACTCATCATAACTAACCTTGGAGATTCCCTTCCAAAGCAACTTCCTCTATTTTGCCTGCACGTTTCCTGCTCCAGCCTGGGCCAGAGGTTGCCCTTTAGGCAGCTATAGCATTTCATGTTGGGCCGTCACCATCCTCCTGCTACTCTCTGCCCATGGAGACAGCTCCCTGACCAGTGTGTAACTATGGTTCTCCGACAGGCTCTCATTAGCCTTCCCTAGACTCCTATCAGTTCTTCATTAAAATGACTGAGTTACAGGATGTGAGAAGGTAAGACGTAAAGGAAAGTTAATCTGAATCTAGAATTTCCAAGCGGAAACATAATCTATATTCTCAAGTGCTTGCGATGAGCGAAAGACTAAAGGAACTGGTTCAGATCCAAAAGAGAGTGGTTCTATCTCACATACTGTTTAAACAAGCCATCTATGGGTAACAGAAGAGTCCCCTGAGCCCTCTACCCAGCCACACGTGCCATATTCCACAATGGCAAGTTTGTGCTAAGTGTTCAACTATGATCGTGTGGTAACAACCTCAAGGTTATGGTTTTTGTGTCCAGCCTGGCACAGTATTAACCACAGAAGAGGAGGACAGAATGTCCTCTGTAACAGGAACTGGGAAATGCCCATGGTCCTCAAGCCATTAGCGATCATATCTCCTTATTTCTATTTAGGAGGCTAACTCTGGATACTTTTATTTTGTGTTGATAAAGAAAGAATATGGAGGGCTGGAGAGATAGCTTAGCGGTTAAGGCATTTGCTTGCAAAGCCAAAGGACCTCGGTTCGATTCCCCAGGACCCACATAAGCCAGATGCACAAGGTAGTGCATGTGTCTGGAGTTCATTTGCAGTGGCTGGAGGCCCTGGTGCACCCATTCTCTCTCTTTCTCTGTCTCTCTCTCTCTCTGTGTGTCTGCTTCTTTCTCTCTCTCACTCTCTCAAATAAATAAATAAAATTTAAGAAAAGAAAGAATATGGACTCAGAAGATGGCTCAGTAATTAAATGTACTTGCTTGCAAAGCCTGTTGGCCTGGGTCCAGTTCCCTAGCACCCATGCAAAGCCAGATGTCCCATGAGATGCATGCATCTGGAGTTTGTTTGCAGTGGCAATAGGTCTTGGCACCCACGGCCATGTTCTCTGTCTCTCTCTTTAATAAATAAAATGTATTTAAAACAGGTGATAAGCTAGTTTGAAAAAGAAGGAAGTCATGGAAACACAGCATTGACCAATTTCTCTGTTAAGGAAGTGCTTTCTTCCATGGGCTAACTTGGGATGCTGTAGCAAGTTCTCCCTGAAGATCTGTCTCCCACAGGATGGAATGGCATAAAACCAAGGGCACGCCCTGAAAAGTAATAGGCAACCTAGTTAACAATAAGCAAGGCAATTTTGATTAAAATTTAAAATATATTCCCTACAAAGAAATGCCAAAAAAAAAAAAGATGTAATGGCAACAAACCAAACTGCCCATCATGAAGAGGGGGGAGCAGCAAGGGGCCAAGCTAATCTTGCATTTGCAAAGGAAAGGAAACTAACATTTTGGAGAACCTGTTCTTTGCCAAGCATTGATATTTGATTTCAGTTAACCCTCATGACCATCCTGTTAGTGAGCACACAGGTTTTTTATATAAAAAATTATTTTTATTTATTTGAGAGAGAGAGAGAGGGGATGGGCATTCTTAGGGTGATGCATGTTCGCCTTGTGCATCTGGCTTACGTGGGTCCTAGGGAATTGAACACGGGTCTTTAGGCATCACAGGCAAGTGCCTTAACCACTATGCCATTTTCCCAGCCCAATATGTTTTTCTCAAGTGAATTATATATGCATGGTCAGAAAGGTGGAAAATATGGAATTAGAACAAGCAGGAAATTATACATCAGCAGTTGCCACACAAAGGTATCCACTATTCAAAGTTAGGAGTATTTCTCTTTCCTTCACATACTGTTGTACACAACTGAAAATATAACAGAATTTCTATGAATCTTGAACATCTTCCTCCATTGTCAATGAGTCTTAATATGTAAGCTCAATAAGAGCCTGCAGTTCAGTGTGCCCATTCATTGTTTACCATAGTGCCTGGGCAGTGCCTGGCCCAAAGAGAACACTCAAGAAATTCCAGTTTATCGTATGAATGTATGACACACACACTTTCTTCTCTCTTCCTCTTTCACATTTTAAACATTCTGATTTTTAAAATATATTTTATTTATTTGAGAGAGAGAAAGAGGTGGGGGGGGGGGTGGGGAATGGGCATGCCAGGGCCTCCAGCTGCTGCAAACGAACTCCAAATGCATCTTCCCCCTTATGCATCTGGCTTACGTGGGTCCTGGAGAGTCAAACTGGGATCCTTTGGCTTTGCAAGCAAATGTCTTAACCACTAAGCCATCTCTCCAGCCTAAACATTCTGATTTTTAAAAATATAAATCTTCATTAAAATTTCTGATTTGTCCCCTTTAGACCAGTTTTCAGATATGAAATTGCTAGGGTAAAAACTATAGACTTCCCTAAGTTCATAATAAAGATTGTTGCACATGAAGGTCCTCCATTTAAACCTTGGGGTTTCTACTTGAAAACTTTACAGACAAAATAATTTATTAAGTTATCTTCTTATTAACACTAATTAATATATCAACCTAACAAGCCTTCCCTTTTCCTTGCAATATTTTTCCACAACTTTATTTCCCTTCAACCCAATTAGATTTTTTTTCCCAGTAGCAAGACTTTCAAATTTTTTAAGTATTTTTGTTTATTTGAGAGATACAGACTGAAAAAGAAGGAGAGAGAGAGAGAGTGAATATGGGCATGCCAGGGCCTCCTGCCACTGCAAACACACTTCAGATGCATGCACCGCCTTTTGCATATATGGCTTTTCCTGGTTATTGGAGAATCAAACCTAGGTTGTCAGGCTTTTGCAAGTACTGTTAACTGCTGAGTCAATATATTTCATTTTTTTTTGTCATCAAATATTTTCCTTGAGATTCTCTTTCTTTGATGCTTGGAAACTCCTTGTCCAAAAAGGAATAAGAACACATGTATGTTGTCTTCTAGCTGTCATTACTTGGGGTCATGGTATGAGACAAGTATATTCCAGTAAATAAAAATAGTTCCAGAGTCATTTATTGAAATTCTCTTCTGTTTTGACTTCTGATATTTTTCTTCATATACTGGATTTCAATATAAATTAGGATTCCTTAAGTCTACCTCTACATTTATTTTCATGCTCATTCAACAGTTTTTTTATTTTTTTAAAGATTTTATTTTTATTTATTAGAGACAGAGAGGGAAAGATAGAGAAGGAGAGACAGAAAATGGGAGTGCCATGGCCTCTACTCACTGCAAAGGAACTCCAGGCGCATGTACTACCATGTGCATCTGGCTTATGTGGGAACTGGAGAATTGAACTGGAGTCCTTAGGCTTTGCAGACATGCACCTTAACCACTAAGCAATCTGTCCAGCTCAACAGTTTTATTATTATTATTTTTTTTGTTGTTGTTGTTTTGAGGTAGGGTCTCACTCTAGCTCTGGCTGACCTGGAATTCACTATGTAGTCTCAAGGTGGCCTTGAACTCACGGCAATCCTCCTACCTCTGCCTCCCAAGTGCTGGGATTAAAGGAGTGTGCCACCACGCCGGGCTCCCAACAGTTTTTCTTAATTAAAAACATTTTATTGTGATGTGAAATAATCAGATGATGAACTGTTAATAATAAAAATAAATCATTCTCCAATATGCCTTGTCCTAGCTATAATCCTTTCATCTGAGACAAATAGTTTTAATCATTTCCATTTTTATTTTTCTGGCATTAACTTTGTGTCACTAAATAATGCAATGCAGTCTTTCTATGAACTATTCTACTATAACAAATGGTTTAGCATTTATATATGTTCTTTTATCTCCTTTTCTTCTCTCTCAGTCTTTGATAATTTTCTTTACTTGTTTCTCTTTGCTTATTTTTTATTATGTTTGTGAATTAAAACACAAGATCTAACCTTCTATTTTAGGTTCCATGAAATGTCCACAGTGAATTTTGTTAGACTTTTGTTTTTGTTTTGTTTTGTTTTGTTTTGTTTCTTTTTTTTTTTTTTTTTTAGTTTTCGAGGTAGGTTCTTACACTAGCTCAGGCTGACCTGGAATTCACTATGAAGTCTCAGGGTGGCCTAGAACTCTTGGCTATCCTCCTCCCCAGTGCTAGGATTAAAGGCATGTGCCACCATGACCGGCCCACAGAGCATTTTGATCTCTTGCCTTACAATATGAAAGTGACTTCTTGGTCCTTCATTATGACTTCAACTTGTACCTTTGGTAGACATTATTTTACATCACTAAAGCTAAGACTGTTCATATTTTGTCCATTGGTTAAATATTTCATGGTTTGAATGTAGGTCAACTCTAATATTGAGTATCTGTGAATATTACTCATATCATCATAGTCATAGACTCATTCTTCATCTCAGAGCCAGACTCATTTTCTCCTGTTCCAAGGTCACAGTGCTATTTGCATTAAATGAGTATAGGCTAGCACAAATTCGGTCAAGTGGATTCTTCTTAATTCCATTTTTGATCAAAATTGGAAACACTTGATAGAATTCATTGGTGATGGCATATCAACTTAGAGTTTTGTTTGTGAGAAAGTTTTAAATTAAAGATTCAATAGCTTTACAAATTATAGCACTATTTTGATTTTCTATTTCTTCTTATGTGAGTTTACTTTTTCAAAATGCCCTTTATTGGCTCATACACTGAGCAGCTGTACATAGGATTTCCAGTTTCCCCTACCTTTGCTCAAACCTGGTATTTTCAGTCTTCTTTTTCACTTAGTAGTAACTTACAATTTGAATTTGCATGTTTATTTGCTATGTAGATCACTTTTTTGCACAGTATATGTTTATATATTTTGCCATGTATGTAGGTCATCTCTTTGTATTTGGTAAGAGTTCTTTATGTATCTTGTTTTTGTGTCCTGTTTAGGTTACATGGATTGTAAAACTTATGTGCTTTTTTGGCTTGCCTTTTCACTCTCAATGGTATTAGACATAATTTTCTAATTTATGGACTTTTGTCTATCAATTATTATTTGTTTGTGTTTGCTGATTATGTTTCAATTTACCATTATGTTTAATGCTTTCTCAATCATCCTCTACTCCACGGCATGAGGATTTCTTTTCCATGTTTTTTTAAAGATTTTATTTACTGTTTGCAAGCAAAGAGAGATAGAGAGACGAGAGAGAGAGACAGACAGACGACAAACAGAATGGACATGCCAGCGCTTCTGGCCACTACAAATGAACTCCAGATGCATGTGCCACTTTTGTGCATTTGGCTATACATTGGTTCTGGAGAATCAAACCTGGGTATTTAGGTTTTTCAGGCAGGTGACAACTACTGAGCCATCCCTCCAGCCCCTTTCCCCTAATTTATTTCTTCCTATCTAATCACTCTACCTTTTTTCTTGCGTTTTATATGAGTTAGAACCCCTATTTAACATTGACGAAGTGGTGGAATTAGACATCTTTGTCTCACTCTTGATCCTAGGAAAACGAAGAAAGGTGTGCATCCAGGAACAGTAACTAAAAGCCTCAGTATTCCTCCTTTTTTGGCAACTTCTTTTTTTTTTGCATGGGTATGTGTGTGATGTGTGTATACATGTTAACAAATGTGTATGTGTGTTTGGAGGCCAGCAGTCAATGTTGGGTATCTTCCTGAATCGTTTTCCATTTATTTGTGAGACGAGGTCTGAACCCGGAGCTTACCAACTGGGGTACACTTGCTATAAGCAGGAAGCCCTGGGAATGGTCCTGTCTCCGCATCCCCAGTGCTGGGATTTCTCACACACACCACCACACCTGACTTTCATGTGGCTGCTGGCAATCTAAACTCACATGCTTGTTTGAACAGCAAAGTCTTTACCAACTGACTCATATCCCTAGCCCATTCTTTAGTAAGTTCTGAAATCCAGTGTTTTTCTTCCAAGAACCATGGGACTATCAAAAGTCCCTCTGTTTGCTAGTTTCCTAGAATCTGCCTTTCCCAATTTCAGTTACTAAATGCCTTACAGGTAATGTTGATATCAGATGAAAATTTGAGCTTTCTTCAATATCCCTTTGCTCTGGGATATTGGTTCCTGGCTACTTCAATGTAAGCTATCTTCAGTGTGAGCTATCTGTCCAGCCCAACAGACTTTCAAGTTTTATATATTGGAGATTAAAAATGTTAGTAGTTAAGGGCCAGGTGTGGTGGCGCATGCCTTTAATCCCAGCACTTGGGAGGCAGAGGTAGGAGGATCGCCATGAGTTCAAGGCTACCCTGAGACTACATAGTGAATTCCAGGTCAGCCTGAGAGCTAGAGTGAGACCCTACCTCGAAAAACCAAAAAAATAAAAATAAAAATAGTAGTTAAGATTCCTTAATGTGTTGCTTTCCTGCTACTCCACCTTCAGGTTTGTTGACTTGAGAAATCCTGAATCAAGGGCAGGAATATGGCTCAGTGGGTAAAGTGCTTGCAAAGCAAGTTTGAGGACCTGAGTTCCCATGTAAATACAGACATGCATCTGAAATCCTAACCTTCCCAATAAAGATGGGAGGTGAAGACAGAAGAATCCCTGGAAGCTTGAGGACTAGTGAGTCTGGAGCACAGAACAGTGGATAAGAGAATCTGCCTCAAGCAAGCTGGGAGGCTTCGACCAACACTTGAGGTTGTCCTCTGACCAATGTGAGTTTGAGGTCTGCCTGAGACTACATATGCATATGTGTATAAACACAGGCTCATGTGTTTGAACACTTGGTTCCCAGCTGGTTATACTTTTCCTGAAGGTTCAGAAAGTGGAGTTCTGTTAGGGGAAAGTGGATCACTGCAGGTGGTGCCTGAGGCATATAGCTCTGCTCCCATTTCCTGTCTAGTTTCTGCATCCTGTTCTGAGCTGTGAGGAGGTGTGGAGTCCCAGCTCTGCATTCCCATCACCAGGGAACCCCACCATGATGGATTAGATTCCCTCAAACTGTGAACCAAAACAAATCCTTCCTCCCTTAAATTGCTTCTTTCAAGTATTTTCTCACAGCGATAATGAGAAAAGTACCCAATACAAATATCATTTAAAGAAACTTTTGAAATGATTTCACCAACACTCTTTTTGTGAAAGTTAGTATATTATTTATCAACTGCTAAGTTGTGGGCTTATTTGTTCATCTGCGCCCTGTCGTATAAAATTGTTTTACAAAGAAAATTGACAAAAATCAAATGTGGCTGAGTTGCAAATGAATTCATTATGGTAAAAGTGAATACATGTCTATATTTTAGAATAGATAATTTAAGCCAAACATGACAGAATGAAAATTAACTTTGTTTTTCCTCAATACTGGGACATGGAGTAGTGTTCTCAGGTCTTATTTCCCAGTTACAACAGCATGAATAGATATTGATGTAGCCTATTATCTCAGTAATAATGCATATTATAACAAGCGATTATTTATTAGCAATAAACATGTTTCTCCAGGGCTTAATTTAGAATGCCTAAAATGAAATAACAAAATCTTGCTCTTGGAAATGATCTTCTGCATAGTTATTGTTGAGGGAAATTTTTATTGCTGCTCAGCAGTTTATGATCCTTAATGGGCTGGTTCTTTGAAATGAAGGCATTATTGCATGGTGGTAAAGTTTTGAAGGCTGAAGTGAATGCACACATGTGGCTCTGGAAGCCAGTCTTCTTGGAATGGTTGGTAGATAGGTTTCTGTTCAAAAGCAGAAGTAGGAATCTCCCTTATGTTCAGTGATATCCTTAGTAGCACTGGTGCCCCTTGCATAGCAGACTTTGCCCAGGCCTCCTGACTGTTCATGCAGATGCCAACATTGGCCACTAATAGGTCAACCCACCCATGTCTACTCTTTCTTTTTTTTTTAATTTTAGGGAGAACAAGGAAGAGAGAGATAGAGAATTGGCATGCCAGGGCCTCAGCCACTGAAATCCAACCCGAGACGCTTATGCCACCTAGTGGTCATGTGCAACCTTGCGCTTGCCTCATCTTTGTGTGTCTGGTAAACGTGGGATCTGGAGAGTCAAACATGGGTCCTTAGGCTTCGCATGCAGCACCTTAACCGCTAAGCCATGTCTCCAACCCAAGTCTACTCTTTCATAATCAGGGATCAGTTAGACATCAGATCTGGGCAGACTGGGTTGTGATGGGAATAAGGTGCAAAACCGGGTTCATACAAAACGTTGAAGCATGTTGTTCTGGGAGATTTAGGCACAGAACAATCCTCTTTAGACTTCTCAACCAGCAAAAAAGCCTGATTCCTTAAAGTTCTGATGGTGCATGTTGAAGTTCCCTTCTCATTACTGGGATAAAATATCTGACAGAAAGCAGTCGATGGGAGGAAAGGGTTTATTTTTAACCTACAGGATTGAGGGGGAAGATTCACAATGGCAGTGGAAAGCACAGCATGAACAGAGACTAAACACCACCTGGCAAGGGGAAACTGACTATATCACCCAAAAGTCCAATCCCAGAAACATACCTCCTCAAGAAAAGTTCCACCTTCCAAATTACTACCATCTGGAAACCAAGCATTCAAAGCTCTGGCACATGCGTTCATCGGGAGAGATCAGATTCAAATCACCATGGCAAGGCTAGACTTTGGTTCTGGAAATTCTGAGGCAGGGAAGATCTCAGATGCCCAGGACAGTAAGGACACACATCCTGGACTTCTGAGTCACAAGGAGAGGCCTGACCACAAAATCTCAGGTTATAATACATTTCTCAGCTTCAGGAGTTTCAGGTCAGGGTAGATAACAGGAGAGGGCTGATGTGATGCTAATGCCCAAGACTGATACCCACTGTCAACCTACATGCTCCCTTGCCAGAAGATAGGTGGCTCATGGAGCCTAGATCAAAGCTGAGTCTCCAGATGGTCACTAAATGATTCCTCTGTTGGACAAACGGGCTTCAGGAGTATGGGATTTCTAGTTCACACGTCCTTCTGTTACTTAGGGACCTTTTACTATGGACTTCTCTCACTTTTCCCAAAAGTCTTAATTCTGAGGCTTGGCCAAGGTCTAGAGGTAGTCCTTCATTGACTAGCAGGTGTCATTCTTCTAACCCTCATAGGTGCTCAGTATAATTGGCACAGGGTCCCAGATATCCTCTTCCTGGGGTATCTGCAATTATGCCTAGGGATACAGATGGTCCAGTGGCCTGGATCTTTCCTTCTGAGCTTCCTTTGAATCTGCTGACCGAGGACTGAGTAATGGCTGGACATGTGTATGACTGAACTAAAATCTCCATCCATCCAAAGCACTAAAGCGAATATCCTTAATGGACCTGCTGGCTAGGGGAAGCATCTGTACACTTCTGACTTGTACTGCTTTCCAAAGCTTTCATCTGTGCTTCCAGACTCCAGGCTCTCAGTGGATTACTTAATTCTTTGGAAATGTGCTGAGGTGGCAGATGGCCTTCTCAGCCCAGAGCCAACCATGCTGCAGTGGAGTGCCACCTCGGTCCCCTGCCCACAGACCTTCCCCTTGAGGACCACTCCAGCACAACCCTATTGTTGGACTTCCTTAGACCAAGACTGGGGCCTAGAAGGTGAGGTTAGCACCAAGCTAGGATAGCATCAGACACGCTAACGAGGCACACACAACTCTGGGAAGCATGAGGACAGTTAGAGGAATAGGGGAAAAGAAATCCAACAGAAGAGCAAGTCTGCCCCTCATGTTACAGACCAAGGAGCAGACAGCCAAGAGTAGCACAGTGAGGTGTCAAGGAAGGCCTTTAGGTTTTCATTAATGTTAAATAGAATTTTAATTGACATTTCTTTTTTTTTTTTTCCAGGTAGGGTCTCACTCTAGCCCAGGCTGACCTGGAATTCACTCTGCATTCTCAGGGTGGACTTGGACTCACGGCAATCCTCCTACCTGTGCCTCCCTTAAAGGTGTGTGCCGCCAAACCTGGCGAATTTTACCATTACTATTGCCTAGACACCCACTCCTCCATCAGGCATTGACTACAACCTCCTGCATGTGCTGGTGCTGTGCTGAGCACATACTAAGGCCCAGTTTGTCAGGGGAGCCCAGGCTCTACACAGAGATCAGGATACGACAGAATAAAGAAACTGCTACTGAATGCATTCCTTGTGCTAAGCTTTTTCATATTAAGGACTTAATTTAATCCTCAGTACTATCCCAAGTATATTACTATCTCCAGTTCTGGAGAATATTGAGGAAAGTGCATTTGATGAACGGAGGATCAAGAGAAATAAAACCAGAGTAACGAAGGTATCCATACGCCCTACGAAGGTATAATTTCTGAGTCCCTGTTTACTCAACCTACAAAATAGATAAATTATACCCGCCTTAAAAGATAGTTGGAAGGAAGAAATCACATTAACTAGTATGTACTATAATTCCCCATGCAGAATTGGACACCTGGCAAGGGCTGTTAGCTGTGTCTTCTAAACTTCCATCAGAAATGGTGGGTGTAGGCAAGCCATGCTGGTGCATGCCTATAATCCCAAACACTTGAGAGACTGAGGCAGGAGGCTCACGACTTGAAGGGCCAGTCTGGACTACATGGTAAGACTTTGATTCAAAACAAACAAAATACACACACACACACACACACACACACACACACACACACACACAAACCAATGATGGATGCCTGGAAAAGCCTTCAGAACATAGGGTAGGGGCCTGGCCAGGATAACATACAGTAGTCCTTCCTTCTGGGAAGAGTTGTCTCAGGATACCCTAGCCTCAGAATTCCACACTCAACCACTAACCCTGAGAGATCTAGAAAACAAACCAGGAGTAAGTAGAAGGCATATTTGACTTGAGCATAAAGCAGAAGCCTACAGACCCTATTGAGATTAGGGAGGACTGGTCAGACGACAGGAGTAGGACTGCTTTTTCAGCAGGCCTGGTAGTATCCACCCCTGGCTAGGATGAAGTCATCCAAAGCCCATTGCTCTCATATTCCCATCTTTACCAGGTAGGACTCTTGGTTCTTCCTTCCATGACTCAGCTCTGACTCAGCTTTTCCCACCTGTGCCCAGCTTTGGTTCTCAGATGCCACCCCAACTTCCCTGCAAATTGACCCTCTTCCCAATGCTGTATTTTCCCAACTGATGTCAGCTTGGTGCATAATAACCTGAGTCATCCAAAGTCCAGAGCTCCTTGAACTGCCCAGTGAGTCACCAGACCTGTGGAAAGCTGAGTGTCCTGGTAGATAAGTGGCCCTAGAAAGGGAAGGAAGTGGCTATAGACACAGAACACAGGCACTTCCTCCCAGGATTTCCCCACCCTTATCAGGACATGGTACGTCTCCATCTTTGTCTCTGCCTTCTTTCTCAGTTATTAATCTCTCTCTCTCTCTCTCTCTCTCTCTCTCTCTCTCTCTCTCTGACACACACACACACACACATACAAAACAACCCTTAATAAGTTATAAAGATGATTGATATTCTGGAACCTAGGCAGTACTTCTCCAAATGAGACCCTCTCTTTGATTCCTGGATATTTTGATTATTTCTTCTCCAGAATGTATGTAAATGAGTCCAGCATACAAGTGAATATCTACTCACCAACTACACAACAGTTAGGATAGACACTTTGTCTTCATGTAGCTTGTAATGGAGCCTGAATTACATTATACACATACCATCCCCCTCCTGTTTTGAGCCACTAGTCAGGGATCCATCCTGGGAATACCCTCCCAGATTCCATTTAATTTTTTACTTAAACCCACATCCACAACACTTCAGCAGAAAAGGTTGTTACGTACAGAATTAGGGACAGTCTGAACATACAGGATGTGTCAATAAGAAGCCCAGAATATTTGACCTGGTAGGCTTTCACTTTGTGTTTTCCTTAAGAGTTTCAGTTTCAGTTCTTAGGTTTTGTCTTTAATCCATTTGGGGTTAATTTTGCATCAGGTATTAGCTAAGGGTCTAACTTCCTTTCCATGCACATACTCAGTTTCCCACACACAGCTTATTGAAATGACACTCCTTTCCAGATTGACTAGTCTTGGCACTGTTGTCAGAAGCCACGTAAGGGGCTGGGGAGATGACTGAGTGGTTAAAACCATTTACTTGTAAACCTTCCTCCTCGGGACCCACATAAAGCAGAATGCAAAGTGGCACACACATCTGTCATCCCAATGCACCTGCGACAATGCGAGGTGTAACCAAGAGAGTCCAGAAGCATGCAAGCAGCAGCAGCAAGAAAAGCCCTATCTCAACATAAGCTGGATGGAGAGGGAAAACTCCATAAAGCTGTCTTCTGACCTCTACATACATGCGTGTAGACACGTGCACCTATATACACCCACATCATACACATACACACTCAAACATATCTACACACAGAAATAACAGTAAAAAAAAAAACAACAGAAAAAGGTCATTTAACAATATTTATTTGTGGGCTTCATGTCATTATCATGAAACACCTGACATGGGATATTTGTGTGGCCTTGAAAGGTTTGCTGGTGCTCATCTGTCTGGAGGCAGAGGGTGCCTTGAACCCTAGGGTGGAGTGTCACAAACCACAGGGAGCATGTTGACCATTCACATCACAAAGACCTGCTACCCCTGCTGTACATGCCTTGCATCTGCTCATCCACCTCCCTCATAGACATGTGTCCACAGAAAATGGTGTCCACAGGCAAGCAGCAGCCCTGGCATGAGTCACATCATGTTCTTGCCATCAAACATCAGCTGGGTTGGCATGGGTGTGGACACTGTCCTGGAGGGGCACTGGCTGCCCCAGATCTAATGGGGCAAAGCCTAGCATGAAGAAGTGCAGGTGGAAGACGGGAGCCATGTACCTGGCCAGCTGAGGGTGGCGGTGACTCCACTCAAGGTGGCTACCACATGTGGTTGAGGTCGTTGTAGGTGAGCGTGACTCGAGCACACAGAGCTTGATGTCCCAGAGGTCCTTTGTGTTTATAGTAGGTCTTGTAGTGTTCTCAACAGCTTGTGTACCGGTAGCGTTGGTGTTGCTGGGCTCCACCAATGTCTACGACACCTTAGGTGAAGGCACCACTGTGATGTGCTTCACACACTTTGCAAATAAGCAGCACACCCAAATCAGAGCTTGAACACAGTGAATGTGTCCACTGGAAGCCCTGAAGAAAGCCAAAGATCTCACGCTCCTTCTGCAGGATGTGCAAGACCCACTACTCCACCCACTCCATGCCCCTGGTGTGGTGTCCTTTGACCCAGCCATTGTTGACTTTACTCAGGCTAAAGACCAAGTTGTCAAGTTTGAACAGGTGCTTGAGGGCCCAGACCAGATGCTGTCTATGGTCCCAGGTTCAGGTCTGGAAGGATGGCCCTATGCACATGCTGGCCAGAGGAGGCCTTGCTCTAGGTATAGTAGAAGTTGATGTAGTCCATCTGTGGTTCAGAACCCTGGAACTGATCACATAGTTGGCACTAGAGTCTGTGTCATGGTGGTTACTGATGACTTCCCAGAACTTGGCCCGTATCTGTCTGCCACACTGGCTGACCTGGATATATACTATGGTCCTCATGCTGGCTGTCAGTGAGTACAAAGCCTACTGCTGTAACCTTAGTTCTCAACACCGCATTTGGTACATGCTAGACACCCATTTAGGATGAAAGGAAATATAAAACAGAGAACAACAAAATTGCAGAAAACACACTCCACACTTGTGCACTCATGCCTTACCAGTCCTCAAGATAGTCCCAGATCTGCTCTTTCCTTCAGAGACAACACACACTGTTGAGGAAGTACACAGCACAGGTACATTTGAAGGCCTTTTGTAGTCCTACTGGATCCTGTCCACGATTCTATGTCCAGTGACATTTGCTGCCGATCATGTGGCCTTTATATCGTCCTTCACTGCACACTTAGTTAAGACACGATTTGGAAGATGGCAGCATAGGAACCACGCCTAAGCAGCCTAGGGGAGAAAAAGCCAAAGAAAACCCAGCAAAATACACAAGGGAGGTGTATAAGAGATTAAAACAGCAGCGGAGAAGTAGGAGATATCCAGAGCCCACACGGGCAGGCCGAAGCAGCTCCGGCAGCGGCAGCTCGGGACCCGGTAGCGGCAGCTCGGGTTCCGGCAGCGGCAGCTCGGGACCCGGTAGCGGCGACTTGGGCTCCGGCACCGGCACCTCGGGACCCGGTAGCGGCGATTCAGACTCTGGCAGCGGCAGCGGCAGCACGGGCACTGGCAGCTGCATCACGGGCTCCGGCAGTGGAGACTCGGGATCCAACAGCGGCGGCTCAGACCCCGGCAGCGGAAGCGGCGGTGGAAGCCGGAAGCGGCGGTGGAAGCCGTGACTCCAGCCCCAAAAACACCATCAGCTGCTCCGGTACCGGCCACAGCGGCTTCAGGGCAGCGAATCCAGCAGCGGAGGCTCCAGCGGCTTCAGCGGCAGAGGCGGATCCCGCAGCAGCAGCACCAGCGGATCAGAGGTGGAGGACCCAGCAGCGGCAGCTCCAGCGGATCAGCAGGGGCAGACCCAGCAGCGGCATCTCCAGTGGCGGATCCAGCAGCAGTGGTCCCAGCAGCGGCAGCTCCAGCGGCAGCAGCGGGGATCCAGCATCAGGGGCGCCAATCTGCAGGGCCACAGTTGCCAGGCTTGGTTTGCCCCACAGGAAAAGCCAGTACCCAGTTCCAGAAAGCAGAACAGCGGCCCAACATCCCAGCCAGCAACTTGACTGAGACCAAAAGCATCCAAAGAGGTAACTGGGATTGAACCAGGGAAGGGTCTCACCTGGTCACAAGCTGACCTGGATCCCTCAACAGACCAGAAATCTTAACTTCTTTGTTGATAGAGGATCTGGTTTTTATAATACCTAATCTTGCATAAATGCTCGGTGCTGTTCTTGACTGAATGTGTATAGGGTTTAGTTAAATTTTAGAATATACCTGTATTTTATTCCACTCAACCTATTTGAATACCCCCATAGCAGGCAAACTTAACCCCTAGGACCACGTGTCTAGATACTCTGAGAGTGGTAAGAGCCACACCTAACATCTTAATCTCCTACATAGAAGATATACAATATCAGATCAATAGATACAGCAAAGGATACCCAGCTAACTGGAAAATCTAAGCAGTAACTTAATCCAAGATGCAAAAATATATACATTATAACACAAGAAACACCAAAAACCAAGGCAATATAAATCCACCAAAAAGCATCAATGCTTCAGAAATGACCTCTAGTGAAAACGAGTTAGAGAAAATGCCTGAGAAAGATTTCAAAAGAATGATTGTAAATATGTTCAATGAACTCAAAGAAGAAATCAAAGGAATCAGAGAAGATACAGGACACCAATTTAATGAAATAAAGAAATCAATACAAGACATAAATAAGGAAATAGAAATAATGAAGAAAAACCAGTCAGAATTACTAGCAATGAAGAACACAGTTAATGAAATAAAAAACTCTGTAGAAAATCTCACCAGTAGAATGGATGAAGGAGAGGACAGAATATCTAAGCTAGAAGACCAGGTGGCAGATCTAATACAATCCAACAAAGAGAAAGACAAACTAATAGAAAAGTATGAATGGGAATTTCAAGATATTCGGGACACTATGAAAAGATCAAATATAAGAATTCAGGGTATAGTAGAAGGAGAAGAATTTCAATCCAAAGGTATAGTAGGCATCTTCAACAAAATCATAGAAGAAAACTTCCCCCAAATTGGGAAAGAGGTGCCAATGCAGATACAGGAAGCATTTAGAACACCAGCCAGACAAAACCTGGAAAGAACCTCTCCTCGCCATATTATAATCAAACTACCAAACACACAATCCAAAGAAAAAATATTGAAAGCAGTTAGAGAGAAAAATCAAGTTACCTACAAAGGCAAGCCCATCAGGATCACAGCAGATTACTCAACACAAACTTTCAAAGCCAGAAGGGCTTGGAGTGAAGCATTCCAAACTCTGAAAGATAACAACTGTCAACCAAGACTACTTTATCCTGCAAAACTATCCATTCAAATAGATGGAGAAATAAGGACATTCCATGACAAAAGCAGGCTAAAGGAGTATTTGAAGACAAAACCAGCTCTACACAAAATACTTGAAAGAATCCTCCATGCCGAAGAGAAAGAAAAACACACATACAAGGAACCTGGAAAACAGCAAACAACACTCAAATACTAGTTAATATAAGAGAGCAAAGGTAGAACCAGAACCACAAAAAAAAAAAAAAAAAATGGCAAGCATAAATACACATCTTTCAATAATATCTCTTAATATCAATGGCCTCAATGCTCCAACCAAAAGACATAGATTTGCAGACTGGGTTAAAAAGCAGGACCCTACAATTTGTTGTCTCCAAGAAACTCACCTTTCTACAAAGGATGGACATTATCTTAGGGTGAAAGGTTGGAAAACGGTGTTTCAAGCAAATGGACCCAGAAAGCAAGCAGGGGTTGCTATCCTAATAGCTGACAAGGCAGACTTCACTCCAACATTAGTCAAGAAAGATAAGGAAGGTCACTTTATATTGATTAAGGGCACACTCCAACAGGAGGACATTACAATCCTAAACATATATGCACCTAACATGGGGGCTCCCAAATTCATCAAACAAACACTGTTAGAACTAAGGTCACAGATAACACCAAACACAGTGGTAGTTGGTGACTTTAACACCCCACTCTCATCAATTGACAGGTCATCCCGGGAAAAAATAAACAGAGAGGCATCTGGACTAAACGAGGTCATAGAAGGAATGGACCTAACAGACATATACAGGACATTTCATCCAAATGCTGCAGAATATACATTCTTTTCAGCAGCACATGGATCATTCTCTAAAATAGACCATATATTAGGACACAAAGCAAATCTTAACAAATTCAGGAAAATTGAAATAATTCCTTGCATTCTATCTGACCACAATGGAATCAAACTACAAATCAATAGCAAGAAAGGATATAGAGCATACACAAAATCATGGAAACTAAACAATACATTACTAAATGATGAATGGGTCAATGAAGAAATCAAGAAGGAAATCAAAAAATTTATAGAGTCAAACAATAATGAGAATACAACATACCAAAATCTCTGGGACACAATGAAGGCAGTTCTAAGAGGTAAATTTATAGCTTTAAGTGCCTATATTAAGAAATTAGAAAGGTCGCAAATAAATGACCTAATGCTTCACCTTAAAGCCTTGGAAAAAGAAGAACAAGGCAAACCAAAAATCAGTAGACGGGAAGAAATAATAAAGATTAGGGCAGAAATTAATGAAATAGAAACCAAAAAAACAATACAAAGAATTAATGAAACAAAGAGCTGGTTCTTTGAAAGGATAAACAAGATTGATAAACCCTTAGCAAATCTGACCAAAAGAAAGAGAGAAGAGACACAAATTAATAAAATTAGAGATGAAAAAGGTAACATCACGACAGATGCCAGAGAAATTCAAAAAATCATAGGGACATATTATAAAAACATATACTCCACAAAGTATGAAAATCTGAAAGAAATGGATGATTTCCTTGATTTATATGACCTACCTAAATTAAATCAAGATGAGATTAATCACTTAAATAGACCTATAACAAGCATGGAGATCCTAACAGTTATCAAAAATCTCCCAACTAAAAAAAGCCCAGGCCCAGATGGATTCACTGCTGAATTTTACCAGACCTTCAGGGAAGAGCTAACACCATTGCTTCTTAAGCTTTTCCATGAAATAGAAAAAGAAGGAATTCTACCAAACTCCTTCTATGAAGCCAGCATCACTCTGATACCAAAACCAGGCAAAGATAGAACAAAAAAGGAAAATTACAGACCAATCTCCCTCATGAACATAGATGCAAAAATTCTCAACAAAATATTGGCAAACAGAATACAAGAATACATTAGAAAGATCATTCACCCTGACCAAGTAGGCTTTATCCCAGAGATGCAGGGATGGTTCAACATACGCAAATCTATAAATGTTATACATTATATAAATGGGTTGAAGGACAAAAATCACATGATCATCTCATTAGATGCAGAGAAAGCATTCGACAAAATCCAACATCCCTTCATGATAAAAGTCCTACAGAGACTGGGAATAGAAGGAACATATCTCAATATAATAAAGGCTATTTATGATAAGCCTACAGCCAACATATTACTAAATGGGGAAAAACTGGATGCTTTTCCACTAAAATCAGGAACAAGACAAGGGTGTCCACTGTCCCCACTTTTATTTAATATAGTTCTGGAAGTCTTAGCCATAGCAATAAGGCAAGAGACATGCATAAAAGGGATACAAATCGGAAAGGAAGAGATCAAGTTATCATTATTTGCAGATGACATGATTCTATATATAAAGGACCCTAAAGACTCTACTAGCAAACTGTTAGAGCTGATAAAAACCTACAGTCATGTAGCAGGATACAAAATAAATACACAGAAATCAGTAGCCTTCATATATGCTAACAACAAACACACAGAGGATGAGATCAGAGAATCACTCCCATTCACAATTGCATCAAAAAAAAATAAAGTACCTTGGAATAAACCTTACTAAGGAAGTAAAGAATCTATACAATGAGAACTTTAAAACACTCAAGCGAGAAATTGCAGAAGACACTAGGAAGTGGAAAAACATCCCTTGTTCCTGGATTGGAAGAATCAATATTGTGAAAATGGCAATCTTACCAAAAGCAATCTACACATTTAACGCAATCCCCATCAAAATTCCAAAGGCATTCTTCACGGAAATAGAAAAAACAATCCAAAAATTCATTTGGAATCACAAAAAACCTCGAATATCTAAAATAATACTGAGCAACAAAAATAAGGCTGGTGGTATCACCATACCTGATTTTAACCTATACTACAGAGCCATAGTAACAAAAACAGCATGGTACTGGCACAAAAGCAGACTCGTAGATCAATGGAACAGAATAGAGGACCCAAATGTAACCCCATGTAGTTATAGCCACCTGATATTTGATAAAAATGCCAAAAATATTCATTGGAGAAAAGACAGCCTCTTCAGCAAATGGTGTTGGGAAAACTGGATATATATCTGTAGAAGGATGAAAACAGATTCTTCTCTTTCTCCGTGCACAAGAATTAAGTCCAAATGGATTATGGACCTTAACATCAGACCTGAAACTCTGAAACTGCTAGAGGAAAAAGTAGGGGAAACCCTTCAACATATTGGTCTTGGCAAAGACTTTCTGAATACAACCCCAATTGCTCAGGCAATAAAACTACAGATTAACCACTGGGACCTCATGAAAATACAAAGATTCTGCACTGCAAAGGTCACGGTGAAGAAAGCAAAGAGGCAACCTACAGAATGGGAAAAAATCTTCACCAGCTATACATCTGATAGAGGATTAATATCTAAGATATACAAAGAACTCAAGAAGTTAAATAATAAGGAATCAAACAAACCAATCAAAAAATGGGAAATGGAGCTAAATAGAGAATTCTCAAAGGAAGAAATACGAATGGCATATACGCATCTAAAAAAATGTTCTACATCCCTAGTCATCAGGGAAATGCAGATTAAGACTACATTGAGATTCCATCTCACTCCTGTCAGATTGGCTACCATCATGAAAACAAATGATCATAAATGTTGGCGGGGATGTGGAAAAAGAGGAACCCTTCTACATTGTTGGTGGGAATGCAATCTGGTCCAGCCATTGTGGAAATCAGTGTGGAGGTTCCTAAAACAGCTGAAGATTGATCTACCATATGACCCAGCTATAGCTCTCCTAGGCATATATCCTAAGGACTCATCTCATTACCTTAGAGATACTTGCTCAACCATGTTTATTGCTGCTCAATTTATAATAGCTGGGAAATGGAACCAGCCTAGATGTCCCTCAACTGATGAGTGGATAATGAAGATGTGGCACATTTATACAATGGAGTTTTACTCAGCAGTAAAGAGAAATGAAGTTATGAAATTTGCAGAAAAGTGGATGGATCTGGAAAGAATTATACTAAGTGAGGTAACCCAGGCCCAGAAAGCCAAGCGCCACATGTTCTCCCTCATATGTGGATCTTAGCTAGAGATGATTGGGCTTCTGTGTGAGAAGGAAAAAACTCAGTAGCAGAGGCCAGTAAGTTAAAAAAGGAGATAGAAAGGGAAGAGAAAGAAAGGGAGGAGGGCTTTTATTAGGTTGGTATTGTATATATGTAAGTAGAAAGATTGAGATGGGGAGGGGATATGATGGAGAATGGAATTTCAAAGGGGAAAGGGGGGAGGGTAATACCATGGGATTTTTTTTTGTTATCATGGAAAATATTAATAAAAATGGAGAAAAAAAAAAGACACGATTTGTCCCCCAAAGGCCATGTGCTAGAAACTTGTCTCCCTCCACCCCAATGCTGAGGTGATGGAGCCTACTGGAAGATGGTTGGTTCGTGGAGACCCCACCCTCATGAATGGGTCAATGCAGACCTCACGACGTGGGCTGGATCTTACAGAAATGAATTAGCTTTCTCAACAACAAGGTGTCATAAAGTGAAGCTACCGCACACGCATGCACACACAGCCATGTCCTTTTCCTTTTCTGCCCCATGCAATGCCAGGAGAGTTCCCACCCGGACACCAGTACTGTGTCGCCTGGACTCTTCGTCCACTGCAATCACAAGCCAAATAAACCTCTTTATGAGTTACCTAGATTGGTTATTTTGTTTTAGCAACACACAGAGGACTAATACCCTACAAATCTAAGGATCTTCATGATAATATATGGTACTGTTTTCGAGGACTATACTCTTTACATAAATGGTATCATATTACACATCTTTTTTGAGGTAGGTAGGTTCTCACTCTAGCTTAGGCTGACCTGGAATCCACCCTGTAGTCTCAGGGTGGCCTCGAACTCATGGCGATCCTCCTACCTTTGCCTCCCTGAGTGCTGGGATTACAGGCGTGCGTCACCACGTTTTCCTTCTATAGAATATAGATTAATTCATATTGATACCTGTGGCTCCGTTTCATTCAAGTTGTACAGTGTTCATTCGTACTTATATGCATCCCAGTTTGCTTATCCATTCTTGGATTGAATGATATTCAACTGGTTTTACAGAACTATTCTACCATTACCAGCACTGTTATAACAAACATTCAGGTAAAAACTTCATTGTACAAAAATCTGAAAATGTTCTGTAAAACGGACCTGTGACTAGGACTAAAATGTTGATACACAAAGTTCACAAAGTTTCTTAGTAACTAGCTATTATCGAATTAGTCTCCAAATATTTTGTACAAATCAGCATACCCAACAGCAATATTTGAGAGTTTTCCTTGCTGTGCACATAACATATCATTTGATGTTGCTATGCTTAAATATTTTCTAATCTCAGGATATCAAATAACAACCTTATTTTATTTTGCATCTGACTAGAAAAGATGAACAATTTTTCTTAGGTTTATTAAACTGATATCTAATATAACCATGCTATTTTTACGGAGCTATTTCTTACTGATTTTTCTTACTGTTACTTGTTGCCCATGGTTTACTGGTCCATATTTATTTTCTTACTGTTATTTGAAGTCTTTTTTCCTTCCTTTCTTTCTTCCTTCCTTCTTTTCATTCTTTCTCCCTCTTCTTCCTCTTCCTCCTCCTCTCTCTCCTTCCTCTTTCTCTTCCTCTTCTTCCTCCTCCTCCTTCTTTTCTTTCTCTCTCCAGCACTAGAGATTGAACCTTGGACCTCCTGCATACTAGACAAGTGTACCTCCACTGAGCTATATCTTCATATCACCTGCCCCCTTTTAATTTTTTTAAATTTAGGAACAGGATAGTTGCTCAGACAAGACTTGAACTCACAATACTCATGCCTCAGCTTTCCAAGTGGCCTGGATTGCAAACCTGTGACACGAGGCTCTGCTAAAAGCATTTTTATGATGAATTTTATATTCTAATAAAGTCAAATTATCATTTCCTTCCTTAATTACTTTCATATATTGTTTAAGAACTTTTCCCCCACCCTCAGGTCTTAAACATATTCTTTGTGTGTTTATAATTTTTAAATACTGATTTATGATTTTAGTTTTTAAACCAGTTTGGAGAATAAGATAAAAATCAAAATTTTTTTCATGAATACCTCTTTGCTCCACCACTGATCCACGACTCCATGATCTATAACACACCTTAATAGATGTGATATTGCCCTCTATGAGACAGTGTTCTTTTTTTTTAATTTTTTTTTGTTTATTTTTATTTATTTGACAGTGACAGAGAGAGAAAGAGACAGACAGAGAGAGAGAGAGAGAATGGGTGCACCAGGGCCTCCAGCCACTGCAAATGAACTCCAGATGCATACACCTCCTTGTGCATCTGGCTAACGTGGGTCCTGGGGAATCAAGCCTTGAACCCGGGTCCTTAGGCTTCACAGGCAAGTGCTTAACTGCTAAGCTATCTCCCCAGCCCTATGAGACAGTCTTCTGTTTACTTATTTTCATTTGTCTCAGTGCCAAAGTCACATTGTTTTGATCACTATCATTTTACAAAAATTAATTTTCACTTGCTTCAGAAACATTTTTGGCTATTGTCCATTTCTCTAGCATGAACTACAATGTAAGACCCTGTTACTGAAGCCACCACATGTGTTGGTTGCTAGGCACTAAAGGATTATTTTTTAATATTTTCCATCATGAAAGTTTCTAATTTGGTTGGTTATCAACATGCTTATAATTATGAAAAATATTTAGTCTGTACATTTTGATAGTTTTGATCAGTACAAAATTCTACAATGAGAGTTAATTTCTATTGACTGTAAACAAATTACTATATTCTTCCATTTGTTGTAAAAATGATAAATCCATTGCTAGTCATTGAATGTCCCTTGTCCATGTTACCTTCCTTTTATTTCTGGTAGCTTTTAATCTGTTTATTTAACCCTGAAAGTCTCAAATTTCACAATTGAAACACTTCTGCCTTTTATAGACACCATCCAGAGTCCTTATTTGCTTAAATGTTCTATGTAATAATCATCTCATAATAATCCTCCCAAACATTGCCCCCATTAGGGTAGTAGGGGCTTTGTTTTATGGTCAGTGCTGTACTGCCTGGGACAGCCCCCCACTCCCTAGCATGTCAGTAATGCCTTTAATGCTCGTTTAAGTGAATGGTAAGTGTGTGTGTGTGTGTGTGTGTGTGTGTAAGAGAGAGAGAGAGAGAGAGAGAGAGACCAAAAACTTAATTCAACTTAAAATTGAGCAAGAGAGGTGTTTATATGAAAATATGTAAGATAGAGCTACAGGGATGTTGGCTTAGATGAACAATACAGATTAAATTGTGGCACAGCTGTGTCACTAAGTAATTGAGACTTAAACTTGAGAATGTCACAAGTCAGAGCCCAAAAACACAGCATCTGTTCTGCCCACAGCTGAGGTTAGTTGTGGAGAGATCAGAGAGCAAAACTACCCAAACGGTTGTGGGCGTGGTCACTTGCTCGTGCTAAGCAGAGATGCTTCGATCCAAGTGCATAAGACGTCTTGTGGGTGCCTTCCCCACAAGAAGTGCAGTGCATATGACTCCAGTTGCATTCAACTCTGTAGCATGACAGACAAAGCCTTTTATTCTTTATAGAAACAGTGTTTATTGCCTGTGTGTGTAATGTGATGTATGTGGGGGGTTGTTATGGTGTGGTGTGTGGTGAATGCATGTGTACATGTCCATGTGATGCTCCACGCCCCTGCGGGCAGCAGCGCAGCCTGACCTGTGGTGGCCAGAACCCAATGTCAGGTGTCCTGTTCCACCACTCATCCGCCTGTTGTTGTGTGAGCTGGGATCTCCCCCTCCTCCCCATTCCCTGGTGAGTCTTGGGTCTCTGCGCCCCTCCACAACCGTGAGTCCAGATGCATGTGGCCATGCCCAGCTGTTTATGAGAGATCTGTGAATCAAATTAGAACTGGAGTGTTCTCTTGGGCCTCGTTTCCTTCAGATACCCTGTCATCCTGTCTCTGCTCCTCTTCAGTCTCCTCGCCGTCTCCTTGTTGTTTTCCAGGTAGTATTGAAACACGGACACTGCTGGCAGGTGATTTTGCTCTCTAAGGTCAGTCAGAGTGCCTTTGTGTGTCTGCTTTTTTTTATGACCCTGCACTAGACAGTTTTATCAGTGTGATAAATACCTAATAGAAACATAACTCTAAGGGAAGAGGCATTTATTTTGGCTCATGGTTTTGTTTTTTAAAATATTTTATTTATTCATTCATTTGAAAGAGAGGGGGTATGGATAGAGAGAGAACTGGCACTCCAGGGCCTCCAGCCACTGCAAATGAACTCCACATGCATGTGTCACTTTGTGCATCTGGCTTATGTGGGTCCTGGGAAATCTAACCTGGGTCCTTTGCCTTTGCAGGCAAGTGCGTTAACTGCTAAACCATCTCTCCAGCCCTTGGATCATGGTTTTTGAGCTTTCAATCTATCAACACACATATTAGCATCCAGGAGGAAGGGAGGAAGCAAGAGAGAGAGAGAGAGAGAGAGAGAGAGGCCTGTGCTAATGTTTTCCCTTTCCCCTTTTATTTCATCTGCCCCTCCCACCCTAACTTAATGAGTAGTCCTACCAATTTCAGAGTGGATCTTACTTATCCCCTTAGCTGGAAGCCCCTCACAGACATACCTAGAGATGCATTTTACTGATCTCCTATGCTGTTTTCAGTTCATTAAAGTTTAACCCTCCCAGATCCTCAAAGACAAGCTGGGTAAGACTCACAGATGTGGTCTAGCACCAAACACAACTGATGCATCAGAACACTCGGAAAGAGTTATTGAGAGCCGGGTGTGGTGGTGCACACCTTTAATCCCAGCACTTGGGAGGCAGAGGAAGGAGGATCACCATGAGTTCGAGGCCACCCTGATAATTCAGAGTGAATTCCAGGCCAGCCTATACTAGAGTGAAACCCTACCTCAAAAAAATAAAATAAAACAAAATAAAAAGAGTTATTGAGTAACTGAGTAGTGAGCAAATAAATGTGGACTGTTTTAAGTCACAGCCTCGGGAGCCATACTTAGGCAGTTAGTTGTTCCAGCCCCACTGAAGAAGAGGATGTGTTCAGCTCTGTAGACAAGACAGCCTTAAGGGAGACAGGGAGGCCTGGGTGTCACAGCAGAGGAAAGGAAGAGCGAGCCAAAAGCAGGTGGAAACCAACCAGTAGCCAGGCTTGTGTTTTGGCATTTCAGATTTTCTTTTATTTATTTATTTATTTATTTATTTATTTATTTATTTAGTTAGTTTGATTTTTCAGGGTAGGGTCTCACTCTAGCCCAGGCTGATCTGGAGTTCACTATGTAGTCTCAGGGCGGCTTCAAACTCATAGCGCTCCTCCTACCTCGGCCTCCCAAGTGCTGGGATTAAAGGCGTGCGCCACTACGCCCCACCCCAGCTGTTCTTTTCTGATATTTTCCCTAACCCCATTTTCCCCAACCTCATTTATGTTGATTCCAAATGCCATGTCCCTGCCTCCTCTGTCTCCTTCCTACACCACCAGTTATCTTATCTGGGGAATTTTAGGCACTAATTGGTGTAGAAGGAATCATGGATGTTTGGATCAGGGTGTCCAACTGTGGGCCTTGAGAAACTGTCTACTCGGATCTTAGCTAGAAGGGTGTGGGCTTCACCAGTCACTGCATGGAGAACCAGGGAGCCCTTTGGAAAGATGTCAGCTCAGTCTGAGAGAGGCAATGCGGTGTTAAGAGGAAAGTGCCCACCATAATTTCAATGAGTTGGAACTGATATTTAATATACTACTCCCAAATACATACATATTCTCCAACACGTGAAATCCATTATTACTCTTTTGAACGGCTATTCTTAGGGCTTTGTCCTCTATAATGGAAGAAGTAGCTTGAGATCACATCTTTCCAGTCCTACATCCTCAGAAATCTACACCGATGTTAATAAAGGTACTCATTTCTCCTCCAGGAACCCAGTTGTGTCAAAAGCATGTTTGGGTGTTGCCTAATGCACTCAAGATAAATATATATAGTCATAAAATGTAGCAAAGCCTGGAGGAACCTGTTATTTGCAGTGATTGTAGATTGTGAGTGGACATTTTAAAGAGAAGCTTACAAGTGAGTTGTACTTTCTGGTAGTAATTACCTCCCACAAACATGACTCACATGGGCAGTTTAAAAGCAAGAGTTGGGTGTCCCAAAATCAACGGTCTTATAAATAAATCCTCTGAATCATGAACCGAATGCATAAATGTTTAAATATTTCTCCTGGATCTCAGAGTCAGCTTCATAGTTGAGACTTTATGCATTAAAATACCCCGGGAAAAGTAAAATGGGAAAAGCAAGGAAGCTTCTGGAAGCTTCAGGTGAGGCATTCACTCTTTATTTCTGGAGTCAACATCCTCACTACAGGGGACAGTGTCTCGTGTGTGTTTTCTTCAACCTGGGAGCACGGACTTCTATTTGTTCTCCTACACCCCATTTTTAATGGTACTCACGGGGCACCCTTTTATGGTAATGTAGTAACATGAATGCATTTGGGTGGGACTTCCTGGGATTCTGGGGGCTAACAGAACATATAACTGAAGGTCTTTGGCTTTGCTAACTAGGAATGTTGGAGAAAGAACAAGCCATGCCAGAAGGAGACAGTCATGTTTTTGGAATTCTCACTCGAAAACACTGTATATCTCAATGAGCTTGGCCATTGAGTAATCAGCAAAACTTTTTTAAGTATGAAAAAAAGCATTCACTCTGAAATTATTAACAGAAATCTAAGCCCTGACATCATCTTCTCACTATTCATTTTTTTATATGTGAAGGAAGTTTTATTTATATCTCATTATGAAGGGAACTATATTAGAATTCTGTTCTATTCTCAATATACACATGTATCTCAGGGGGTAACATGAATCACCCAGATGGTTCTAGAATAAAACATAGAGCAGGAACTTTATCATCTCTGTTTAAACTAAGAAATCACATGTCCCTCTACCCTTGGTCTTTTCAGGCTTAATCTAGCCATGTGGGAACCAGCTTATCACTGAATCTTATAAGATATTTGGTGACAAATGACAAGGGCTTCTGTGAGAAGTCTTTTTCAGTTCTTTTCTGAGTTTGATGTCTATTTTGTTCTTTGTTATTTTCATAGCCACAGCTGCTGCTGTTGAATTCCCATCTCTTGGAATCATCCAGAGAAATACAAAGTTCCCCTGTGGCCAAAAGGAATGCCTGCCAAGAATGCTGAATTCCTGGTGAAGGTCACTGAATACTACAAGACTAAGTACAGTAAATAATAATGTTGCTGCACACAAATGGTAATTGCAATGGAATATTTATGGAGGAATCTGATATCATGTTAAAATACAAGTGTATCTAGATATGGCATGCATAGTAAGAAACCTCCAATAGCAATTGTGTGGTTAGACAATGACCAACTGGAAGCTCAAAGCATCCCCAAATAATCATCATGACAGATACCTGGTACCTGTGGTTACACATACTGGACCTCCTGCACATAGCTGAGTATCACAGACTAGGGAATTTCTGCTTAGAAACTAGGTCCAGAGACCATTCTCATGAGTACACAATGATCACCCATAACAGACTCTTAAACCCACAGCATGTCAAAAGATAGAACAAATTCCCTTTCCATACCTTACTGGAGATGTTTCCAGTAGTACCTATGAGATTGTTTCTGGTCCAGGGCGAGTTTGAGTTTTAGGCAGTAAGGAAGGCAAGGGAAGGGGGTGTGTGATTTGAGACCCATCACATGCCCAACTTCAACTCACTTATTGAACAACAGTAAATTAATGCTGAGGGAGGAAGGAGCTCTAAGAATCCTTGGTAAGTATCTGAGAAGAGCAGAAGTCACCTTGAGGCATCTGCCTCAAAGACGATAATGGAAGATGCCAGAAGTTGCCAACTGACCCTCTAATTCCCAAGATCCTTTGCCATGAAATTAGTGAGTTGTCAGTCCTAAAAGACACTATTACTTTCCTTTCATTTTCTCTTTATGCTAGGCTATCTCCTAAAGAATAGTGGTTACATCATCATCATTGGTCCCCCTATCCTCTATCTTTCATAATACACAAGCTTTTGTTAATTTGATCCTAATGGAAGGAAATAAACAGACTGTAAGCAACATACTTTTAATAATAAATGGGACAATTCCCTTTGCAAATGTTACCATGGGTGCCAGAATGGCAAACTGCTTAATATAATTGTATGAACTTTTTGCACACCTGCATTTTCTTGGGATCTTGCAGTATGCTCTCAGCCTCACCTGTGCCATGCTTGCTCCTGTCTTTCTCTAAAAGAAGTTTGGATGATGTTAAGCCAACTCAAGTTCAGCAGTTCTGACAAATGTACCACCCTGGTATAAATATTGATGAAGGGGAATGTTGTGCAAATGTGGGGAGATGATCATGTGGAAAAATCTCTGTATTTCTAAATTTTTCCTTTTAAATTTATGTTTTAATTTAGCATATAGATTTAGTCATCATTCATTCTTCCATTTTTAAATACAACTTGTTTTACTTTTATTTTTTAATTAAATTTTCTTTCTTTAAAAGTAAAGCTTCTCTAAAATGAAAGTCATTTGAAAGAAAAAAAGTGATCACAAATCAAAAACTAGGCAACTGATTAAAACATGGAAAATTGCAGTCAGTTTAGTCAGTATGCTCTTTTATGCAAGAATGAAGCAGAAAATCTGATGTGCTTACTATGTTATGCCCTGTATTATATAAAATCTGTGACTAGTTTCTTAACAACCCTAGTTAGCAGATATTTCCATAATCATTTTTAAAAAGTATTTGTATTTATTTGCAAGGAGAGAGATAATGACACACACACACACACACACACACACACACACAGAATGAGATTGGTAATGGGAAAATGGGCACATCAAGGCCTCTTGCCCCTGCAGACAAACTCCAGATATATGTGTCCTTTTGTGCATCTGGCTTTATGTGGGTACTCAGGAATTGAACCTTGGCCAGCAGACTATGCAAGTAATACCTTTAACTGCTGAGCCATCTCCCCAGCCCCCATAATCAGTCTATAAATTAAAAGCAAACAAACTTTAGGCATATAAACATCCTCAAATTTATCCAACTACAACATTGCAGAGAGCTAGGGGTTAAATTCTTGAATTAAAAAAATTATAGTAATATTCAGTGAGAAATAAATATACAAAATTATATAACATGCGCACACAATGTTAAACTATTCTGGGAGGGGTGGAAATGCCTGTAATCCCAGCGCTCAGAAGAGTAAGGAAGGGGCTTTCAAGTTCAGTGCAAGCGTAGGCTATGTAGTGAGGACCTGTCTCAACAATTGAAGGGGCTACTAGGGAGGGAGCTCAGTAAAGTGCTTGCCTTGCAAGCATGAGGAACTAATTTCAAATGCCCAGAACCCATGTAAAAATTCCAGGCATGGTGAGACATACCTATAATCCCTGAGTTAGGGAGTCAGACAGGAGGATCCTTGGAACGTGCTGGCCATGTTGTTATATGGACTAATATTTTGACCTTGTTAATTGATCAGTTGGGGAGTTGGAGACAGGAGGATCCTTGGGACTTGCTGGCCATGTTGTTATATGGACTAATATTTTGATCTCATTAATTGTTGAGTTGCTCTTTTCTTGGGCAATGGACTCTCTTCAGTTCTGTCTGGGACCTGGCTGTCCAGTGATTCCATTCTTCAAATGTAGTGGTAGGACTAAGTTCATTCCAGTGAAAGGTGGGTAGAAATGGCATGTGACTTATAGGTCCCCTCCTTAATGACAAGTTTCTTGCCCTGAATTTCTCCTCCCTGCTGCTAGGAAACATGATGGCTGGAGCAATCTTGAAGTCACGTGTTCAGGATGATAGAACATCCCACCAATTTACAAATGCTCACCTGCAAATTGCTGTGGGGGATACAGATGCACGTCTGTCTGATTTGAACCAATGTATTTTCATTCAATTTGCTCTAGCAGCAAAATAACCTAATAAGTCTATGATGTCTCGTGAAGCAGGAACTATATTTTATTCATCTTTGTAACTCCATCATTGCTTTGTTTTGACTAAGCTTTCAGTGACCATTTATTGAAACCCATATTGAATAAATGAACAAATTCTGTACATGCATAATACTAGCCTGGAAAGAAATATTTTTAATTTTGTTTTACTTTGGTTTTAGAGAGACACAGTATTGTTATGTGGGTCAGTTTGGCATTGAATTCCTGGGCTCAAGAGCTCCTGCTGCCTCAGCTGCCTGAGTAGCTAGAACTAAAGGTATGTGGAATCAAAATATGTCCTACCAGGTTTGGTGTTGACATATAATATATCTGAAATTAAGACTGATAAGGAAAAACAGTGCAGAAAGTGGAATGGTTTATAAAGATGGTTACTTAAGATGATGAATAATGTTTTATTTTTAGCTTTCTAAGAATTAGAGTATCATAAAATAACACAACTAAGGATGAATTATGGATTAGCCATGTAAGTGAATCAGACACCTATGTATGCTTTTAGCCTTTTAATTTTATTTTATTATTATTTTATCAGAGAGAAGGAGGGTAAAGAGAATTGGCACACCAGGGCCTCCACCCACGGCAATTGAACTCCAGATTTATGCACCATCTTGTATGCATGTGTGACCTTGTGCACTTGTGTCACCTTGTAAGTCTGGTTTACATGGGACCTGGAGACTTGAACATGAGTCCTTAGGCTTTGTAACAAGAACCTTAACTGCGAAGCCATCTCTCCAGTCCTGCTTTTAGTCTATACAAGAAATATTGTCCACTTCCAAATCAACTAAAACATAGCTATGAATATTAATTGGAAACACGTTTAAGTTAACGTTGTAAGAGCAAATTTTGTAGGTATAGATTGACCCTTCACTGAACCAAACTTGATCCTTTGCTGATAAAAACTGATCAAAAAATTTTGGAGGGGGCCTGGGGACATGGCTCAGTGAGTAAAAGCACATGTTAAACAGGCTTGAGAGGTGGAATTCTATCCTCAGCCCATGCTCATGCATGCCTGTAACCCAAGTCCTATAGGGGACGGAGACTGGAGAATCACTGGGATCACTGACCTGCCAATCTAACAGAAGAAACAGAAGCTCCAGATTCAGTGAGAGACTCCATCTCAAAACAATGGGGTAGAGCCATAGAGATGGATGTCCCAGGTTTTACTCTGATATCCACAGGATTATACACAGGGTGCACACATCTGCAAACAAACAGAAATACATTTTACACCACACACACACACACACACACACTCCACATTCCTTGAAACATTAGTTGAAAATGTATAATTACTTTCAGTCGCAGTCATTAACACAATGATCTGGAACAGATTTATTATTTTAGCAGCAGAAAAAAAAATCAACAAGATTTCGTGCTGCTTCACAGATACGTTTTTCAAAAGGCTGCATTGCAGCTCATGGATGAACTACTTCTAACCCAGTGGATATTGTCCTTCTGATTCTTCTGATTTCGATGCCTTAGTGACAAATTAAAAAAATAAAATCAAATAAATACTCATATACAGTCTAGATGTCAATATGTGAACTTTGAATTCTGTGAATTCAATAGTTTGCATTATAAACGTTTCTCAAAGGTCCACATGTTACAGGTGTGGTCCTGCGGCAGCTCCATTGGAAAAGGTGAAGTCTTTGAAAAGCAAGTATTTTGGGGACTCTTCAGGCCCCTGGGAGGATTATGTCCTCGAGGGGGGCTGTGTGACCCTGACCTCGACCTCTTACCCTCTCTTGCTTTCTGGCTCCTGATGTGAAGGCTCTGTTCGGCCATGCACTTGCACACTGCCTTGTCACAGGTGTAAGTCAACAGGGCCCATGCTCACAGATCAGAACTTCTAAAACTGTCAACCAAGACAAAGCCGTAATGTGCAAACGTGCAGGAGCCTGTGGTAGCAGTGGAGCGCTAACGTCAGGGCTTACCCTATGGCAAAGCATCGGGTGCGGACATGATTGTTCGTCCTATTTGGAGCTCCCAGGAGGTGTGTTCACACCAGGCCCCACCCCACTCAACAATAAGGGTGCAGCTATTTCTTAAGGTCAAAATAGTCACCAGCACCCATACGTGTGAGTTCTTACCACTAATTTACATTTTTTCCCCAAACTCTAAACAATTTATCTTAGAAATCAATTTCTTTTCCCAGTGGGTGTTTTTTAAATATAATAATTGATTAGCAACCTTTTAGTTTAATAAACTGTAAATGTTATGCCTGCATTGCACTTACATCAATATCTCAAGCTACTCACCATTTAGGATAATGAAAAATCACTTATGGCCATTTACATAGCTGGCATGTAAATTCCAAGTAGCTATCCATCACGGCAATATTATATGAAATTATTAAAATGGCATTTCACTGTACTTAAAATAGTTCTCCTAGTGTGAATTTTAAGTAGAGTGAGTTAAATACATTCCCCAAATAGTTTCTCCTAAAAAAGCCTTAACATGCTGTTATTTGCAGCAGAATTTCAACAAATAATGGTTACTTGTCCTACAATAAAATCTCAAATGGCTGTTTGACATTTAGAATTGAAAATGGAAAGTTCTTTTTATCCCCCCTCCCTATATTTGGGATTGCATTTTTTCTTAATATTGTATTTTCTTATGAGACCCGGCCAGTTTTTCCTGACTTTGGGTCACAGAGACCTGGAAAAGTATTGTGTAGAATAATAAATCACAGAGACCAGGGTCTGTCTGAGGGTCTTCCTCAACTTGCCTTTGATTCATCTCGCCACTTGGATGGGAGAGGAAGAGAAGACATGGGTGGAGGGGGTGGAGATAATGAAGGCATGCCAGGAAGGGTGCTAGAAGGTCAACATCTGTGTCCAGTGTCTTCCAAGGTAATGCAGCTCTTGAGCTGGCTGGGAGGGACAGATGGTCCCGCGGGAGCCCAGCCACCTGGAACTGACAAAGGGGATTAAGAGCAATGATGGGTGGCTATTGGCTCTCAGACTGGCGTCTTTATATCTTTGTAGAGCCAGATGTTTTCTTGGACTCACCAGATTAATTCTAGACCCTAGGAGCACAAGAATGACAACAGAGGAGAACCAGAGGATGTGAGAAATGAAAGGGACTGTGGCTCTTACCCCTTGACATGTGGAAGCGCAGGTGGTTCACGTGACCCTCCTAGACCTTGTAGAGAGCAAGTCGCTGAGCTGGGAACCCACGTGTCATGACCCCACGTCCATATCCAGGTGGGAGATGCGATGTTCATAACACGGCCCCAATCCTCTGGCCTTGTCATACTGCTGAATGTGTGCCGAGGGTTACCGGGCCAGCAAGGAGATAAGAATGAGATGTACTTTACTCCCTGATTCAGCCCTTCTGAGAAAGCTTGTTCTGGACTTTTCCCAAATATACTTCATTTCCTCCTCAATCAGGAAAGCAAGGGAGTGACCAGAAAAAATTTTGAATCCCTAAAAAGATGATACGTACACATTACAGTCACTAAACAGTTTCAGGATCATGTATTATAATCAGTGCCATCACAAAATAAATAAATCCAGTTATTCAAAACATTTTTCATTTAGAAGGCCAAGTCCCATACTACCCCTGCAATCATCCTTATAGGTACAGCCCACATGAGTCCTTTTCTCCCCCACAACACCCAATAGCACTGCTGTCCTGTTGTGCCTAGGCTGCATTTACTACCAACAGGTCAGTCCACATTTAACAGTTTTAAAATTATTTGGACTATATTTCTTTTCCAGTTCATAAACATGCATGGCAACCAGTCTTACCCCCAAAATGGAGATTGTTTCTGTCAATGGACTAGTGACCACTGTACCTAAGTCATTAGCAGTACTGTCCCCACATGAGAACATTGGAATAACTTAGGGATATTAATCGCTTCCTCTTTGTGGGAATTATTTAAAAGATATTTCATATGAGACTACTTCATGCTTTGTAAATTTTATGGTGGGGGAAACCAAGTCACACGCATTTAGTATCATCATTTGTCCACTGCCACACGCTTAGTGACTAACAGCCAGGATTTGAATAGTGCAACCTAAATCATCACTTGCTCATGAGTCACATTATCTTACCACTGTCACAAGCAGCCAGTCTAGAGCTGTGTACATGCACATGCTTCTGTAGGTAAATGCACTCATGTGTGTAAAGCATGGTATGGTAAAAAGAGCATAGATTTAAAAAACTTGCATTTTATGTATTTATTTTTCCTCAGGCAGGGTCTCACTACATAGCCTAGGTAGTCCTCAGACAGCAATCCTTCTGCCTCAGCTACCTGAGTGCTAGGATTACAGACTTGTGCCAACATACCGAGTGAGCATAGATTTTAAAGTCAACTCAAGACTGAATTTACTTCCACTTTTATATGTTATGTAGTTTTCTTCATGTCTTAAATGACCTGGTGTCCTCAGTAATAAGAATAGAAATGACTACCTCAGGTGTATGGAAAGGCTCTAGGTATGTGTGACTTATCATAGGTATACAATCTGGGGGGGACCTTTCTCTTCCCTCTGAGTTTTTTGGTGGTAGTGGTGATTTTTTTTGTAACGTGTATATGTGTATGCATGCATTTAAGTGTGTTTCATATGTTTTAGGGTACACATGTGTGCACATGCTTGTGTATGGAGAACAGCAGACAACCTCAGATGTCCTCTTCAAGAACGCTATCTACTTCCTTTGAGACAGGATTCCACAATGGCCTAGAGCTCACCAATTAGGCTAGACTGCTTAGCTAATGAGACGCCCCCCCCCCCCCCGCCCGTGCCAGGGATACTCCTGTTTCCTCAGCACTGGGATTAGAAGTGCACCCACTATACCCAGTATTTTTACATGCATATTGAGTAATAAACTGGTCCTCATGCTTGTAAGGCAAGCACTGTATCAAATGAGCTATCTCTCCATCCTGTTTTTGTTTAGTGAGACAGGGCCTTGCTAAGTGCCCCTAGCTGTCCTAGAACTCACTATATAGACCAGGCTAAACCTGAACTTGTGACAATCTTCCTACCTCAGCCTGCTGAGTACAGCAGTTGCAGATGTGTGCCACCAGCTCAGCTCTGACTTCTTGTTCCAACCCAATCATTTAATCTTGCTGATAAAGTCAGGCTATTCTTATTAATATGAATCTTAAGTGACAAAAGAGCTAGAATACACCATCAAAATGGTGTACTTTCTTCTCATCTGACTGTTTTTTCTAGATCAGCTATTTTACTCATATCAAACACACAAAAGCATTCCTGGATGAAGTGAATTTTAAGTGAGAAAGAGATGCTTTAAGGCAACACATGATTAGCATGTAAAATTTTATTACACATTTTTGCTCCACTGTGTTTCCACAGTCCTGAATCTTCAAGTGTTCATCCTGGTGGTTTCCTTGCTGGGACACATGTTCAGGACCACAGGGATTACTGAGCCCACTTCCACCAGTACTTTTGTCCATCCATCTAATGTTAAGACATTGTGAACAATGAGAAAGGCCACAGGGCTTTCCTACTCAAGCTAACTTCTGTTACTGTTTCTAGTTCAAAATTGTCTAGGGCAAAATATGTCCAAGCTTGTCAGAAAATAAAATTTTCCAGTTCCAAAATGAGAGGTGAAAGCCTATGTCCCCAGCCCTGGCATGTGTCCCGTACCCCTTGTGAAGGAAGAAGCTGGCTCTTGGACCCAGGTTTGAGGATCTGGACGGTGGTCACTCTCAGCTCAGCCACTGCACAGGGACATTTCAGGAGAGCTGTCAGGACTGAACTTTGTATGGCTGATAGGCAAATGTATTTAAGGGTTGTGTAATCACAAGTGGGACCTTCTTTGGGGAAAGCTTGCTAAAGAACACAGACTGCCATTTGCTTACTTCCAGCATGGAAAACAAGGCTTTCCTATTTTTTATACAAGCTTTCTGTATCAATTAACATGCCTTCAATGTGCCATGAGTTGACACTCACCACAGCCTTCATTTCAGATAAAGACTAGTCGTGACTTGATCTCATGGAGTCATGCACCTTTCTACACCTAAGCAGCAGGTATCTAGCTGATTGGCAGAGTGCTTTCCATGCACTTCCTGGCGGTCTTCGCGGAGCCCACAGTCACTACTGGCTCCATAGCAGCACTGACTTTTCACTTATGTGTGGAGCAAAGGGACTTGGAAAGAAAGACAAGGAGCCTCCCCCGTGATGCAGTCGAATAGACAGCGAATGGAGAGCCGTTCTTCACAGCTAGAAAAGCTGGTCCCCTCTACAGCCGTCCCACCCTGAACACACCCCGTCTCGTCTGATCTCAGTAGCTAAGCCGGGTCGGGCCAGGTTAATACTTGGATGGGAGAAAAGCTGGTCCCAGCTCTACTACCTATGTCACCTGTACAAGGAATTCAGCCTTTTGGGGGGTATCCTCATCTCAGAAATGAGGCTTCTAGATTCTAGGAGTCCCATGTATTTGAATCATAAATAATGACAAAATAGATAGTATCATTTACTTTCCACTTATTATGTATAATATGTTCACCCAGGACTTTATGTGTTGTTATGACTTATTCTCTGCATATGCGTGTGTGTGGTATATGTGACAAGGTAGGTGTGTGGTGTATTCTCATGTGTGTGCAGATGTGTGCATGCTTTGTACATGTACGTGGAGAACAAATAACGTTGAGTGTCTTCCTGTGTTCCTCACCTTCATGCTTCCTTGAGACAGAGCCTCTCACCGAACACAGAATTGCAATTTTCTGTCAGACTGGCTGAACAGTGAGCCTCAGGGATTCTCTGCTCCCCCTAGAAAAGCATGGCCATGTCTAGCCATTTGTTTATGTGGGTGCTGGAGCATCAAACTCAGGGCAAACCTGGCACTCTCAGGCCCTCGTGCTTGAGCAGCAAGTGCACTTACCCACCAAGCCATCCCCCCAGTCTGATTACAACATATTTAATGCAACAACACTAAGAAGTAGATTCTGTCATGATTCTGATTTTTCCTAGGAAAACCTTGACACAGTAATAACCTTAATGGGAACCACTGTTATTAATCATCATAAAAGCATTAATAGCTAACAATGAAAGGAAGTAAAATTAGCAGGAATTTCTTCATTTAAAAGCATTATAACAGTGGTATTTAATAGGAAAGTGATATTTATATAAGAAAGCTGAGTAGAAGTAAGATAAACCATTCTTTGATTTCTTGATCTTGTCCTCCATGCTTCCTTCTCCATAATGATAAGAAAACCATTTCTTTTAAATGAGACTTCTTATCAACACAGCCCTCCACATACATGATTAGAACTGGAATTATTTACAAATCCTAGAGAGAAGAAAGAAAGTAGACTGAAAAAGAGGAAAGAAATGCTATTCTTTTCCCAAATGTACCCAAATTAAAGGATAAGAACTTCCAGATTCAAAGAAGTGAGCATAATGAACAAGGAGAGATGGGCACCAAGTCAAATGAGTGAAATTTAGGAATATCAAAAAGAAGGGAAGACCCTAAAATCTTCCCCCAAAAGACAGACAAGCAATGAAAAACTTCTAATACTTTTAGAGGTGTGAAAGAATATCACACTTTCTCCAAGCAGCTCAGGCAGCTAGAAAGCAGTGGAAAATGAGACAAAATCTTTTCAGAACTAAGATCCTCTAGCCAGTCACTGTTGTCGATTGATCCTGACATGTTATGAATTATTCAAATGCTCAAAGACTTTACCTTCTACCTATGCTCTTTCTCGGGAAACTACTGGGGAATGGGCTCTACAAGAAATAAGAAGTTACTGAAAAGAAAGGAAGTCCTGAGATATAAGAAACCAAAGATGGAAGAAACAAAGGAAATTTCCAGGAGTTAGTGAAAGAAAGTATCAGAATAATCAGTGTGTATCATCCTGGAATAACAAGTCAGAATTTGAGTGGGAGGACCGAGGTTGTAGAAGAGAAGTCTTTAAAGACAGGGAAAATGAGCTGATTGTTTTGCTGTGCTTAGCTTTTGAGAATGTTATCTCTAGTTGTTGACAGATATGTTACAACATGAGAAAAAAATAATCTAGTGATAGATATACAGAAGCTAATCATATAAAATAGAAAAGAGATTAGGAAAAGGAAAGAATGTACAAAAGGAAATAATCAACATATACTACCCGTATGAGCAAAGAAAAAATTAAGAGTCCTTATTGGCATAAACAATGAAGACTTGGCTCAGAATTGACAGCTGACTGCACTGGGAAGATGGAAAAGGAGAGTGGAGGATGAGGCATAAGACATTACCTACCATGGAATCCAGTTGACATTATATAAAATTCACAAATCAAGAAACAACATCATAAGCATTATTTAAAATATGGAGACTCAGTGAAATTGTTCAACTGCTTCTGGGTAGTCAATTTGGGGGTAAAGAGGGATAAGGGGAGGTGAATATTTTTTTAATTTTTTTTTCTTTGACAGAGAGAGAGAGAGAGAGAGAAGAAAGAAAGAAAAAAGAGGAAAAGAAAGAGAATGAATGGACATGCCAGAGCTCTTGCCACTGTAAACAACTCCAGACTCCTGTACCATTTTGTACATTTGCTTTCTGTGGCTATTAGGGATTTGAAGCCAGTTCATCAGGCTTGGCAAGCAAGCACCTTCAACTCCTGAGCTATTTCCCCATCCTGGAATATTGATTTTCAAAATAAGACTTTTGGGTCGTTAAATTTCAAACAGATCATGTGCGACTTTGTACAATAAAAATATTTCCAAAAGGCTCATTCTGAGTAGGCAATTTCATTAAAAATGCTACCAGTTTTAAGTAATTGCTTGTAGAACCGTACTAACTCCATGTTGATGGTGAAGATTACATTTTGTTCCTGAAAAACATAACCTGCAAGTGAGGACTTAAACTAATAGAAACTAAGCAGAAACACTACACATTAGACAACTCCTAAAGGGAAAGGAGGGGAAAAGGGGGAACTGGATGAGGGGCCAAATCAGTTAGAAAAGAAAACTTGAGAAATAAGTAAAAGAATGATGAAGAACTGTGAAAACATTTGTTGTTTTTTTTTTTTTTTCAGCATAAAATAGGCAGCCTTCTATAGAGAAATCCACACACCCATGCTCATTGCTGCACCTTTCACAAGAGCGACATTCTGGAATCAGCCTAGGAGCCCATCAATACATAAATGGATAAAGAAATTTTACATATATGTATATGTATATGTATATATATATATATATACAGTCTTATTTGTATGCATGTGCGCAGTGCATGTTTGTATGTTTCTGTATGTCCACGTTAAGCCAGAGGAGGACACCCTCAGGTGTTGTTCCTTGGGAACACTGTTCCTCTTTATTTTTTTTTTTCTATTGAGACAGTCTCTCATTGGCTGGGATCATGACAAGTAGGTTATACTGGCTGGCTAGTGAGCCCCAGGGAACTGCCCAACTCCACATCCCCAGTCAGTGCTGGGATTACAAGCACATGCCACCACGCCCAGCTTTTTACATGGATACTGGGAATCAAACTCAGGTCCTTGTGCTTGCACAGCAAGCACTCTACCAACTGAGATAACTTTCCCAGCACCACAATGTAGTTTTATTCAGTCATAAAGGAGAACAAAATTATGGCATCTGCAAGAAAATGGATAGAGCTGGAGGTCATGATGCTGAGTGAAATATGCCAAACTCATAAGACAGATACTACATGCTTTCTCTTGTGTGTGGGATTTAGAAGGTGAGAGTGAAAGGTAGGCCATTAGGGATGTGGAAGGGAAAACATGAAGGGATAGAGAATAAAAAGAGCAATAGAGGGGTCAACACGCTCAAAGTGCATTATATGCAGGTGTGAAAATGTCACAATGAAACATCTTGAGTATGAATTTGCTTTGTACACTTAATACATGCAAACAAATACTTTTTCCATTCTATATTTTAATAACTACTTGTGCTACAGTGAAATTATATTTGCACGTTATTTCCATCTGTCTAATAGATTGTTAAATTTGAGATCTTGTACTATCTATGGAAATAATAGATCACAGTAGATTTATCTCCCCTTTCTTTATGGAACCAAAAGCTTAAGCTGCAAAAAGAGAAATAAAAATGCACTAGCTCTCTTATAAGTATGAACATTTTAAATTTATTCCACAAATCATACAGAAATTATTTTTAATGAATTCTAACTACAGTCACAAGAATTCTGGGACTAGGGCTGTGGTGATGGCTCAGCAGTTAAAGGCACTTGCTTTCAGAGCCTTCTCACCCAGGTTTGATTTTCCTGTACCCATTTAAATTCTCTAAAGAGGAAGAGCAAGACAAGAGTCTTCCCCAGAGTTCCTTAGCCCTCCTCACCCAGGTTTTGTCTTTCCATTGCTCTCTTCCAGTTGACCTAGAAGGCTCATATCCAACAACATCCTACTGGTGGGGGTGTGGGGTGAGTAGTTGCTGCAAAAGTCAATTGATTCCATGTACTTTAATGTGGTTGAAAAATATCAACACAGAAAGTACATAAAATCTATTTCCACCTAGGCATCTATATCTGCATTACAATAGCCCCTGCTTAGGACTTGAGAAGCTTGGATTAAAGTTTATAAATTTAGTTTAGTGTGGAATCTGTGTGGTTGAATTATGGATAAGATGCAGCCTGTGTTGCTGGGAATTAGTTCTTACTAAAACAGCTTATTTGTCATAAAGAACACTCAAGCAATTCAGTCAATTTTATTATCCCTCCATGCTAATAAAATGATAGAAAAGTATATATTTTTTGAGTGCTGTCTTCTAGACGCTCATGATTCAGCAGTAGGGCAAAATATACAGAAAGTCTTGTCTCTATGAACCTACCTGGGAGTGAATAATCAATGTAAAAGTAGATTTCTTTCTGCAGGAAGGCACTGGCGAGCCAAGGGTAAGATTTTAAAACAAACAAAAAAAAAAGGGAAATTTATAACAGCCGTTTGCTAAGTAAAATATTTCTTAGCTTCAGGTTGGAGATTGGTTACTTTTTGTAGCTAAGATTTTATGAAAATATAGTGCAACTTAGTGACTCTGCACCTGAGTTATATAGTTCATTGTGGAACAAACGAATTTGTGTTTACACAAATTCCTATGCCACAGAGAGATTGCAAATAAAGTGCTATCTTAAATTCCAATTCCATATTATAGCTTGGTTCTATTTAGATGTGGCTAGATATCTATTTCTGTGACTTAAAAATATTATTTCAGTATGAATGCCTGAGATTAATCAACTGCTATTAGCCTTAGGAGGCTTCATATTTACTACATGAAGATTCTTTTACTCCCACAGGGCAGCAGAAATGATAGCAATGAGAAGTACAATAGAACAAGAGTCATGTCAATCACTGGGGAATTTCAAGAAGGAACGGACAAAGGATCACCCGGTAATCCAGTTGCTGTATTATATTCAGGATTATTGCTACAAGGCAAACAGCACATGTTTAAGGGTGGGAGTGAGTTGCGAGAATCACCATCATTACAGAAGCCTTAGTGGGACAAACTTAGAGATCCGTATTTCTTTCAAGTTCCTCAAGAATGGGGGCTCAGGCAGCTTGCATGATATGGCTAGGTTTATTCTGTGTTTGGATACATTTTTAAATATTTTATTTATTTGTGTGTGTGTGTGTGAGAAAGAGAGAGAAACAGCACGCTAGGGCTACTGCAAAAGAACTCCAGATACATGCACCATTTTGTACATCTGGCTTACTTGGGTACTAGGGAATCAAACGTGGGTCCTTAGGCTTTGCCTTAACTGCTAAACCTTGTCTACAGCTCCTCAGATAAGGTTTTGATCAAAATTTAGAACAGAGGAATTACTTACGATACAACTGGATGTGAGGCAGTGATTCTCAGCATTGCTTCGCCATAACCAGGGGCTTGTTAGATACAGAATTGAGTGCCAGAGCTTCCAGCACAGGAGGTCTGGAAGTGGGGCTTGATAATTAGAAATAACTTTTCTTTTTTTCTTTTGGTGTTGGATGTACTGTGCTTTGTTTTGATACAAGGTCTTGCTATGTAGCTGTGCCCCAGAACTTGCTATGTAGACCAGGTTGGCTTCAAACCCAGATATCTGCCTGCATCCACTTTTTGAGTTGCTGGGATGATAGGCAGGAGCCAGCACAGCTGGCAAGAGTTTGCATGATGATGGCTGAGACATACAGAAAGATCCAGAAAAGGAAGGGGAATGATAAATCTAAGATGGTTCCGACCATTTTGGGGCCCTTCCCTTGAGGACAGGCAAAAACCAAATATAATAGAATATCAATACCTTGATGAGCAACATTGAGTAGTGAGTTTTTCTTTAATTAACAAAAATTCCTTGTACTTATAGAGTGCCATGTAATGCTTCAACACACATCTGTATTATGCAACAGTCAAATCAATGTATACACACACACACACATCCCCATTCACCACTTTGTGTTTAAGCAGTCAAAATCTTTTCTCCAAGATGTTCTGAAATATACAGTATCTTACTGTAATCTCTAGTCAGTAGTTCTACTGTGCACGTCAGAGCTTCTTCCTGTGTATAGCTTAATACTATTGATCCACATTTCCCCATTCCTCTGTTCTCCCTGCTTTCCCAGCTGGTGGCAACCACCATTCCATGCTTGCTGTCTAGCAAATAACAGGATTTCATTCCTTGTTATGGCTGCATGGTATTCCTTGGTCAATAAGTATATTCAACATCTTCTTTATCCATTTGCTATGTGACTGTAGATTTCTCTTCAATATTCTGATTTCTGTTCCTTTAGATATGTGCTATTGGGTCATATGATGATTCTACTTTTAATATTTTTTTTGAGGAGCTTCCATTCTGTTTTCCACAATGGCTGTACTAATCCATTTTCTCACAAACAATATCCAAAGGTTTCCTTCTCACCATGTCCTTATTAGCACTATCTTCTGCTTCATTTTTTTTTAATTTAAAAAATTTTTTAGGACAAGATTTCCTTTTATTTTTTATTTTTTTAATTTTTTTATTAATTAGTTTTGGATTCAGCAAATACAGTCAGTTTGGTACCATTATTAGGCTCATCTGTGACCTACCCCCTCCCCTTGGTCATGCATTGTGGATTTAGCCCACAGTTATGGGTAGGATAAATGTCTCTGCATATCATGACCCAACATGTGGCTCTGACATTCTTTCTACCCCCTCTTCTGCAAAATTTCCCTGAGCCATGTTGGGTTCATTTTTCGTCTGCTTCAGTGATGAGGTGTTGGGGGCCTCTGGGTCTCTGGCTCTCTGATTTGGTAGGAGTTGAGTTTTCTGTGTTGATCTCCTTCCCCCTTGTGTTGGTACCCAGTTCACCAGGAAAACAGCACCCTTGCTTGTTTCGCCAATTTTTCTTAGTTTCAGCCGGGGCCCTTTTGAGGTATGATGGGGTGGCTCTCTCCTTAGGATCTACATCTATCTTTTTTTCCCTGGTATTTGCAGCGCAGCTAGGCGGTCGCCATCTTGGCCAAAAGTCCTAATTTTTAAAATATTTTATCCATTTGAGAGAAAAGGTGATAACAGGCACAGCAGGGCCTCCTGCCACTGCAAACAAACTCCAGACGCATGTACCACTTAGAACATCTGGATTTACATGGGTGCTGGGGAATTGAACTTGGGAAAACAGACTACACAAGCAAGTGCCTTTAACCACTGAGCCATCTCTTCAGCCTGTTTTATTCTTAAATAGCCATCCTAACTAGAGCAAAGCAATGGTCTTTATTATCATTTCTCCCATGATGAGTGATGCTCAGCATTTTTCCACATCGCTGTTGGTCATTTGTAGGTTTCTTTTGAAATGTCCACGTAGGTCTTTTGCCCATCTTGAAACTGATTATTTTTGGCCATTGTACTTGAATTCTTTATCTATTCTGGATATTGACCCTTTGTCAGATGTTTAGTTTGCAAATATTTTCTCCAGGTGAGCACTTAAAGGATGGTGAAGAGACAGGATGCCACACTCTAGCTGGCTTCCAAGAAAACAGATAGCCATATTTTAAGCTGCCTATGGAAGGTCTGGGGAAATGGCTTCACAGTTAAGACATTTGCCTGTGAAGCCTCAGGACCCTGGTTCAATTCCCCAGTACCCACGTAAGGCAGATGCACCAGGAGGTGCATACGTCTGGAGTTTTTTTTTTTTTTTTTTTTTTTTTTTTTTTTTTTGCAGTGGTTAGAGGCTCTGGAGTGCCCATTTTCTCTCTTTCTGCATTGTCTCCTCTGTCTCATAAATAAGTAAATAAATAAAATATTTATGCTGCCTATGGGAGCCACATGTCACCTACATTTTATTTAACAAGTATTTATGTGTTGAGGAGTATTTGTAAGGCTCTGGTGGGCCCAGTTGTGGATTAAATCCATTCACAATTTTATTCCTTGAAGAGCTGTCTAATAAGAGAGATAATACAGGAACACAGACAATTTTTCTCCAAAGCAGATTATACTGAAAGTCCTAGGAGAGATAAAAGCCAAGTGTTATTGCAGTTTAAAGTAAGAACAGGTCACATCTGCCTGAGATTGGAAAGACTTAACAAAGAAAGAGGAATGGGAGAAAGAGAGTACTAAAAGTAGGTAGGATTACCATAAACAGAGATAGGCAACAGCAGACCAAAGGGAGTAGACAAAATAAGATCTATGGAAGGGAAAGAAACAGTAAATAAACAAAGCTTGGAGGTGTGAAGAAATACAGGGCATATTGGTAGAACTGCAATGAAGGTCCTTCCTCTGTATCCATGGGGTCACCCCACCCTGCTCTGCCAATATTAAAATCTGCAGATATCCAAATGGCATAATGTATACATAGAATTTATGCCCACCTTTTGTACTTTACATATTTCTAGTACTGGATGTGGTTGTTGACACTTGTGATCTCAGTACTTGGAAGGACTGAAAGTTTGAAACCAGACTGAGCTAAATAGTGAGACCCTGTCTAGAAATTTAAAAAAGAAATCACTAGACTGCCTATAACACCTAACACCATGTTAAGTGCTCTGTATTTAGTAGCTGGCATGCCACATCATTCAGGGAATAATGACAAGTTAAAACTGTAGATTCAACCCAGGTACAACTATTGTTTAAGCATTTTGGATCTGTGGATGTTTGAGATCCATGGATAGAAAGGGCAAAGTGTGATCTGGGGTGGCTGAAGTCCTAGTGCTAGCCGAGGAGCAGGGGCTGGATAAGACCAGACAAGGATGCCGCAGATGCTTCTGAATGTTAAATGAAAGAAGGAGCAGAGATGAGGAGAAGCTAGGGAGCCCACAGCAGTAGCTGCTCCATGGGTCTAGAATTCACTGGCAATTCAGCAATCTCAAATTCTTCCTTGCTGCTAACAGGTCCAGGATTGTTCCATAGTGTTGTATTACCCTGTCTTTAAATGTAAGTGCCTGGGATCTGAGGAATGTGGCTCAGTAAAAAGTATGCATCCACTTGTGTGTGACTTTTAGTTCCATTCTTGGCATTGCAAGAACATACATTAAATAAGTATACAAACAAATAAATGAATGTACTTAAGGATATTTTTAAGGAAGTGTCTAGAGAGCAAGCTTAGCTGTTAGGTGTACTTCCTGTGCAAGCATGAGGGCCTGAGGGGGCCTGAGATTGCCTGTGTTCAAATCTCCAGATCCCTGGTAAAACAGCTGAGTGTGGCCACACATGCCTGTGACCTCAGTTCTGCAGAGACCTGAAAACAGCAGAGCTCCAAAAGCTCTGGAATTAGTAAAACAAACTGGCTCTAAACAGACCCGGAAGAAGAGCAATGGAGTGGCCACACACATGCATACAGTGCACACACACATGCGCATGCGCGCGCACACACACGCACACACACACACAAATAAATAAGGAAGGAAGCAATGTGAAACACAGGACTGTGACTTAGAAAAATATCCTTGATAAATTGAAAAATCTCTCCTATAACTTTCTGTCTGTTTACATGCAGTAATCATTATCACTTACTCTTTTAAGTCTAACTTGGCATCTCTACTCTGGGAGCTTATGTTTGTTGCCAATTTGTTCTTCATCTACAGGGATTCTTTTTCCTGGGCTTTTACTTGGGGAGGCAAAATCTCACACTGCATTTCCTTTGCTGGCCATTAGAAATGCAGCTGTACCTGAGTCAGCAGACTTCCTTCTCCCTCTGCAGCCGGCGAGGTGTTTCCCAATCCCTGAGCCTTGGCAGTATTGCAGGAGGAAAAGAGATAGCATGTTCCCTGCATGCTAAGTACAGCCTACTTCCTGCAACATGCAGAGACTTTCTTACTTCAGAAAAGTTCATAAAAGTCCACGTTTAAGTTATAAATATCAAAATATTATAATTTTTCCTTTAAATAAGAATTATTACTGGATTACTCCCAAATTGTTTGACTTAAAGTACTTGTTATTTACTATTAAGTGACCTCACTCAACACAGAAAACTGGGCTGCTTTGTTTTGTTTTCTTTTGAGATATGCTCTTATTATGTAACTTTCACTGGCCTAGAACTCACCATACCAACCAGGCTAGCCTCGAACTTGAAATGGTCCACCTGCCTCTACTCTCGTGCTGGGAGTGCAGGCGTGCTCTAGCAGGCTGGGCTCTGAGCTGTCTTAGATGATTAAGGATTATGTCAGCTTCTATGTTAAGATAAGATGGAACAACTTGGAGTACATCCATACAGCCACTAACAGGAAGAAATGAGGCCATGGAGAGACAGAAAACATCTTTCCAAGCGCAGCGGTGATCACCTGAAACAAACAAGGGTGGCCAAGAGCCTGGCATTTCTGGAGATGGGCCAGCCACAGGGGTAATAGCTGAGAGGCTGCAGCTACCTGTATCCTGGGGAAGTTTCCCAATTCTAGATCCTAGGTCCTGAGACCGGCCTGCGTGGAAGGGTAATGGGTAAGAGTGACAAGGGCAGAGACTGGAGTTTTGCAACGCCAGGGACAGGAACACCAGATTAGAAAGGATAGTGAGCAGTTGGCTAAAAAAGAGTGAGTGACACCCCAGCGTTGGCACATGGAGGCTCTGCTCAGGGTATTTGCTGACTTCTAAAGTTGTCTGAGATGCAAAATGCCTCAAGAAAAGGATCTTGAAGTTTCAGATTGAGCAGGAAAAGCAACGAAGTAAAGGATTCTCCAGAAAGAGAAACTCAAGTGAACATAGAGGGCCACTGTGCGGGAGCCCGGGAGATCTCCACTCTAGAGTGGGACGTGGAGCCTTACTCAGTGTAGGCAGAGCCCCAGCCCCTGGTTACATTTGTGTAAGTGACCAGTTTTCATTGTCCACCCAGGTAGGAAAGGGAAACTCTGATAACATAAAGATAGAATGATCTGGAGCCTTTATGCCTTTTAAAGCGTTGTGTTCAGAATGAAACAAAAAAATTGTTGCTTAGAAGTCAGGCATGGTAGCACACACCTTTAATCCCAGACTTCAGGAGGATGAGTTAGGAGGATCAACATGAGTTTGAGGCCAGAATAAGTTTACAGAGTAAGTTCCAGATCAGCCTGGGCTAGAGTGAGATCCTACCTCAACAAACAAACAAAATTAAAGTTACTTAGATGCCAGACATTGTAATGTGCAACTATAATAAACCTCTCAGGAGGGTGAGGCAGGAGGATTTCAAGTCCAAAGCCAGCCTGGGCTGCATCATTAGAGCTTATCTCCTAAATAAATAAATAAATACTTATATGCTAAAAAAGGGATTGTATGGCTAGCAAACAAGAGACAGATAACTCTATGCAATTTAGAAAGGGCATTTGATATTATTATGATTAATTTGTTCAATGAAATAGAAGAATGAAAATATACTAAAATACTTTTATTATAATTATTTACAATAAATAGAGAAGCTGTAAACAAACTCCAGATGCAGGCACCACTTTGTGTGCCCAGCTTTACATGAGTACTGGGGAACTGAACGCTGGCCAGCAGGATTTACAAACATTGCCTTTAACTGCTACGTCATCTCCCCAGCCCTACCAGAATATTTTGAAAGAAAAGAATTGATGTGAACTCAACATATAGATTTAACAACAGACTATATGTGAGATTAAAGACATAAACTTAAAAGTAGATGAATGCAAAACTTCAGTATTGAAAAGATACTACAAAAAAAGTAAAAGACACAAGTAGCCTTGAAGTACCTGTGAGACGTAGATGAAATGTCCAAGAAACACAGAGCTGGGGTCTCAGAAGGAGTGAGCAGGAAGAAGAAAATGGCTGTAGCATTTGAAGAGATGGAAATGACTGCTCCACCTGAGAAAAGGCTGCCCCACACAGAGCATTAAGCTCCTCAAATCTCAAGAGGCAAAAATGGAAAGAAGGGTAAATGTGCCCCGAAGAGTAGAATAACATTGCTGGAAATCAAAGAATATCATAAAAGCTACCAGAGGAAAATTTCACCTTCAAAGGGTCAACAGATTAGGTGATACTTTCCTGAAGGAAAACAAAAATAATGGCATGAAAAATTTGAGTATGGAAAGATAATAATTGTGGATTCACAAGTGTGCCCTGCAAAGTCCTTAAACATTCAGTGATGCTCATGATCACTTGAATAGATGTAGGAAAGGCATTTGGCAAAATTCAACATGCCTTCATGATAAAAAGTCCTGAAGAAATGAGTAACAGACAAAGCATACCTCAAAATAATAAATGATATGACAAACCTATAGCTAATGGGAAAAACCAGTGTTTTCTCTAACATTTGGACCAGGGTGTCTACTATCCCCACTTTTATTCAGTATAATGCTTGAAGTCATAGAGAAATATATAATAGGAAAGGGAAAAAGTCAAATTATCTCTATTTGTAGACAACATAATTCTTTAATCAAAAGGCCTACAGACCCCATAAGAAAATGTACAGAGATGGGCTGGAGAGATGGTTTAGTGGTTAAGATATTTGCCTGCAAAGGACCCAGGTTCAATTCTCCAGAACTCATATAAGCCAGATGCACAAGGTGGCATATGCATCTGGAGTTCGTTTACAGTGGCTGAAGGCCCTGGCATACCTATCATTCTCCGCCCCCCAATCTCTCTCTTTCTCAAATGAATAAAATAAAGTAATATAAAAAATAAAACAGAACCGATAAACACTTTCAGTAAAGTTGCAGGATACAAAAACAACAACATTCAAATATCAATAGTTTTTTTGAAGTATAAGTTTGCTGAAAAGAAATCATGAGAGCCGGGCGTGGTGGCGCACGCCTTTAATCCCAGCACTCGGGAGGCAGAGGTAGGAGGATCACTGAGAGTTCGAGGCCACCCTGAGACTACAGAGTGAATTCCAGGTCAGCCTGAGCTAGAGTGAGACCCTACCTCGAAAAACCAAAAAAAAAAAAAAAAAAAAAAAAGAAATCATGAACAATTTCTCATTTAGAAAAAAAAAGATCAAACAAAAGAAAACAACAAAACAGTGAATTATCTAGAAAAAACCTAGCTAAACAAGTGAAGGCTTCTCTGATAAAAATTTTAAGACACTGAAAAAATAAATTGAAGAAGACATTGGGTGATGGAAAGAACGTCTATATTCTTGAATTAACAAAAATTATATTGTGATAATCGCTATGTTATCAAAATATGCTACAGATCCAATTCAATACTTAGCAAAGAAAACTGTTTTACATAACTAGAAAAGTTTCCCCAAAACTTCAAAGGGAAATACCAAAGACCACAGCCAGACAAAGCAGTTCTAAGCAGAAAAACTACTCTCGGTGGTGCCATGATACCTGACCTCACCGCCAAGGCCTGAAAGAGACATGTAAGCCAATGGAACAGACTACAGGCCCAATGTAAACCCATGGGACAGACTACAGGCCCAATGTAAACCGATGGGACAGACTACAGGCCCAATGTAAACCGATGGGACAGACTACAGGCCCAATGTAAACCGATGGGACAGACTACAGGCCCAATGTAAACCGATGGGACAGACTACAGGCCCAATGTAAACCGATGGGACAGACTACAGGCCCAATGTAAACCCATGGGACAGACTACAGGCCCAATGTAAACCCATGGGACAGACTACAGGCCCAGTGTAAACCGATGGGACAGACTACAGGCCCAATGTAAACCGATGGGACAGACTACAGGCCCAATGTAAACCGATGGGACAGACTACAGGCCCAATGTAAACCGATGGGACAGACTACAGGCCCAATGTAAACCAATGGAACAGACTACAGGCCCAGAAACAACACATACACTTAGGGCCACCTAATATTTGACAAAGGTGTAAAAAATATACACTGGGGGGCTGGAGAGATGGCTCAGTGGTTAAGGCACTTGCCTATGAAGCCTAAGTACTCATGTTCAACTCTCCAGGTCCCACGAAAGCCAGAAGCACAGTGACACAAGTGCTCAAGGTCACACATCGGCACAAGGGGGCTCATCTGGAGTTCCAATGCAGTGGCTGGAGGCCCTGGTGTGCCAATTCCCGCTCCCTTGCATAAAAAAAGAAAAAAATATATATATATACACTGGGGGAAAAACATTCTATTCAACAAATGGTGCTAGCAAACCTGGACACATATGTGCAGAAGAATGCAATGACATTCATTTCCCAGCTGCACAAAAGCCAGTTCAAAGCGGATCAAGGAGCTTAATTTAAAACTTAAAATGCTGAAATGGCTAAGACACTTTAACATGTAGGTGTAGGAAAGAACTTCCTGAACAGAACTCCAATAGCAAAGAAAATAACTCCAAGAATTGTCAAATGGAATCACACGAAATGAAAAAGCTTCTTTGTGGCAACAGAAACTATCAGCAGAGAATGGGCAAAATCTTTGCCAGCTACACTTGAGACAAACCTGAAACTGCCATTCAACAAGTGGGCTAGTGAACAGTTCTCAAAAGAAGAAACACATATGGCTAATTAAATATTCAGAAAGTTCTCAACATCCTTAGTCATAAGGGAAATGCAAATTAAAACTACTTTAAGATTTCATCTCACGTGAGGGTGTGGGGAAGACTAACTCTTGTCCACTGTTGGTTGGAGTGTAAACTGGCACATCCATTATGGAAATCTGTATGGGCGGTTCTTAAAACATTAAAAATTAAACTACCCCAGTGTAAAGCCAGACGCACAAAGTGGCACATGCATCTGAAATTCAGTTGGAGTGGCAAGAGGTCCTGGCATGATCATACTCACTTTTTGTCTGCCTATTATTATCTATCTGTATTTCCAAAAAAAAAAATGGAACTACCACATGACCAGCTAAATCACTTCTGCTTTTATCCTCAGAGGACCTTTATATTACCATAGAGACACTTGCACATCCATATTCACTGTGCTCTATTCACAATTGCTAGGAAATGGAACTGGCCCAGAAGTCCATCAACCGATGAATGGAAAATGAAAATGTATACACAGTAAGATTTTATTCAGCTGTTAAAAAAAAGAAATTATGAATTTTTTAGGAAAATGCATGGATTTGGAAATAATATCAACCCAGACTCAGAAAGACAAATGTTGCAACTTTTCTCTCATATGTGGATTCTAGATGTGTGTGTGTGTGTGTTTGTGTGTTTGTGTGTGTGTGTGTGTGTGTGTGTGTGTGTGTGATACCATTCATGAAAACTGACTCAGATATATTGTTACCAGCAGACCAATGGTTCAGGAGAGACAGAAAATGGTCACAAGATGGAAACACCAAATATTAAAAAGTTTTGAAGAGCAAGAAAAAGTTAAACTTTTGAATGAACAAAATGGAATTTGGACCTACAAAATGATGATGGTGGTGGTGATGACAGGTCTTGCAGGCAGGTGTGTATGCATGTGTGTGGAAGTCAGAGGTCAATGTCTTCCTCAATTTCTTTCCACCTTATTTAAAAAAATTATATTTATTTGCCAACAAAGAGAGATGGGGGGGGGAGAATGTTTATGTCAGGGACTCCAGTGTGTAAACAAATTCCATATGCATGTGCCACTTTGTGCATTTGGCTTTATGTGGGTACTGGGGAGTTGAACTTGGGTCATTAGGATTTGCAGGTGAGCGCCTTCACTGCTGAGCCATCTCTCTAGCCATTCACATTATTTTTAAAAAATAATTTTTATTGATTTGTAAGAGGAGAGAGAGAGAATGGGCGAACCAGGGCATCCAGCTGCTGCAAGTGAACTCCAGATGCATGCACCACCTTGTGCATATGACTTATGTGCTTCCTGGGAATCAAACCTGGGTCCTTTGGCTTTGCAGCCAAATACATTAACTTCTAAGCCATTTCTCCAGCCCCCTCCACCTTATTATTTTTTAAAGACAGAGTCTATCACTGAGCCTGAAACTCACTGATTTGGCTAGTGTAGCTAGCCAGCTTGCCCTAGGGATCTGCCTATCTTGGCCTCATGAGACCTGGGACTACAGAATTGCATCACCAGTAATCCCAGTGCATAAGAAGGGGAGAAAGGAAATCCCTCTGGCAAGATGGCTAGCTCGACTAGACAAGTCAGTGAGCTCTGGGTTCAAGAGTCTATGCCTCAGTAAATGAAACGGTATGGAGGAAGACACTTGATATCAGACTCTGACCTCCACTGCTCACATGTGTACATGTACTCTCCTACATGTGCACCCATACACATGAAACAAGTATGCACATAACACATGTACATATGCAAAAGTAGGAAGCACACACAAGCTTAAACATAAGGGATAAAAGTGGATATCAATACAGGTGTTACTGTTATAAAAATAATAAAGGAACTAAGTACGACTGCATGTCATACAATTTGATCATTTAGAGTGACACAATTAGAACTTAACAGTCTGAGAGGCACCCTAAGGTTTGAGAACCATTGCTCTGTCTCTACGACATTGCTCTCAACTCTGGGTGCCTGTGAGATGTGGAGGGGCATATCCAGATCTAACTCAGTTCAGACCACCATAGTATTAAAAAAAAGAACAAAAGCAAAGCCTTCAAACATGCAGTCAAAATGAAGAACCATCTTTTGGATAGTATCACTTCATGGTACGTTCCCACTGAAATGGCAAGGCTTACATTTGTAAAAAGTAAAGATAAGCCTGTTGAAGGGGACCTCAAACAGCAACCCGATGCTCTTGACCACTCTAGCTCAAAGGCCCACTGCTCTCTTGCAGCAGACCTGGCTGTTCCTTATCCTTTGCTTCTGAATAAAATCTCTTGACACTTTGCTAAAAAAAGAAGACAGACAAGTTTTTAGAGGCACAACTTGCCATGATATGAATGTCTTCTTCCAAGATTCATGTTGAAACATAATCCCCATTACAGTGGTATTAATTATGTGGTGGGATCTTTGGGGAAGTGTTGCAGTCATCTTCTCATTGCTGGGACCAAACACCGACTAGAAGCAACAGATGGAAGGAAAAACCTTATTTTGGGTTACAGTTCTCAAGGAGAAGCTTTACTATAGCAAAGAAAGCATGATAAAGCAGAGGCTATACATCACATGTTGTCATAGCACCAGGCAGTGAAAAAGCAAGAGAGCTGAGAGCTGGCTATGACACCCCTAAGCCGGCCCCCAGCAACACACCTCTTCCAGCAAGGCTCCACCTCCCAAACTGCCACCACCTGGGAACCAAGAATTCAAAACATAGGAACCTATGGGATACATCTGATTCTAACCACTACAGAAAGTGATTAAGTCGTGAGGGTGATGCCATCATAAATGGGGTGAGTGACCTTGTGAAAAGATTGGAGGGAATTGCATGTGAGTTGGCAGCAAGAGGTGCTGAATATGAAACAAGGTGGGGGAAGCATTCTGCAGATGCAAAATCTGTTTGTATCTGGGTCTTGGACTTCTTAGCCTCTAGAACTATTAGAAAGAAGTTTCCATCATTTATAAATTATCCAGAATTTGGTTATAGAGTTGCAAGTAGACTGAGACTACCATTTTGTGAGATTGCGTGTTCTCCTACACCATGCTCTGACATGTAAAATGCTTAGAAGTTGTCACTACCATTTTCACAAGGGAAAAAGCTGAGTAAACAGAAACACAACAAGTCCTTTCAGATCTGTTAGAAACGTGTGAAGTCAGAGCACAAACCACTGACTCAAAACCCGGAGAACCATTCTGTGGAGTACCATTGCTTACTAGAAGCAGAAGTCACTTGACTGGCTATGGACTGTCCTTGACTTACGGTGGTTCTCCTTACTTTATTTTTTTCTTTTTTACTGTACATAGGTGTGAAATCAATAGGCATTCAATAGGTTTCCATCATTTGTTGATTGACTTTTTGAATTTTTCAAAGCCAGAGTACACGGAAAGGGACAGGCATGCCAAAGGTATAATATTTTTATTTTGAAAATAAATAAACCATGCTTCACTTCTGTGAATGGCTTTCAAAAACTAGCATGAAAAAGGATTTCATTAAAAATTAAAATAAGATACCATATTTGGAACCAAGTACAGGTCCTTGGCCCTTAAAGTTCTATCCAGTAGATAACACAGTTGTAACACTAGTGAAAAGCTAGGATAGGGGCATTGTAGCCAGAACACCTGGGTGTGGGTACTGTCTGTCCTACTTTGGGCCATCTTTCAATGCTGTCTCTGTGTAAGATGGTACTCACAGGGCTGTTGTGATGAGTGAAATCAGTTATACCAATAAGGCACTTATAACTGCATCAAACTTGCAATAAGTACTCAAATATTAGCTACTATATATAAGATAAGACGCTGAACTTCTGCAGTATCTCCTCTTCTCTTACTGTTAACAATCTTGCATTATACCGAGCAAAGACTTTATCCTGCTGTAGTAGGCAGGGAAATAACTGGGAGCCAGGGTATTCATTTGATGGCTATAGAGGAATTTTCTTTCTTTCTAAATCCAACCATTTTTAGTGCGCATACATGCTTCTAATGCCCTTGGCTTTGTTTCTGAGAGGTTCTGATGTCTTCATGTCTTGTGTTAAACTAAAAGCTACTGTCCGCGGTAGCTACAAAAGCAGTTCTCTATTAGAAGAAAAGACCCGACTCCTGGAGAGCATGGCTCAAGGATGATGACTTTTCAAAGTACATGTGCTCTAACCTTGTGATGGGAATTTCTAAGGTATCCCAGCAAAACATTTTACTTGGCTATCACTATAAATTGATAATTGAATGATATTGTATGACAATGTCTATATTTGTGAATACTGGATATAGTTTTAAGTTGCCATTATAAACCTGACAGTTTTTAGTAACTACTTAAAGAGAAGATGAGTTCTCTGGCTAAAGGCTTGGGGCCAGGGTGACTTATCCCCTTATCTCATTAACATTTAATATATCCTACCTGTCTTTAGAGGTTCACTGGCTTCTATTTTGGCACCTCATTTTAATTCTTAATGAAATCATTTTTCTTGCTATGATGAGACATCTAATTTTTGATAACTACTCACAGAAATTTGATTTGATTTATTTTCAATATAAAAATATTATACCCTTGGCACAGCAGTGCTTATACATGTACTCTCTAAGAAAAAAATGAAACTCTGGACATAATCTAAATACCTATTATAGGAGAAAGGCTAATTAAATTATGAAATTCCTTTAGGTTGGAATGCTATGCAACATCATTTAGATTGAAAAGAGTGATGTAGATATTTATGCACTGATATGTATAAAGGCTACAACTAACTATATTGATCAATGTGGCCAAAGAAACTGGTCTCAAAAAAAATAAATCAGAGAGAAAAACCATATTGGCATATACATAAAGATTTAACTGGAGGGTACAAAATATCCATTAATATGTTTATTTAAAAATTATTTATTTGCAAGCAGAAAGAGATAGAAAGCAGAGAGACAGACAAGTGAAAGAATGGGCATGCCAGGGCCTCCATCTGCTGCAAATAAACTCCAGATGCATGTGCTACTTTGTGCATCTGGCTTTATGTGAGTACTGGGGAATCCAACCACAGTCATTAAGCTTTGCAGGCAAGGGCCTTAACCATTGAGCAACATCTCCAGGCTGACATGTTTATCATTTTTAAATCTATAGGTGGAGGACGTGAGGTATAAAACTACAGGGGATCCTACTTTAACATTGAGCTTGAATATGTTAGCATTTATTTCATAAAAATAGATTACATAAAATTATTTTTAATGATAGGCTAATTCCAGACGTCTGAAGTAATAATAAATAATTTTAGAATGAGCCATTGCGAGCCAGGCATAGTGTTGCACACCTTTACTTCCAGCATTTTAGAGGATGAGGTAGAAGTCTTGCCATGAGTACAAGGCCAGCCTGGCTGCAGTGTCAGTTCCAGGTCAGTTTGGGCTAGAATGAGACCCTGCATCAAAAGAAAAGAAATGGAAAGAAAAAGAAAGAAGGAAGGAAAGAAAGAAAGAGAAAAAAGGAAGTTAGTGAGGGAGGGAAGGAAGGAAGGAAATAAAACAAAGAAACCATTGTAGAACATAGAGAAATCAAGCTGAAACAGTTCAAAGCTTCCTCACTTCTGGCTAGTTTTCACAGAGCTGGAGGTTGCTGAGTCTGCTGGGGAAGATAAGCCATGGACACCGTTACCCAGCTGTAGACCCTGCATGCTAGGATGCAGACCAGTCAGGCAAGATGTGCCCACTGGTGCAATAGAGGTGTGACTATTACGGGGGTAACCAACCTCTTTATGATTGGATATGAGACCTGTTATCTGGAGGGAATAGATGCCTGGCACTGCAAACCTGGTCTAAAGTCTTCAACTAGGGAGGTCATAGGTCCTGCAGTGTTGGGTGGGGTGGGGGGTGGGGCTACTACTGTTGTAGTTGTGGACATGTTGTGCTTACCAAAGTGCCTTCTAAAATTTATGATTGTGCCCATAGATTAGTGCTGCTCACGGCCTTGGTCAGAGAAGCTTCTCTTTGCAGAGGTTATTATAAAATTTCTTAACTTGTCAAAGTGCTGAGAATAATAAAGGACAATTGAATGTTCAACCCTAAAATGCTCAGGAAATATAGAAGAAAAGGAGAAAAGAATGTAAGAGCCAGATGATGGGAGGAGTGCTGTGGAACTCTGTTGTCTGGACTTGACATGGCCATGGTCGCTGCTCTCATAAATTCCTAGCAGTAGTAATTCAGGGAAATGACTGGCGGCTCAGCTCAGGTAGTGACTGTAAAACTGGTGTCCTAGAAACAGCCTTAGCACTATCTTGTGTAATGACCTTCCACACTGACCTTCTTTATTCTCTCCCTCGAAAGAACAATCATTCCTGTGCATGAAGCCAATAGTCCTTTAAGTGATCCATTTCCCTATAATTTCTTTTGTTATATTTGTTAATGATTTGTTACTTAGCAGGTCTGGCTTTGTTAGCCAAAATAAACATAGCTAGTTGAGTTTTAGATGGATTTTGAATATGAATGTTTTGAAAAACTGAGTGAGAGGTTTAAGAGAAAGAACAATCAAATCTTTGGTCTGAGCCTTTCAAAGGATGGAATTACTACTGTGTAAAACAAGACACTGAGCTTGCAGGAGGAGCACCTTTGGGGAGAAGGGTTGATACTAGCAGCTGAGGTGGAAATTTAGGTTTGCAGTGCCTATGAACTATCCAAACAGAGCACTTAATGGACTGGACTTAATGGGTTTAGTCAGACCAGAGATATTTGGGAGCCACTAGCAGGTAGATGAGTATTAGATCTAAGGCAATCAACACTACCACTCAGGGAAGCAGGTGGACAGAGAAGGACAAGAGTCCAGGTACTGAGCCCTGGAATTTTGGCATTAGGGTTGAGAAGAAGAGGATCAGTCCATGAGAGGAAGTACAAAGAACTATCTAATATCAAGGAAACCAGGCAAGTATGAGGTCTTCCATGCTAAGCGGAAGATGCATTTCAAGGAAACTGGAGGACCAAATGTGAGCATTTGATGTCACATCTATTAGGTCTAATGATCAACCACTGGATTTAACAGTATCTCTCAAGGGAATTCTAATGCTGAAGAAAACAGGTCATGCCAGAATCAGTCATAAGTGGATGAGAGGTTGTAGGATTTAATATTTTGACCCAAGAAGCTCACTGTGCCTTATATCCAGTTCAGAAGCAAACCAGGCAGAAAACTCCCAAAGCCAATGTAAGCCACTTGAACATTTTTGAAGAATACCATCTATTTGTATATGTGGTGTGGTGTGTGTGATGTTTGCACGTGTATGTGTTGATGCAATGCCCATGCACTCACCTGTAGCAGCTGGAGGAGATCATTAGATTAGCTAGCCCTTTCCATTACTCACCTGCCTGGTTTACAGACTTACATGGTCATGCCCAACTATTTACATGGCTGCGTTCTGGAAATTCAAACTCAGGTGGCATCAGCTTCAACCTCTGGGTTCTCATGCTTGTGCAGTAAACACATTTAACCACTGAGCTATGTCTCCAATTCTCAAATAATATCTTAATAGATAATCTGAATGAGGCTGTAAGTCTCCTTACCTGGGGGATTATTATTAATGATGCTTTAAACAAAACTTGGGATGGGGAAATGGCTCGGAAGTTAAAGATACTTGCTTGGAAAACCTGCCAGACTAGGTTTGAGTCCCCAATATCCACATCAAGTCAGATGCACAAAGTGGAACATGCACCTGGAGTTCTTTTATAGTGGCAGAAGGCTCTGGTGCACCCATTTCTTTCTCCCGGTCTTTCTCTATCTATCTCCATTTCCCTATGCAAATAAACAAACAAAAATTTTAAAAAGCTGCCTTGAATATGGAGGAAAACGGGTGGGGAACCCCTGTTAGATAATGCTAAGAACCATCCCATTATGTAATATGCCATTAAACTTGTCTACCAATTTTTTTTGCAGAGTGAAAAAAGAATCCAAAAAATGTTTTGAAAAGTTTTTCAAAAAGCCTCTTTGGATTTCTAGCAAGCTTTTTTTTTTTTAAATTGCAATTGTTCTATAGTATACATTGCAGTAGGTTTTCTTTGGTGAGTTTAGGTATCAACCAGGTAAGAAAGAGGCCTGAGGCCACAGCTCTGGCAGTTCATGTCCCAGCCATCATTAATTTACTGTAAAAGGCACAGGACAAGGTTAAAAAACTTTACAAATTTAATTTCTAAAATTTTTGCTTGATTCATAAAATTTTTGCTTGATTCATAAATTATAAGCAATAAAAATCTGGCTTTGAAATATTAATTTTACAATATCCAGTGTCTTTTTTGATCTTAAGAATGATGAGTGATTAAGTATTGTACACAAGGTCCTAGTCCACTTTAAAGTATGTCCAATGTATAAACAAAGTAAATATAGCCTTAAAAATGAGGCAACTAGAATTATTTGACTCACTTATTTACTGCCCTTATTGGAAATTCAAATTCGGTTCCTACCTGGTAGATGTGAATAAAAAGATGAGCTGAGGTGAGCTAAGCTGTGTGCTGGGGTGGAGAAACAGGAAGAGTGGAGTAAGAGGAAGGATGCTTAGTAATTGAGTGACAAGCATTCACCTAGACAATGTCTACATTTGGTTACCCTATTATATATTGTTGGGTTTTCACAACCAAACCAAGTCATCTCAAGAGAACTGATTTAGATGTTTGGTGAGGCCAGTGTAGTATTCATCTCAACCCAACCCTGTGCCCTCCATCCCCGGCTCTTTTGGTTAGCCGGCTTGGCTATGTAACCTTTGCACCCTCAGTTTCCAATTCCCGACATCATGTGGTAGTTTCCTAGTTCGTCCCCAGCTGGCGGAGATTTTAAGAGGTGGAGCCTTGCTGGCGGAGGTGTGCTGCTGGAGGTGGACCTCTGGGTTGATAAGTCCAGTTCCCTGGGCTCAGAGCCAGCTTGTGCTTGCTCTTCTCTCCTCTGCAGCTGATGTATGAAGAGGTGAGCCAGCTTCTTTGCCACAGAGAAGCTTCCCCTCCAGACTATAAGCCTGAAATAAATCCTTTCCACCCATAACCTGTTTCTAGTTAAGCTCTTGTCCCAGTAACAAGGACCCAACTGCTACACATCTTAATGGTTGAAGGGAATATCAATACGTGAGTTGCTTAATTCTAATTGCCATTTTTTTCATTTATTTATTTGAGAGAGAGATAAAGAGGCAAATGTGTGTGTGTGTGTGTGTGTCAGGGCTTCTAGCCATTGCAAACAAACTCCAGTTGCATGTACCACCTTGTACATCTGGCTTACGTGGATTCTGGGAAATCGAACCTGGGTCCTTAGGCTTTGTAGGCAAGCCCTTTAACAGCTAAGCTATCTCTCTAGCCCACTAATTGTCTTTTAAGGGCTGAAGAAAGAAGTCAGGAGTCCCTGTATCTACATGGATTTTAACTTCAGTGTCATAAACAATGGGGACTATCCAAGCAGTTACATTGTTGGATAAAATGTAAAGATCTACACAAAACCACAGGTCCCAAACCTTACCTCTAAGAAGTGAATTATAATATTCTTCACCCTCTGCTTACACAGACAAGCCATACAGATTCATCCACAGCAGTTACATAAATTACCCCTATTTTCCTGAGCATACAAACGTAGACAATTATAACTTCATTAACACTGATGGAAAAAAATGTAAATGTTTCACAACTAAAATTGCACATATGTTCAATTATTTTGTTTTTAAAACAGTAGTGAATGAGTAGTTACCAAGATGAAAAACAAAAGGTAAATAAAAGGAACAGGTGTTAGGAATTCAATCAATGGGTGACATCACAGGTTTTGTTTATTACATCGTTCATGGAAAACTTCTGAGCAGAGGAAAATGATGTTTATTTTACAACCTGCTTTCTACTATGATTCCTGCTTTGAAAGAAAAACACATTACTGTGGAGTTGAAATTCAAATAATCATTTACTGGACAGCTCCTGTTGTCTGGCTCCTCTAACAACCTCCTCCACAGAGGAGCATGCACCTTTCTGAGGTTCTGGAGTTCCCATGTCTCATAATCTGAAAGAGGAAGCCATGCAGCCTCACCATTGCAACCACTCTGACCTAGTGCTGTTTTCTGTAGCATTTGATGTTCTAACATATTGTATAATTTACCAACTTACTGCTTATCATTTACCTCCTTCCATCAGAATTTAAGTTCTGCAAGGAAGGGTTTTTATCTGTCTAGTCCCATTAAGTATCTCAAGAACCTCATCACACAGAATCAGATCACAATATTATTTGTCAGATGAATGAATGGGTCATTCCATATCCCTCTTCATAAAGATGTGGCATTCTCTCTTGGCTTCAAACTAGGTCTATAAAGTTAAATGGTATGTTTTTGACATCACCGGCTCAATATTTGGTCTTAATTTTATCTTACTTAGGTGCACAGCTGTGTCCAGTGCCCTAGAAATAGCCTTAGCACTATTCTCTGCAGTGACCTTCCACACTGACCTTCTCTGTTCTCTCCCTGGAAAGAACAATCATTCCTGTGCATGAAGCCAATAGTCTTTTAAGTGATCCATTTCCCTATAATTTTTGTTATATTTGTTAGTTATTTGTATGATTTTTGTTTACATTGCCAAGTAAGATATATTGATATTGTACAGCATGTTGTTTTGATCTATGTCCACATTGTGGGTTGGCCAAATCAAGCCAATTCACATATGCATTACCTCTCCTGATTTCTGTGGAGTGAGAGTACTTCTTCTGTCTTAGGAAATCTCAAGTATACATTATGCTGATGTGAACTATCATCACCATGATATACAACATGGCTCTTGAGCTTACTCCTCCTGAGATGCCTTATCTTCGTCCAACATCCTGCGAATCCTTCCTCCCTTTGCCTCTCGCAGCCACCATTCTGTTCTGTTTCTGTTTGATGCTTTTGGATTCCATAAATATGTAAGGTGTTGTGGTGAGCCTGGTTTTATTTAACTCCATGCTACCTGGGTTTGTACAGCTGTTGCAGATAACAGAATTCCCTCTTTCACAGGTTGAGTATTGTCCCATTGGGTCTATGCATGACATCTTCATTATATATTCATTAGCTTATGGGCACAGACTTTTACCTTTGCTGTTGTGAATAATGGAATAATGAGCATAGAAGTGCAACACACCAAATTCCCTTCCTTTGAATGTATACCTGGTAGTAGGATTGCTAGGCCATATGGTCATTCTACATTTAATTTCTTCAGGAACCTCCACATATAGCCCCAAATGGCTACACCAATCAACATCCTCATTGGTGATATAGAAGGTCTCCCTGTTCTCCACATCCTCATCCTTCCCTAACAACTATCCTAACAGGAGAGAGGCAGTATCTGATGTCTGAGGAGGAGGTGCATTTGGCCACTGGGCCATCTGTCCAGCCCTCACAGGCAACATCTCAACATGGCATCAGTTTGTGTTTACTCGGTGGTTAGTGATGTTGGACACTTTTCCATGCACCTGTGATCATGTGCATGACCTCTCTTGAGGAATACCTACTCAGATCCTTGGTCCATTTCTATTTGTTTTCCTACTATTAAGCTGTTCCTTATGCATCTTAGATATTAACCTCGCATCACAGGCATGAGGTGCAAATATATTCTCCCATCCTATAGGCTGTCTCTTCACCCTGGTGATTACTTGCTTTGATGTGCAGAGCTTTTGAGTTTCCTGTTTCGCTTTTGTTTCTTGTGTTTTGGAATCATACCCTAAAACCTGTTTCCCAGACCTGTCATGGAGTATTTCCTCTATTTTTCCTTCTCATAGTTTTATATCTTCAGGACTGACATTTTTTTTGAAATATATACTTGACAGAGAGAAAGGGAGGGAGGAAGGGAAAGTGGGAGAAAATGGGTACACCAGGGGCTTCTGCTGCTGTAAACAAACTCTAGACACATATACCACTTTGATTATCTGGCTTTATGTGAGTATTGGGAAATTGAACCCTGGCCAGCAGGCTTTAAATGCAAGTGTCTTTAACCACTGAGCAATCTCTCCAGCCCAAGACTTACATTTTAAGTTTACTTCTTTATTTGTTGGTTTTTATGTACAAGTGTATGGTGTGTGTGCATATATGCATGTGCCTATGTATGTGTGCAGGGCATGTGCATGTGCATGCAGAGGTCAAAGATTGACAGTGGGTGTCTTCTCAATAACTCTCCCTATTCATTGAGACAGGGTCTCAATGAAGCTGTAGCTCATTGATTCAGTTGGACTAGGTAGCCAATAAGTCCTAGGGATCCTCTTGTCTCCACCTCCCCAGAGCTAGGATTACAGGTGTATACCACTGCATCTGACTTTTACATGGTACTGGGGATCTGAACTCATTTCCTTATGTTTGTGCTGCAAGTATTTTACAAAGTAAGTCCTCTCCCTAGAACTTGAGTTTATTTTTATATATAATGTGAGGTGAAGATCTATTTTCATACTTCTGCAGGGGGATAGTCAACCTCCCTAGCACTGAGAACATTTAAAGGGTACTCTTTGTTAACAGTATCTAGTTTACATTCTTTCCAGTACCCTCTTGGATAGTGGGAATGTGTCCCAATTTTTATTTTACTTTTTACCATAATCATTATTTTCTCAGATATGGAGTTAATATACATTTTGTTTCATTTTACTTTGAAAAATTCTCTGGGATTGGAGATATTGTTCAGTGGTTAGAGGTACTTGCTTGTAAAGCCTGATGGCTCAGGTTTAATTCCAGATTACCCACTTAAAGCCAGATGGACAAAGTGGCACCTGTGTCTGGAGTTCATCAGCAGCTGCAAGAGGCCCTCTCTCTTTCTCTCTAAAACAAAATATTTTTAAAAAAAAATAATAATCTCAATCTCTGTGTAAATGATTTCTATTTTCATGAAAACCAGACTTGGTTCAGAGATAAAATAACTTTTAACATCTCCTAAAACTTTTTAAAGTGGTAAGGACTATTTTCTTTTTTACCTTGTATTTTTTTGTATAACTCTGCAGTTATTTTTTATGTCTTTGTGTGAGGGGGGTATTTGTGCATGTATGTGTGTGCATGTGTGTGTATGCATGTGGGGCTAGAAGACAACACCAGGTGTCATTCCTAGGAACACCACCCACTTCCTTTGAGACAGGTTCATTGACCTGGAGCTCACCACTTAGACTAGACTAACTGGCAAGAGATCCTCCGGTTTTTACATGCCCAGCTCTGGAATTATAGGCATGGTACCCTCTCCCACACTTGACATATTTACATAGGTACTGGGGACCAAACACAAGTCCTCATATTTGAGAGCAAGCACTTTGCTGATTGAGCTGTCTCGTCAGTCCTGCTGTCACTTTTGAAAAATGCTCATTCGATGACAAATTATCTTGAGAAAGTTTGTTCTGTTGTTTAGATTCTTCTCTATGACACCTACATCTTGTGATACCTTAAAAACTTTTCTTTGCTTAATCCCTGTTTCTGTAATATCCTAATTCTTCAATTAATTTACAATGTTCATATTAAAGGTACAATACCTTGAGAGTTTTACAAATCTACAAATTTTTTTTTTTAAGAAGAGAAACTAATGCATGTTTTATGAAGTATTCAACAACACACAAAATGTAGACATTTAGGAAGGTAAGAATAGAGTTTGGTAAACTAGATAAACGATTTCCACTGAGAATTTTAAAGTAAATATTATAATAAAGATTGATACACAGCTATCAATTAACCTCCTCTCTTCAACATGAACTGAGTTTTCTCAGGTTTTGCAAAACCAGAAGAAAGAGAAATAAGAGGTATCAGCCATGGAAAGGAAGTAACATTATACATATATATTTCAGAGAATATATTTACCTATGTAGGAAACCAAATAAACTGTTATCTGTACTCCCAGAGGTAATAGACTTTGCCATTGTTCCTTACAACAGCCACATTATAAATATGAATGTTAAAATATGTTTGTGAAAAAAAGATTATAACAAAAATGGGTACTATAGACACTTAAAATATTATATAAATTCCATTTAAATTGCTGGAAATTGATAAAACCCAAATAAAGTTCAAGTATGAATGAGAAAATGAGAGTTTTTCAAAATTATTTTTAATATATATAGTTGACAACTTATTTTGGCTCAAAAGGAATACTGCAGTTATTTTCTGTTGACTGCATACACAATATTATAGAACTTTTTTTTTCTTGAGATAGTGTCTTACTACATAAACTAGGCTATCTTTGAATTACAGAGATCTGAACATCCAGTGTTCTGGGATTACAGGTGTGCACACCGTACGTGGCTAAGAACGTTGGTTTCATGTTTCAAGAGAAAACTTTTGTTTGTGGATTATGCAACCAGTCAGTAATATTAGAATTTACCTCAGCTTTTAGTTCTATTAGAAATAGTCACAGTAAAAGAAACAGTCACAATGAAACACAACTTCATGTCCCTTTCTGTGTTCATAATTCAAAAGATACATAGTCACATACACTCATATTTACCAACAATCTGGATTCCTATCCCAGGGCTGCTAAATTCCAGTTCAGAATTAGTAGTTTTGGATGCTGGTTAGCTATCAACTTCTGGTCATCATTTCTTTTGTTTTGCCTGGTCATGTGAAATGTGCTTACTCCAAAAATCAGTCTTCTTTGCTTCATGGAACTCAGAGGTACATTATGCTAATAAAATACACAGTGGCACTGAAGTGTAAGGGGAAATCTCATGTGATGGGTGGCATTGGCAGGTTTTCAGCTTCTGTACCTCCTCTCAGGCAGGATCAGGTTCTGAAGTGCACAGACACACTGTGATTATCTTCTATATCTATAAGGTAATTACACCAAGGCCTCTTCCCATGCTTACTGTAGCTGCTAGGGCTATGATATTTTCTATTTACAAAGTATATTCAGGCATGCTCATGACTAGAACTGGAGTTATTTCTTAGTTTATTACATAAAAGTATACTATAGCATGAGAGATAATATATGGTAAAACTGATTGCAAAGTAAATATGTTAACATGAGGGCTGTGATGAGAGACAAAAGCTATCAATGTATAAAGGAAGATGGGGAGGATTGGATGAAGGGGTAAAAAATAATTGTCCCAGCAAATGAATTATCAGAGCAGAGAGGTATTTTTGTGTTTATGAAATTGTCCAACTAGAGACACTTGACTATAGTATGAACAATCAGTCAAAAAACATGTGGTGGTTCTCTGGGGATTGAACCCAGAGCCCTGTTCATGCTGAGCAGGTGCTGCACTGATGAGCTATCCTCCCAGCCCAAAGTTAAACATACTATTGGAACAGTTACAGAAATATTAACACATATAATGCAATATTCACTACAGTTTTTCTACTGTGATGTTTTTCTGAATTTTTAACATTTTCTGTGTTTTGGAATGCTATCCTGGCAGAGCCTTGATTGTGATTTCATGTTTGTCTAGTCCAACAGAGAGAGGATGTGTTTTCCTGGAAAACAGACGGCAATTGAGAATGGTGCAGGAGAATGGGACCTTCCTTTGTTTCTCCTTACTTTGTTCCCTAGGATCTAAACACAGGACATACAGGACTCTCCCTCTTATGGCAGGAAGCAGCCTCCATCCTTCCTCTGGAACATGGTGCAATCTTTCTCTAGTTAGATCTGAATGACTGAACCACCAGGTGAACTGCACTGGTGACTAACTTATTTTCCCTCCCTTCCAGCACCCTCTTTTTCCAAGATCAAGCAATTTTCTGGAGTAATGAACTGTATCTGCTATCAAGTGGCCTGGAAATTAAGAGGTCCAAGCATCTTCCAAGTCCGCACTTCCTATCTGTCCTCATGTCTTTTGTTGCGACATTACTGGCCTACGTTTTCCAAGGCAATAAGAGAAGAATGCACAACTGAGATAACAGAACAATTTCATATATAACGTTTTCAAGCAATTTTGAACTATTCACGGAATTGTTTTCTAGCTAACAGGTTGTCAGACTCTGCATCAAATGCATCTGTTTTGTTTGATAGGCTTTTGGTCAGGTCTGTAGCACCAAAAGGGGGAAGAGACAGAACATGAATATTCTTTAAACCATTAACCCCAAAAGTGGGTATTAGTGGCTTGGTTTATACCCTAAACTGTCCAGCATAAGGAGAAAGTGAGTTTAAGGGACCAGGAAAAAAAGTGTAATTAATTGGGCAATAATGAAAAACCATTACACAATTTAAGTTATGTCATTTTTATACTCTATATTTTATAACACTTTTTCATTAAAATGAAAAATACTAAAAATTTACATACTCCCATCACATCACCCTCCTTTGCTCTACAATATATGTTTTACTTCATATCCTTTATAGGAAAATAAAAGGGCAGACCTATAATTTATTTGATTAGTTCAAGACCATTTTTCTTATATAGTAAATGTCTTAAATAATTTTATTTTAGTGATACTATATGAATAATTTCTTCTAACTATTTTACAATTTATAAAGTTGATGCAAATCTTTGATGTTTTGTATGTTCATATACTACCTTTTGCACTTACTAACCTGTTTCCAGTTAGCTAAGGAAATACCTGTCAGAAAATTTTCTGTATATCATGACATTTTAACAAAAGAAACACAGATATTTATTGGAGATTCTATCAATAATAAGAACAATATAATGGAAAGTTCCTGACATAATTTGGGCTACTAAAGGAAAATGGTATTTATTTAATAATAATTGACTCAATGCAAAGAAAGTAACTAAATTACACAATTATGACATTAAAATACTATAAATTGTAAGTTGCCTTAGACAAACATACTGATGCTTGGGAATCCTTTATCTATTAGTAAAATATGGTGACTGGAAGTGAAACAATTACCAAAAGCTATACAGTGATGATATAATGCAATATCAGAGGTATGAATAAAAATTTGGCTCCTCGTGGTCATTTTTAATTATATGTAGGAATTCCATATAAACGATCCTAGATAGACAAGTGTATCTAAATCCAACTGCATTTGTTAGTTAATATAGTACCATGGCCAACGTCTAGGCAGATCATTTCAGGGACAAATCTGGCCATAAAGCCAAAGCCAGTCCTTCATTTAAAAACCCTCATACATTAAAATCACATCGTTTTCAAACTATAAGAGTGGGATTGTAGCTCAGTGGCAGAGTGCTTGCCTGGCACATGAAGGCCCTGGGTTTCATCCCCAACTTTATTTAAAAAGAAACTCTATCAGGGTGCATTTAACAGAATGAGCTTGACTAGTTCTCAAGATGCAGAATGGAATGATCACTGACTAAATGTGACATGGAGTACATGCTTATATATGTTCTGGTCCTACTTGGGGGTTATCTATCTTTTATATAAAACACAGGAATTCAAGTGTTTCCAGGAAGTGTGAATAAGTTCACAACTTAGAAAAAAAATTGAATCATCATTAAAAAACTCATATATTTCTGGTGATATCACTTATTAGGACAAGTTTTTTCAGAAGTACTCTGACAATACCTTTAAAAAGAAAGAACCACGTTTATTCCAGTTACTAGCCAATTCTAGTTTTGAGGGAAAATCTCCCATAAAATGACCACAAGTCAAATCAAAACAAAAATTATAGGGTAACAGTATTCATTCTTTACAAAAGAAAATACAAGTCATTCAAACTGCAAAATATAAAACTGGTTCAGTAAATTACATTTATCAAGTAGAGGAACATTATAGTCCAGTAAGAAAGGGCAACACGCTTAGAAAATGTGATGTGTTAAGTGACAGCAGCTAAATACTTAGTTACATGTAATTACATATATGTATGGCAAAATTAGATATTACTATAACTATATAAGCTGTTCATAGGAAGATGATCGCATAATACAACTTTCAATGAATAACATAATCAATGCTAGGAAAGCTTGATTTTCTGAGCATTGAAGAATGGCGCTGTGGTGGATGTCTATGGAAGCATGTCCTCACAGCGTGTCTGAGGTCATCCTACCTCCATGCACAGCAGCAGGCCATGGAAATGCTGAGAGACATCACCTGTATGCTCAGAGGTGTCCGATTCATCCCCTGGAGACTGGGCTTCATTGTTACTTCAGCCTTCTGTTAAGAAACAAAACCCACAGCTTATCTTTACAGAGTATTATCTTCTTGCTTCAGCAGTTCAAATTGGTCTCTGTGAAACGTAAACCAAGAAACAAAACTAAGATTTTTTTCATGATCTGAATGCATATTTTTTAAAAGAACCTATGTAAGAATAGTCTCACATTATTATTCCAGGGCAAGATGTTTTCATTAACACATTTAATGTAAGCCAATAGTATTTCTAGACAATATTCCAACTAATGCTCAACAAGTATGTTAATATCACTTCTTTCTTTTGCCTTTAGTTACAATCACTCACCTATGACTAAAATGGGGGTTTTCAGAGATAGAAGTTGGCTTTCTGCCTTGAACAGGAAGGCATTGTGTAGCAATTCCATATGATTATGTCCTGTGCATACTATTTATATTGAAAATTATTTAATCTTTGCCTATGAATTTGCCCTCTATTTACTGCTTACTATGTGCTAGACACCATGTAACAGAGCTCACATACACAACTCCATCTGTTCTTCACAAAACCCCATTGCAGGAATGACCCACCAATGTCAAGAATGTTTTTTTCCATAGCTAGAGAGCGCTTTCTACCAGACAGGCATTGCTTTAGGTGCTGGAAATGCAAAGATGAAAAGCACAGAGCAACAGAGACAGTGATGAATGCTACACCTGGATATGGACAGAGCACTCCCACATCTGTGAGGGAGTCAACAGCCATGTGGGGCTTGTTGCTAAGTTCCAGGAATTCTGATACATCTGAAATCTGCAGATAGTTTGAAATCCAGAAAAAGAAAACAAATGTCTTCTTGGAAGTATGTAAGGGAGATAGAGGATTCTGAATGGGGAGGACATGAGTTTTTGTGTGTTAGACAACAGTGAACATACAGTGGAAAAAACCAACAACTATTAACAGATGCATTTAGAATTACTCTTCAATATTTCCTTGTGAGTCATATAATGTTGAGGGACTACCATTTTATTACAGCAGAATTAGGAGCTGGAAGCACCACAAGAGTATGTAACCAGAACAATGTTATTAATATTGAAAACATGGGAAATAGTAATTATGCTTTATATTGCTTAACTCTAAACAGCAGTGGGACACTACGTGATAACATGGCCTGGAAATGTACTTCATGTGCGATTCACTTGGAGAGTCACAGCATGTCTTTGTATGGCTTTTCCACTGATGAATTATTCCTTCTTAAATGATTATTCAAAATAAAAAAAATTCAAGTTCTCCTAATGCTTGTTGCCCTGCTCATTTAAGCTTTCCCTCATGGAACACTAATTGACATCTTGTTTAATGCTCATGGCTTAACTTACAATCCATAAAAATATCTACAGTTGCATTCAATATAATATTTCAATTCTTAATACCTTCATACAACCTGGCTCCTGCTCACCTATCTCAGCAGCCCCACCTGGAATAATGAACCTCTGTTAGTCAAAACCTTTCTTGTACTGGATTTGTATTTTAAACGTACTTTGCTTTCCTCCTGAGATTCGTACGTGCTGTGATTGTCACCTCCCATTCCCTGTCCCCCATTCAACTCCTGACAAATTCCATCACTCCAGTCAAGACTTCTTTCTTTCTGGGTCTGTTTAGATGCTTCTCGTACATACACTGTGCTCCTTTGCCACTTGAAGAATGACTGTTTGGTAAACCTGCTTCTCCCACAAACCTGCACAATTCTCGAGGTCAGGGACTGTAAGGCATTTAGAGACCCACACAGTATCTGCCATACAGAACCTTTCAGGAGTAGTAACTGAATAAATGAACTAACACGTAATTATTAAAAACGCTTATGTGGCATGATGCTGAATATTCTCTAATACTAATGACCTGAGCTGAGGAGATAGCTTATTTGGTAAAGTACTTCTTTCATGAACATGAGGACCTGAATTCAATTCCCAGTACTCAGGTAAAAGATGCTGTGCCTGATGGCATTTATCTATAATTGCAACTCTGGGAGGTCCTTAGAGCTTTCAGGCCAGCCAGTCTGAGCTCTAAGTTAATTAGACTTTATATTTACAAAAAGGGGGGGGGGAGGACAGCATGCCTAAGAATAATACCCAAGTTTATCCTCTGGGCTCCACACCCACACGTGTGCCCATACAAATACAACATACATACATACACATGCACATTAACACATGTACACAGGAAAATAGCAATAACCAGTAACCATAATGCTAAAACTCAAGATATAAATTAAAGGTAGGCAAATTAATAAAAGCTTATTTCTTAATCATGTCTTAAAACCTGCATGTTGTAGGCAGAATACTGCCTCCTAAAGACATCCATATTCTAATCCTGTAAACCTGTGGACATGTTATATGGCAAAGGAGAATTAAAGTTGCAGATAGAATTAAGCTTGCTAATCAGCTGATCTAGAAGTGGGGAGACAGCTTGAATTACCTATGTGGGGTTCAGTTAATCACATGGCCTTATATGTGGAGGAGAGAGGCAGAATGGAGAACCAGTGAGCTAGGAGCATGAGAAAGGCTCTGCAGATGCTGCTGGCTTGGAAGACAGAGGACAGCTGACAGACTCAAGATCCAAGGAATAGGAGTAGCATTCAAGAGTTGGACCAGGCAGAAAACAGATTCTCTCTGGGGCTTGTTGGAGGAGCCTGATGTTCAGATGTGAGCCTGGCCAGTACCACTTGGGACTTCTCTCATCCACAACGGTATTATGCCTGTAGCTTTACTTCACTGCTTGTGACCACTTGAAATTGTCTTGCATGTGTATGTGCATGCTTAGGCCAGAGGTTTACGGTGGGTGTCTCCTTCTATTGCTCTCTATCTTACTTGATTCAGGGTCTCTCATGAAACCCAAAGCTTACCCAACTCGGCTACCCTAGCTAACTAGCTTGCCCCAGGGCTCCTCTGGCCTATGCCTCCTCAGTGTTGGGAGTACAGGATTATACGACTAATCCACCTCTTAGGTGGGTGCTAGGAGTCCAAACTCGGGTTCTCACACTTGCATTTTACCTGCTAAGCCACTGCCCCAGCCCCACAATTTCTTATAGCAGCAAGAAGCTAATGCCCATCCCCCCACTAAATAGGATTGACTTTGATTGCATGTCAGACCACCTTAGATAAGGGCAGCTTAAGTAAGATGTGCTTCTAAGTGGGATCTTGGGTGTGCCAGTGTCAAGGACTCAGCTTCTTTAGGGTTGTTTTATCCTTTTTAAAAATTAATTAATTTTTAAGCAGAGAAAGACAGAAAGACAGAAAGACAGGGCATCTAGCCACTACAAATGAACTCTACATGAACGCATGTGCTTTATGTGTGGAATGGGGAATCAAACCTGAGTGGTTAGGCTATGCAGGCAAGTGCTTTGGCCAATGAGTCATCTCTCCAGCCCTTGATCTAGTCTCCTTATGGAGCTTGAACCAACAGGTCATATTTCATCAGCAGAAAACAGGAAAAGTATGGCCAGTTGTCTCATGATGAAGAACTTTGTCAATGTTGCAAACACCATTTCCAGTAACATCTCACTGGCCTGAACTACTGGCATGGGAAAAGCGAGGTAGATACAAGGGGAAAACAGCCATTATCACAAATGGTTGTGTGATGAGAGATGGGCCTATCCTTACAAAGACTATAGGACATCCTGGGACATTAAGTACATACATGTTGTCTCACCTAGATTTTAGATTAGGACAAGGGCCTTCATTCCACAGTTAGTTACTGTGCAGTTTGTATGTGAGGTATCTGCTAAACTGTGCATGGGCACCCATCACAACATGAGGACATTTGTTCAATGAACAGCATATCTATATCACACTGAAACTCTAAGTTGGAATTAATAGGGCCAATACTGTTGGTTGATAAGGTTAACAATTATTTCTAACTTCAAATTGTGTGTACATTACTTAGGGCCACAGCTGGAAGCAAATGGCATCCTCAAATGGTGACAAGAGAGTCTAATAAAAAGACGACTTACAAAGGTGTAGACAGGCTTTATGGAATGAATGATGAAGTATGTAACGATTACATTCCTGGGCTTGAAGGCACGATGGGAAGGAGCCATTTCTGGAACTTGGCAAGACCAACAGTCACAGGTCCTGTGTCTGACAGGAGCCAGGAGCCCTAATGGAGGCATGGAGCTGGAGCTACATCCACAGCGAGGGAGGAAGGAGGCTTGGAATACATAGTCTGAACTCTCTCCTTCATCATTTGACAATGTGTTCCAAATCGGTTGAGACCAAGCAGAACCCAGAGGGCAAAGGAGCCGGGGTGATGTGGTTCACAGGAGTCAGCCTCTCAAGGATGGAAAGGTAGAGAATGGACTTACGAGTCGGAGAATAGCAAGAATTACATGAAGAGAGAACTTTGTTTGGAACAATTTAAAAACCTTGACCTAAAAGATAAAGGGAGCTGATCCAAACAGAGCTATGCCAGACCTGGGACAAAGGAAGACAGAGCAAGAGAATAATTATAAAGTGAAATAGTAGGGAGGGGCACTCTCTGTATGGCCTACTTATAAATGATAAAGAGAACAAGCAAAGAAATAGAAGCTGAGGGCTTTAGAGATGGCTTAGTGGTTAAGGCATTTGCCTGCAAAGCCAAAGGACCCAGTTTCAATTCCCCAGGACCCACGTAAGCCAAATGCACAGGGTAGTGCATGTGTCTGGAGTTTGTTTACAGTGGCTGAAGGCCCTGGCGCACCCATTCTCACTATCTATCTGCCTCTTTCTCTCTCTCAAATAAATAAAACAAATATTTAAAAAAAAAGAAATAGAAACTGAGTTTAAAGAATTAGGTCTGACAGGGAATTCGACACATGGTATGTTTCCATGTGACTTTACCACAATAGTGACACATTTAAAACATGTGACTGATTGTAGATACTTTATATACATGTACTCCAAGGACTCAACCATGGCAGTGCCAGGAACCGAGAATCTAGAGACTAGATATCTAAAAGGTGAGGCACAGAAATAGCCAGCTAAATCAACAGCTACACCAAAGAAATACAAGGAGGCACAGAATAAAACAGCGAGAAAAGCAAACGTCAGACGCTTGCTATTACATTTCTTATAATTCACTCAAACTGAAATATTCAAATATGTCACTTGTATTCACAATGTTGATAGAAATTGTTTCTATGGAGGTAGTTTTTGCAAGTAATCTACATTAATTGTGGTTTTGTGGTGACTTGTTTTTTGGCCATCTTGGATGTTTACTGCTTATCTTGTAAACATGTATTCATGATTGTAACTCTGTATTAGACATTCTTGCCAACTTGCCAACTAAAGAAAATGCCCCACCTTTACAATAACAGTTCATTGACTTACATTAAAAATAGAGGAGACTACTCCCCAGAGAGGAATTTTGTGGGTACTGTGTGGGAAAACACCTGTGCCTCTTATCATTCCAGCAGGTTTTTCTAGAAAAGGTGGCAGGCATGGGCCATGCAGATGACTGTTGGCTGCCTATCACCTATGGTCACATTTCCTTCTTGAACCTGGGACTGGGGAGTTGGTGAAAGCGACGCAGTGAGATGACCATGGATGTCTTCTGCTCCATCATGAACAAGTCCAGGCTCAAAAAAGCCATGGGCTGCAAGGACCTTGAAGGGTCTCTTCATCTTTTCCTTTGAAGACCAGCATGTATGAAGCCTATTTGCATGCTCTCAAAGCAGCAAGCCTGAAAATAGCATTGAATGGACAGGCAGCACAACTGAGCTATCCTTACATGAAATTAATGTTTAATTTGAAGGAGGATTACAGAAGGGTAGGCTTTCTCAAATGTGCTTGATATGAAGCTTAAAATATTATTTTCTATCAAATTTTATCCTTAGACACGTGAAAAGCAAACAGTAGATGCAAAGAATTCATTAAACAATTATAGAAAAAAACAGTACTGAAAATATTCTACTCACATTTTTCTGGTAAATTTGGAAAGTCTTATAGTAATCTGGTTTTAACCATATCTCTTGCTCAGAATATAAAATCCCAGTCTTGGGTCAAAGCAGAACCAATGCTTCATTGTCATATAACCACGGGAATATGTGACAAAAACATCTACTAAAAACCAACAATGCAGGGTGCATGTTAAAACTCTCACTGGAAACCCCTACCTCGTTTAAATTAGCCAATTTTAATTTTTATTGAGTCAGAGTCTCACGTATATACAAACATGTGTGTATGTGCACATGCATGTGTGCAGAGGCCAAAGAACCACCTCAGGTGTCATCCTCAGGAATGCTGTGTTTCCTCTGAGATAGGGCTTCTCATTGGCCAGGAGCAAACCAAGGAGACTACACTAGTTGGCCAGTCTATCTCTGCCTCCCAGCACAGGTATTACAGGCTTTGTTGGACCATGGGTACTGGGGATGGAATCAGGTTCACAGGCACTTTACTCACTGAGCTATCTCCTCAACCCCTGCTTAACCTAAATCTTTATAAATCTTTCCTTTATAAATTCTTAAAATTTTCCCAATTCTTTAGTTAAGATTTATTAACTTGCACACAAGACTCAGGTTTAAAACAGTAATTTATTCTGAGATTGATCTGTCTCTTTTCAGTCTAGATTTTAAATATTTTCAGAACATTACACAAATAAGGCATATCAGTTATTTTTAAAATTTACTATATACATACATATATAGTTATGACTTACACAGTGAAATTTTGTATTAGATTTGGCTTACCAATATTTCCTGTGCATACTGAAAAAACAGAACTGAGTTAATTATTTGGGGAAAATCATTCTGGAGAAACTAAAGTCAGCAGCAATTAACATTGGATATGAATGACAGCATTCACATTTGTGATTTCAACTGTTCCTAAGCACCAAAGTGAAAAAAGGCAGATATACAATCACTGGTTGCCAAGAGCAAGTTCACAAAAGTTCAACAGTATTAAGTTGTTTCAGAAATATTAAGCATCTACTAGCTACTCTGTAAGGTACTGAGGATACAGGAATGATTGAAGGGAGGGAAAGAAAGAAGGGAGGGAAGGGGGTAAGGCATGCTACCTGAAAAGGTTCTTGTCTCTTATCCCTAGTTAAACAATGCTCGGTCTAAGTTGAACACTGAGAGCTGATGGGAGAAAATGACTTCCATCCACGTGTCTCTCTACTTTGTCTCCTAATGACCCATAAGGTGAGGATGAACACGGAAAGGAAGTTTGGGAAGGATTCATGGGCCAGTGAGAACATTCTGTGTGATACTTCCTAAGCCGAGGGTATGTTAAAAGCTGTGTTAGAATTGAATTTTTTTTTTTTTTCCTATTCTCTCTTACTAGGATAGAAACAAAAAATCTGGGAAGGGCAATTTCTGGCAAAAGATGCTTATGACCTGATTCTGAAGATAAGGGAGGCCTGGCAATGACAGCACCTGCCTAATCTTAGCTACTCAAGATGCTAAGGCAGTAAGATCCCAAGTTCAAGGCCTGCCATGGCTACAAAGTGAGTTCAAGGCAAGCCTGGGCTATTTAGAAAGGCCTTTTATCAAAATAAAGGGCTGGGGTCGTAGATCAGTGGTAGAGTGCTTGACTAGAATAAGGCCCTGGGTTTAATAATAATGGGGGGAAAAAAAAGACAACTGAGAATTATCCATACCTTAAAACAGCAAAATTGTCCTAAAACCAAAGCAAGGGGCTGGAGGGATGGCTTAGTGGTTAAGGCATTTGCCTGCAAAGCCAAAGGACCCAGGTTCGATTCCCCAGGACCCACATTAGCCATATGCACAAGGGGGCACATGCATCTGGAGTTCGTTTGCAGTAGTTGGAGGCCCTGGTGCATACATTCTCTCCCTCTTTCTCTGTCAAATAAATAAATAAAAATAAAATTATTTTTTTTAAAAAAAACAAAGCAAGGACACCAGTCTCTCATCAGGGTTCCAGTGAACATGCTACTGAGGAAAACAGGGGCAGGCCTTTTTTTTTTTTAAAAGAGGGCTCACTTAAGGCAGGGCATGTCTATGCAGCCTAGGCTGGTCTGGGACTTGTGATCCTCCTGCTGCCATCTTCCCAGCTGGCATGCCTGACCATGCACAGGTAAATGGCTGTGTGTCTGTGTTTATGTTCTTAAGTGTGGGCAGTGCATGGCATGTGGGTAGTGGTTTGTCAGAGGACAACCTTCTGCGTAGGTCTTCACCTTCAACCTCGAGGCAGGGTCTCTTGTTCACCACTGCCAGCCTCAGGGAGCTACACCATCTCACTATAGGCACGTTGGGTTTACAGACCCTTGCGTGGAACACCGGTACTCATGATTTCCAGGCAAGCACTTTACCCACTGAACCATGTCCCTAGTGCTAAATGGATATGACTGTAACAATTAAAAAAAAATCCTCCCATAGGTGTGTGCGTGGCCAAAGTTACAGGCATAAACTCACGCATCCCCCAAATGCCTGCACTGTGCTCCGTGATATTCCATTATTTCAAAAATCCCACATCACATTTCATTTTGCTAAGTATCTCTAACTCTTAGATTTATCCAACTCTGAGTATATAAACATGATTTGAAATACAGCTTTGCTCATTTGCTTTTTTTCAAACAAATCCTCCTTTGAAAGGAGTATAAAAGAGAAAAAGCTAAATTGAAATCCTAATCATTGAAAACAAGATATTTTTTTCTTCCTTCTTTTTTTTCTTAGTATTTGGACTGTTGTCTATATGGTCTTCCAAAGAACACCAAACAGCCTAAGAGAACACATTTGTCAGCGACTCTTCTAGCTTTAAAATGGCTCAGGTGTCAATCAAGGTCTTTTCTTCTTGTTCTGACCTAGGGTGTCACAGCGGCCCAGGCTGGGTTGGAGCTCAGGGAAATCCTCCGGCCTCGGCCCTCGGGGACAAGGGCAGTCGCCACGACCACGACCCAGGCGGGGTCCCCGAGGCGAGGGTGACCGCAGGTGAGGCCGGCGCAGCGCGGGCACGCCGATCCCCGCGCCTCTCTCCGCGGCCCCCAGCTCAGCCTCCCTGAAGTCACTTCCCGTCCCGGCTCGCGAGGGGAACCCCGTACGTCCACGGGGGGGGGGGGTGCGAGGGCGAGGGCCCAGGTAGCGCGTCCGCGACGTGGCGCCCGCTGACCCGCCGCAGGGCCGCGCCCCGACCACGACCCGTCCCGGGAGCCCCGGGACGCGGGCGCGCTGCCAGGGCACAGAGAGAGTCCCCGGAACAGGGACCAGCGCGGGCGGGTGTGGCCAGTGCCGCCGCCCGCCTCCAGCCTGTCACCCTCCGAGTCCGGGTCCCCAAGGTCCCAACAGCCCTCCTCCATCACCCCCTCCCCCCGACACCCACACACACACACTCCACACCACACCTGAGCAAAACTTTTCCCTCTCTTCCCAATTCAAACTCCGTCAGCGTCCCGAGCTGCCGCAAACCGTCCCGTCCCTAGCAACAAGGTTCCGGCCGTAGAGCGAGCGCCGCTAGGTGTAAGGAAGGTGATGTCGTAAAGCCGCGAGTGTCGTAAACCAGGTGCGGTGGGGAGGGGGAGGGGAGGAGGCGGCGGGGTGGGGGGAAGGGGGAGGGAGGGAGGGAGGGAGGGAGGGGGAGGAGGTGACTCGAGCATTTAGACACAAGCGAGAGGATCATGGCGGATGGCCCCAGGTGTAAGCGCAGAAAGCAGGCGAACCCACGGCGCAATAACGGTGAGTGGCGGAGGGGACCGGGGGGAGCGGCGGAGTCAGGGGGAGCCGGGCCGCTCCGGGGACGAGGGGGGCGAGCCGGGCCGGGGGGATGGGGGTGGTGGCAGCCGGGCGGGCACGGCAAAGTGGAGTGGGAAAGTAGAAAGTAGTGCTCTGCCCCCCTCGGCCGCCGCCGAGCCGCGGCCGCCCGCCCGCCCGCTCGCCCTGAACCGTTATGTCTCTTACCTGGTCTCTCCGCCTAGCGGCTCCTGCCGCCCCGCCGCCTCCCTGGACCGTTAGCCGCGCCGCCGCCGCCGCATCCCCGGGCGCAGGCAGCCGGCAGGCAGGCAGGACGGCCACTTTTCTTTTCTTTTCCTCTCTCTTCGCTCTCTCTCTCTTTTTTTGCTCGCGAGGGGGGAGCGGCTGTTGCTTCTTTTCACACTTTTCGCCCCTCACTCTTGGCGTCCCACTCGGTGGGTGCCTCCCGCTGCTCGTGCTGCCGGGGCCGCCCGCCCGCCCGTCCGTCCGTCGGTCGGTCCGTCGGTCCGTCCGTGCCCGCGTTCGTTCCCCTCCGCGTCCCCCAGGCCCGCCGCGGGAGCTGAGAACAAACTTGCGCCGTGGTGCAAAGTGGAAGCTTCGGCCTCGCCGCGGGCCACGGCGGGCGGGCGCCGGTGTGCTCGCGTGTCTCCCCCTCCTCCTCCTGCCCGCTCCGCTCGCGCGGGGTCGGGGTCCTGGGGGAGATGATGGGGGGCTCTACCCCCCCCACGGGGAGGCGGCTTTGCTTGGTGGGCGCGCGCGGCGGGACCGAGGAGCTGCGTGTGTGTGTGCGTGTGTGTGTGTGTGCGCGCGTGTGTCGTCCGTGCGCGCGTGTGCGCGGGCGCCCGCGGCGGTAAAGTTGGGGACCCGCGCGCTCGCCGAACGCGGGTCTCTGGGCGCCCTTCCTCCGCCGCTATCCTTCCCACCCCGCCCCCGGGGGAGCACTGGCCTGGGCGCTCGGAAGGCCAGAGTCCCCCGAGGGAGGTGCCCTTTGTGTGTGTGTGTGCGTGTGTGTGTGGGGGGGCGACATCGGGGCGGGGGGGGGACACGGCGGACACCGGCACCTATTTGCCGCCGCCGCCGCCGGGCAGCGGAGCGAGAGCGCTGAGCCCGGGCCGCGGGCGGGCGTGAGGCGGACTTGTTACCTGGTCCTCGAGCCCGGGAAGCACCCCAGACAGATCAGGTCCCTCCCCCATCTCCCCCGGCTCTGCTCCGGGTGTGCGGCGGCGGGGCGGGGGGGACCCGGGCCGGCCTGGCCCGGACGCGCGCGCGGATGGGGCTGTGCTTCTGTCGCCCGCCCGGTTCTCTTTCGGTTTTTTGGTGGGGAAGTTGTTACCTGGGCCGGCCGAGCCGCGCCGACAGCGGATAATGGGAGCAGGGATGGCGCTCCGGGTCTCTAAGGGAGCTGGGTGGGGGAGGGGACGGACGGACCGACGGACGCACCGGGGCCGCTGCTCGCGTTGCAGCTGCAGTGTTTATTGATTGGTGCTGATGTGCCAGGGAAACACACACCCCTCTCTCTCTGCCTGGCGTGAGAGTTGTGTGTGTGTGTGTGTGTGTGTGTTTTCTAAAAGAAAGAAAGGAATAACAACAACAATAACAATAATAATAAAAAGATGCACATAACAAGGAGAGAGATTAGACAGCCCGGGCATGTGGTGGTGCTTGCACAGTCGCCTTGTCCAGTTTGGAGAGAAGGTGTAAGTTGATTGCATTTTCTGCTGATCTGGGGGCGAGTCTGTGCCTTCTGGGTCCTCGGGTCCGCGGGGACATGTCTGCTGATGGTTATTGTCTGGACAGTTCCTGTGGCGAGACGGGCGACCCTGGGCGGGCTGGGGGGCCGGCGCGGAGCTCGGAGGATGCCCCCGCCCCGCGCGGGTACCTGTTTGTATAATAATGGGCGGTAACGGCGCTGCGCTGCCCGCGGCCGGCCGCGGCTATATAAGGAATTACGCGTGCATTTCGGACCCTGGGACTCGTCGGGGCTCCCGCGTTCTTTTTACGACGACGAGTGTTTAAGAGTGGGACAATCATTGCGCCCCTGACGGAATCGATGTAGTGTCCAGAAAAAAAAAAAAAAATGAGGAAATATACGTTTAAGTCAAAACTCTGGCGCGCCCTCCCCTCCACTCCCCACCCCCACCCCGCTCCTGGGCTCCTTGTCTCCCTCCCTCCCTCCCCTCCGGGATGCAAAACGCGAGGTTTTGTAACCTTTCCTGGCAATTTTAGATTTTGTGTGGGATTTCCTGTCTAGAAGCAGATACGAAGATTTTAGACTGTTCCAAGATGTTTCCTTCATTCGTAAACATATTTTTAATATATTTGAGCCTACATTCAAACCACCGCTTCCACGAATGATTTTAGTTTTGCGGATAAACGCTTGCATTTTACAGGCGCCTGTTAGTGCCTATTGAAAGGTGTATGTGGTAGCAGCCTCATTGTGGAGAGGTGACTTGTTATGGCAAGGACCAGAGCATAGGCTGTTGCAATTTTAATTTCCTGCCTTAGCGTTAAATAGTGCGCGTTCTATATTGAGCTGTTGCTGCTGTTGCTGATGTGGCTTTATGAAAGGTAAGTTGGTTCCTCAAGGGCTGCTCGCTTTTACCTTATTTTAAATGTTGATCGCCAGAGAAAGGGGCTTTTCTTGTTGCTGACGACATGTGTGTGACATGTGAGTGTGAACCACCCAGCGACCGTGCAGCTGCTGTAAACATGTTTACCTGAACAGGAAAGAATGGATTTTCTCCTACAGATCCTGTGATATGAATATTACACTTATAAGGCATAACACCAGATGACTTAAGGGGGAAAAAGCTATCCTGAAAGGTACTTGAAATCAACAGGAAAAAGAGATTCTTGGTGGCTGCAGCAAATGGCAACTTGTGCAGGTAGAAAAAAGATGGTGTTTAGTTTTCTCCTGCATGTATGTCAGCCCCCTCCTGTGTGCTGCTTTCCTTCTCAGGGGAGGGATTTATTTACCACGCTGGCCGTTCGTGTTTTTCCTTTGTGTTTAATATTAGAAAAACAGATTTGGGGCTGTTTAGCATGAAACGTCTTTTCTGCAATATGAATTACTCTGAGAAAACAAAAGGTGTTTAAAGGTGGCACTGTACACGACAGGTATCTTCCATTTCCATCACTTTTGACTCTGTCCTTGTCTTTTCTTTTTGTTCTCAAATGCTTTTCCTCCATCGCTGATCATTCCAAGCATGCTATTTGATTTAGCCTCGTATTTTTGCAAATTAAAAATGAAGTTATATGCCATTGTGTTGTGAAGCCTCGGGGTACGTGCTGGTTAATATTTCTTAGCAACGCAGTCATATTTAAGTTGCAGATGTTTTTGGAGAAAATTTTCCTGGAAAAAAGGTTAACTCAAGAATTTTTAGTGCAGAAATTGTGGTATATACAGTGGGAGGTAGTCATAGTGATTTGTTATTTATGTGTAAATGATCTTTGTATTCATGTTGAAATAAGGTGTGCAGATTTTACTGCTAAGCCATCAGTAAGACATTTTCATTTCCTTTCTAGGATATATCTGCAGGCTATGATATTAATGGCAGTATCAAATAATGTAACTAAATAAGGCTAATCCAATTCAACAAGGTCTGACCAAAACAGCAAACCTGTGTGGTGACAGTCATCTATAAAAGGTGGCATTAGAATTGCCTGAATTGTTTATTTTTATTTATAATTTAATGCTTTGTTTTATTTTAAAGCCTATAATTTTCTATTTTTCGCATATATGATAGGGTTTTCCTCATTTTTCTTTTTTAATCTTGGCAAATTGTTTCTAGCTTCTAATGACTGCAGCCTGGTTAATTCACCTTAGACAAACAGCAGGTGCTTATCTTTCTGTCATTAGCACCATTTCTTCTTGCTGTCTTTGAGAGCCACCAGTAGAGGATGCTAACAAAAATGACTATTGATATTGTATGGCAAGCCTGTCTGATTCCTGTGCTGATTGGGATCTTCTGGAGAATTCTGTCCTACTGTTACTTACAACCTGCCCTGGGCAAAGTAAACATTACATTTCATAGTTCCAAAGAAGTTGCAGTGTTTTAGTTTGAATGCTTTTTGTTTTTAATTTGAGCTTTTAAAATGGTGAGGTTGAGACTCAGTCTTGATTTAAAGCAGTTGTATTTTTATCTTTTGAAGAGTTTAGTTTTATCTTTTGAGACTTGGGCAAGAAAATGCAATGATTACCTGTATTTATTTTGCATATTTATTACACATTTAATTTCTTTTTGTTCATAGAATTCCTAAAACTATGTATTTTAGATGTTAAAATATGTAAGTGGTTAGGTATGGCAAAGAAAATTTAAATCAAGTGATTGATAATACTGTGTAGTAATTTTTCCATAATGTATGTAAACTGAGATTACAGATGGGCTGGTACAGTTACTGTAGTAGGTATTACCCATCAGTTGTTCTGACCTTTGTAGTTTTTAATATTTTTACCCTTTCATTGTCTTTCTTAGTGGTGATGTTACCCAATTACATCTTCTTAGTTAAGAATCTGGTAGCACATCAACTAACTTACTAGTTATAAATATTATATATGTATATATATATAAGTATATATAAAACAAATATATGATATAAATATAAAAGTATATAGGGATTTAAGTTTTCTTCGAGGCTTTAAATTAGTCTATTAGTTGTGTCCTTTTATTCAAAGAATTACTATTTTAAGTAAATCATGTAAATTGAAATAACTTTTGCACATGAATAATCCCATAAAATATATTTAGTTATGCTTTTGCTTTGTGTCTGTGTTATTATGTCAATATAACTAGAAACTTTAAGCCTTGCATTAGGTCACAAGCTAGAAGTATTTCTCTGTTTATTTTACTGGCATTTCTATAAATGCATTGGTAGCATGGCCATAATGGAGTAGTCATACTGTTCACCTGGAATGACATAGGACTTAGTATCTGAGTTGTCATGCAAATCTTATGAATTTCTCATGGATCTAGTGTGTGCATGTGTGTATATGTATGCGCATGCATGCGCATGCACGTGTATAAATATAATTTTAATTTGTTCACAGATATTTATTTAATTGATTTTTTTAGTACCTAGGACTAATTTATTCACATTTTTACAAACTGAGGAACTTTGCCAAAATGGAATAATGCATGAAATTGTAACATGGAGCAAAATGGAGAAGTATCTTTAAATAGAAAGCATCGTTCACTTCTTAAGATGACTCTGATATTGAAGCATGAAGAATATTTAACAGGTTTTTGCTTTCTTTTTGTAGGCCCCAGTATTTTTGAAATTCCATAACCTCCTGTGTTTATAATCTTAGTGGCTTTGGAGCATGTGAGAAACTTGTATTGGGAATATTTTTAAATAATGCAGTTATTTTTCATAGTTGCGTTATTTTTTACCCTGATTTTTGTTCCCCTGTATGAATCATTTCTAAGCATGTGATTCAAGCCAGATGTAAACACAGATGAGGCATCATGTGGAATTACACTGTTAGCTACTCTCAACTACCTATTCTGAATTCCAGTATGAGAAGAAAAAAAAAAAAAAAGCACACAGATGCTGAAAGAAGATGTACTTTAGTGAGCAGAAGAATAGTGAGGCTGGGGACTTCATGAAATGTAGAAATAGTATTCACAATTGGAATGGTTTCATGGGCTTTGCAATGTGACCCTAGTTTGTGATGCTCATTTCTTGTGGAGATAGAAGCTAAAGATCAAAGTGTATTGTTGAAAGAAAGTACAAATAATTTTAAACCAGAAAAATGCCATGATTAGGCTATTTGATAAAATGACTTTAAAAAATACCATTTGAAAAAGTATATATGGTATATGTTCCTAGCTAATTATAGAATAAGCTTAATTTCATCTTCTTATTATAGCACAAGCTTAACTCTCTCTCTCTACTCCTTTCAATATATACATATGTATATATGAATATGTAATGTAATTCTACATATATGTAGTAAAATTAAGTTCTATTGCTTCCATAGATGAAATTTTGTAATGAATGTGGAGAAGTTGTCCAGGTGACTTAGAGCCAATGTATTTCTGTTAACTGCAGCTGTATTTGAGGCAGGATGTGAATTTTTATAAAATGATAACATTAAGGACACACATCTTTAAAAAGTTAAGTCTGACCTTTTTGCTGACATTGTCAAAGTAAATACTCGTTGCTTTGGATTGGACAGTGTTTGGGTGTTGTCTATGTAGTTTTACTGCATAAAATTCCCATGATGGAGCGAGCAGGCCTGGTTTTTTTCTGAGACAGTATCACACTAAGTTGGCTGGTCTTGAACCCCCAGTTCTCCTCCTACAGAATTTTGACTAGCTGGAATTACGGGCCTATGCTGCAAGACATGGCTTAGTATATTACTTAAATAGCAAGTGCTCTTTAGTAAGTAAAATTTGTCTTAAGAAGGTTTTCCGCAAATCACTTACTATTTAGAACTTCATTAACTTTATTTAAAAGATTCCTTGAGGGCTGGAGAGATGGCTTAGTGGTAAAGGCACTTGTCTGTGAAGCTAAGGAACCAGGTTGGACACCCCAGAACCCACATAAGCCAGATGCACACAGTGGCATATGCATCTGAAGTTTGTTTACAATGGATAGAGGCCCTGGCATGCCCATTTCCTCTCTCCCTCTGTCTCTCTCATAAATAAATAAGTAAATAAAATAAAAAATAAATAAAAGATTCTTTGGATTGTATCATGGGGATGTCGATAAACTGTATAATTTCCGAAGAGAAAAAGGTGTATATAGGAAAGTCATGCTTAACTCTGTACTTGCTGTGTAGTGATGGAACTGCATTAGATTGGTAGTTTCCATTCTTTACGAACCTCCTCTCACTTCTTCAAACTGTTTCCTGTTGTTTGATGCATATTCCTTCTATATGAAGACATTCCATCACTTATGGTCGTCGTTTACTTGACAATATGGGAATTCATTCTGAGACACATGCAAATATCAAAAGTGTACTTACAAACTAAGATATGGTAATATCATTAGACAATACAGTCTTACAGGATTGTCATTGGGCACACAGTGGTCATAGCAAACACCTTTATGTGGCATATTACTGTATAGTAATCCTACCTTACCCATGGGGTATATGTTCCAAAATGTTACCCCAATGCCCACATTTAGGTAGTACTGAACTTTGTATATACAATACTGTGTTTTTTCTCATACATGAAGATAAAATTTATTTTGTAAATTAGGTATCAAAAGAATAACAACTAATAATAAAATCAAAAAATATAGCAGTATACTCTAGTAAAGTAAGCTGTTTAAAACTTTTGAGTTCTTTATTTCTGGAATTTTTATGTACTATTTTTAGACCATGGTTAACTGAAGAAAATGAAAACTGGGGAAAGTGTCAGAAGGATTGTTGCAGATATTTCTCATCACAATTGACTTACTGCACTTATTAAGACTAGATACATGGTATTGTAGGTATAAACTAAGGCTATATGTAGAAGAGCCTTACATTATGATAACTAGGAAGCTTTCTTTGTAATGTAGTAATGACATCTGTGCTGGAATTATTGTCAACAGCGTTGGTGATTTCTTAATATTCTTTTCTCCATCATCTATATTTAAAATAATGTCACTTTTACACACCTATTGTTAAATTTTATATTAAAAGTCCTGTTTTCTTTTTTGTTTTTGTTTTTCTATGTTTTCTTTTCTAAACTACTCTTATTTTTGTTTGTTTGTTTTTTCAAGGTAGTGTTTCACTCTAGCCCAGGCTGACTTGGCACTCACTTTGTAGTCCAAAACTGTCCTCAAACTCATAGCAATCCTCCTAACCTCTGCCTCATAAGTGCAGAGATTAAAGATATGTGCTACTATGCCTAGATTAACTACTCTTAATTTCAAACTTACATTTTTAAATATTCAAATTGCACTTTTAAACAAAAATAAGAATGTCCTTTAAATGTGTCAGTTACTGTTGATGATCATAAGTTATTACATTGTGTTTGATTTCCTATTCTTGCTACCTTTAATTCAAGAATTATTTCATAATATTTGCATTGTTAAGTAGATAGTAATCAGAGTCTAACTAGATTGATGATTTAAAAACTATTCTTTTTCTTGGAATTGTATACTATTTTTTGCAGTGCTGGGATTGAACCCAGGACCTAATATATCATAGGTACTTACTTGACTACTGAGCTATATCACTAACCCCAAGTTATCCATTTAAAAAAAAATATTTTTTTTTATTTATTTGACAGAGAGAAAGAGGGAGAGAGAATGGGTGCACCAGTGCCTCCAGCCACTGCAAACGAACTCCAGACGCATGTGCCACCTTGTGCATCTGGCTAATGTGGGTCCTGGGGAATCGAACCTGGGTCCTTTGGCTTTGCAGGCAAATACCTTAACAGCTAAGCCATCCCTCCAGCCCAAGTTATCCATTTTTTAAAAATGTATGTTTTCATTTGAGAGAGGGGAAGCGATTGAGAGAGGGAGAGGCAGATAGAAAGAGAGAATGGGTGCACCAGGGCCTCTTAGCCACTGCAAACGAACTCCAGACACATGTGGCATCTTGTGCATCTGGCTTTACGTGGATACTGGGGAATCAAACCTGGGTCCTTTGACTTTGCTGGCAAGTGCTTTAACTGCCAAGGCATCTCCCTAGCCCCTGTTACACATTTTTTTAATGTGACAAACTCTCTTATCCCAAATCATGTTTGATCTATAGCCAATATAGATGAGCTGAAATCAGAGGCCTTTAAGTAGGGACTCCAGGAAAGTCTTAGACATGTACATTGAGATGTAATGCCAGACAGAACATGCTTCATGGAGTAAGTGGTGGAACCTGAGCTTGAGTTAACCTTACTCTGTGGTGAATACTGCAAACAACCTTGAAAATCCAAGTGTTGCAGTCAGGTTCGCATTGCTAGTAGAAATCACACAACCAAGAGCTTGTGGAAAAAAAGAGGTTTATTTTGGCTTACAGGCTTGAGGGGGAAGCTCCATGATGGCAGGGAAAACTATGGCATCAGCAGAGGGTGGACATCACCCCCTGGCCCACATAAGGTGGACAACAGGAACAAGAGAGTGTGCCAAACACTATCAAAGGGGAAACCGGCTATAAAACACATAAGCCTGCCCACAACAATACACTGCCTCCGGGAGACTTTAATTTCCGAATTGGCCTCGTCTGGGGAGACTAGCATTCAGAATACCTAAGTTTATGGGGGACACTGAATCAAACCACCACATTCTGCCCCCGGCCCCCATAAACTGATAACCATACATGATGTAAAATGCAATGCATTCATCCAAATTTAAAAGTCCCCATAGTGTTTATCCATTCCAGTGATGTTGATATATCTCCATAATCCAAGGTCTTCTAACAACCATAATACCAAAAAAAATCCCCCCCCCAAAAGCCATAATGGCACAGAACAAACATTCACATTGCAAAAGGTGGCACCACTGGGCATAGCAAAGAAATATTCAGCCAAAACAAGATTTAAAACAACCAGGGCAAACAACAAACTCAAGTACAACAACTCTATAGTCAGTGACAAATCTTCAACTCTGATTATTCTAAGCAGCATCAAGTCTCTGGCATTCCAATTCCGCCCCTCCAGCTAGGCTACTCACAGTCCTGGAAAACTTCATCTGGGGCCGGCAGCTTTCCTTAGCAGCCATCTTGTGGTCCCAGCATCTCCACTGGGTCTCCACTGCAATTCACGGTTCATCCTCATGTTTCCATCAGGTCTCCATGCAGGCATCCAGCAAACCTGCTACCCACTGCCCATGGCCATTTCCAAAACACAAGACCGTGTTGCAAACTCAACGACCCTAGCTTTGCTGCATTTTTTATACTCTGTAGTACCAGGTAGAGTGCAAATTTGTTAATCAAGGGGGGAGTAAAACAGACATTAAAGAATAGGACACTCCTTGAGCACTCAGGTCCCTTCAAAAGATTCTATGTTCTTCCTGTTGCCCCAGTGCAGGTCAGCTGGCCCATTCACAAATGATATAATCTCTCAATTGCAGCTGAACAGGCATCAGTTAGCACCCAAAGATTTTTTTTTTCTTTGCCATATTCCTCTGCTCACACCAGTTCATTTCTATGCAAAGCAACCCTACACAAGTTCTCAGGGCATGGGCATAACAGCAAGCTTCTTACACAAACTGCTAGCCCAGTCCAAGCAAAGCTCTTTCTCATCCTCATAAGCCAAACCTCACAATCCATAGTTCTTACTGCATTCAGGTCTTTCAACTCTGACTAAAATACTCCATCAAGCTGTACTTACAGCACCGCAAGGTGTCTCTTAGGCCAAGGTCTCAAATCCTGCCACATTCCTCTTGAAAATCAGGTCCAAAAGGACAGAGTCACAGTTAGGTGTCTAGCAGCAACCCCACTCCTGGTTCCACTTTACTGTTGCAGTCAGGTTCACATTATTGGTAGAAATCACCCAATAAAGAGCAGCTTGTTGGAAAAAGAGGTTTATTTTGGCTTACAGGCTCAAGGGGGAAGCTCCATGATGGCATGGAAAATGGTAGAGGCTGGACATCACCCCCTGGCCCACATAAGGTGGACAACAGGAACAGGAGAGTGTGCCAAACACTATCAAAGGGGAAACCGGCTATAAAACCCATGAGCCCACCCCCAACAATACCTTGCCTCCAGGAGACTTTAATTTCCAAATTGGCATCATCTGGGGAGACTAGCATTCAGAATACCTAAGTTTATGGGGGACACCTGGATCAAACCACCAAACCCAGTATCTTTTAATCCTTTCTACTTTCTAATCTAAAGTTAGCATGTGAATACATTCTGAGAAATATGTCATTGAACAGACTATAGACCTCATAGAGTATAAATCCATAAGAGGAAACCACTCTGTCACTGGACAGCACAATCTTATGGGAGCACTGAAGATGCAGCTGAGTATTGGACAAAGCATCTTCATATGGCATGTGTCTGTAGAAAAGTCCCTTATCTGTGGGGGACATATTCCAAGATATTCCTCCAGTGCCCAAAGTCTTGGCTAGTACTGAACTCTGTTGCTATGACACTTTTCTAGATTAAATCTGTTCCAATGCTCTTGTGGATTTTTTCTTTAATGGAACGAAGGAATTGGAATAAAGTGAAAATAATCCTGAGTAAGATTTAAAGCAATAATAGGAATGATTTTAGAAATGGAAGAATTTGAAAGGTTTATCTGAAGCCATGTTTGTGGTCAAGAAAATGGATTCAGAAATGGAATGATGCTGAGTATCCCTTAGACATTCCATAGCATGCATCTTTGCATGTGAACTCTAAATCAACATTTATTTTGGCTGCATGAAAAGACATACTTTCATCTTTGGAATAAGTAATTGATCTTACAGATTTTTATTTTTTGGTTTTCCAAGGTAGGGTCTCACTCTAGTCCAGGCTGACTAGAATTCACTATGTAGTCTCATGGTGGCCTTGAACTCACAGTGATCCTCCTACGTCTGCCTCCCATGTGCTGGGATTAAAGGCACGTGCCACCACGCCTGGCTTTTGATCTTACAGATTTTTAGCTATATGTTTTACTCCTTAGTTTTTATGACTAAAGACACACTCACAGGTACTTTGAATTCTGACAGGTTGATTACTGTGCATTCATTTACTGACGTGTGTGTGTGTGTGTGTTTATGCACAAATAATTGCATTTCTAAAAAGGTGTAGATGACACTGGATTACTTTCCATTTTGTTCATACTTTTGAATTTTCTTTTTATTACTGATTTCTGTTCCTTGAAAATTTGTTCTAGCTAGTTTATACCTTGTTTTCAAGTTCTCAAGTTCAGGTTTTTATATTTCTTTTAACTCTGTGTCTGTTTTGAACATTCTACATATTATAATGTATAATTCCTTTTGATCTGGTATCCATAGGGACATTTATAGAAAGAACACTGAACAGGGAGATAGAAATCTTAGATTCTAATGTTAAATCTGCCATTAATTGCCCTGTGTAATTGGGAAAATAATTCATTTTACCTGTTCCTAAGTTGGTCATCTGTGGAACGAGTATGGTGTTTTTCTGTGTACTAGGCAGTAAGACTAAAGATGACAGTCTTTCCCAAAAAGGCTTAGGGAATAATAGAGAAGGAAAACAAACTTAGAGAATGCAGTTTGGTAACTCATGTGGTCATTCTTTCTCGTGGGTAGAGATTGGTCAGTGCTTAAGCTGAGCCCTAAAAGATGTGCATGGGTTATTCCAGTAAAGATGTGGAAAATAGCATTCTATTCAGGGGCAAAGAATCGTGAGACCCAAACACATCATGGGATCTGAAAGTCATGATCATCCATGGATGATGGCTAGGGATAGCTAGGGAAGAAGCTACAGAATTAAGTAGGAAACAAAGGAAGACAAGAGGTTTTTTTATTATTATTAGTTATGTACACAGTGTGTATACAGTCATGTTGGTACCATCCTTAGCCTCCTCCCTGTCTTCTCCCCTCTTCAGGGACCCTCCTTGTTGGGGAATATGGGTTGTGCATTGTGGGGTTAGCCATTAGTTATGGGTAAGAGGAAATGTCTCTGTACATAATGACCCAATGTGTGACTCTAACAATGTTTCTGCCCCCTCTTCCGCAAATTTCCCTGAGCCATGTTGGGTTCATGTTAGGTCTGCTTCAGTGATAAGGTCTTGGGAGCCTCTGTGTCTCTGGATATCTGATTTGGTAAGAGTTGATGGTTTTCTATGGAAGACAAGAGTTTTATACTGCCATATCAAGTTTGGATTTTGTCAGACATGCCATGAAATTATGAAAGGTCTTGAAGTAGGGAATCAAATGATTATATTTGTGGAATTCATCATTTCTGTATATACTAAGCGCTTTTTGTTTAAAAATAAGAATATATCTTTACTTTATAAAAATGGAAAACATTGTAATTATAAAAGCTGTTTCATCATGCTTTCCTGAGCATTTTTACTCATCTAGTCCAATAATATTAATTCACACAGTAACTGTTTTGAAGTGGTGCTGCTCCCACTGTCACCATCACCATGAACATTTCTGTGCTTTGAACTTTACAAGAATTTGTATATTTTCATTTTTTCTTCTTTCTAAATTAATTAATCAACTCGAATGTTGTTGTGGGTTTACAAACCTCTTGAGTGAGATAATTCTGTTGCCATTAATAATGGCACCATAGGGCTGGAGAGATGGCTTAGCAGTTAAGGCATTTGCCTGCAAAGCCAAAGGACCTTAGTTCAATTCCCCGGGACCCACATAAGCCAGATGCACAAGGGGGGAGGTGCACACATCTGGAGTTTGCAGTGGCTGGCGGCCCTGGTGTGCCCATTCTCTCTCTCCCTCTCTCTGCCTTTTTCTCTGTCTCTCAAATAAATACATAAAAATAAAGTAAGAAAAATAATGGTACTACAAAGATGTAAAACACCATGCACCTACTATTGGTAAAGCATTTCTAGATTATTTTTTACATTTATCAATGGCATTGACTACAGTTCCACCACGTGAATCTGCTGTAGCAGTTTTATATTGCTGTCAATTGTCTACAATCCATATTTAACACAATACAGATAGGGGATTCTTGCCTTTTGAATCTGTCTTCTTGTCTGTGTGTGTTGTCTATTTTGAGATAGGCTTTTGCTGTAGCCCAGGCTGGCCTGAACTTTGCTATGTAGTACAGACTAGCCTTGAATGTGTGAGCTTTTTGTCTCATTTTTACAAGGGCTAGAATTAGAGCTATATCTACCCTGCCTGTCATGATTTCTTGCTCTTCTTATACTGGAATGGTCTATAATGGATTGCTTATGATAAAGGAAGCTAGTAAGAGAGCTGGCTTATCCACTGAATTAATGTATCTAGGTGATTATATGTTTTTCAATTCCAAATAGGGTAAAACTTTACTTCAGTGTTTTGTATTTCAATATACTACATTTCAGTCTGGTATAGGATTCTCTTGTTAGATAAAAATATTCAGGTACAGCACTCAACAGTTGACAGGCAGGGAGATCATGAGTTCAAGATTAGACAGAGCTCCATGGTAAGACCCTGTCTGTATGTATGTTATATACTGTATATTTTTGTTTAACCAAAACTTTAAAAATGAACTAATCTCACTTTACTGGTATTTATTTATACCCAATTGCATTTTAACGTACATCTTTAACTTTCCTTCTGGATTATGTATGACAATAATGAAACTGAATGCTTAGAAAATGCCTTTTAGTTTTAATTTTGAGTAGGTCAGACTGATTTTTTTTTAGTAGGAAACATCATCTTTCTCTTTTTTCATAACATAAAAATGGAGTTTTACGGCATTAACTTCAAAAATAGTTCACTGCAGTAAAAGGTAGAAAGGAAGCTCTTGGCAAGTCTGTCCTTTGGCAGTAGGAAAGCAAGGTGCTGGGACTTGAAGGTTTCATCACAACATGTAGAAATTGTGAAACATCACTGGAAGACCTAAAGAAAGCCCTAACTAAGCAGAATATGTACCATAGATTCCTGGAAGAGAACCTGAATGTTGTGATAATGTCTGGTTTTCCCAGTTCCATTTGTAGGTTCTGTGCCATCTGATGAGGTCTGATGGGACTTGGAAGAAGATATTAAAACTTACAGGAGAGCCAAGAGCTAAGGTTTGGTAACTCCTTACAGAACCATCCATGGGAACTCTTCATTGCCCCTCTCAGTACTTTGGTGATGCTGGCTCAGTGGAAAGATCTCCTCAGATGATTTAGCCAGACCAGCTCAGCTGGATCGTAGCTCTGAATTTATAGACAAGGTCAAGTAGATATAAGGTAAGATGATAACCGCTTTTACAGGTGATAGAATGAAATACCTTTATGACTTACAGTAAATAAGATAGAAAGGCAAAAACTTGGAAAATATAAATACATAAAAATTGAAATTTTATTTTCACTAATAATGCTGTAAAAGACTTTGTTAATATTTATCACATCTAAGAATTTACCATTCAATGAAATAAAGACAAACAGCCTTACATAAATTTAAAAAATGGGTAAGTGGGCCCATCATAAAAGAATAAACTCATTTGATCTTAAGCCTGTTGAGCATCTCTAATCCGAAATCTTTTTTTTTTTTTTTTTTTTTTTTTTTTTTTTTTTTGGTTTTTCGAGGTAGGGTCTCACTCTAGCCGAGGCTGACCTGGAATTCACTATGGAGTCTCAGGGTGGCCTCAAACTCATGGCGATCCTCCTACCTGTGCCTCCCGAGTGCTGGGAATAAAGGCGTGCGCCACCACGCCCGGCATAATCCGAAATCTTAAATGGTCTTAAATCTAAGACATTTTGATTGCCAGCATGACCCATGAGTGGAGAATTCCACATCAGACCTTCTGTGATGGGATATAGTCAGAAAGAGTGTGCACCAAAGATAGTGCTAATCTCCAGGGGTCTGGAGAGACATCCCAGTGCCCATGTAAAAAGCCAGGTGTGGCAAAGAATACCTGTAACCACAGTGCTGAAGTTGGTAGCATGCAGAGATAGGAGACTCACTGAATGAGGCTCTTTAGTGAGGAAGTCTAGCCAAAAAAGTGAGCTTCCAGGTACAGTTTGAAATGCTGTATGAAGGAAATAAGGAAAGAGTGATAGAGGAGGGCACCTGCCATCCTCCTCTGGCCTCCGTGCACCTGTGAGCATGGTCACAGGTGCACGCAGCTGCACACTTACATACATACATACACACTAATGTACACATGGCAAAACACACCATACACACTGAAAATATCTTCAAGCTATGTGTATAAGGTGTGTAAAAACGTAAGTGAACTTCATGTTTAGACTCAGGGCCCATCCCCAAGGCTGTGCATGCAAATGATTCAGAATCTGAAACACTTCTGCTTCTCTGCATTTGACATGAGGATATTCAACCTGTATAAGTTATTCAGTCTCATGAGTAATCAGAGACAAGCTAATTAAAACCACAATGACATCTCACACTTCCTAGGTTCTCAAAAATTAAAAGTCCAATTGCTGTTGGTGTAGATGTGGAACAAGTAATACTGAGGATGTTGATGCTAATGTAAATTGCCATTTCTACTTTGGAAAACAATTTAACATTATTAAAGAAAGTTCAATTTGCACATGCACTGATCCAGTATTCCTAAGGAAACCTATGCTAAACAGGTATGCCAGATAACATGGGTAGTTGTTTAAATATTTCCTTGCTTAACAACAAAAGGGAAATTCATTGTTAAATATTATTAATCTGTCAACAGTTAGATGAGCACTGAGGAATATTTACAGAATGAAATACAACACTGACAAGAACTGGAGCACAACTGTATTCAGCAATGTGGACAGTTTCAGAATTATAATATTGGAAAAACACAAGTCAGAGGAGAATATGCAGAATAATTCCATCTTTATAACATTCAGTCACATGCGATGTTAGGTAATATATTGTTTGAAGGGTACAAATACATGGCACCCTAGGAAGGGGAGGATAGAAGTGAGGGATGCATTAGTATTATGTACATAGTATTATATACATAGTAGATAATAGAGGTCAGGTTCATGGTCTTTTTAGAAAGCTAGATAGTAAATACTGAAATATTACCTTCATACCTTAAATGTGTTTTATAGAATTTTAAAATCTAATAATTCTGAGTAGTAATTTATAGTTGCTGGTAATATACATATACTTGAAAATAGTAAATAGGAAATGAAAAGTGAATCATTTGGGGTACAGTAGAATGTTTGCTGCTTTTTCTGTGTATGCATACTTTTTGGAATTTTTCAAATGTAACTACTTACATTGATTATTGTTAATTCTTTTTTTTTTTTTTTTTTTTTTTTTTTTTTGGTTTTTCAAGGTAGGATCTCACTCCAGCCCAGGCTCACCTGGAATTCACAATGTAGTCTCGGGCTCTTCTCGGACTCATAGCAACCCTCCTACCTCTGCCTCCCTGCTGGAATCAAAGGCAAACACCACCACGTCCGGCGATTATTGTTAATTCTTTTTAATATTTTATTTATTTATTTGAGAAAGAGGGAGGGAGAGAGAGAGAGAATGAGAATATGCATATGCTCTGACCTCTAGCCACTGCAAATGACCTCCAGATGCATGTATCACCTTATGCATGTGGCTTTACATGAGTACTGGGGAGTTGAACCCAGGTCCTTAGGTTTTGCAGGCAAGCACCTTAACTGCTGAACCATCTCACCAGTCCAGTTAATTATTTTCACTTAACACAGTATAATAATCACTATAATAATTTTACCTCTGTTTGTGAGATTCACCAATATTTTTTCTTCTATTAAGGAATACAGGAATTTTAAATTCTTTTAATTTCTTCTAAGCAATAAATTGACATGATTTCTAACTTTATATATTTTCTGATTACTAACCACATTTTAAGCTTGAAAATGATATTGTCTCACCTTGTAATATTTTTCCTAACTTAAAACATGTATGATGTCTTTATAATTTGTATGTTTGTGACATTATATTTTGTTTCAGTATCTTACTGTTTCATTCTATTATTTGTACTAATAAAATAATATAATTGCTAGGCAATTGCAAGCATATTTAAAATATTAATTCATTTAGTGTTCATCAGATGTTATTGCTATCCTTGTTTGATAGGTCAGGAAATGGATTAAAAAAGTGGTTGCCAAAGGTAGCATGGCTAGTAAGTAGAGCATGTATTCCAGCCTACATAACCTGGCTCAGTACTCTACACATAACCATGACAGTATACAAGACCATATGAGGTAGCTTTCTAGGGGAGCATAAAGTAGTATGAAGTAGATCATGTATTGGCATGCATTGCTTAACTGTACTTGATAGGCATAAGTTAGCCTGATTATAGATCTGGCTGGGATGCACTGTGGTGATGGTGACCTTTCTTCTCCAGTTATGGGCTGATGGAATTACAATTTAAACTCCAAAAGTTTAATAGCATTTATAAATTTGAGAGAGTGATATTTGACTCAGGGATGTTGACATGATACTTTCAGGAAATTATTATAGTAAAATAGTCTGTGAACAGAGGAAATTGGGCAATTTTGAGTGACTTGTGAAGAATCTGTGAGTAATGATCTAAAGTGAGACACCAGGTTTTATAGTCCTGCCCTGCTGGCTGCTTGCTTGCTTGCTTGTTCCCTCCCTCGCTTCTTCCCTCCCCGCCCTCCCTTTTGTTCCAGAAATGAGAAAGTAACCGGTACATAGCCCAAGAATCTGACAGATCTTTTAGTGATTGGTTTTTATCCATCCAGAGAAAGTCCATTAGAACTGATAGGTGAGAGGTTCTTACCTGAGAGTTCTTATTCTGTGGCTGTGCATTGATACACCTCTTAACTAACTTGCATAGTTCTTCTTGGACTGCTTTGTGTTAATGTTGTATATGGGGTCAGATTCAGTGGCATATAATCTTGTTGGACAAAAGAATCATTAATGGTCATGTTCGAGTAGGAACTATGGGTATTGCCTGTGTTATTCTGGATGTAAAAATCCCCCCCTCCAATAGGCTCATGTGTTTGAGCACTTGTTTCCCAGCAAAGTGATGCTGTTTGGGAAGGTTGTGGACCTTTTAGGAAGTGGAGCCTTGATAGAGCAAGTGTACCTTGTGGCATGCCTTGAGGTTTTATAGTCCTGCCCTGCTGGCTGCTTGCTTGCTTGTTCCCTCCCTCCTTTTTCCCTCCCAGCCCTCCCTTTTGTTCCAGAAGTGAGAAAGTAACCGGTACATAGCCCAAATTCATGGTTAGAGAGTCTTCAAAGAACCAGTGTTTCTATTTTTAATTTATTTGAGTTGGAGATTAGGCACATAGCTACCTTACTTCTTGCAACTGCCCTACTTAGAGATTTTAGAATGTCTAGTCTGTGAGAACATATTTTATTTTTTGTTGTATCCCCACTGCCAGATATACAATATGAGCTCAAATACTTGTTAAGTAAGTTAGTTAGAGGCTCAGCAGTTAAAGGCTCTTGTTTGCAAAGCCTGTAGGCCCGGATTCAATTCCACTGCCTTCCATGCAAAGCTGGACCCCAAGTATCTGATGTTCCATTTATACTGAGAAGAGGCCCTGGCACCACTGCAAGTAAATGAATAAAAATTTTAACAAGTGAATATGAGGTACATCCTCTTATTCTCATTTTATGATGTTTGGAAACTGAGTAAGGCCAACTATTTAACCAGTAGGAAAGAAAGTAAGTCCAGGGCATAGAGATGGTGGGAAATTAAAAGATTCTGGGACTGGATATCTCTATCATGTATACTGCAAATGAAAGTGTAAGACATTTAAAGGGGAAAAAGTAAAATGTTAGAATCTATAATTTTTTGAGGTGGGATTGTTTGATGACAAAGACAGTCAGATGTTAGGAGGGATGTAGAACAGAGGAGGATGTCATAGATGCTTTGTAGGCATATATGTAGACGTTGAAAACTATACAGCTAAAAGATGGACTTCAGTAGAGAGGAAGGTAGTCCTCAGTAATTGACAAGGTTATATAATTGTAGATTTGTAGATAAGGAGCACCAGGAAGTAAAATATACAAGTTTCATTTTCCTTCATTGAGCTCTAGTTGTTTAAAAACATAGGTTGACAAATCTGGCTTGTAGAAAAGATAGGAATAAATTGTTTGGTGACTATTATTTATTCCCACGTATATAGATAAACTTGTTTTAAAGTTTTAAATGCATCCAGAATATAAATATAAAAGTTTCAAAATTTACCTGATAAACAGGTCATACTTAAAGTATGAATTCTGAATTCTGAATGTTATACCTCACTTACAAAGAAAGCTATTTTGCTCTCTTATATAATAATAATAATTTTTGTTTCTGGCAGCATACTTCACTCTTTTTGTTTGGTGGCTGTGGGGTTCTCATCAAAATGATAACAAGTACATTTGTTCTTTTAAATCTACCCAGTAGATTGCCATTTTTTCCCTTGCTATCCCTGTCCTCCCTCAAGTCACTGTTGGTTTCTCTGTCTTCCTATAATGCTTTTATTTGAGGCCCTTTCTATCTACTTTACATAGTATATATAAGTATATACATATATATATATATATATATATATATATATATATATGTACATAGTATATATAAGTAAATGTATAAGTAAAATTCATCTTATAGTAAACATTTTAATTTGATATTTTTCCAGAATGTTTCAATAATCTTAAACTTTCACTTTAAGGATAATAATATATAAACCAAACATAAAAATATGTAAACCTAATAATTTGTTATAGGACTTTGTTTACAGAAGATTTCATTACTTACCATGTACATTTAAAGCACATTTGCTCAGACTTTTTATTTTGTAATTGTACAGCTATGTTATGCTTATCTGCTTATTTCTATATGTGTAGCTGTTTCCCAATATGGTACATCCTATGAATAGCTGTTGGGAAATCCACTGTGTCATAAAATAACACATGAAAATTTTGGAGATGATAACCAAAGATCCTTTCAGAGGACATGCACTGATTTTGTGGTTCTCCAGCCTCTTCCCACTTTGAATCTTAATAGGCAGCCTACATTGAATTACTAGTAAGTAACCTTTGGCACAGAACCCATTAATGAATGCCCCAGGTATAATTTCATTTTGCCTTATTCTTTGTAAACCAAAATGCATATCAATTCAGGTGTGTGTGTGTGTGTGTGTGTGTGTGTGTGTGTATAGTGAGATTTCTTTAACGTGGAGAGTGAAGCTGGGCTCAACTTAACACACTGCTCACTTTTTGTTTTACTCTTGTATGGTGAAAGTTCTTTCCCAGAAGAAAGAGCAAACCGAGTGAGGTACTTGGACATTTTCCTCCACCCCTCTCTAAGCAGCCTCATGGAGAGGCCTGTTGATCTCCATGCATTAATGTAACAGACTTGTTGTGTTGCTGGTTGGTAATTACGGTTCTCTGATCCAAGTATCTCTGCCATGCAGTAGGCACAATGACTGACAGTTTATATGAATTAAGTGCCTATCTTGCCGTGGGCACTGCATGTGGAGTTGCCCTTCTGCTCCTTTATTAAGAAACTAGATTAGACTCTCTCACAAGTAGTAAATGTCAGAAGTTTATGTGTCTTTATATAATACGCATTAAAGTATTTGTATGTCCTAACTGGCTGTAGTTGGCTGAAAGATGCAGACAGACAATAGTTGTCATAATATGAGGTTATAAGGGAACCATATGACAAAGAGCTCCCAGTGTGTTCCCTAGCATCATACTTTGCTCTTGGAGCATTGCACTTTTCAGAAACTTGGCTAAACTAGCTACCACACAGAACTAGAACTGCCTGACACTCTTTGCTGTAGAAGTAGAGCTCTGCTTAGAGCCTACACAGAATGAGCCACCTCACAGAAAGAGCCACCTCACAGAACTAGTCACCTCACAGAACGTGCCACCTCACAGAACTAGTCACCTCACAGAACTAGTCACCTCACAGAACGTGCCACCTCACAGAACGTGCCACCTCACAGAACGAGCCACCTCACAGAATGAGCCACCTCACAGAACTAGTCACCTCACAAAACTAGTCACCTCACAGAACCAGTCACCCCCACAGAACGTGCCACCTCACAGTGTGCTTACTCTGCTTCACTACTTGGCTGTAGATCTCTGTTCAGAGCCTTGGCTGAAAGGGCCATTGCCTACTTTTTCTTTAAACTTGGATTATGGGAACTTTCTTACGAACTTGTTCATTTTACCTTGTTCTGAGTTCTTTTGAAGGTATTGAGAAGGAGTTTTAGAATGGTAGAGAACTGAACTAATTTATTATTTTTTTGGTTTTGGTTGGAAATAATTTTTATAGTGGTGAAACTCACTTTATTAAGCTATAAAGTATTTTGTGCAGCTATTTTATTTTAAATGATTTACTAATAAAGAAATAAATTAATGAAAAGTTTTATATAGAAGAGATGCTTAACAGTTCTGATCTGAGAAAACATAGAAGGTCAAAAATGTTTGAAGATTTATCCAGATGATAAAATTTGACTGGTTTCTACCCCAAAAATTTGATTTAAGAAGTTGAGAGAGAAAGAAGGTTGAAGAAATGGTAAACCTATATCCAAGTATTCACAGATATTTCACCATGTATTCAACATTTTTATTGACTAATGTTTTCATTTTCAGGGCTTTTAAATCACTCCCATTTACTAGTAACTCCATTTAGTTGAAGATTATGTATTTTGAGAGATGAAAACGAACTTTGGGGGATTCATATTATTATATACTGTAATGAGTCCCACTGAAGCTGTTTAACACCTTTCCAGATTGACTTTGTGGCAAGCAGGTAGACTAGTGACAGCATGGCTTCCCCTCTGGGTTGGCTGCATAGTTTAGCTGTGTGCTGAGTATGGGACCTGGTGCTGCAAGTTGTCTGCCACCAAACAAAACCATCTCCCAGTGTCTTCATGTTTCCCTGACTGTATTAAGACCAGACCAAACCAGACTGAAGCAGTTTAATGGGAGAAAAACTGGTGTGGCTTCCTGGGGTTCATTTTCTCTAAGCAGGACACAAGAGGAACCTGGCCATTTCTCACTAGGTGCCAGTGGTCTAAAAGGAAAGCATTTGGCAGAGACAGCCTTATTCCCTTATGAGGATCATTTTGTTGCAAGGGAAATAAGCTCTTCTAAATTCTGAGAGTTTATTGAACATACTAGGAATGTCAGGAAACATCTAAGGTATAGGCCAACTTTTTCTTTGAAGTTGTCTTGCTACTTTTGAAAAAGGTTTGAGAAAGAGAGTACACTCTTAAATTGCAAAAAAGGAACTTAGAATTCATGTAGCATGATTCATTTTAAAGACAACTGAGAACCTTAGAACATTGTACGAGTTGCTGTAGAATCAGCTAGTGAGAAGCAGAAGCTGCAGTTTTCCTGGTGCGTTTGTGTGGTTAGGTGTGAGCAGTCATCATTACCGTGAAGGGGGTTACAAGACCGTGTCACGGAGGAACCACCACTTTGCAGTTTGTTCATTCTACCTTATCCACGTTATTTCAGAAGAAAAGCTCTGTTCACTGCTTTGTGTGAAAGACTTTTCTCCCTACAGACAGAATCACGAGCAATTTCTGGCTAACGGGTATTTCAGCTACTTCAGGCTTATTTCTAGTAACCAAGTAGATTTTCAGAATCTTAGCTGCAGAGACCTAATAGTAAAAGAGAACAAAACTTGATATATGGAAACTTTATGCATAAAAGCAGACACTTAGAAACTTGAACAAAACAGAGAACATCTCCAAGATGTTTTAGCAGTTGCCCTTAACAATTTTTATTAAATGGCTTTGGGAATAATAATGTGTCCTTTAGCAAAACATAAATACAAGTGGAATCTATCTGTCTAGTGTTATTTTTTTTTTCTTGAAATAAATAAAATGTTTTAGTTTTATCTATTATGTTTGATAAGTTAAGAACAAAACATATATTTCAAAGAGCAATGAAATCTCAACTAAAATAGAAAAAAAGAACTTATCAAAAAATCAGTCTTCCTCTGGAGAGATGGCTTAATGGTTAGGACACTTGCCTGCAAAGCCAAAGGACCTTGGTTCAATTCCCCAGGACCCACGTAAGCCGGATGCACAAGTTGGCGCATGTGTCTGGAGTTTCTTTGCAGTGGCTGGAGGCCCTGGCTTGCCCAATCTCTCTCTCTCTCTCTCTCTCTCTGTCTCTATCTCTTTCTCTGTCTCTCTCAAATAAATAAAAAAAATCAGTCTTTATTCATTGTCTTTAATCTGATTACTCTGTTGTATGAAAGGAACTTAATGAATCTTGATAATTTCCATGTGTAAGTCCCATTTCTACCTTAAAAGTGTAATCCTACGTGTTCAGTAAGCTGTCATTGTCAGAGTACACTTCTGTTTACTCTGCCTTTCTCTTGTGCTGAAGGCAAGTGGCACAGCTTTAGAGTACAAACTCAAACTGCTCAGTATGCCTTCAAGCTTTGGAAGGTGCGATGGTGGTGGTTCAGTGTGTTTTGCTTTTTTTAAAAAAAAAAGTTTATTTTTATTTATTTATTTATTAGAAAGAGCGAGGCAGGGAGAGAAAGGGTACACCAGGGCCTCTAGCCACTGCAAATGAACTCCAGACATGTGTGCCACATGTGCATCTGGTTTGTGTGGGTTCTGGGGAATTAAACCTAGGTCCTTAAGCTTCACAGGCAAGTGCCTTCGCTGATAAGCCATCTCTTCAGCCTGCATTTTGCTTTGCCAATAAATGTATTTATTGGTGCACTCATGTAGTTGTGCACTCGTGCACATGTGTTGTATGTGTGTGCTCATGAGTATGTGTGTACATGCTCATGCTCCAGGACCTGTTGCTGATACAAAGGAACACCAAACACACCATTTTTTGTTTCTGGCTTATATGAGTGGCTTGAGCATTTGAACCCTGGGCTGGCAGACTTTGCAAACAAGTGTCTTGAACTGCTGAGATATCTTCCCAGCCCCAAATGAGAGCATTTTTCTGTACTGAGGTTTTGTTCCCTATAAGGTGATAGGAAACAAAATTAATTGTACAATGCCAGTTTTTAAAAACAAATCGCAGTGGGGATAGAGATACTGCTCAGAGGCATGTGTGCTTGAGGAACATGCATAAGGCCCTAAGTTCCATCCCAGTACCTCGAAAATGCATTCGAAAATGTAGAATATTTCTCTCCATTTAACTGACACCTATTTAAAAACAAAATTACACCTTTATTTCCGAAATATAATCTTACTTAATGAAGATTTAAGGATATATTTCATTGAAAATACTTATTTTGGCTATATGGTTAATTTTTTAACTTGTACCCTTGCCATGGACACCACTTGAATTAGGAAATGTCTCTTAACTGAAACTTTCATAAGCATTTTTCAAATTGATCAACTGTAGTTATTAGATTGGATAGCTCCCCAAGTTGTTGGACTTGTAAAACTTTTTCTTATAAATATTTGACGTGGATATCTGTTCATAAAGTATGCCTGAAAGTTCAAAATAGAGCTGTTGGACAAATGGCTTTTCTGCCTCATAGTATGCATTCCTAACATGCATTCAAAAAGGTTTTTATCAATTTATATTCTCTGGTGTGGATTTCAGAATCTTATTGGGGGATTAGTGGGGTCATGAAGAGAACACCAAATTGTCTAGAAACATGGTTTTACTATGCTACACACTAATTATGTTAATGATGTGCCTTATGTAAGCCTCATATTCACCATCATAACTCAGAGATGAATTTCAGTATCACACTCCAGTTCTCATTCTATAAAAAATTATCTACCCCAAACTATCATTGCAGGATAGAAGCAGAGCTCTTATTGAGATATACATAAAGAAGGCAGGGTGTTAACAATGAGGGACAGAACTTCTGGTTTTTATTTTAACAAGAATAGAGTCCAGTGAAATTATGTAGACACTTCTGCTTTTCACACAGTTTCAAATAGAAAATGATAGTGTAAGGAGCCAGGTGTATAACTTTCCAGAAGAAAATTGTATTCTGCATAGGTTTTAGGTTATGATGTAAGTCCACCTCCAAAGTAAAAGATTCATTTGTTCACATAATCTTTTTTTATTTTTAAAATAGATGTGATATATACAGCATGTTTTTAGGTATCTATTGTGGAATGACTAACTCAAGTTGATTAACATCTTACCTCTCCTATTTTGTTGTGGTATGAACACTTGAAATACCTTAACAGTTTTCAGCATATAATATTGATAACAAATTATAGATACTATGGTATGCAATAAATCTTTTCTTCTTAACTAAACTTTTATATCATTGAGCAGTATCTCTCCAGCCTGTCTACCCTCAGCTCTGTACTAACTACCATTTTGTTCTCTGAGCATGTAAATTTGATCGTTTTAGATTTATCACATTAGTTGAGATCACACAGTATTTCTTTTTCTAGCCAGGCTTATTTAGCTTTATGCAGTATGCTGTGGGTCCATCCATGTTTATACAAATGATGAGATTTCCTTCTTTAAAGGTATATTAGTATTCTATTCTGTGCATACACTATTTTTTCTGCCCCTGTTTAGTTGATGGGCATTTAGATTTATTCCATAACCTTGCTGCATGCATACGTAAGTACTACCAATTTCATTTCTTTAGGATATGCACCTACTAGTAAGATTGTAGATCATGTGGTAGTTTAGGTTTGCTCTTTTGAGGGCATACTGTTGTATTGGCTGTACTAATTTATATTCACAGAGGACTGTACAAGGGTTCCCATTCTTTACAAACTCATCAACATTTGTCATTCATCTTGATAATAGCTCTTCATGTCTTGTCATATGCCTTTATCCCTGTCTATGTCATGTTTTGAGAACTGTGTGTTTTATTACTTTGCTTCTTTTTAAAGTGTTGTTTTCCTACTATACAGTTGAGTTCCCTTTTACATATTTTGAATATTATTGTCTTATCAGATGTATGGCTTCCACATACTACCTACCATCTGGTAGGTTGTCTTTTTACTCTTGACTCCTCCGTGTAGACATTATTAGTTTTATGTAAGTCCCTTTTTCTAGCTCTTCTTTTGTTGCTTGTTCTTCTGGGGTCACACATACCCCCACACACAAGTCATTGCTCAGTCCAATACCATTAAATATTTCCCTTCTCTTTTATTTTATTTATTTTTTCTTTTTTTCGTTATTAGTTAGTTTTGTATTCAGCAAATACAGTCAGTTTAGTACCATTATTAGGCTCATCCGTGACCTACCCCCTACCCTTGGGCCCTCCTTGTTGAGGTATATGGGTCATGCATTGTGGAGTTAGCCCACAGTTATGGGTAAGATAAATGTCTCTGCATATCATGACCCAACATGTGGCTCTGACATTCTTTCCACCCCCTCTTCCACAAAATTCCCCTGAGCCATGTTGGGTTCATGTTTGGTCTGCTTCAGTGATGAGGTGTTGGGGGCCTCGGAGGCTCTGGCTCTCTGATTTGGTAGGAGTTGATTTTTCTCTGTGCTGATCTCCTTCCCCCTTGTGCTGGTATCCGGTTCATCAGGAAAACAGCCCCCTTGCTTGTTTCACCAGTTTTTCTTAGTTTCACCCAGGGCCCTTTGGAGGTATGATGGGGTAGCTCTGTCCTTAGGATCTACATCTATCTGAAAAAGAGAAGCAGATTCTCCAACGGAGAGTAAGTTAGCACCAGGACAAAAGAGATAACCCTTACTTTTTTATAGAGAATTTAATAGGTGTAGGCCCTCTTGTAGCCCATGATTGATAATAGATTGATATTGGCGAGTGGGCTTATGTTTGGATATGGTTCTGACTTGTTTCCCAGCTCCAGCTATGGGTCCCGTACCACTGAGGAGATCAGTTAGCCAAATTAAGAGCAGTTGGTTCCCCACCATGGCTGTGTGCCACTATTGCACTTGTGTGGGCATCACGACAAGTTATTTGCTGCTAAGTAGTTTGGACCATGAGTTGCTTGGACAGATATTGGTCATTTTCCCCGAGTCGCCCATATAGCACCTTCTGGTACTAGACACGCTGACTGTCTGGGGACTGACTCTCTTCCAACTTCCAGCCATGCCATTCTATTTTGCATGTCAACCATATAAGGTGTCTTCAGCAGTAGAGTGTTACCACTAACCTTTGGTGGGTCATCAAGTACTCTGACAGAAATCTGTCTGTCTTTTAGGAAACCTTGTAGGTCTCTCTGATCAAAAGCTCATTGTGGATGATAGCCCCATGCTGGTTCTGGGAGTTACAGGTCAGTGCCCACTAAGAAAATGAGGAAAAAGATAACTTATATACAAGAGTTAGAGAGAAGAGAGAGGGAGAGGGAGAAGGAGGGAGGGAAGATGTAGAAGATTAAGGTTAGTCGTGATCCTACCCTCTCCAATGTCTAGACCCAAATGGCAATGGTACCATGAAATCCCTTCTCTTTTCTTTTGGTGTTTCTGCAGTTTCAGGTCTTATGTTTAGATTTTTAATCCATTTTAAGTTGAATTCTGTAAATGGTGGGAGGTAACGGTCTTTTGTCTGTGGATATCTATCTAGTTTCTCAACACCATTTCTTGAGGAGACTGTCATTGTGAGCTTTTGGCACCTTGGTTAAAAATAGGTTGACTATAAATGTATGGCTTTATTTCTTGGATTTTTTGTTCTGTTTTTTAAAAGAATATTTTATTTATTTGCAAGCAGAAAGAGAGAGAAAGAAAGACTATGGGCACACCAGGGCCTCCAGCCGCTGCAAATGTACTCCAGATGCATGTTCCACTCTCTGTATCTGGCTTTACATGGGTACTGGGGAATCGAACACAGGTCATTAGGCTTTGCAGGCAAATGCATTAACCACTGAGAAATCTCTGCATCCCAGGTTCTGCTATATTTTTCTGTGAAACTATTTTGTGATAAGACAGAGGAAAATGTTTTGTATTCTCTCAGGTATGGAAGTGAAAGTAATTTGGGCATATATCAGAATTAACTATTCAAGAAGCAAGGGTCTTATCTCTTCTTAATCAAAGAAGATTTAATCTGTATTAATAATTTAGGGACCCAAATGTCATTAATGATTTTGGGAGAAATCTGACTCTAGACTGCAGATCCAGGGAGCTATCACTGCCTTTCTAGAGTCTTGACCGTCACAGAAAAATTTATTTGGAACAGTTTAAGATGTTTGGTTATCTGTCAGATGCAAACAGAGTTATTGAGAGTTGTAAATACCACATCTGTACTTAAGTTCCCAAATTAAGAATAACAAAAGTGGTATTTTGTTAATTCCTGACGGCTAGAACTTAAAGTTATTAGCAGATTTTTGGGTCACTTGAAATAATTTTCCCTTTTGGTCTGATTTACAAAACTTGTAAAGTAAAATGTATTTTTAGATAAATATAATGTGTTATGTGTTTAAGATATTTTGAAGTGGAAAAAAATCACAGGTTGGCTAAATAGAGATGATTTTTAAACTTTAAAATCTGGGATTTCACTCTTTGCTTTAATCTAGGAGTTCTCTGTTAGAGTTAGGAATAGTGAGTTCATTGCTGGACTGAATAAATAATGTCTATTGGTACAAAAGAGGTTTTTTTTCTTTCTCCCTAGCTCCTTTCTCCCCATTATATTCACTTTATTTATTTTAAAAGGCTTCTTTACAGCCAGAGAGCAATTTTGTGTGAATGTTCAAGGGCTTGGGCACAGTTTCAGCCTCCGACTTAGCTGACTGAGTATCTGAGGTCACGTAAGAGGGTAAAGACTATCTTGAATGTGTATTCTGTAGTAATAACTGAGAGAAGTGTACTTGTCAAAATTGGGTACACCTTATCCAAATGGTACAGTTCTAGAAATTTCTCTTAGCAAATATTTTTAAAATTATTTTTGGATGTGGAACTTTTCAGTGTCTATTTTAAAAAAAATTAATGCTGAATAAGTCATTGAATTTCTTCAATTTTTGAGAAACCTTTTAACTAGATTAGTAGTATCAGAATCAGTTTGATAAAATGTAGGATTTTAAAGAGTATTTATTTTGATATTTTAGAATTACTTAATTTCTAAGAATTTTGATGATTATAATATTTATGTGGAATTCTAGTTTTCCTGCCTTACAATATAGTGCAATATAGTAAAAAGAAGTGATGATACAGCATTTTCTCTACTATGTAAATCTTAAGCACCTCAGTGTTTTATTGAAGCAGGGCAGATCTGTCTAGTCCAATTATTAGCAATGACACCATTGGAGATAATGTTTAATGGCACACTTTTTGTTATAAATATGTGAAGCAGCTGTATAAAATGAAATTTTATGCAATTTGTAGGATTCAGCATATTTCATGATATAATAAAGAAAACATGAGTTTATTAACAGAAGTTTAAAAGGAATGGACTGTAATTTAAACTCCTGTTAATTGAAAATATTGATGAATTGATGTTTTCTACCTCTAGTATACTGTTTCACCAATGTTTTTCTTTAAAGATGTTCCTTAATAAGAGATATTACTGTGCTTAGTGTAATTAATTCACTGTTGTAGCTTTACTATGTGATATTCTTCATATGATAGTAGTCTATGGCCACATCATCATACAGTACATGCTATATAAGATACACTACTCAGCTTAGTATATAATTCAGTATTGCAAATTCTTCACATGACAATAATGTGTGACTGCATCATCATACAGTGCATAGTACGTAGGTATACAAGCTTCATCTAAATGCTGTATTTTGATATAACTGAGCTCTCTTTTTTAATCAAACTTAAAACAAACTTTAAGACAGTAATTTTATCAGTACTGACTTTACAATCATGTGGTTTTATTAAACATGTTTTAAGTGCTAAATCATACTGCTTTTTAAAATTTAAACTAAGTGTAACTTGTAGTAGGTCTTTAAGACATGGGATTTACTATGATTTTTTCACAATTCTGTTTCAGTAGTTACAGAAACTAAATGATTTGAGGCTTATTAGCCTTTTCCGTGCTGACCCTGGTATTTCTGAAGTGCATTTCTCGGGAAGATGGGGAGCTCTTCACCAGCATTGACTGGCTCCAAATAAAAGTAATTTACTAATTCTCATAACTTTGAGAACTTGCTGGGTTAAGTCTTCTGTTTCTGTGGTCTTGGCTGATGCTCACAAGACAAGACTATTCAAAAGTGCCTCATTCAGTAGTCTGCAGTGGATTCAGGCTCACCTGGGGCTTTGGTATTTGACATTCTTATGTGTGCTGCCCTGTGAAATTGCATGGGCTCTTTCACAGCATGGTAGCTGGATTCCAAGGAACAGTGTTCCCAAGACAAAAACAGATGCTGAAACTTTTAAGGCCAATTCTGGAGTTTGCTAGAGTTACTTCTGCCCATTCTATTGAACAAAACAGGTTGGAAAGGCCAGAACAGATCAAAGAGAAGGGAAATAGGCCCCTTATGGTGAGGCCACTCAGAACAAAAGCAAATGGTTGATGGTGATCGGGTTTAAATGTTGTTTCAGGCATCTACCTAAGGTCTTGGAATACTTCTTGTGAATATGAGGAGGCTGCTCTATAACAGTTGTCATAGGTATTTCAGATATTTTTGTAATTGCAAACCATAATCATTGAAAGTCTATATCCTTTAATTTATCCTTAATATATGTTCGATTTATCGAGACATTTTGATAGTTTAAGCCTGAACAAAGTTATAATATTTACAGGTCTTGTAATATAAGCATCCATCTATTGCTAGAGGTGGTTAGGCTGTTGTGTGTAGGCTGTGTATGGGACATTGTACTTCAACAGATGCACTGATTGTGCCTCATTACTAATGTAGTCTGCCTTCCATGTTCCAGAATGATCTTGTCACTTGAACAGTCTTTTTAGGTCAGTTCCAGAATTTGTTAATGAACTGTTTTATAAGTCACTAGCCATTGGATTTAAGATACTGATCAGAGAAAGAGATAAGTAATTTTCCAATGGTCACTTATTTTTTTCTTTCTCCCCTCCCCATAGTGTTAGGAAGTAAATATAGTGTCAGCAACTTCTGTCCCCATCCTCAGAGGCCATTTTTAAGGAAGACTTAGAAACACAGTGCTTTCTTTGATTGAAAAAGTGTGGTGTGGTGATTGAAAATTCACTGCTTTGCTTCTCTGAGTCAGACTTGATGAGTCTGTTCTTAGTCTCAGTGGTCTCTGAGGCTACAAACCTATGATACAGCCACCATAGAGCTTTGTATAGTAGGTCATAGTCACCAGAAACTGTTACTAACAGAGAAGTAAGTGAAAGTGCATGTTCTGATTTTCTTGTGAAGGTACAATTGAGGGTATGACACTTTAAAACTGTCTACAGAAGGCAAAAACTAAATTAAATGTTCCCATCATATAACAGATAATTGAAAGAATGGAGATATAAGCATAAGGAAGGACTTTTGGACAGCAATAATAATTAGATATTAGAATATGTTTCCCAGGAGAATGTGTACATGTGGGAGTGTGTGGTATGTTTGGATGATAGGAATTGAATCAAAGGCCTTGCATATGCTAAACCACTGAGCTATACCTCCAGCCACCAGAATATTTAAAGTTTTTTGACATGTGATGTTGTCATGCATTACATGATCATGATCATGATCAAAGAAATAGACTGTCTAGTGCAAGGGGAAATGCTTCATGTCCTCTATAGATCATTAATATTGAAATCTTATTTAATCTTCCCATTTTCAAACATTGGCTTTATTAGTGATTTTTGGAATAACTTTTTTTTTTTATTTTGGTTTTTCAAGGTAGGGTCTCACTCTAGCAAAGGCTGACCTGGAATTCACTATGGAGTCTCAGGATGGCCTCGAACTAACGGCAATCCACCTACCTCTGCCTCCCAAGTGCTGGGATTAAGGGCGTGTGCCACCACGTCCGGCTTGGAATAACTTTTAATGTAAAGTGCTCCTTTTTATTTTGTACAAAAAACCATACTGGGAACACTTAAAATTACCTATGGGTGCCTGGTGTGGTAGTACATACATGTTATCCCAGCATCCTGAAAGCTGAAACAGGATTGAGAGTCAAGGCCAGCCTAGACTACAGAGGGAGACCCTGTTTCAGAAAAAAAAAAAAAAAAAATCACCTAGTATGTAGCACCTAATTTATAGATTCTTCATATTATCGGCTATAAAACATACCCTTCAAAGACAGCTCTTTCCTCTTCTGGAAACATCACCTGCTTTGATTGGTGGAAGAGAAATCTTTAAGGATTTTTCTGCCTTATTTTGACCATTAGCATTGAAACCATATACTGTGCTTCTAGACCCTAGCACCTTTAGGATTGATAACATAGGTCTGAACCATATCCCAGGAACTACTTTGGCTAGCTTTCCATTGTCTATTTAATTAAATTATATTTTTTCTAATTTTTAAGAAATTAAGTAACTTCTCTTGAAATCAGTCTGAATCTAAAAGACAGAGATTTGGTACCAGCTGAGAATTATCACTTGGTAAAATTTCACTAATCATAAATCAGCTACCTATCACAAGCAGTTGTATATCCTTAAGAACTTGTTTCAATATTGTATTGTGCTGATATTTATAAAGACATTTTAAGACATAATATGGAACTAGAGAGATGGCTTAGTGGTTAAGGCAATTGGCAACAAAGCCAAAGGACCCAGGTTCAAAGCCAGTTGCACAAAGTGGCACATGTGTCTGGTGTTCCTATGCAGTGACTAGAGGCCCTGACACACCCGTTCTCTCTCTGTCTCTCTCATAAATATATAAAATATTTTAAAATCTAATTATGAATTTCAAATTAAATTAAACTCAACTATATATAGTTTCATCAATGTAGATTACTGAAATATGACATACATAATACATACAATATGTATAAATATATAATGAATAGTCATATTCATGTCTAAGTTCATACAAGGATTCAATGTTATACATGGGTATAACAGGGAATCATAATATGTGTAATGTCTGGCAAGATTCTTTTGCTATCTACCTTAAAACTTTATTTGAAAAAATGTTAAAAGTTAAAAAAAAAAACAGGCCTTTTAGAGATGAAAAAATAGGTTATATTTTCCTCCCAATAACTGTATAGGAAATACAGAGCAGGAAGTAGGTAGTGTTTTTGGTAAGGAAAGAATCTGAGGTTTAGGACAGGAGCACACAACATGTACCTTGTGCATATATGCAGAGGCCAGAGAACTTTGGCTATCCTCTTTTCACTCATCTGTCTGCTTCCTTGAGAAAGAATCTATCAATCAACCCAGTACTGTTGTTTGCCTCAGCAAGCCCAAGTGAATCTCCAGTCTCTACACCCTTCCCAGGATTGGGGTTATGATCTATATCCTCATGAAACTATTGGATTTAAAATAGTAGTCTGATAAAGAGCTATAGACAAAACCTAGTATATTATAGACATATGAAACTGGCATTGTTATCTCACTGGCCATAGAATATGAATGACAAGCCAGGGGTGACAGTACATACCTTTAATTCTAGCACTCCAGAGGCAGAGGTGGGAGGATTGCTGTGAGTTCAAGGCTACCCTGAGACTACATACATAATTTCATAAGATACAGTGTGTTACACATTTAATTCATGTCATTTCATACTGCTTATTAATGAATATCAGATTTGAAATGTGACCAAGTCTTTGGGATTTTCCTATTCCTACTCATTTGAAGCCTAAATGGAAAAGTTAAACTATATTGTTTCAAATAGTATTAAATGTTTTTAGATCATTGGGTCAAAAACTAGATTTCTACTTTCTACTAAATTTCAGAAGGAAAACATTTTGTAAGAATATTTCTACAAAATCCTTATAGTTTTTTAAGCAACACTATTTCTTGTGTGCCTCTAAGTATTTTTATTGGGTACAGCAAATCAAATCTAATGAGGGGCTTGACTATGCATTATTAGGACAGTTAGGGAAATAAGAACAAGCCTGGGTCACTTCAGGTTTTGTGTTCATCAGACAGATTATTGACAACACTTTCAGAAGGATCCTGAAATATAATGTTGTGAAAATTAGTTGGTAATAAATGTCTTGAAAACACTGTGGCTGTTACTTTGCCAGGCACACTCTGCCTGTGGAATTTATTTGCTTTCAGGCCTCTGCTTTACAGCTTCTGTCTTTAAAAAAAAAATCTTTCACTTTATTACCATATAACATATCAAAATTATGAATGTTGAAAGAAATAAGGGAGGAAATAAGATTTTTGAAAGCACCAAGTGCTATATTTTTAAGAGGCTACTCCCTGTCCCTGGAATTGATTTCCCATGTTTCGAGCATACTTCTGCAACCTTATTGCTATAGTCAAGTCCATGTTGCTGGGACAAACAGCAAACCAGATAGTTTATGGGAGGAACAGGTATATTTCAGGGTAATAGAATTGGGGAAGTTCCATCAATGGCAGAAGCTGCTTCCTTCCACACATCTAAACAGAGAGCAACAAAACTTCTCTCCACACATTTGGACTTGAGTTAGATCTGCCCCCAGTGACATGCCCCCTACAGGTGGCTGCTGGAGACTTAGCCTGGAAGTTTAACCTTAATCAAACAATGCATGAAGTTAATGAGGACACACATTCACATTCAAACCACCACATTCTGCCCTTGGCCCCCATAGGCTCATAACCATATAATAATACAAATTGCATTCAATCCAACTGAAAAGGCCCCATAACCTTTACCAACTTTACACCTCTTTCATAGTCCCAAGTCTCATGTGAGTTTGAAGACTCTCTTAGGGCTGGAGAGATGGCTTAGCAGTTAAGCACTTGTCTATGGAGCCTAAGGACCCCAGTTTGAGGCTTGATTCCCCAGGACCCACGTAAGCCAGATGTATAAGGTGTCTCATGCATCTAGAGTTCATTTTCAGTGGCTGGAGGCCCTGGCATGCCCATTTTCTCTCTCTCTCTGTCACTCTCAAATAAATAAATAAATAAAAACAAAAATTACAAAAAAAAAAAAAAAAAGAAATGCTCTCTCCTTACAAAAAAAGAATGTCTCTTAACTCTTGAGTCCTGTAAAACTGAAACAAATTACATATTGCTTACACTTAGTGGCATGATATAAATATTTCCATTTCAAAAAGGCATAACTACACCAGTAACTTATGGAGACATCAAGCACCTATAGTTCAAGTCCAACATCCTTAAACACTGACAACAGTCTCTGGATTTTCTATTTATATCCCTTCAGGTGGGCTGAGTATCCAAAGGAAAATTTTCATCCCAAGCCAACACAGTCCTGGTATATCAAAAACAATCTTTGGGTCCCCACTGCAAACCATGGTCCCTTTTGTGACAGCCTCAGTGGCCTCTCTACAAATGGACATCACCTACTTCAAATGTAGCATCTCATCAGCAGCTCCTGGAACCATTCGCATGTCATGACCAGCTTCCATTCACTTTTCATGCTTCCAAAACCAGTATATGATATGCAGACACACAGCCATTGTGTTAATCCAGGGAGGAAATAAATCTTCATCTTGAGCTTTCAGAATTCTTCCTCTCATCATCTCTTTTCAAAAGAGTTTGCATTCTTACTTACTCAGCCTTTTCTGAGTGTGCTTCACCTCAGACACCTTCTGTGTTGTTGCAGTGTAAAGCAGTTTGTCCACCCTTAATGGTGTTAATTTGCTTAACAATATCAGCTTTAACAAGCTAAAACCAGCCTCTGTGCCTCTACCTTTAATTTTTTTTCAACATTATATTGTATATCTTTCAGTCTTATACCTTCTTGTTTTTAATTTTAACCTTGCTTAAATTCTTTGGCCATTAGCAGATGAACAGCCATCCTTTATGCCAGTAATGCAGTTCTAACAAAGTTCTCTGTATATCTCCTTCCCCTTTGAAAGTTCTAAAGCCAAACCTACAAATAGAATTTAATTGTCTACACTTAACATTTTCAAGCTCTTTTTTTAAAGTTTTAATTTATTAGAGAAAGAGAGAGAGAGAATGCGTACACCAGGGCCTCTAGCCACTGGGAATGAACTCCAAACACAGGTGCCACTTTGTGCATCTGGCTTATGTGGGATCTGGAAAATCAAACCTGGGTAATTAGGCTTCACAGGCAAGCGCCTTAACCACTAAGCCATCTCTCCAGCCCTTTAAAAACAATTTATTTTATTTGAAACTCCACTTCCCATCATATTCCCCTCCCCCTCTCAATCAGTCTCTGTCTGTCTGTCTGTCTGTCTGTCTCTCTCTCTCTCCTCTCTCTCTCTTTTTTTGTTTTATTTTTTTCTAGGTAGGGTTTCACTATAGTCCAGGCTGGCCTGGAATTCTCTATGTAGTCTCAGGATGGCCTTGAACTCACAGCGATCTTCCTACCTCTGCCTCCCTAGTGCTGGGATTAAAGGTGTGCGCCACCACACCCAGCTTCTCTTTTATTTTGATGTCATGATATTTTCTTCCTGTTATGATGGTCTTGTGTAGGTAGTGTCAGAAACTGTGAGGTCATAGATATCCAGGCCATTTTGTTTCTGGAGGATCACATTGTAAGGAGTCCTACCCTTCCTCTGGTTCTTACATTCATTTTGCCACCTCTTCCGCAAAGGACCCTGAGCATTGGAAGGTGTGATAGAGATATTTCAGTGCTGAACATTCGTCTGTCACTTCTTCTTAGCACCATGGTGCCTTCTGAGTCATCCGAAGGTTACTGCCATCTTAAACGAGAAGCTTCTCTAACCAAAAGTGAGAGTAGCATTAATATATGTGTATGAACATTAAGAGAAGTGCTTACTGGGCAGTTTGGTGAGCATAGTATATACATTTAGCCAGACAGCAGCAGACGTTACACCCCTAGGGCTCATGACTACCCCTGTTGTAGGTTTTCAGTATCAGGAATATATTCCCTCCCATGGAGCAGGCCTCCAGTCAAATTACAGGGCAGTTGGTTTCCCCCATAACAGATGTACCCCTATTCCACCATTGGCTCATTTGGCCTGGTTGGCCAAGTTAAGGCTTGCAGTGTCCACTGTTGAGTATCTCACTGGTGATTTCTCTCTCTCCCATTGGACTGCATGCAGTGTGGCTTTTTCCAGCTTTCTGTCAGCTGGTCTACATGGAGGTTTTCAGCTCAGCTCCAGCTTGATTTCTCAGCGACATTGCAGCCCAAATATGTGACATCTTCAGCAATATGGTCTTACCATCGATTCCTGGTGGGAAAACAAGGGCCTTGACAGATACCTGGCACTGAAAATTTTCTAGTAACAATATATGGCAGAAGAGCACATAAAACTTGGCTTATTGCTCTGTAAGGCTTCTGTAGTCACAAGTACTAAATCTCTCCATATTCCTCTAGCACCCAACTTGCCAGCTATATATCCAAAAGAATATTAATATCTAAATTACACATAAACTTAAAAAAATCTATTAATACCAATCAATTAATAAATGTCTAGTGAATAGATGGCTTTCAAAAGATAAAGTAAAAATGAGTAGTAAACATGAAAAAATGCTCAGTATCTTCAACTGTCAGGCAAATGCAAGTTAAAATTATGATTCTATTTGCGCCAGTTGGAATGCCTATTGTTTAAGAAAACAACTGCTGGTAAGTTGTGGAGTGGGAAGAAAACCATTTATACTACTGGTGGGAAGGTAACTTATTCCAGCAACTATGGATTGCCTTGTGTTAAGTATTAAGGTTCCTGACAAAACTAAAAGTAGAACTACCATAGCATACAGTTGCATCACTCATAGAAATAACTCCAAAGGAATTGAAGTCAGCATACAACAGAGGTAATTGCACACTTATTTATTGAAATACTGTTCATAATAGCCATGTTATGAATCCAGTCTAAGTGTCCATCAACAGATGAATGGATAAAAACTGTGACAAAAATATATATGTATATGTTTTATTTAACCCAAAGAAGAAATTATATCATTACAAGAAAATAGAATTAGAGATAATCACAATAAATAAAATAAGCCAGACTCAGAAGAAAGAATGCCTCATATTTCTCTCATATATATTTGTTTTGTGACGTGAAAGTAGAATTGATCTTGTCTAGCTGAAGAAAAGGAATATTGAGGGTACATAGGGGTGTATATGGTCAAAGTATATGATAGACTTGAATGAAAATATCTTTATGAAACCCTCCACTATGTATACTGAATACATGCAATAAAATATTGAATCTGATTGGGGATATCTCTCAGAGGTACTGTCATTGTTAGGCAGTATAAAAATGAACAAATAAAATTAAAAATCAGAAAAAGAGTATCTGAAAACTTAGGGTTACTTATGTAACTAGTTTAATGATTTTATTACTATTAATACATGTTAATTAAGTATTAACATTATAGATGCATATAATGTGTTTTAATTATATCCATCCCTCTCTCTTACTCTCTTTTGCCTCTTCCCTTCCCCTAATTCCTTCCACATCCCTGTAGTCCCCCCTTTATTTTCATGCCCCTCCTTGATGTATTTCACATATAAGAGAAAATAGGATACTTGTCTTTTCAAGGACTCAGTTTATCTTTCTGCCCTGTGCTTCTACCTTGTATTGCTTGTCTCCCATCACAGTAGCTACAGAGTGGATACTATTGCCAATAGCTTTGTGTGATTTCTCCTGTTAGATCCCAGGGGAGAAGAATTAAGGTCTCATGACTTTCTGTGAGCAACATAGCTTCTTTTCTCTAAGAAGTCCTGTTCACTCTCCCCTAGGCTTGCTTCCTATTGGCATAAACTTGTTTATTTCAAATACATAAACTAGGGGCTGGAGAGATGGCTCGGAGGTTAAGGCACTCTCCTACAAAGCCTGATAATCCTGGTTTGATTTCCCAGTACCCACATATAGCCAGATGCACAAAGGGGCACATGCATATGGAGTTCATTTGCAGTGGCTAGAGGCTGTGGCATGCCTATTCCCTGTGTCTTTTCTGTGTCTCTCTGTTTGCAAATAAATAAGTAAAATTTTAAGGTACATAAACTGGTCATTGGCAAGGGGGAATGTCTTTTCATATTGGCAATGTAGATCATTGCTGAGTAGGGTCATTCTGCTTCTCATGAGAGACATTGCCCAGGGGAAGAGATATGTAGGCAAGGAAATTCAATCTCCAGCCATTAGGAAGGAGAAACATTGGATAAATACTCAATGCTATGTACCACAGGTAAACTGAACATTCTGAATTATTTAAAATTTTTATTTAGGTGAAATACTCCCTCCCTAGCCAGCTTGTGAGCTTGAAGAATGTGCTCAGCAAACCCACCATCTCCTGCATACATAATCAGTCCCTGACTAAAGGAAAAGCTTCTGTATTGCTGGAATTGAAGATATACACTTGTTCTCCTAAAATGCTCTTGTCATTTAGTAGACTCTTGTCTATAAAATATACTTTGTAGACCATAAATGAAACAAAGGTATTTTGGGAAAAGACAGTTTCTTTACATAAGCCTTACTTTATTAAAATGCATTCTCAAGTTGGGGATATGGGTTCCACTCCTAGTACCATAATGAAAGAATGGATAGATTAATGAATGTATGAATATAATTAAAATACCCTACAGATGTGTTTTTTTCTTCTTCAAAGGATTTTCATACTATAATTTCAGTGGTATAAGTAGTATCTTCTTTGGTTATAAAAGTAAAATTTTATTTATTGGATTATTTTACAAAGCAGAAAAGATATGTTTTAAATATATCCATATCAAATGATAATTAGTGCTGTTTTCACTAAAATATTTTACCATTCGACCACCTATTTAATTTCTTCTGTTTTTAGTTCTCTGGATATTTGTCAAGCATTTTAGAATCCGAGTCACAGTCTTTACAAACACAAGGCAGCCAGTGATGCATGGGTCTCATCTGCTGGCTCAGCTCTTTGACCACTTCTGAGTTCTCATTAACTGGTTCCCTCTCAGCTACACCTTATTTACTTGTATTTGTACAATACTATCTTAATTCTTTGTGCAGAATTGGGCTGCTTATGTACTTTACCCCTAAATCAACATAACAAAGCAAATAAATGACTGTGCTTTGGGCTGCTGTGTTTTTATGTTGTTGCTGTAACAAAGGGTCCCACCTGTTAAATCACCCACTGTGGTGCTTGTTATTGTGTGAAGCTCTTTTCAAATGTTCCAAGCAGTTTCCATTGGTCTTCTGTAACTCTTTTCTTTGGTAGTACTGAGGATTAAGTCCCTAGCCTCCCTTGCATGCTGTTCAAGACAACCCCTGTCCTAAGATGAACCCTATATGTAATTTGATGTTGAGAGCCTCAAAACTCCTAAACATCCTACATAAAATTAAAATATAGATTACTTTACCTTTTCATACTAGATGGGAGAGCATTTTTCTTCCAGTCAAATGAGTAGTCTTGTTATCTAGATAGACTTCAAGGAAGAGGGAAAGAAAAGCAGTCAATTAGAGCAATAAAAATTTCACTGTCATTTATAAAGAGCTGTAGAATCTAAAATTTCATCTGTCAGCTTGTATTAATAGTGTCTAATTTTCCTTTTCTTAATATTAAAACCCTTAATGCTTTTAGAAATTTTATATAACTTCTGCTAAATTATGATACTTAATTTTGCTTACTTTATCTATTTTGGAAAGTACAAAATCATAGCATAGCCACTTCCTGAAGATTTCTGGATGAATGGTCTAATCACCTACTTTGTAGTATCTTAGAAAGCCTTGTGGATGTTAGACTTGAGATTTCTGATAGGTATATGTTAATACAGCATCTTTTAGCCTACCAATGTTGATTATAGAGTGATTTGTCCTTCCAAAAATGTTCTCAGTAACTTGTCTCCTTGGAGTTTTGTGAACAGTGACTTTTTTTGTAAAGCTTGATAGTCTCTTATAGAACTACCAGTCCTATAGGGGCTTCTGTAGTGAGGTAAGGAAGGTTCTTTAATAATGGATTGAAGAGCTCTTCAGTAAGAAAATGCTTGGACTGAATGATGTTGGCTTGTACTTCTCTAGTGCTTCCCTGGGCCTGTATACACCCAACCTCCCCCCTGCCTGAGCCTTGTCTTTAAATGCTCTTAGACAGTTTTCCATATAGGTATTGGAAGAAGGGTAACTTAAACTTTGAAACTAGACAGAGTTTGATGGGAATTAGAACTGGATCATTTAATTGTTCTGGGATCTTGAACAACTCGACAGCTGTTGCCTGCTTAGAGTTAAAAATAATGGTGTTCGGGCTGAGAAGATAGCTCAGAGTGAAGGTTGCCTCACAAGCATGAGGATCTGAGTTAGGCTCCCTAGAGCCATGTAAAAGCATGGCGTGGTGGCTGGCTGGCTGGCCCAAATTGGTGAGCCTTAGATTTAGCACAACATTCTTTCTCAAAGAGTAAGGTGGGAATAACTGAGGGAGACACCTGACACTGCCTTCTGTCCTCCGTACATGTATGCACACATACAGACACACGCATGTAATCTTTTAAAATTTTAAAGAATAATGGGTCTTAAATTTAAATGACAAGGTTTACTTTTTTTCATTTTTTTAATCCTAGTTCTTTTCACTTTTGCTTTAAGATAATTGATTCACATACTTTGGAAGTGGCAGGCTGAAAATATAAATTTATAAGCAAAAAGTATTTTTACACAAGGACAACCAGTTTTCTTCAGTCACTAAGTCTATGATTGCCCTAAATCCATGGACACTTCATCCCCTCATGTAAAATGATATAGTATTTCCATATAACCTGTATTATATTGGACTATAATCCCAATACAGTATAAATGATACGTAAATAGTTACAGTGTGTGTTTTAGGGAATAATGACTAGAAATGAACATATTCAGTACCAATGTAACCATTATGGGCCTAACTAGACAGAACTTGTCAGCAACAATGTAATTTTTCATGAATATTTGGAAGCAGTAGATACTGAGCATTGACTGTATACACTTAATGATCAGGCCCATGGAGTTCTTAAGACTTCTGTACATTTGCTGGGGCCATTGCCATATTGCACTGTGTTACAGTGAGTTTTGGTAACCTGAAACAATACTGCATGGATGTTCTAGTAAATCATTACCTCGTAGATACTCTAGGAAAATAATATACTAGCTTTTATTTAACCCATTTATATCAGATTATATAATTTATATAAGTATACTAATAAAATAACATAAATATATTAATAATATAATACAAAATAAGTATACTTGTTCAGTACATAGCATTTCAATAGAAAGGCAAAACCTAGCCTCAGCCTTTCTGGAGCTATTTCACTACACTGTGAACTCCTTTATCAGGAAGATTCCAGCATGTGATGCAGAACTCCACATATATTACCTGTGAAAATTTTTTCAAGGTGGAGTAGGATTGAATAAGCATCAAGAATGTGATTTTGAGCCGGGCGTGGTGGCGCACGCCTTTAATCCCAGCACTTGGGAGGCAGAGGTAGGAGGATCGCCGAGAGTTCGAGGCCACCCTGAGACTACAGAGTGAATTCCAGGTCAGCCTGAGCTAGAGTGAGACCCTACCTCAAAAAAACAAAAAAAAACAAACAAACAAAAAAAAAAAGAATGTGATTTTGATTTGAAACTGCCTCAAGTTTAAGATTAATGATATGAAAACTAAAGGCAGGTTCAGTGAAACAAAACAAAGATGCTCACTTACAGAGGAAAGAAATGACCTTTATTTCTTACTGAAATTTGTCCATAAGTGTTTGATATATTTATTGGCATTGAGCATAGCAAAGCTAAATTTGTGACTGTTGTGCATATTTGTATTGTTAAGAGTGGTAAAATATATTTCTATGCCCTACTACATATGTGGGACAAGATTTAATTTTTAAACTCTAGATTTGAGGTTTGGCTCAGTCTTCTTTATCTGAAACCCTGCGATGCCTCATATTGATATTTATTTGAGATTTGTAGTTTCTTTTTGAAATTTTTGTTTTATTTATTTGCACATGTGTGTGTGCACACATACATCCTTGCATGCACCAGAGTCTCTTGGCACTGCAAACAAATTCCCGATGCATGTGCCACTTTTGTGTCTGGTTTTATGTGTGTCTTGGGGACTCAAACACAGACTTGCAAGCTTTGCAAGCAAGTGCCCTTAATTGCTGAGCCATCTCCCAGATCCAGAGATCTCTGGTTCCATAGTGTAGGCATTTATTTGTAGGCTTTCTATGCATAGTAAACTCTTTTTGTTTTTTTCCTTCTACAGTTACATACTTAGGACCCCTTGGTGGATGCTGAAGGAAAGGCAGTAGTGAACTGTTGGCCTGGTGTAGCCAGTGAGCTGAGGTTAATGTTTGGGTTTCCCACTTCCAAGTCTGTCCTCAGGCTGCTCTCCTGCTTTTACCCCCACAGCTGAGTCCTTCATGTCTCTTCTCTGTGTTCCCTGTGACCACTGCTAAACCACCTACAACAGCTTAAGCACAAAAAAAGGAAGCTGCCAGAAGAAAGCAGGCTTAAAACAAATTATCTTTGTTGCTTATTTTCTCACAGTCAATTAATTTTATTAATACTTTGGATTCCTGTCTTATTATCTTCAAAGCATAGTTAAATTGTCCTAACATACTTCATTATGCACACCATTTCCCAAATAACCCCCTGAAGTACAAATGAGGTTTTTAAGCTGAGAGTGAAAAGACTGCCCTTTGTCCTGTGGACTCAGTCTATGCACTATACCAGAATGTCTGCGGTACTTCCAAGCATCTACTCTCTTCTGAGCACTATCTTCTTTGACTGCAAGTGCAGTTTTCATCCATAAAAATGTTAGTTATTATAAGTTCTAGCAAGGGTCTTTACTCCTGTGTGAAGTCTTTCTGTTGACTGTGACCAAGTCTCTTCTCTGTGCTCCAGTTTGTGCTTTTCAGTGAGCTGTAAGATTTCTGTTCCATCTACAGGAGGGGATTCATGTTCCTACTAAGACACTGGCAGAATACTTAGCAGATTAGCCATATCTACTAAGGGCTCAAAATATTTAATATTTATTTATTTATATTATTTCACAGAGAGAGAGAGTGAATGAATGAATGCGTGGGGGACATGTCAGGGCCTTCTGCCACTGCAAATGACAGCCAGACATGCATGTAAGGCCTTATGGGTCTGGCTTTACATGGGCACCAGGGAATCAAACCAGGACCATCGGGCTTTTCAAGCTAGTGACTTTAACCCCTGAGCAATCTCTCTAGACCTCATAATGTTTGATAATTGTTTTATTCACATAACTTTGGTATGAAATTTCTTCATATTCTCTAATCAAGAAGGAATGACATGTGTACCTTTCTTCAGCTGTGATTAAGCCCAGGTCCCCTCTTTGTCTCTGCATCCTGCCTGTTGTGCAGTATGGATGAGGTCACTGTTGGCCTCGGAATGCTGTGTGCTTTGGGAAAGAAGTCAAGCTGCTGCTGTCTTCTAAAGCTAAAGCTTCGTCAGGTGCAGTGGCTCATGTCAACAATCTAGCACTCTGGAAGCTGAGGCAGGAGGACTGCCATGAGTTCGAGGCCATCCTGGGCTACATAGTGAGTTCCAGTTCCAGGTTTCAGAAAAACTAAGAAAAGAAAAATTTGTATGGAAGCTTTTTTGTTATAAAGCCTTTTTTCTTATTGTTTACTGTGGACACAGATGGTGTTGCTGTAATCTTTGGGTTGTATATTTGTTTCTATCCTTTATAATATAGAATTTTCAAACTTCCAACTGATTGTATTTAGTTATACATATACACTTGCATTCATACACATATATGAAATGCTGAGGTTGCTTGCATGAGCATGAGTTAGGAGTTAGTTACTGAAGCATGGGCAGTTTACCAGAGGGGTACACCATGGCAGAAAATGCCTCTCTCCCTTCCCCAGGAACTATTGACTGACAGTTTTTCCTCAGGAAGGGCTGGGGCCTCATGAGGCTCTCCATATCTATGATGGAATGCTGACAGGCTCAATCTTGTGCAGGTATTTGACAGGTAACCACACCTACTGTGAATTCATGAATACAACGGCCATGTCATAGCCAGAAGACAACGCTTCACAGCACTCTTCCCCACCCTCTAGTTCTGAAACCCTTTTCTGCAGTGTTCCTCGTGCCTTGGTGGAGGTGGTATAGGAGTCCTGCTTAGGACTGTACACTGAACACTTACTTGGTCTCAGCACTTTAATCAGTAGGAGACCATAGCAGCTGTGACACACTGCTGAGCCTGGCTGTTTTAGGTAGCTTCCACTGAGGTTGTGGTGTGATGGCATTCATACTTCAAAGCATTCAGGTTATGTGTTCAAAACCAATGCTGCAGTGAGGTCTGGTGGGGCAGCATGGACAAGATTGAATACGAGGTTTATTTTCCATTAATTTTTGAAAGTTGCCTGCTCAAAAACATTTTAGTATTGTCAAATTTTTGCAATTCCCACATTGAGTTTTCTATCCCATATGACTCACAACCCACAGTTTAAGCAGAATGTGATATAAGCAGCATTTCAACAGTCTGTTTTGTGTCTGTCATTAGTACGTTTTTGTCAGAGCCTCTCTTGCTCTCCATATATTTGGTGTGTGTGTGGGGGGGGGGTTGTGTTGTATCACCTGAAAAGTCAGAATAAGGATTTAGATTTCCAGTGTTGTACATGTAGTGTGCTTAAATTGTTAGAAACTCCTATGAAAAATGGATAAAATATATGCCAGGATGAAAGAAAAACAGTTCATGCCATAGAAACTCTAGGTAAATATTTTTAAGAGATCTTGAACCTTTCCTTGAATTTATGAATGTATTCTGTACATTTGAGGCTTCCGGATTATCTGAATATTTGAAATTAGCAGAGATTTAAAAGTTGGATATTCCTTAATTATCCACAGAGCATAATTATTTCTTTTCTTGGTTATAATAAGTGAAGCATGCAGGTTGTCAGTGGTATGGATTTTATTGCTGACATTAAGAAAATAATATTTATTATACCTGTTTTTTTATTTATTAAATGAAGAGTTAGTATTAAATTCTAAAATTCTTATAAATGTATTAGTAGAATATATTAAGTTTATATGAAAATACGTATATGTACACTGGCAAGTCAGTAGTCCATCACCTGCTGTGATGTGAAACTAGTCATCAGTAAAGCTTGTTCACATCAGGGAATGATTCTGTGCATTCAGGATTTGTTAATCTGATAGGGGCTTTTTAGTATTGTGTCCTTATTAAAATTAAGTTATAACTGTATGATTGTAAGCATTAAAGTGACTGAACAGATTTATAATTGCTTCTCATATTGAAAAACCAATTATTTGGGGTTGGAGAGATATTTCCATGTTCTGTAATTTCATTAGGCTCAGGAATTTCTCTTTGATCTTCTAGAATGAGGACATGATTACTTTCACAGCTATATTCTATGTTTGCTACTGTTTGCTTAGTAGGTTTTATTAAACCAAATAAGAAAAAGTAGCTGGCATTTGCTTTAGAAATGCATCATGCTACACAAGTTTCTCAGATTACCCCATATGTCATGAACCTGCTCAAACCATTGATAGTACTTCAGTGTGCTTAATTGAAAATCTAGTCATTTATGTACTGCTGCCACATAGGCCCATCAAGTTTTAGACGACAAAGTCCTTGAAAAAGGAGTATCTGTGATAAATCTGTGTTAGTCTCTGAATACTTTGTAAATGTATTGGGAAGCTGGGATTAAAACTATTAAATAGCATGTAATAATCCTGTTTCTAGGATATCAAAATGTTTGGAAGTCAGTATTACATCAGAGGTAGTTGTTTTATTAAGCTCTGAATTTTGTGTCTGAATTCTATTTCTCTTCAGTTGATCATTAGCTGATTATTCACCAAATCTTCTCTTTTATAATAACTCAGTATTGGTTTCAGATCATAATACAGAAACATTTATTAGGATTTAGGTTGGATGGATGGGCATATACATATGTATATGTATGTTTGTATGTGAGAAAGACAGAAATGGTTGTGCATAGAACATGAACTTTGGATATGTATCATGCTTGGCACTGAGCTGAGTCATTTGACTATCTAGTCTTACATATGCTTGATTTTAGATCTATGATAGTTGATATTCAGAAAGAATTCATTATTAGTGTCATTTTACAGTGAGAAACAGCAGAACATATTGTATAAACACAATTGTAAAGATGAGAAACAAACAGAAATTGTATATAATTGGCAGTTCTCCTAAGAATAGCTATCAATCAATAGAAGGAAAAGAATTAAAATTATGTGGAAAAGGAACTGAGGCATTTTTGTGTAATTTGTTTTGTAATTCTAAGTGTGTAACCATAAGCTTTGCTTGCTCAATACAAAATTAAGCTTGTAGGCAAAGCCTATCTGTTTAGTATAACCATGAGTTTTTGTTTTATGTACTACTGTAAGTAGTTGATGACTTCCTAGATATTATAAATATACACAACAATGTCATAAAGTGTTTCTAAACATTGCAGTTCTTAGGTAAAGGTAACATTTAATGGGGTTTAGATTTGTGATTTGATATCTTCATATGTTTGGGTTATAGGATAATTGAGGGGACTCCTAGGGAAAGGATTGAATTTTAGTGAAAGTTATTCTCAGAATATATTAGAAATTTTAGGGAGTTTTGGTTTTTGTCCATAGAATTTCTTGCCAGACATGTTATGACTGCTTAAAAGGAGGAAGACCATAAACCTTTCATTTCCTGCTTAGAGTCATTGCTCATTATCAGCTGGTGGGTATGGAAATGGCTTAATAAAATTTGGGTAATTTAGTTTTCAGTTTAAATTCTCAACTGGCAGTTGGCCGAAAACTCCAATCTGAAGACGTGAGCATCCAAATGTCAATTTGTGATTTGGCTACTGTCTGCTTGATATAGGAAGGCACTGTCAAGAAAAATGGAGTGACTAGCTATCAAAAGAAATCAATGGTAAGAGTTTTTATTTAAATAATGATATAGATGTTTTATATGTAAAGTATATTACTTTGTGATATTTAAGTTAAAATTCTAGATTCTTTTTGCTTCAGGACATAATGCCAAATGTATAATATTTGTGTCTGTCACACTTTTAATAAAATAACTGCAAAGAGTGGTTTTATATATAAGCAAGAGAATTTTATACATGTAATGCTAAGAAAATAGTCATAATGTAAAAATAATTAATATAGTTTATATCAGGTTTTAAGAGTTCTACTGGAGCTAGTTATCTTTAAAAAAGCATATTGTAAATATTGTTTGAATAAAATTTAACTTTTAAGATTAATAACAAACTGAAAATTTCTATTCAGTTTTATAGCTTCTTCTCAAAGTATGTGCCACAAGTTTTGCAGAAGTCTGTTAAATACTCTTCTTGTTTTATTTTTCTTATGAAACAATAGGAGATAAAAGTATAATAACCAAAATAAAATCTGCTTATCTTAATATTAAACCTTTAAAAATGCTTTTAAAGAAGCCAGGTGTAGTGGGGCATGCGTGTAATCCTAGCACTCGGGAAGCTGAGGCAGGTGAATGAGGGTATGAGGTCAGGCAAACCATCCAAGACCCAATCTCAAAAATGCTGTGCCTTAGGTGGCCATTATGCTTTGTAGAAAATACTAATATCACAAAATCAGGCGTTTCTATATGCAAAATATCTATAGCATTACTGAATAATATTTTGATGTAAAATTCAGATCTTTCTGTGCTGCTTTTCAGTTTGCACTGAAAAAGTAATACCTAAATTCACTGCATTTTTATATGTTTCACGTGGTTTTAAACTTAGATTTTTGGGTGAAATGTATTTGGTTTCTATATAACTCTTTATGTGAATATCATGTCTTTTCAGACTCATGGTTACTTAGGCTAACTTTGGAGGGGAATGGGCACATAAGCTAAAACTGATGCTCATCAAAACTTCGTTCACTGTCTCCATGGATGTGGTAGCTCTATGATGAACAGATTACAACTGTGATTGACATATACTAGATTGCAATTCTGTTGACCATTCTGCTATCATTTGAGATTAAAATAATTTGAATAATTTTTCTTAGGGTTATTAAAATGATATTAATTGAATCTTTCCTTGTTTAGCTGTTTTCCATAGCTTAGTGAGTAATGTAATGGAAATTCCATTTGTGATAAGCACTTAGCCCAGTACCTCTCATCATGTAATCATTCACATGTTGGCAAGGAACTAAGTACTCTAGATAACAGCATCCATTCTCAGTAAATATATCTAATAATTTACATTCTTATAGATTATCTACTGTGTCTCCCCTGCAGGGAGGTGCCAAAGACAAAATGGTGCAAATAAAAACAAAGGTATTCCCTAAGTGCTCTTGAACTTCCATTGGAAGTGGCAATTACAGGGTAGATATATATTTGCACCAACAAATGTAAACTTGCAAATGTAGCCAGTATTACAAAAAAATGTGAAAGTTGCTATGAAAACAAACAATATGATTAGTATAAATAAAATAGTTTTTGAAAGTGAAGGGATTACTTGGTCCTGAACTTTTATACTTTATAGTTATACTAATTGGATATCTTCAAAACATTAGAAACACTACATTCTATGGAAAAATATATTTGGAGCTATTATATTTTCCTCTATTTCTTAAAAATGTGCAACAAATATTTATCAAAGAAGAATACTAATGTCAGAATTTCATTTAGGTTTGGGAGAGTTCTTAAAGGATTCATTAACATTTCAGAGTAAATGCCATGAAGGAAGCTGTGATTTCTTCAAAGCCACAGGACCCAGGTTCTATTCCCCAGGACCCACATTAGCCAGATGCACACGGGGGTGCATGCATCAGGAGTTCATTTGCAGTGGCTGGAAGCCCTGGCGTGTCCATTCTCTCTCTCTCTCTCTCTCTCTCTCTCTCTCTCTTCCTCTGTCAAATAAATAAATAAATAAATAAATAAATAAATATTTTTAAAATGTCCTTAGATGCAGACATCTTTTTAATGGCAGTATGATTTATTGATCAATTTTAGCCCTTTTACAAGAACATAAACTTTACATTCTCTCATACAATTTTAACATATTCATTAACCTTTTAAAAATAAAATATTAGATCATTTGGATACCTAAACATTTGCATTCCTGTCGGGACTCTGTCTCATTTAAAGGGCACATTAGTGACATTTGAAGAGCAATAAAGTTAGTTATTTTCATTTGTTAGATCTGTGAATATTCTTGAAAACTTCACTTAGATTAGACTTCATTTTAGTGTAACCAGCTAATGGATTTCTATATATTTCAATACATATGTCTAGAATACAGGAACAAATTAGGGTTGGTAGCATTTCTGATTATCATTTCATTATGCTTGGAACTTTCAAACTTTTTTCCCGCTCTTTGTAAAATATATAATAAATTGTTGTGAACCATTTGTCCCACTCATTAACCTAAAATCAGAAAACTTTACTTTTTAGTACTAATGACCTTTCCCATTTTTATTACTCAAATATTTAAACTATTGAATAAATACAAATATTTTTCAAATTGTAAAATCCAAATTGAGTACTCCATTAGCTTTTTCCTCAAAATTATGTTGAATATTATATCTTTGCATAAGTTTTTAGTTTTTTATTGAGATACTCAAAAGAAGGTCACCAACTTGACTCTTAAGTACTCTATTCTGAAAATCTAACCCCGACGATCTGGCAGTTCCACTGTTAGTGTGAGGAGGAGGTCTTCCTAAGCTTCGGAGGCAGGGCATCGTGAGGATGAAACATGGCTTGCTGTCTAGCATGCCTGTGATGTGCATAACATTCAGTTTTCTCTGACCAATATTTTGCATACTTTAAGACAGCTTTGACTCATCCATGATGTCAGGAACTTGTAACAAAATTATGAGAGTAGTGGGGGTGAGTGTAATCACAGTACATTATGTGCATGCATAAAAATGTGACCATAAAACACATTTCTCTGTCAGTTACATGGACTGATAAAAGTATTTTTAGGAAATCAAAATCACAGATGGGGGATAGGGCATAGTATTTCTTTTATTGAATGCTTATTAGTGACTTTCTAAAGCAAATGAAGTCCTGCCATAGATTTTCAGCTGTATCTCTAGCATAGTAAATAGCATGTTGTATGATGTACTAGCTTCTGTCTTGATCTTTGGGGCTACTTCTGTCAGAAGTAAAAGTTGAAATTAACCATGATATGAAATTGGTAGTTAAATGTCTTGCTAATGCAAACCATAAGTATTTAGTTTAAGGAAAATTTCTGAAGTTAAAATAATGATAGCTAAACATTAAATTTTATATGGAGTACATATTACCAGAAATATTAAGCTGCTGCTTATGGTGGGATCCTCACTAAGTGAACATAAGTGTTAGTAGTACAAATCCAATTTGCTCATTCTGTGGATTCTTACAGACAACCTGCTGTGTGTTGGGCACTGCATTGGGCCTTGGGGATACAGTCATGGGTAAGACTGATGTGATCACTCGGTTACAATTTGGCACAGAGCACAGACATTAAAGAGGTAATTGCAACTTGGTACCTTCTCACAAAGTAGTCCTTGGACATCTTGACAGTTGATTTTGTAGTGTGCTAATAATTTAATCATTTCAACTTCCCCATGAAATAGTTAATAGTTTTGATCTAAAAATTGGACAGAAAGTCTGGCAGTGTATCATAGAAATCAGGCTCCTTGACCTGTTTGCTGAGCTCAAGTGTAAAGTTTCTTAACTTCACAAGTAAAACAAAAATTTCTTTAGTATTACTAATTTCCTGATTGATTTTCTTGTTCTGTAGATTAGGATTCTTTTTCTCATAGGAATGTTTCAACAGGTACCAATGTTTTTAATTTACTTTTGCATTGGTGGGTTATAAATAAGTTTTGAATAGCAGTAGCAGTAATTACAAACTCATGCACACGTGTATATACTTGACTATCTTACCATTTAAACACCTTCCATTTCATCCAATGAGGAGAGAAGGTGGGGCACTGTGTGAGGCCCCAGTGTATTTTCCAGCTGTCTACTAGTGTTATAGAAGTCTATTCCTTGGTAGGATTAGAATCAAGTGAACATTGGCTGCTGTGTATAGAAACATACACATACTAACCATAGGAATTTGGCTTGCCACTTGAAGTACTAAACATTAATAAAGGCATAATTAATTTTTCAGATAAATAAAATTGAGTGGGGAGACAGCTTAGTAAAATGCTTGCCTTAGAAGAATGAGGACTAGAATTTGATCCCCACATCCACATAAAAATGCTGGGATGGTTTTGCTTTCCTGTAATCCCAATGCTAGGGAGGCAGACAGGTGGATCCCTGGGGCTCACGGACCAGCCAGTCTAGTCTAAATGTTAAGTTTCAGGTTAGTGAGGAATCCTGTTGCAAAAAGATGGATAGTTGGCATGAGGGGGATGGGTCATGGTGTAAGAACACTTGCTATACTAACATTAAAACCTGAGATTGATGTCAGCACCTGTATAAAAAGTAATGCATGCCTGTAACCCCAGTGCTGAGGGGCTTGGGGACAGGAAGAACACTGGGCCTCACTGTTCAGCCAGTATAACCAAAAAGTGATAAGTCTCAGGTTCAGGGAGACACTCTTTTTCAAGGAGGCAAGATCAAAGAGCAACAGAGGGAATCCTTTGTCTTCCTCTGGCCTCTGAGCACATGTACACAGGACATGCATATAACACACACACACACACCAAAAAAAGGTGACTGTCATTCCTGAGGAATGACACCTGAGGTTGTCTTCTGTCCTCTACACACACATGTATACTTGTATGTCTGTACGTACATACATGTACACACACACACTAAAACACAAGAAAAAAATCAAACCTAGTTAAGGTGGTGCACTTCTGTGATTCTCTTACACTTTGGAGGTGAGAGTAGGAGCAACAGGAGTACAAGCTAATCATCAGATACCTAACTGAGTTCAAGGCCAGCCTGGGCTATGAGACTCTGTCTCAAAATCAAACAAAAGTTAAAATAGATGTATTTTGTAGGATGAATAGTATGTTATATGATACTACATTTTTAATAAAGGATAGTTGTAAGGGAATTGAATGTAAACATTTTGAGGAAAAGGATAACATTAAACTCTTAAGTATAAAATAAATAATATTAAATATGAACCTGTAATGGTAGATAAGAGATGGAAGTTTAAGAAAATCAACATAAAAAAGAACTTTTTCTGAGAAGATTTACTAATTATGATATATTGGGGAAATTTAAACAATCTACATAGTAAAAGTACAGTCAAGAACCTGCAACAGTAGCCTTTCTAATTGCTGTGGAAGCAAGAATCATGACTCCTGTCTCATACAGCGGAAAACTCTTCATAAAGGACAGATAAATCAGGGACTCTGTTCTGAGACAGAAACGCCCATGGTGAAATACACAAGGGGCATAACAAGACTAGATCAAACACTTCTTCCAAGTATTAGAAACTTACTTAAAGTTTAAGAGGAGAACATAAATCTGAGTGTTATTACAGATGTTAACCTATTTTGTCCTCCTCTTAAATAGATGAATACCTTGTAAATATGAAATACCATGCTATTTTAGCTTTAGCACTAGGAAGTTGTGCCAACTCATCTTCCTAATAGTTACCTGAGACCATAAGTCTCATTCAGAGAATGGAGTATCAGTAGTTAAGGAAGATGTCGTTTTACTGGGCATGGTGCTACATCTTCATAATCCCAGCCCTTAGGAGGCTGAGGCAGGAGGATTTTTGGCAGATGGAGGCCAGCCTGTGTTACATACTTTCCAGTCCAGCCTGGCTCCAGAGTAAGACCTTGTCTCAAAAAACAAGAAGTGTGTGTGTAGGAAGGGTGGTAATTGACTTACGGGATATTTTTTAAAAATGCAGACAGACCCAAGTCACATGTATCAATAAAATTGTAAGATGGTATAATATTATTGAGATATGGAAGAGGAAGGAAGATATCAAAATAAAATTACTTCTTCACAACTGTTCAATATACCCTGTAAACCATTACATCTTGTTTTTGTAGAAATTATTTTCTCTAAAATTTTGTTTCTTACAGTGCTACTGAACTAAAACTTATGAGCTGTTTTCTTTGTAAGTTTGCATAGGCACAATAACTTTATGTCAAATAAAATTTAAATATGAATCTTTTATAGTGTGGACAGATCAGAGCCAGTGACATACAGAACAATCTGTCCCAAATGGCACATCATTGCTTTGCCCTGAGTGTGAATGTGTGTTTGAAGTAGGATAGTAATGATATCTTACTTATATGACAATATATTTGACTTAATAGGTGATGTTTCAGAGGCATAAATTTAAAAAATGATTGTGAAAAATTTCAACATGCACACAAAGAGAGTAATATTTCAACATACTCACTCCTGGAGAGAACAGCAACACTTGCCACATTTGGCTTCACCACTCCCTTCTTTTCTTCACATCACGGGCCTCAAATCTTTTTTCTCCTACCTTTTTCAGTGTGGCATTTTTTTATTGTATGGCTACAATATCTTTATTGTTCCCAACAAAGTTAACAGTAATTATTCCCACACATTATATCTATCTTGTTTTCTTTCGTGGATTGCACAATGTCATATTGCATTTAAGTTGTTCTTCAAAATCCAAAACAAGATCGATATAGCATTTGGTTATAAGGATTGTAAATAACCTGGTTCTGCTTTCCACCATTTCTCTGCCACTTCCTCTTCATCCTCTTCCTCCTTTGCCCTCCCTTGTCACCCCTGTCCTCCCTCCCTTCTGTCTAGCTCATGACTTAATAAAGAACCAGGTGGACTGTCTTGCAGTATGTGCCTGTTTGGGACGTGGGCTTTGCCCTTATATGTTGTTCTACCCTGAAGATTTTCTGCTCATTATCTGCTAGCCACAACACCTCACTAGTTTAAGGGTTCACTTTCTTCTTGGTATTGAATGTGAGGGGAAGATAGGAATGCTTCATCCACAGACCTCCTTCAGGACTCCACTGAATCAGAGGACAGAGCGTGTTCATCACAACTTAGTGTTTAAACTGTGCAGTCGTGACAACCCATCTCTCACTGGAGAGTTTTCCAATCACCTTTCTTACCATAGCTCCATCCATTGCTCATCATTCTCTGAATCATTTTTGAAAGATAATGAAGTTTTTAATCTGCTTTTACTTCTACATATATTTGTCGATATTTCATAAGAAGACATTCCCCTCATTAACTATTCAGGTAAATTTTAAGAAAGCATTACTTGTGATTTACTCTTTTATTGGTTGTCAGGACTTCTGTGAAATAAAGATAGGTCTTATCTAGTTGTCACAAACAATGTCAGTAATAGGGGAACTGTTTATAGTTAATACATGCCATGTTGGTCATATTGGAGTTGGAGACCTTAATCAGATGTCCTATGCTGTAATGAATGGTGGGTAATAAGTTGAGCTTTAAGAAGCAGTATACTTGACTAAACTTGTAAGCCAAAGTCACTAGGAAAAGTAGTACGTACTGAAAGTAGTGATAACTTAAATTTAGGAATGAGAAAATCACTATTACTAGTTCTTCATTAATCACCACTGGTTCAATTTTTATTATTTTTCTCAAGAAAAAATAAAACCAAAATACTTTTATTTCCTTTTCTAGATTTCCTAGTACAATTCAAAGCATTAATCTTTATAACTATTCATTTAAATAATAGTAATAGCAAAATACTAAATATTCCATATCTTTATATCAGCTGAAAAATATTTTAAAAGACCCTACTCGGAATTTCAACAAATATGATACCTAGCAATAAATTTGAGAAATATGTTAGAATTTAGGAGAAAACATTATATTTCAAAAAATTAAGAGTAAATTAAATGCAGAGAGCCTGTTTATGAAGTAAGAATATTGAGCTGGGCATGGTGGTGCACGCCTTTAATCCCAGCACTCGGGAGGTAGAGGTAGGAGGATCGCCATGAGTTCAAGGCCACCCTGAGACTACAGAGTTAATTCCAGGTCAGCCTGGACCAGAGTGAGACCCTACCTCGACAAACAAAAGAAAACAAAAACAAAAACAGAATATTGGCAAATTACGTGACCAAAATTAATGTGTAGTTTTTTGGTGTTTCTTGAATCTCTATTGATTGTGCAGTGAGGGGAAGTGTCATTCTGAATGTAAATGTTCAGGAGCATCAGTGTCTCCAGTGGTTGTATTGATATGAGGAGAGAGCCGTCATCTAGACACTAAAGAGACTGCTCAGTCCCTGGAGCCTTCACTGTAGAAATTTCACCTGACACGACATGCCCCTTCTCCTGTGTTTCATGCCGTTTCCTGTGACTGACTTAAACCATGTCTGTCTCTCCTCTACTTGCCTGTCACCCTTGTTTGTGCCATTATCTAGACACATGTGAAATTAGCCTGTTATTAGTTTCAAAAACAGCCTTTTGTGAGTTTAGAAACTCATGGTAGATGACAAATTATGTTCTTATTCTTTAGACAGAGCATGCATGAGGTGTCAAGTCATCCTCCTCCTCACTTTCTCACCAAGAGCTGCACTAGCTCCATCAGGTAGGGGCTACAGACTTCTCCATGACAAGTGCTTACTCTGTATTTCTGTCCTTGATAGAGATTCTCACAGCAGTGTCATGTTTCTGGGTCTTCTGAGCACATCACCCTTGTCATCTGGTTGGAGATTAGACCAGTCTTGTAAACACAGTTGCCTGGAGGCTTTTATTTAATGTGAGCTGAGTACCACTAGTCTACACCAGTATTTTATTCACTTGAAATAAAATCAGTCTTTTACTCCTGATAGTATGAGAAACATTGGTTAGGTTGAAAGAGAGTAGTTTCCTAGGGAAGTTTGGTAAGGGCTTTAAAATAAGTTCTTATAAGTTATCTATACTTGCAAGTGTAATTAAAACCTGGACAACTAAATCTCAGAACATAGTAAAGTTAGATACCATTCCTCCTACTAATGGGACTGGAGTGAAGTATCCATTTTCCACCAACATCAGTAAGGACTTTAGAGGAGTTCTAGTCAGTTCCTTTATATTGGAAGAGTATTTCCTCCTTATAATCTTTGTCTTCTGGGAGATTCAACCAACTATAGAATTATGTACTTTGAATAAAATCGTCAACTTTATATAGTACTTTACTCTTGCTTTAGATCTTTTTGGTGTGTTGTTGTTGCACTTCTTTCTTTGCAATTATTTTTACTCCTTTGCTTCAAAGTTAGTTCAAAGACAGACCAAATTTGCATAATAGGAAAATAACTTAAATTATTTTAATAAGCGAGTGTCATAAAATAATATTCTTTAGCTCAAGGAATTTTTTAATAACATTTAACTCTGATTCCTTGAAATAAGATATGAAATTTAATTATTTATGAGATGTGGAAAACTTTGCTATGTCAGAGCATAACCTGCCAGTTAGAGTACTATTTCAGGGTCTGGAACAATGACTCAGTAGGTAAGTATTTGCTGTGTAAGCAGGAGGAGCTGAGTTCAAATCCCCAGTATTCATGTAAAATGCCAGAAGTAGTATGTGCCTGTGGTCTCAGCACTGGAGAGGAAATCTTGGGGCTTACTCTATGTTCAAGGAGAGACTGTGCCTTAAATAATAAAATAGAGAGCAATTGAGGACAATACCTAACATTAGTCTCTGGTCTACACACTAACATGCACACATGGATATCATACATGCATGCATACCACATATATACACATGTTAAAGATGCATTATTTCAAGGTTACAGAGTAAGGATGCATCCTAAAGTTTCTGTTTCCCTAGTATGGTTTTAGCTATAAAATAAAGAGTATCCTGTATCCTGAAATGATATATATGTATCATACACATTATCCAGTTTATTTTAAGGACAAGCCCCACATTTTCAGAATTTGGAGTCAAATGGAATTTTGCCTTTTTAAAGAATTGTTTCTTTTGATTCCAGGCTCTGTGATACTGTATTTTTTAAGGAGTGTGCACATGTAGTCCTTTAGTAACCTTATGATCTGTTATTGACATCAGCATTTCTTCTTTGTCTCCCTAATTTATTAAATTTAGAAAATGCTTTAAGGAGGTTAATCCCTGTACATTTAGTCATAGCCTTTAAGTTATAGGAAAACAAAGAGGCTTATTTCTTAAGTCTTATGTATTTCTTAAGTCTTACATTTTTAAAAGTTAAGGTGTATATATATATATATATATATATATATATATATATATATATATAATATATATGAACAGCATACTGATATAATGACACTTCTGGTTTCAATTTGATGATTATAGCTGGGAATAACCATTGTTGCTGGGTTTTTTATGTTCAAATCTCTATATGGTAAAAAATAATACTAAAGTGCACAAAGGTGTATTGAATTCCATTTACATTTTATAGCTGTTAACATATTTTACTTCATATTGTGTGATTTCTTCATTAAAAAGTGATTACTTTTCAGGTGTTTGTTTTGTAATAACATTTTCATGGAATTTCTCAGGAACATTTTAAGACAAAGCATTTTAAAACATTTTCTCAATATTGACTATTGTGGTTAAAAGTTTATATTGTTAGTATCATTTTAAAAAGAAACATTTTCAAAGTCATTATATTTATAGAGTTTGAATTGTTTCATTTTAAACAAATTTGGACCTTACAGGTATTGACTAACTGGTTAGTATTCTTTCTGTTATAAAATATTAGTGTTTCTTAAATGTGCCAAGGTATGTTCAGGACTGTACCAATAATCTTGTGTTAAAAGTAAAAAACAAAAGCCTCTTCATGAAGTTTACATTCATATAGGTTGATTCACATTTGAATATGAGGCATAGTAGCAGAATCCTTTTTATTGGTAGGACAAAACAACCCAGAAGTAGTTTACTCAAGGAAAGGGTTTATTTCCAGCTTATAGTTTCAAGGGGAAATTTTATCATAATAGGGAAAGCATGACAGGAGCAGAAAGTGGGCTTCACATCTCCCCACATCATCAGGGAGGAAGGAGAGAGAGTGAGCTCACTGTGAGCACCCAGTGAGCATTTATAAAACTTCAGTGCCTACCCCCAGTGACAGAGTTCCTCCAGCAAGGCTCCACTTCCCAAAGGTTCTACCAGCTGGAGATTAACTATGGACCTCCATCCCAAACACGAGGGGACACAATATTCAGAGCACCAATGGCATATAACAAAACTCAGGGATTATTTTTTGTGTTAGTTCTTATGAAATGCTTATATTATTTGGAACTACAGAAACAGGACAAAAATTTGTTGCTTTTCAATGAGGGTAGCTATACCTATTAGGCTTTTTAGAAATAATGCAATCTACAACTTCAGTCATTTTATAGCACAGGAGTTTTCCGTATTTTTCTCAAGTTTTCAATTTCTCACATATAGGTAGAAGTTAAACTAAACTAGGTTTTGCTTAGGGAATAATATGTGAACATATAGTATTTACAAGACATACTTTTTAAGAAGTGTGATTTTTTTGTTTTTAGAATTCTTAAGAGCTGAGCTAAATTATTCTTTTCAGAACCTCGTGTAATAATGGACAGATAAACCTGATCCATATGGGATGGTCTCATACAATTTTTACTCTTCTCTCCTCCTTCAGGAAAATCTTAAAGTTCCACCAAAAGAAGATTATAACGAGGTCCCTCCTGCACCAAGAAAGATCTGCAGATCTTTTTCAGTGTTGTTGGAGGAGGGGTGAGAGCTTGATCAGTTTGTGTCAGCCACCTTGTTCTCTAAAGGTAAGCACTGGGTAGTGAGTGCACACTCGTGGGCCCAAGCTTCTAACACAGGGCTGGTTTTGGAATGCTCCATTGAGGGTTTGAGGCCATCCTACTTCCTCACAGAAGCGCAGCCCAGACAACCATTTATGGGCAAGACATCACATAGCCATCAAGAGGTTATGGTGCATACCTTAGAGATTATGGAGGTTTTTTTTCTATCATGGTTTTCCAGTTCACGCTTCATCTAAGCCAGTTAACAACCCCTGGATTCCGGTCCTCAGCTGGAATACTTCTTGGATGTCTTGTGATTTGCATTCAAGAATTTTGAAACCACCACAGCACGTAAGCCATCTGCTGACACAGCAGCTTGAACCGATATAACCAGCTTTGAAGAAGGGCTTTTCCTGATCTCTCGGAGGCTGGGTCATACCTTTACTTCAAAGGAAGTCTCTAACCATTCTATAATCTGTATCACTTCAGAAAGTAAGGAAATAAGCCACATGGTAGTAGTATTTCTTAAATTAGATCCTAATTTAGAAAGAAATCACCCAAAAGTCATTATTTTCCCAATCTTACACCTTTCTTATCTTCAGAAAATGAAAAACAAATGCATTGGCTCCAGAAGAAAAAAATTAAGAAAAAGAAATTAATTATTGGTTTTACTTCTAAGCTGATATGAGAAAGCCTTATGGTTGTCTTGTATACTTTACTGACACCTAAAAATAACTACTCCTCAATTCAAATTACATCTGGTTATCATTCATTGACTTTGGAGCATAGAAAGATTTGTGATGATTTTGAAAAATACCAAATATAAAAAATAGCATACACACTAGACTTAAGTCAGCCTTAGAAAAGAGTAGCTGTGGTTTCCAACAAAAAACTAAGTGTCTCAAAAACCTTTAGAGTAAATTCTAAGATAGTAAAGTACCTAATTAACTTCATTCATTTTTCCTTGTGATATTAGAAACAGAAGATACAAACTTCTTACAGAGCACTAAATTTGCAAACATTTGCTAATTTTTGTTTAGCATCCCTTTTCTAAAATCTAACAAATTCTTCTAGCTTTCAAAATCACTGTCTTCCTAGATATGCTTAATAAGATAAATTAGAGGAAAAAAACAACCTATGTTTTGTTTTTAGTACATAGAGAAACAGTTTAGAACATTTTTGGAAAAAAAATTGAAAATCAGTTCACTTTTGGCTGTGTAATAATAGTTCAACAGCTAGAACTAGTATTGCTGCAGGTTATTTAAAACGTATAAATCAAAGCTGATATATGGTTATTAAAGAAGTGCAGATTACTGAAATTTAGAGATTGTATATATCTAAGAGCATATTAAATATTTTAGCTTTCTAATAGAATGAAAGAGAATAGATGAACGGATTAACTCTTTAGTCAATTTATAAACAAAGTAGAGGGCTGGAGAGATGGCTTAGTGCTTGCCTACAAAATGTAAGGACCCAGGTTCAACTCCCCAGAACCCACGTAAGCCAGATGCATAAGGTGATGCATGCGCACATATTCTAGTGCCAGTTTTTGAGACTCAAGTAGTGTGGAACTAGCCTTCTTGGCCTCTACACAGAGTTCATACTTTGAGACAGTAGGGTCTTTGTTCTGGTTTCACATGTTCAGGATGTTTTCCTTCATTTGCTGAAGGACTGTAGATGTCAGCTTTGCACCATCACCAGTAAGGCTGGTGTCAGCATCAGCCAGTGCAGTGGTCTAGCTGTTCTGAGCATTCTGATGGTGCATTCCAAATCCATTTGCACTTAGGAGACTGTGCCCAGGAGTGTGAGCATGTTATGATTATTGCATTTCCTTCAGAGAACAAGAATTGCAGGTAAGCTTTATTTGTAAAATAATCTAGTAATTATTTTTAAATAAGAAATTTTAGGATTTGAAAGCATTGCCCCTTCCAAACAGTAATCTAAAAGGTCTTAGGCTTTATTACATAATATTTTCCTTTCTCACTCTGTGAAGGCTTTGAAGCTGGAGGTAGTGGTGGAGTTGGGTGGGGGACTTAAGTGTCATTTGAAAGCTGTGAATATCACACATTTATGTGTCTAGAAATATTTTAGGTTTATATAAGAATCTTGTTTGGCCTAGGTTCTAATGCCTAAAGCATGAATTATTTTATCAAATTAACACCAACATCTATATATAAATAAGATGTTCAGCCTTTCCTAGCCAACTTTAACAGCAATGAGTAAATTAATGACTTGTGTTTGGGTTTTCACTTTTGTTCTCAAGACTGATTTCCTTTTGTTTAAAGGCTTTAATTTGATTTCTAAAACTATAATTTAAAGCTATGAAAGTCCAAAATATTACCTAGTCCCCTTCTTGCCCAGGGATCCTTAGATGAGTTTCAAGGGGTCTGTAAATATCCTGATAGTTTCTGTATACCTGTGCTGTTACTGTGGATAATGTTCTTTCTTTTATTTCTCAAAGAGTTTTGTGACAAAAAATTAGGTCACCCATCACTGAACAAGGATAAAACAATCATCATTCTTATGAAGAAACCAAGAGATAAATAACTTTACATTAATATGTTTAAAATATGAGATATAGAAATTAAAGCATATTTCCTAAAATATATTTTAAAAAACTTTAAATATGAATTAATGAAATAAAGTATGAATTTTATTGGGAACAGTTTGTTTGCTAGTCATTTCTCTGTTCTGCCCTTTAGCTGGATTTTTTTTCTTGGTTATTTCTGTATAGTCCCTACAGTAAAGTAGGAGATTATATGAGGAACTCTTGAAGATGGATTAAAGAGAAAATGATAATCTATAATAACTTAAATCATATGTTCTTTTCAAATCCTTTCTTCTAAAGGAGTTACTAAATCTTAAGAAAAATAGATAAATAATATTATTTTTGTAATTTCCAGAATACTTTTCCATAGTTAGGGTATTTACAGATTTTTTTGGTGAAAGATAATTTTAATACTACAATAGTACTTTTAAAATAGGTAATCAAGTTCTATATTAATTGGGGAAAGTATCACCTCCCTCTCAAGGAAACTATCTTTTTTTCCGGTAAATAACCAGTAAAGTCTTCTCAGTTCAACATTTAGGGATTTTACCTTTAATTGAATACTAAATAAAAAGTTTGATTTTGTACAGAAAAAAAAAAAATCCCCCAATGCCGAGATGCTTACCTGGCCATATTCCCAACAATAAGTAATTACTGTGTATTCAGCCTCAAATAGGACATCTAAACTACCTTTTTCTTGCAAGGCTCAGGGAACATGAAGGAACAGGGGCAGAGAGAATGTAAGAGCAGGATAGGAAGGTGAGCTGAGAAACATCTTCTGGATAAGGCATGGCTGTTACACTCATGAATTCACAGAACTGTGCTTTCCCACACAAGACGGAGTCTATCAGTATTTCATGAACATTGGGGGAAGGAATTGTCAAACTTCGCAGACTACATAATGGCAGCTAATGGTTGCTGGGAGGGGGGAGTCAGGTTCACCAGTGGTGTAGCCACTTGTAAGTTGTCCATTCCACAGTGATACCATGATCATGCAAGCAACCCTGACTTAGTAGTTTAAAAAGGTGTGAAAATAAGATTTATGTGGGGACTAATGGGGGAAAAGAAGGGTGTTAATAGGAGGGAGTTAAAGGGTAATTTGGGAAATGGCATCAAAATACATTATATCATGTATTAAAGTGGAAAAAATAATTTTAAAAAATTATCTCCCAAATCAGATAAAAATCAGGACATCTCAGAACACAATCTATATTTTTATTTCAATTAATTTTTTCCTTTGATACTCTTAAAATTTGAGGATAAAGCTCATTATAAAATAGTGGTTTCTGAAATAAATGATAGTTTATCCCTCTTGTCATTATCACTTGAGGTGATTTCCATGCAAGCTCTTTTGTATTCATAAAAGGTGACTTTTTAAAATGTTTTGTGGTGCTGGGAATCAACCCCAGGACCTTGGGTATACTTTGCACATGCCATATGCTACTAAATCATGCCACATCCCCAAAAAGTCACATTTTAAGTAAGCCAGATTTTCTTTTTTATTCAGGAGGAACAGTTTGTAAATGTTACTTGGTTAACCACCTGTATTATTTTCTTTGGATAATTCTAATGAATAAAAGTGATACATTTACTTTGTTTTCATCAAATTATTTTATGTTTAATATATGAAATTTTAACTACCAGGAATATTTGGGCTTATGTACATACATACATACACACACATGCATGCACATATGGTTTCCTTAAAGTTCAGGTTGGCATGTCTTTGGCATTTGGGCTGTAGCTTAAGAGCAGAGAGAAGGTATTGGCTACCAGACTTGTATATTTCTAAAACTTTTACCTAAAGACTGATATAGATCTAGAAACATGAGCATGTTATGAATATCTAGCTCCCCTTACTCTTTCAGGAGATGTCCGTCCTTCTTGATAGGTGGCTTTGCCGATGTTGTGCTTATATAAATAGGAGCAGGCAAGTATACACAGATTTGAGTGAAAGAAGCCATACACATTACAAGATTCATCCATAATATTGAGCAAGTTACCAATCATTCTCATTGCTGTGTAATGTTCTGTGATTCAAGAAGCTTCACAGGAAGTTGAAGAAAAAGTTAATGGGCTTCAAAAGTGGTGCAGAGAGCTGAATAGGGAGTTCTCAGGGGAAGAATTATAAATGGCTAACACACACACTTATGAAAATGTTCAACATCCCTAACCATTATGGAAATGCAAATTAAAACCATGACATTCCACCTTACTCCAGTAAGGATGGCACTCATTAAAAAACTCATAACAATGACAAATGTTGGCGAGGATGTGGGGAAAGAAGAACCCTCATCCACTGATTGGTGGGAATGTAAACTTGTACAACCACTATGGAAATCAATTTGGAGATTCCTGCAAAGGATGAACATAGAGCTACCAAAAGATCCAGTGATATGTTTACTTTTGATACAGAGTCGCACGCCATAGCCCCGGCTCTCCTGGAACACACTGTGTAGTATAAGAAGGCCTCACTAAAGCAATCCTCCTGCCTTAGCCTTCACAGGGCAGGATTACAGGTGTGAGCCACTATACCCAACTGATACTTTCTAAAGTTATTTTTAAAACATAGATCTGAGCATAGTGGTTCATGCCTGCAGCCCTAGTACTTGACAAGCTCAAGTAGAAGGATTGCCATAATTTGAAGCCAGACTGTGCTACAAATTGAGTACCAGGTCAGCCCAGGCTAGACTGAGACCCTACCTCAAACAAACAAAACAAAACAAAAACTAACAATAAACCACCAAATAACTATGTTCAAGCTTTTGTATGCTCTGCCTTGACTACTATCTGAAACTATTTTAAATAACTATAGCTATAATACAGTTTTTATTTTAACTATGACATATATTTTCTGTGTTCCACTATAGTCTTCTTTACTGCCTTTAAAAATGATTAGTAGTAGACATTCTGGTACTACCATGAATAAGCTATTTTCTAGTAGAACATCTTAAGGGTATTCATTTTGTTTGACTTTTTCCTTGGTGCATACTATCATTATAGGTCCAAGAGTGTGGCATTCTTTGTTTTTAAAGATTATACATTCAGATGTGTCATAAAAACTGAAATCTGCGTTGTAAAATTCACCACTCAGTGTAAATTTGAGCAAGAAAAATCATATGGCTTTTGAGGAAAGTGGAACTGGAATAGAATGCCCAGAAACTTTGTTAGTAACACAGTTTTGAAAAGATAGGAATCCAAAAAAAAAAAAATTTACAGGGCTGGAGAGATGGTTTAGTGGTTAAAGGCACTTGTCTGTAAAGGCAAAGGACATTGGTTCAATTCCATATGACCCATGTAAGCCAGATGCACAAGGTGGCACATGCATCTGGAGTTCATTTGCAGTGGCTGGAGGCCCTGGCATGCCCATTCATTCTCTCTCTCTCTCTCTCCCCCCCCCTTCTCTGTCTGCACCCCCTCTCAAATAAATAAAAAATAATATTTTAAAAAATTGTAGCTGGGCGTGGTGGTGCATGCCTTTAATCCCAGCACTTGGGAAGCAGAGGTAGGAGAATCGCTGTGAGTTCAAGGCCACCCTGAAACTACATAGTGAAATTCCAGGTCAGCCTGGGCTAGAGTGAGACCCTATCTCAAAAAAAACAAAAAAAATGGTTTTACAACTGTTAATGGTAAGAAATACATACTACTTTTGTAAATATGATACTTTACCTTGAGAATAGCCTGAAGTTTTGGGAGGTGGGCATTATGTTGTGGTATATGTGTTAATGTGAAGGTAAAAGGAAGTCAGAAGAAAAGATGTGACATCAAATATGTATGTGTGTGGCTATTGACATGGGCACAATGGAATTAGGCAGCTGGTAACTTCTTGAGATATGTGTCTGTACTTTCTGTTCATCCCTATGAGACCTGGTTTACCTTATACATAAAACCATGTGTAAGCAAATGTGAAATTCTCCTTATGCCCACATTGTCCTCTAGTATACCAGCTATACTAAAATAAACTATATTTTCAAAATAAGCATTATAGCAGAACACACTATTCCAATTTGTTATATTTCACTACAGTTTTAATTTTGGGCTGAACCTTAAAGTCTTTATGGAAATACTTTTTCCTGATGCATCATTTTTCAATTGGTGACTGTTGCATATGGGTTTAGTGAAGTTGTACTGCTGTGATTCCAACTATGGTAGGCATTAGAGTTGTTTTAAAATAATAATAAAACTATTTAATTGCACACAAACAAATAAAAATGGAAGGTGGGACTTTTCAAGTTTGCATCCAATATGGAAGATACAGATAATATTGAAAGGAGATGAAACACCTCTTGCACATGAGCAAGGGTCCAAGTGAAACCACAGTGAAATTGGTAAGTTAAGCAAGAATGCTACTGCTTGCAAGCCTAACATCCTGCTCCAAGGTGAAGGATATAGACAAAGCAAAAATCTAGAAGTTACTGAGAGCTTAACACTAAAGTTGACATATAACATGCCGTCCAAGGCTCGAGACATTGCAGTAGAGGGGGTAGAAAGATTGTTAAGAGTCACTGGGTGGGAAGGAGTATCCAGAGGCATTGACCCCTGCCACAGTGACTGATTGCTACTCTTACAACTCATAACCCATAACCAACCCTATGGTGTACACCAGCAACACCACTGAGGTGAGTCCTCACGGGCATGGGGCCAGGGAGGACATGTGATTTGCCTATATAGAGTTTCTACTAAATAAAATGAAAGCTGAAAAGATGGTGTGTGCCCAGAAAGAGGAGAATTTACACTTTCAGCGGGCAGCCAGAAATCAATGTTTTGTCTTAGAAAGTGCCAATTAGAGATGGTGAAGTTGCCTCCCAGTGTGTATGCAACAAGAATGGAAGATAAAGTACACATGTAAGAGCTCTGTGAGCGGTAGGATCATCTCCCTTCCAATTCAAGGGCGAACGAAGAAGATGTAAAATGTTCATCCAAGGCTAGTCCAGAGCACTTTTGCAAATAGCTGAAGAATAGCAGACAGGAGAAGAAAAGAGGATAAGGTGGGAAGCTGCATTACTAAGAAGTGCACGTAGTCTTAAAGTGATTAGTAGCAAAGAAGCCTGGGTGAGCATGATGAGGTTTATTTTGTTCTGTGTGTATGCAGGTTTGTATGTGCATGGGCATGCAAGTGTGCACCTGAAGATGCCAGAAGTTGGCATTGGGTGTCCTCCTCAGTCATTCCCCACTTTATTCTTTTTCTTTTTGAGACAAGGTCTCTTGCTAAACCTAGAGGTCACCACTTTCACCAGACTAGATAGCCAGTGAGCCTCAGTAATCTTCTTGCTATTGCCTTCCAGCACTGGAATTGCAGTAGTGTGTTGCTATGCCAAGCATTTTACGTGGGTTCCAGGATCTTCCTCAGGCCCTCCTGCTTGCAGAGCAGGCACTTTGTCCACTGAGACACCTTCTCACCCACGGAGTTTGATCTGCTGGAGGACACTGAGCAGTGATTTGCTCCTCCACTTTCAGTTTTCTCTGAAGAGTAAGCATGGACACGTGGGGACTACCTGAGGTCTCTTTTAACTCGTGACAGTTGTGTCTTATGACCTTTTTTTTATATTTTTTCATGATTTTTTTTTTTTTTGGATTTTCGAGGTAGGGTCTCACTCTAGCCCAGGCTGACCTGGAATTCACTCTGTATTCTCAGGGTGGCCCTGAACTCACGGCAATCCTCCTACCTCTGCCACCCGAGTGCTGGGATTTAAAGGCGTGCGTCACTGCGCCTGGCTCTTTTTTCATGATTTTTTTTCTGATAACCTTTTATAATAAAGACTGGCTTGTAGTGAAACAAGGATAAAATATTTAATTCTGAGTCTACTGAAAAGTGGAAATTCCTCAATAGAAATACTTGACATAGGAAGTGCTAAAGCTACTATCTCACTTTACTGCTACTACAAAAGAAACTTCGCAGATCAAAAATCAACTTCTTGCAGATTAAATTCACAGCAAGGAGCATTGAGTATGTAAGGTTATTTCAGAGAAAGCAGTCTGCAATTTTCCTTAGTACATGCTTTTGGAATTCTTATTAACTATCAGAAAAATGTGAGTAAGTTATGTGAGAAAAATAATGTGATGCAAAGATAATGCTATGTAAGTATATATGCACATTATAGATATTATCTAGAAGGGTGGTGTCATACAAAGGAGAAAAAAGAAGGGTTTGGAATGAACTCAGCTGCAAATACCACTTTTATTCTCCTCACTGTGTAACTTTAAACAAACTGAAAGTTTGATTTTTAGCTTCTAGGATAAACATTGGTAGTCAGATGACTTCCATGAGGACTGGGGGAATACAGAGATCTCTGTCCATGGCCTCAGACATGTGTAGCACTAGGCAGACAGCTGCTACTACTGAAGCATGAACACTTACACTTTTTCAAAATCTTACTTGTATTAAATACTCATTCTGTCATCATCACCTGTGAGGTGTGCATTTTTGTTTCGTGACCATGGAACCTATAATACGTGATTTGGGAGCATCTTAAGTTATGTCAATGAAGAATTGTTTTTAAACTACTTACCTTTGAGTCTCCACATACTCAGTTCTCAGAAAAAATGATGATTATTTTGGATGAGATGTTTTTACATATAAGTGCCTGTCTTACAAGTACACACATTAATTAGATTCAAACTATAGTCAAAATATATCATTAGAAGTACACTTTGGGGAGTTCTTATAACTCCCATACAAAATTTGTGGCAAAGATCAGGAAAGACGACTTTATTCTTAAAGAGTACTGGTTATAGTTAGAAGTTTAACTTAGTAGTGGAGTATGTGCATAGCATGCATGAGGCCATGGGTTCAGTTGCAGAACCAGAAAATGAAAAGTACAAGAACAAAGAACCAAGATTATTGAATACATCTTACAGTGGGCATTTAACTGGAGGAGGATTCCTGGACTCTTAGTGGCCACATTTGTGAAGTTTACTTTTTCAAGGAATTAAAGAAAGTATATATACATCATTAGCTTTTTTTTAAATGTCTTTTAAAGTAGGCTTAGAAAGTTCTTAGTTGACAAGTATACTGAGGTGAAATCAAAGCAAGGTATAAAAACTGTGAGGAAACAATGATTGTGCAGTTTGAAAACCAAGATGAAAAGATGGATGAAAATGATGTTGCAACTTACCAAGTAAGAAAGATGACAATTGGGAAGACAAATAGAGAAAGATTTTTTTAAAAAAAGCAGAAGAAAATTTGTGAAAGAGTATGATATATGAATATTGTGTTTTATGACAAGAGCAGAAGCATTTCTGTAAATACATAAGAAAAGACAATGAATAATTAAAAATATAAAAATGCAATTATTGATGCCAAATAGTGGGCTCTCATGAGACTTGTGTTGGAATTGATGCCAGCTGGACTTGAACAAGGATTTGAGGAGATGGCTTCATTCCAGTGCCTACAAGGAAAAGGCATGCTGTTGTTACTGTTGAATATTATAATTTCTATAGATTATGTGTTCTTATTGTGATTTCTCAGTCCACAAGATTCTCTCAACTTCTTACATTCTTATTGGCTAGAACGTTACATTTATTCATAATGGCTTTCTCATACAGTTTGGTTAGATTTTTACAGAAAAGAGTAGGTTTTCTTTATTTGTAAGATTGATTTCTTGTTTCTTCTAAATTCTTAAATTACTCGGTTCATGGATACTATCAGTACAAAATATGTCACACTCAGATAGTTTAATTTGGAATACCTCATGATATCTTTTGAAGACATAATAAGCCACTGTTTTTAAAAATCTTCTTACTAATTATGAATGTTACTGTATGAACAAATCATGTGTTGGTCCTACTCCCCTCCTATTATCCTCATATTCTCTCTTCCCTGCCCCCATACCACTGAGGGTTCTTCTCAGTGAGGTTTTTGATATTCACCATGGGGTTATTAGTGCATCAGTCAGTCCCTGGAGTGAGAGGGACAATGCCTCAGGGTACTCATTCCCGCACTGTAGCTCTTAGAATTTTCCCTCCTACTCTTCCACAGTGTTCTCTGAGCCTTGTTGGGTGTGTTATAAGTCTACTTTAGTGTTGAGCTCTCTTCAACCTCTGGATTTATGCTCTGGTGAGTCTGAGTGTCCTCTGTGTCTGTCACCATCTCTCTGGAGCAGGTTTTTGGGGTTGCGGTGAGAGCAGCACTAGTGTTTAAATGGCCACTTCCTTGTGATGTCTCCTAGGACCTGACAGATGTGCTAGTGGTGGCTCGTCTCATGCTAGACAGTCACCCTCATGTATTAATGTATCGAGGGATCTTGATTCTCACTAGTTTTTGCTGCCATCTTGTTTTATTCTCCAACCAAGAGTGAGAGTGGTATGAAGAAGGGGATAAGCATAGTTAATTGAGGGATTTTTTTAATGGGTGTAGCCATTCTTGGCCAAAGACTAGTAGGAGTTTCTCTCTGAAGTCTATGACCTTCCTATCCATAAAATTCTGACTTGGATCTCAGTACCAGATATGAGCTGTCCCCCACTGAGCAGGCCTCTTATCCAGTCAGAGAGCTGTTATTACCTGCATAGACTATGTGCCACTATTGCACAGGTGTGCACATCTTGTCTAGCTGGTTGATTTCGTAGGTTGAAGGATCCCCTGCTTGGTCACACTATTCATAGATGTTGTCCCCCAGCAGCTTGTATAGGACTTTGCAGCAGCATGAGGGCTAGCCATCAGAGGGCTGGCTTCATTCTAAGTTATAGTATGATCTCTCAATGTCCTGTGTCTGCAGCCGGTTGTGTCTTCTGCAATAGGGTCTTAACCATTTAGCTCTGCTGGGTAAACAAATGCTTTGGCATTAGCTTGCATTGTTTTGAGGACCTCATAGGTCTCCTCAACCAACAGCTTACTGTGGGGTGTAACCTAGTTCTGCTACTGGGAATTATAAGTCAGTGCCCATGGTTTTAGGATTATGCTTTTTCTACCCACTCTGGGATCCTTCTGCCAGGTGATCCTGCCTCTCTCTTACCAAGGGTTCTATCTTCTAGTTTGTATACAGGAGGACTATATCTATGGTACTGAGTCAAGTTGTCGATAGTTTTGTATAAATCTCTCCTCACTTTCCCTTTCTCCCTCCCCCCCATAACCCTTCTACCACCTGTGTTATGTCCCTTGAGTTCTCTGTCAAGTAACCCCTTCTCTCCCCCTCCCTATTTCCACTTTGTCCTAACTTCATCTTAGTTCTCTGTAAATAGTCCTGATACTTACTGCCTCTTAAATGCAAACCAAACTGTTCCAAGTTAGGAACCATATATGAGGAAGAGTATGTGGCTTTTGTCTTTCTGTGCTTAGGTGAATTCACTTGGTATTATTTTTCCAAGTCTATCCGTTTTTGTGCAAATATTATTATTTAATATTTCTTTGCCACTAAGTAGAATTTCATTGTGTATTTGTACCGTATCTTCATTAACCATCCATCCATTTATGGGCATCTGGGCTGGTTCTAGTTTCTAGCTATTGTAAATAGAACAGCAACAAACATGGATGAGCCAGTATGTCTGTAGTAAAGAGTAATCTTTAGGGTACATGCTCAGGAGTGGTCTAACTGGTTCAAATGTTAGGTCTATTTCAGCTCTTTTATGAGTCTCTATATTGATTTCCATAGTGGTTGTACAAGTTTGTATTTCTGTCAGCAGTGGATGAGGGTTACTGTCCCCCCATATCCCCACTAACATTTGTTGTCATTCGATTTTTTTTTGAAGATTGTCATTCTAACTGGTGTAAAATGTAACCTTAAAATTGTTTTCATTTGTTTTTTCTTGATTGCAAAACATGTTGAACAAGGGGGCTTCTAGTTAAGATGGCAAAATAGGAGCCATGCCAAAAACAACAGAGACAAAATTCCATACAGTAATACCTTATCCCAATCCATGAAGTCATGTAAGTAGCCAGCAGCCCAGAAGGCTCTCTGGCACTGAAGTGGGAGGAAGCAAAAAGCTCCCATCTACTATACAGCCATTTCTTTTGGCTCAGTAAGCTCTTGGGAAGGGTGAGCAGTCTTGGAACTCCCAGCTAGATGCAGAGAAAACTCAAAAAGATCCAACCTCCATCAGTATAACAAGAAAAGATAGACAGTGGCCCACCACTTCTAACACATCTGCCAGGGCCCACTAGAAAATGCAGAGGAAGTGTGACATGAGTATCATTCCCACTGCTGGCCTGACAACCAGCTCCATGGGAACAGTGACAGACACTGCATTCAATCAGAACACTCCCAGTCAGAAACTCAGAGGCTACTGAGAACTCAACACTAAATAAGACTAATAACAGACCTGCCAAGGCTCCAGGAACATTCCAGAAGAGGTAGGCAAAAAAATTATAAGAGCCACAGGGTGGGTAGAAATACCCTGAGGCACGCCCCACCCCAGACTGACTGAGACTTTAATTATCCAACAGTGAACACCAGCAATCCCATGGAGGGGGACCAGGGGAGAGAAGATAGAAGACTACAATCTTTTTTATTTTAAGATTTTGAACAACTCTTTAGGTGTTTATTGGTCATTTGAATTTCTTTGTTTGAGAACTCTCTGTTCACTTCCCTTCCCCATTTTGTAGTGGGTTGCTTGGCTTTCTGTTGCTTAGTTTGTTGAATTCTTTGTAAATTTTGGATATTAAGCCTCTGTCAAATGTATAGCTAATAAAGGTTTTCTCCCATTCTGTAGATTGTCCATTGATTCTGTTGATGGCTTGCTTATGTGCACAATAGCTTTTTAGTTTCATGAGATCCCAGTGGTTGAGTGTCTTATTCCCTGGGCTACTGGGGTCTTATTCAGAAAGTCCTTCCCTACACCTGTATCTTGGAATGTATCCCTACATTTTCTTCTAACCACTTAAGATTTTCAGGTCTTCTGTTGAGGTCCTTGATCAATTTGGAGTTGACACGTGTATAAATTGACAAGGAACAATGTAATTGAAGCAGCAAATTAATTTTATTATTGTACTTATATTTAAAAATGACATCTTAATGTAACTACTGTTTCTCTGATAACCATGTACTCTTCCTTTTCTACAACCTTTTCACTTTTATTCCTAAAAATCTGTGTTATATTTCAGTTATTCATTTTTTACTTCAAAATAATAAATGCTTAATAATATATAAATATATATGATATAAATATATATAGATAAATGCTAAGTAATAATGCTTAAAAAGTTAATAATATGGGGAGGGGATATGATGGAGAATGGAATTTCGAAGGGGAAAGTGGGGGGAGGGAGGGTATTACCATGGGATATTTTTTTGTAGTCATGTAAAATGTTAATAAAAATTGAGGAAAAAGAAAGGATGTAGGTGAAAAAAAGTTAATAATAAATACAAGCTTCTTCTTACCTGCTTATACATATGTATATTTTTTACTTGTCTGTATACAGTACTTGTGCAAATATTCAGTTAATTAGAAAAGTTACCAATTTTGTGGACTTATACTAATTTTAGAGTGCCTTTTCTGACTTCATTGTTTTCATTAAAAGCAAAATTTCTGTCTTCTGACTGAGAGGATTTGTCTTCAACTTTATAAGAGTAAATTGTTGCTTGGCTATACTGCCAGCTTTCACACATTATTTTTTTTGTTTGTTTGTATACTTTTGAGCAATTTAAATTCTATACATTTTTTATGCCCCGTTCTCACCTGTACTGTTGTGTTACCATTTAAGTAACTAGTGTATTACTGGGAGATGCTGTGTTGGGCTATGAGCTCTGTATTTTATTTTCTTGTGACTGCATCACTCCTCTTAGTTTTTTTTTAATTTTTTTCAGTTTATTTTTATTTATTTGAGAACGACAGGCAGAGAGAGAAAGGCAGATAGAGGGAGAAAGAATGGGCGCGCCAGGGCCTCCAGCTGCTGCAAACGAACTCCAGACATGTGCACCCCCTTGTGCATCTGGCTAACGTGGGTCCTGGGGAGTTGAGCCTCGAACTGGGGTCCTTAGGCTTCACAGGCAAGCGCTTAACCGCTAAGCCATCTCTCCAGCCCTCCTCTTAGTTTTTGATCTGAAAATAGGAGCAGAACTAGTGATCTGAGGGTTCGTGTGCTTGATGTAATTCTTTTTTATTTAGAATATATGAGCACAGAGGAATTTGATCATGTTCTCAACCCTTTATCCTTTTTTTTCCCTTTCCCCTGCCCCCAAGTCCCTAAGAGCTCTCCTCTTTCAAGGTAGTCCTTCTGTTGTGTTGTCTTATTTCTTTTGTTTTCCTCCAACCTCCATGTGAAAATGTTGATGGGCTCAGAACCATGCTAGTTTCATGTTAGTAACCACTGTGATACCATGAATGTACCAATCATCTCTTATCAGCTAGACATCAACCCAAAGTATTCTTTCCCTCCATATGACCCTTGTATTTTTTCCACCCCTCTTTTGCAATGTTGCCTGAGCCTTCGGGAGCATGTTAGCTATCTTCTTTTGTGTTGCACTATCAACAGCCTTTTATGTTCTACTTGATGCATTTTGCATCTCTGGGTCTACCACCATCTCCATAGAGATATTTCTCTGGCTCATAGTAAAAGCAGTACTGACATTCTTTTTACATGTACCTCTGCAATGTTCCATGAGCCCTGGTATCTGTGATAGAGATGACTTGTCCCTGTGGTAAGCCCTGGGCTATCTCTTATTATCTTTTTGATGAGTCTTGAGTCTCTCCTGTATTTGCTTCCATTTGTTAAAAAAAGGTTCTCTAACCAAAACTATGAACAGTAGCAATGACTTTTTGTCTTTGTATTTAACTTTTGGTGGGCAAAACCTCTCCATTTAGTCAAAGAACAGCGTGGTAATTTCTCTCTAGGGTCTATGGCTTGGAACACATACTTTTGACTCAGTTCTCAATATCAGACATGAATTAGTTCTGATGAGTGGGCCTCATGTTACCCGTAAAACATATATGCTACTATTGTATCTGTGGGGATATCTTGCCAGGCTGTTTGATTTTGTAGCTTGCAGGATCCACTGCTTGTTCAGACTGTTGATGACTCTCCTCTCCCAGGAGCTAGAATAGTGCTTTCCAGCGCTTTGAGAGCCATCAGGGAGATGGCTTCCATCTTAACTCCAGCTTATTTCTCAATGTCTTGTGACTGCAGCCTGTGATATCTTCAGCATCAGGGCCTTATCACCTAGCTCTGATGGGTAACCAAGAGTTTTGGCAATGGCTAGCCTTGTCTTGGGATCCTCATGGTCCTGTCTGACCAACAGCTCAGTGTGGTGTGGTGGTGGATGCGTGACCCATCTTTGGTACTGAGATTTAGTTGCAACAACCCATGGCTTCAGAGTAAAGCTTTTCCACTCCAGCAGAGTAATTCTGCTCAAGATATATCTTTGCCTCTGCCCCTGTCTCAAAATGTATTTTAAATTTGTGAAGTAGGTGTTTCATATCATATTTAGTTTAGTATATTCTTCCCTCTCTCCACCTGTCCTACCCCCTGCCCCTTCCAACCCTTCATTTTGTTCTACCACTTTCCTACCTACTACGCCCTCACCTATCACCCCAAGGTATGAAAATTATCAGGGAATTCATAATCCTACTTCTAAAAGAGATTAATGACCATGTAGAAGGCTCAGACAAACAGATGAATGAACTAAGAAAATTCATTCAAGACCATGACAAGACAATCTCCAAAGTGAATGAAACTGTAAAACCAGTGGAAATAGTCCAAAACATGGAGAAGTCATTTGAAACAATAAAAAGTACCAAACAGGAATTCTGAAAATGAAAGAAATAATCAGTGAAATAAAAATCACAACACAGAGCATCACCAACAGACAAGACCATGGAGAAGGTTGAATTTTTAAGATGGAGGGCAAAGCCAAGACAATAATTTACACAGACACATATGAAGAAAAAAATCAAGGACCGTAGTCAATATTTGTAAGAAATATGGCATACATCAAAAGAACAAACCCTAGAATTCACAGAGTAGAAGGAGATGAGATCACATCTAATGATACTGAAGGATTATTTATATGAAATAATCTCAGAAAATTGCCCTAGCCTAAGGAGAAGTTGACATGCAAGCCTAGGAGGCATTCAAAACCACAAACACATGACTGGAGAACTTCTCCCTGACCCAAGTCAAAACTACCAAATAAAGAAACAGTCCTAAAACTGTAAGGGAAAAGTGCTAACTCACATGCAAATGCAAGGACATCAGAGTAACTTTAGATCTTTGCTCAGCAACCCTAAAAGCCAGAAAACCATGAAACAATATATTTCAGGCCCTGAACATAGATGGCTTCCATTCAAGAGTGCTGTGTCTAGGAGTATTGTCCCTTCAAATTGATGAAGAAATAAGGATATTCAAAGACAGACACAAATTAAAGCAATTCATAACCACCAAACCAGCACCGCAGAAAATTCTTAAAAGGAATACTGTCTAGAGAGAGGAAGAAGAAAACCACTTTCATCCACAAGAAAGTGAGAATATATACCAAAAAAGAAACAGTTTTAAAATTGAACAAATACCTTTCTTTTAGATGCTTAGAGAATTTTAAGGACTCATTTTCTCAATTTTAGACCCCCATAGATTGCCTTTTGTAAATTCTCCCCTGAGTTTGTGAATTCCAACAGATGTATCACATCAGTCAGTGATCATGGTGAAACTCCTGCATCTTGGAAATGTAACCAAGAGGATTAACTTCTATTTAGATGGCTGCCCTGCCCTGCCTTCCTCCTGTAGCAAAGGATGATTTTAAGAGTCACATATTGAGGAGGTATCAGTGCACAGAACCTAAACTACGGACAACATGGTTTATTTCATTGATTTTTGTTTGCAATAAGATTATATATTTAAATTAGATAGAAAATAGTCTACTTTAGAAGCATTAGTTATGCATGTAATTTTGCATGACATTGCATAAGGTAATAAGAATGAAGTTAAGGGCTGGAGGGATTGTTTCGTGGGTAAGGCACTAGTCTGCAAAGCTAAAGGACCCAGGTTTGATTCCCCAGGACTCACGTAAGCCAGATGTACAAGGTGGTGTATGCTTCTGGAGTTCATTTGCAGTAGCTGAAGGCCCTGGTGTGCCCATTCTCTATCTGCCTCTTCCTCCCCTTCTGTCTGCTTCTCTCTTTACCTCTCTTTCTCCCCTTCCCTCCCTCCCTCCCTCTCTGCCTCTTTCTCTCGAATAAAAATAGAAATAACATATAAATAAAAGAATAAAGTAAAATAAATTATATCTGTCCATAGATGCAAAGCATCACTGGCATTGATATGCAGAAGGTATGCATCACTGAAGGAGTAGCATAAATTTAAAGTTAAGCGTTAGTGCATTGCCAAAGTGGTGGTGCACCCTAGACTTCATAGGTAATAGAGCCTTTTTTCTCCTGTCTATCATACCTGTTTTCTTTCACCTTGGGGAATTTTCTTCAGGAGGTTGAATGTAGATATTGGGAGAAATTCCTTTTGACAGATTTTAATGAAAAAAGGAAGGGAAGGTGGGACCACAGATACAGATGTAGGAAAACATTGGCTTTAGCATTTGGGAGGCAAGGGTAGACTGGTGGTTGTGTTTACACAGAAAGCAAATCCTACTGACAAAAGAACTGAGCATGCTTGTCAGAATACCAGGAAAGGACAGTAGACCTGTGAAGAGTGAGCTCATGTAGAGTCCTGGAGCCACAACAGTGTGTCCTGAGAGACACACGGTAAGTTTAAGTCTGCCTGTAAGACTTTGACTAATAAAGATGTGGACTGTGTCTTTAAAACTGACTTGGTGACAGTTTAATTTTGTTTATAGACTGGACACTTCTAATTTTACAGCAATTAAAATAAACATATTTATAAATAGAAGCAGATAAAATATCTGGTCCCATGCCAGTCTATGTTTCTAACAACTGTAAAAATCTATGCGTTGTCTGCAGTGGCATCCCGGCACACGCACTCACAGGCCTCACTCGGAGCCACACCTTTGCAGGGCCTGCCTCTTCTTACTTCCCTTTGTTCTTTACCAAAATGTGTGTGTTTACAGAATAGTGGAGTTCATTTTGATGTTCTCACACATGTTTAAATGTAGTTTTATCATTTTCATATCCCCTTACTCCTTCTTGTCCCCACCCTCCTTCCCTGGTCCTCCTTCTACCAAATAGTCTGCTTTTAATTTTCACTTATTTTTTTTAATCTGGATTCTAAATGAAAAATATATATCACATGTGAAGCGTTTTCTTGCATGTCCTCCTGGCATTCCCAAACACAGCAAGCTGGTGCATGGGATCCCTTCCCCTCCCATATATTTGTAGTGCTAGTAGGAATTTTTGAGAATTGCCTCATTGGTTTGTGCCTCAGGTTTTTCCATTGTGCAATATAAGTTTAATAAAAGTTACTATTACCATTTCAGAACTAATGTTGAATACTTTGGTACACATAATATATTCCTCTTTTCAGGTAATAATGTGCAGAAAAATCTAATGAATTGGGACATTTGCCACATTTGGTATACCAAATATCATTTGATATTTTGTATTTATACACAATATATTTTCTTTTTACCTTAGCTGATTATTTGAAAAGATTGGGGTATAACAAAATCTGGTATAGCTGTTCTATAAAGGAATCATAGTGACATAATTATCTAACTCATAAGTTTAGAAGTTTGCATAATGGGCTGGTGCACAGGACTGGTTAACTTGGTTCTGACTTTTATTTATTGAACCACTTACATTTCAACTGACACAAAATGTCTACTTCTGTTTTCCAGCAGTGATCTGGTGATTTTCAGGGGTTAATGAAGAATAAAGTTTAGAGGGCTTGATGATGATATCCCTGTCTCATGCAGTGTTATATTGGACTCTTGATGTTTCCGTTAAACCTTTTCCCATATTATCCATTACTTTGCACTGCTCAAGATTTCTCAGCAAAGTGAGATTCAGTCCTTGCTTCGTTATAAGCAGCAATATCAGTAGACTTTTTGTACTTAAGTAAAGAGCACCAACTTGAGATTGATAGAAGCATAGTTGAGCTTTTGTAAAGTTTAGTATTGATGAGAGTGGAACTGGAACATTACCTGAGGGGACCAACTGCATTCAAGCAAGGTTAGTGAGGACCAGGAATCAGATTTAGTGTGATCTAGTTTATCAGTGGCACCTAGCTTTTTATTGAATTCCACAGTCCTCTTTACTCACCTCTATCTCTCTCAGCCTCACTTTCTAACGAACTTTGGCCAAATAAATACTGTTAATGGTGAAAATCAATATCCTGAGGATCCCATAGAATCCACATTCCATTCTTCAAATACAACCTGATGCTGATGAAGGAAGAACATGACTTTTTTGAAAAGATTATTTAACTCATATATAGTATATAAGTTTCACAAGGATACCTGAAGAATCCTGGTTGTCACTGCTACTGTTGCTGTTTTATTATTACTACTATTGCTATATGTTACTCATACAGAAGAATCTCTGTGACGTGGAGTATAGTATGGAGTATGGGTACCTTTGCACACCTCTATTTTCTGATTTTAAGTAAAAGATTATTAAAACATAAGATGAGGGCTGGAGAGGTGGCTTAGTGGTTAAGTGCACTTGCCTGTGAAGCCTAAGGACCCCAGTTTGAGGCTTGATTCCCCAGGACCCACGTAAGCCAGATGCACAAGGGGGCACACGCATCTGGAGTTCATTTGCAGTGGCTGGAAGCCCTGGCGTGCCCACTCCCTCTCTCTTTCTCTCTGTCTCTTTCTCTCTCTGTCTGTCGCTCTCAAATAAATAAAAATAAACAAAAAAATTAAAAAAAAACATAAGATGACTTGTCACCTGTTTTTCATTACATAATTAATCTAGTATCTGCAAAACCTTTACTGTTTGCTCAATAACATACTCTTCATAATTTTATAAACATTTTTGAGGGTTTTTTTCTAAGTACATACATTTTTCATTTTAATGGAAACTCTTTATTTTGGGTATTTTATGCCTTTTTTTCTTCCAAAGTGTGACCTAGAAACACTAATGTTTGAACATTTTATCTCACAACCCTTTATAGATTAATTTTTAACAATAAATTTAATTTCTTTTCCAACATGAACAGCAGCATTTTTACTCAGAATCTCCCCAGTGTATAAGAGCTACCCGGGTTTCTGTCCTCAAAGGTATGGGTGTTTCAGGACAGGGTATCTCAGTGTTATTGGGTCTGAAATTGTTTGAAATCATCCTAGATGTCTGTATTAATGTGTTCCTTCGGTCCTTGTCACTGCTAGTATAAAAACAGGTGAAATGTTTGGCATTAGTTCCTCTGTTAAAGGTCATGCTCTATGCAGAAGCATAGTGATTTGAGAAGTGAGTTTTTTTTCAAGTTATAAATATGAAATAATGTATACTATTAACATTGTGATGTTTTACTTTGTGTGGTGGGGATATATTGAGGATTTTGTCATGTGCTCTACTGAGCTCTGTCCTGAACCCATAAATACCATGTTGACAATTATTTTTACTGTTCTTGACTGATTATAATTTAGTATTTATTATTTTTAGTTGTAAACATATATATAAGTTTACTATTAATCTTTTCCACTTACAAGACCACAAACCTGTAGACCTGTGAGCCAAAGTTGGAATAATTAGATGTTAATCTATTCATTTTTATGTTTTATCATTGTAATACAAAATGAAATAAAGCACTGAGTTTGTTCTTATAGTCAAATGCTAATATGGTAATAAGCCTGAAATTGTCACACAATAGCCTGTACTAGACATTAAAGTGAAAATAAGAAACTAAAAATATTAAATATGCAAGTTATTAGTTGCATATTATATGCATTTTAGCTTTCCAATAAGCTGTGGAGCAGATTTTACAAATATGTCGCTTCACCAAAGATCCCAAAGTGCTCATAACTAGGAAATTACCAGTGTGCCTAAGTCTTGTTTTCAGAGCACCAAACAGCACCATGGTGCATGGAAAGAAGGAATTCAGTTGCACATTTCACAGTTAATCTAAGGGCTCTGCAGAATGGCCACGTACTTACCAAGTGAAATATTTCTAACAAACATTTTGTGATTATACTCTAACAGTTCCAAACAATTATATTTGTGGTGGCATTGCTCTAATTAATGAAATCAATTTTAATATAAACACTTTGTTAGAATATTTATAAAACCATTATTGTCCATGGGTCTAGGCTCATGTCCTTAAAACATGTTTTAGTATATGTATCCTCTTGCATTGTATATATTTAATCATGCGAAGTATACATTTGAGGACCCATCATTTCCCATGTATTTATTTAAGTACCATCTATATAGCTTTCATTCCCATTAAGAGATATATTCCCCAGTTGGCTATCAAATCAAAACTCATCTCAGCCTAGAATTTAGATTTTCACAGTTTATTTGTTCTAACACTTGGTCAAGTCTCCTCTTGGTAGTGTTCTTCTCATCATTTATGTGTCTGTCTCCTCTTCTTGTCTTGATATATCATTTTTCCTTTTCAAGGACATATCCTTTCTTTTGACTTGATTTTTTTTAAACAACACATTTGGGAAATTTAAAGTTTAGTTTGGTTTAATCATCTAATCTTGATCCTTCTTTCACTCTTGATCCTGGAACCACCACCTGAAAATTGAATTTCAGTTATCCCATGTTATCACAGACTATCCTTAAGAACAGTAAGCACTTTGTGCTCAGAGAAACTCACAGGAGAATATAATTCAATGTATTTACCACTCCTCTGATAATAAGCAGTTTATGAGAAATTTCTTATTTGCTATTTAATATTTGATGATATTTGGGTATTTGGAATCTGTTTTAACTTTTAAATTTATATGTTGTTGCAGTCACGTTCACATTGTTTGCAGAAATCACTTGACCAAGAGCAGCTTGTGGGAAAATAAAAGGTTTATTTTGGCTTGCAGACTAGAGGGGAAGCTCCATGATGGCAGGGGAAAATGATGACATGAGGAAAGAGTGGACATCACGTCCTGGCCAACATCAGATGGACTACACCAACAGGAGAGTGTGCTAAATAAACACTGGCAAAAGGAAGCTGGCTATAACACCCATATGCCTGCCGCCAACAATACACTTCCTCTAGGAGGCGTTAATTCCCAAATCTCCATCAGCTGGAAACCTAGCATTCACCACACCTAAGCTTATGGGGGACACCTGAATCAAATCACCACACATGTCTCTTATTTTTAACTGTACACATTTATTTCACAGTGTCGACAACTATTATGGTTCTGTGGACATAAGTTTTCATAAAGACCTTGATTCATTTAGCAGAAGAACGCTTATTGAGCACTTACATATACCAGGCTTTTTGCTAGAGTTTAGGACCACAGACATATATCTTCAGAAATGCTGTTGGCTTGCTTATGGCTAGTACACAGATATATAGAAAGTCCCAGTGCAGCACAATTCTCTAATATAGATGCATGTATATTATACAGGCTCTCTAGAGTTTTTTTAGTTGAAGTGGTATCTGCATGAAATAGGAAATTATAAAGGTTTAATATCTCCTTCAGTTCTCTACATCATACCCAACCACCTAGTCAAGTAGCAGTATGTGCTTGCTGCACAAGTACAAGACATAACTCTCCCTCCCGTGGAGTGCCACCTGCAAATCTTCCCATATAGACACTTAGAACCCTCTTCAAGGGTATGGAAGGGCTAAACCTAGCCAAAAAGGCAAATAGGAATTATTGTTAATAAGATGACAATGAGTAAAGCCCAGGTGTGTGTGTTGAGAGAAGATGGGGAAAGGATAGTAAGAAAGATGTACAGAGCAGAAAGAGGGAAGGGAAGGGAGAGAGTATCACCTGGCCAAATATTTCTCTGAGTCCAAAATGAAGGTTATGTTGGAAGTCATAGATGAGGAGGGATATAGACACAGTCATAAATGAGCTGTAACAATAGAAAACACATATTATGAAGATTCATTTCAGATTTTATTTATTTATTTGGGGGGGGAGGAGAATGGGCACACAAGGGCCTCTTGCCACAGCAGAAAACTCCAGACACATGCATTACTTTGTGCACCTGGCTTTACATGAATACTGGGGAATTAAACCAGGCCTGTCAGCCTCTGCAAGCAAGTGCCTTTAGTATCTAAGCCATCTTTCACCCCATGAAGATTTTTAAATCAATAATTTCCAATTCTTTGTTTTCCTAGCAATAGAATTTATAAAAATTTTAAAACATTTTTTTAAAGATTAAAACAGAACTGTTTTTTCTCTTAGTTTACTTGGATTGATTCTATGGTGTTTGGGGTTGAGTTAGTGGACTAGTCAGGGGTGATAAAAGCTGTCTGGGTTGTCCTCTCCGTGCTGAGGTTAGCAGTTGTACTCTGGAACTACATCATACTGCTAAATAAGGCACTTGGGCTCAAACTGGTTGTGGCAATGGAAGTAATCTGTGATTGGATAGTATCTTATGCCTTTGTTTTTATTTATTAAACAGAAATCTATTAATTGATAGACAGATACGTTATTAGCACTGGAAGTGTTTTTGGGTTTTTTTTCTGAGCAAAACAGATGCCTACCTCATGGTGTTTCCAGTGTAATGGATGAGATGGGTGTTTCAAGTATCCATGCAGTATAGCTAAAAGCTATGTGGTAAATGTCATGCCAAAGATATAATTTATATGGAGATATCTACAAAGCCATCACATTTAATAGATATTTCAGCTTGAGATTTGAAGGATAAGTAGGTGGTAGATGAAGACAGAATGTTCCACAACAGGGGATAAGGCATGCACAGATGCTCTGAGGTGGTATGGTAATTTGCAGGGAATAAAATTAAAGAGTGAGGCAGAACCCAGATTACAGAGGCAATTCAAGAACTTTAGATTTTACCCTCAGCTCAGCAATAACAAAGAGTATTAAGTGTTTAGAAAAGGGGAAATTTTAAGGTGATTTTTTTTCTTATTTGATTACTTTGACAAAAATAAGCATAAGAACATTAATTAGAGAGCTGTTATAGAATCTTATTCTAGCACCTGAGACATAGTTGGCCTTTAGAAACTTTTTGATGAGTTATATGACTATATCATTGCCTCTGTTGTAATAGTTTATTATTTTTTTTTTGGTGGTACACACCTTTATTTTTTTAATTTTCTATTTTTTTATTAATTAGTTTTGTATTCAGCAAATACAGTCAGTTTGGTACCACTATTAGGCTCATCCGTGACCTACCCCCTCCCCTTGGCCCCTCTTTGTTGAGGTATACGGGTCATGTATTGTGGAGTTAGCCCACAGTTATGGGTAAGATAAATGTCTCTGCATATCATGACCCAACATGTGGCTCTGACATTCTTTCCGCCCCCTCTTCCGCAAAATTTCCCTGAGCCATGTTGGGTTCATGTTTGGTCTGCTTCAGTGATGAGGTAGTGTTGGGGCCCTCTGGGTCTCTGGCTCTCTGATTTGGTAGGAGTTGATTTTTCTTGGTGTTGATCTCCTTCCCCCTTGTGCTGGTACCCGGTTCACCAGGAAAACAGTACCCTTGCTTGTTTCGCCAATTTTTCTTAGTTTCAGCTGGGGCCCTTTTGAGGTATGATGGGGTGGCTCTCTCCTTAGGATCTACATCTATCTGAAAAAGAGAAGCAGATTCTCCAATGGAGAGTAAGTTAGCACCAGGACAAATGAGATAACCCTTATTTTTTATAGAGAATTTAATAGGTGTAGGCCCTCTTGTAGTCCATGATTGATGGTAGCTTGATAATGGAGAGTGGGCTTATGTTTGGATGTGGTTCTGACTTGTTTCCCAGCTCCAGCTATGGGTTCCGTACCACTGAGGGGATCAGTTAGCCAAATCAAGAGCAGTTGGTTCCCCACCATGGCTATGTGCCACTATTGCACTTGTGTGGGCATCACAACAGGTTATTTGCTGCTAAGTAGGTTAGACCATGAGTTTCTTGGACAGATATTGGTCATTTTCCCCCAGTCGCCCATATAGCACCTTCTGGTACTAGACACGCTGACTGTCTGGGGACTGACTCTCTTCCAGCTTCCAGCCATGCCATTCCATTTTATGTGTCAACCACATAAGGTTTCCTCAGCAGTAGGGTCTTACCACTAATCTTTGGTGGGTCATCAAGTACTCGGACAGAAATCTGTCTGTCTTTTAGGGAACCTTGTAGGTCTCTCTGATCAAAAGCTCATTGTGGATGATAGCCCCATGCTGGTTCTGGGAGTTACAGGTCAGTGCCCACTAAGAAAAGGAGGAAAAAGATAACTAATATACAAGAGTTAGAGAGAAGAGAGCGGAAGGAGGGAGGGAAGCTGTAGGAGATTAAGGTTAGTCTTCATCATATCCTCTCCAGAGTCTTGTGGTTCAGGTATTGTAATAGCTTAAATTTAATCATTTGTACTTTTTAACCATCTGGTCAGCCCCTAGTGCACCGCACCACCTAGCTGCATCACAACATGGCAGAGAATCAGAAAGGGATTAGACTATATACACAAGGGGCCAAATGTGAGGGTGGCCTCACTTCCTTACAACCCACTTATATCCATCTCTTCCTATCCTGGCAGCATCATGAGTTCAGAGAGAGTTTCTGTTTTGCTCAGAAAATACTACCAGTACCACATGCATGCACACATACACACCCACACCCGCTCCCACAGTTGTTGAATAAATAAAAGTAAAGGCCTAAGCTTCACAAAAGTCACATCGATTTTTACTTATTTTTTCTTATTTCACATATGTTTTTAAATATATATTTTTTATTTATTTGAGAGAGAGTGAGTGAGCATGGGTGTGCCAGGGCCTCTCACCACTACAAATGAACTCTAGACACATGTGCCACCTTGTATATCTGGCTTTACCTGGGTACTGGGGAACTGAACCCAGGCCATCAGGCTTTGCAAGCAAGTGTTTTGCTGCTGAGCCATCTCTCCAGCACCGCAGAAAAGTTTTAACTGCTCTTCAACTTACACGATATGAAAACAAGTCATTCATTCAATAGTTATTTAAAATATGCAGACTATCTACATGCTGTAGACAAGGGGTGGATGAATATGATAGGCATAATACCTGCCATCAGGACATTGGAGTATGGTTAGCTAGATCTGAGGTAGGCAGGGAGAATGCTGGTGTTATCACAGAGTCTAAATCACCCCATGTCTCAATCTTAGTATCCAAAGTATGCTATAAGCACAGTCCCTGGGGCCTCATAAACCCTGCTTTAGTTTGTTTAGGGTTGTATCAGCACCTGATTTGGGTACTTCATGAACAAGAGGTATATTGTAGCTTGCAGTCATGGAAGCTAAATCTAAGATAGAATAGCCCTATCTGTTTATCTGTGGTTAGCAGCTCCTCACGTACTATGTCACAACATGGTAGAGAGACAGAAAGGGAACTGACTTTGTACAAGAGTGCCAAATGCAAGGTGTGGTCTCACCTTACAGCAATCCATTTTCATAAGAACTATCTCATGCCATGAGGATAGCATAATTCCTGCCACGTATGGTGCTCTCAACTCCCAGGTTACACTTCTCCCAATACCACATCTGGAAGGTTCCACCACCTCAGCACTGCCACATTGGTGACCATCTCCTAGTATGCAAACCTATGGAGACATAATCATGTTATATCCTAGCCATATTAGGCCTTCTTAACAATTTAAATACATCTTTGTCCTTCTTCCTATTGGTTCTCACTTATACTGTCAAGTTCCTATGTAATGCTCTTCCCCAAAGTGGCAAGACCTAAGCTTGTGTTGACTCAGAAAAGCTGGGTCCCAGTTGAATGGGTTAATCTTCTGTGGCTTCATAACACATTACCATAGATCTAGTGATCAGAACTGTGCATGCTTATTATTTCACAGCATCCATCACTTACTTGGAAGTTCCAGCACTACTTAGTGGGTTCTCTGCTCAGTATCGCAATGGAGACACCAGCCATTGTCATCTGTGACCCGGGCTTTTCTTGCAAGTTGAGATGATCTTTTGGCAGGATTCACTTCCTTGCACTTATATGGATATGGCTCCTCTCCATAGAAGCTCACAGTATGGTTGTTTGCTTAGAAAAGAACTGTAGGAAGAGAGATTTTGCTACTTCAAGTCTTAAACTCAGGGAAGGCCTAAGTCCTCTATTAAAGACTTCATCTTGGAAGGCTGAGGCGGGAGGATCAACAAGATGCATTGCCGGCCTGTACTACATAAGAGTTTCAAGTTACTCTGGGCTACAGAATAAGACCCTATCTCAAAAAATTTAAATAAAAATGATTCAGGCCCACTTCCAGGATACTCTCCCATGATAAACCTGTTTAAGACTTTAGTCACATATGCAGAATATCTTCATATTTTGTGGATAACATAATCACATGAGTGATAAACCATTATATTCACAGGTCCTACCTACACTTACAAGAAGAGGATTGTATGGGCCTTGGAGTTGCTCATAAAATTCTGCCTGCCTCACTTCTTTTGGTGAGACAACAGTAGAGTCTCAGTCTAACACAGACTGACCTAGAACTTACTCTGTAGTCCCAGGCTGGCCTCAAACTCACAGAGATTCTCCTAACTCTGCCTCCTGAGTTCTGATATTAAAGGTGTGCACCACCGTGCCCAGACAAAGAAGGCTTTTTGTTTTATTATTTTGCTCACTTTTTAAACATCCCTTTATTTTTGAGTAATCACTAATGTCTTTCAGCTTCCAGCAATCATCTTTGTCTCTCCAGATTTTTGATGGCTCCTTTACCATTCTCTTCCTCCACTCCATAAATGCTGGCATTTCCCAAAATGTCCTATTAACTCTTTAGCCTGTTTCTTCCCCTGTACCTATTGTTCTCCACTGGCTACGGACTAATTGAATATTCAGCCCTAAATGAGACATCTTTATAGCCCTCTTTGAGATTCAGGGAATATCGTGAAGATGGGACAGAAAGAATGTAAAATCTGGAAGGAAGGATGGAGCGTGTGGCCTTCTATCTCCCAGGTATCACTTGGCCACCGAACTCTTTAGCTCAAAAACAGCTTTGGTTACTTGAACAAGACTCAACCCTCAACATTCTGTCATGGAGTGAGAGAGGCTTATGAGGCACTACCCATTCATGAGGAGTTATTGGCAGCTAATGGTTACTTGTGCAGAGGGAGACATTTTCCTCAGTAATGCAGCCCCTGGTAAACTCCCATTCTCCTGTAAAATAACTCCTCACCCATGTTCCTGTAAGCAACACTAATTAATTATAACTCATTTAGTTAAAAAAAAAAAGACTCAAAAGTGGGAAAGGGCTTGTTAGGAAGAGGATCTGCAGAGTGGGAAGGGGACAAGAGAGGGTAATGGGGATTAATATGATCAAAATACATCGTGTATATGTGGAAAAAGTGTCATAGTGAACCCTATTATCTATCATTAATTTCAAAACTAAGAGCAGCTATTCTTTCCTCCAACCATTAGATAATGAATAAAGTGAAAGAACATGTGGTGCTTGACAGGATGTAGCTGGTAATAGCTCCTGGCACTGAAGGTCAGATAAACTGTGGCTGGCAGACAGAATCCCCGGGGAGGTTTAGGAAGATCTTACCAGATTGGGGGAACAGAGACTCATGTAGTAGAGTCAAGTGGATACAGCTTCAGTGGCACGCATGAGTATTTTTCTGTTATGTTAAGATACCTTAGGAGAGTACGAGTATGGTTGTGACTTTCAGAGCAACTGGGCATACGTAAGTTGGGGTAGCCATGTGGCATTAACTCATTGATGGTTTTCAAATCATACTGCCTGTAACAGATAAGTATTTTTGCATGTGTACATATAAATATGTACATGTGCATGCATGGGTGTATGCATGTGTGGAGGGTAGAGTTTGACATTGGGTGTCTTACTTGACTACTTTCTACTGTATTCTTTGAAAGGAGGGTCCCTTGCTGAACTTGGAACTCACAGATACAGTCATACTGGCTAGCCAGTGAGCCTCAAGGATTACTTGTCTGCACCTGCCACCATGACCTGCATTTTACATGGGTTCTGGGGACCCAACCTCGGGGTTCTCATGTTTGCACAGCAAGCACTTAACCCACTAAGCCATCTCCCCAGCCTGACAGGTACTTTTATTATAATTTAAGATAGCATTTGCACCTGAATTCAACCCCTGCCTTCTAGCAAAACCCAGGATCCAGTGCAGCTGGCGGAAGAAATATATTCCATTTGATTTTTGATGTTTTCAGTTTAGGAGGTATACCTGAAGACACATCATTTCCTCAGATAGGGATAAAGAAACTGGTGAAAGTAGAAATGTCTTTAAGCAGCCAGTTTGGGCCACAGGAGATTGCACCTGCAATATATAAATAAATTGAAGATTCTCTGTTAAGTTGGATTTTGGTCTGGAATCATTGATGAAAATTACTATGTTACAAAATGTATGTAGCTAAACTGAAAGTATCTCATTTTCATTAAAATGCATCATAATATAAAAAACCAGTATCTTGTATGTAAGTTAAGACCTTCCTCCTCCTGCAGCTAATTTTAAAGATAGCTTGGTAGCATTTGCTTGGAGAGAGCAAATGTTTTCCCCTTTCTGAAATGACCTTTGTCTCTCTTTATCTGGTACATTAAAACCTAGATTAGGGAAATAGGCTTAGATGATTCCTTGCTAAAGCCTTTCCATTTCTAGAAACCTGCCCTACAGTATCTGTCCTTAATCCTCCTTTTCTCATTTTGTTCTCCACCTGTGGTCACAAGTGCTTCTGTCAGTGGTACCTATCATAATGTATTTGAACTCATTGTTTACATATCTGTGTACTGTACTAGTAAATCCTTGCCAACAGGAACTTACTTAACTATTAAGAACCTGACATACATACAACACTCAACAAATGATTTGACTAAATGAATGGATTGATCAGTCATTACAACAACTCAAATCACTATCTTTTCATTTGTCTGACTTCAGATGGGAGATTAGACTCCCTTCCACACAGACATTGATCCCATTTTCACCTGGTTACTGTGTTTAATGGGTATGTAGTTAAATTGCTGACCATCCTGTAGAGAGTTTGGTTACTCTGACCTAGAGTCTCAGCCCCACCCCCACACTGACCAGCACATTTTAGTCTTGAGACCAGTTTTCCAGACAGATGTATTGGCTGAAACAAAGCCTTTCTGTTTTAAAGCTCCGCAAGTCACTCTAGAGTATGGGAAAACTATGTGCTTGGAGTGAGGCACAGCCCAGCAGAGGATAAGGACAACAGTTCTTCATATTTGGGTGAAATTATGAAAATCAGAAATAGAAAAGTAATAATGGCTATCTCAGCAATGTCAGGGAAAGACCGAAGCATATTTCTAGGAGTCCCCACTTTGAGAGTAAAGCCATGTTTATGATTTTACATATATAGGATAATTTTTAAGATTGTAGATATTTAAACCACTAAATAAGAAGATTTTATTTTAATGCTCACAAGGAATAAATCGACAAATTCAAAAACTGTTTGCTGTTGAAAATATCATTATTGAGGAAAGGAGGGGGATGAGAATCAATTAAAACAATTTTTTTTTTTTTTTTTTTTTTTTTTTTTTTTTTTGGTTTTTCGAGGTAGGGTCTTACTCTAGCCCAGGCTGACCTGGAATTCACTATGTCATCTCAGGGTGGCCTCGAACTCACGGCAATCCTCCTACCTCTGCCTCCCAAGTGCTGGGATTAAAGGCGTGCGCCACCACACCCGGCTTAAATTAAAACAATTTTTTAAATGCCAAAATGAATGATACTTAAGTCTCTGTGTGCCAATTAAAAAAATTTAAAAGTAACAATGAAGGTATAGCAGCATTATTATATTGCCTTGGAAGAACATAGCTTTGATGTCAGAAATTTGCCTTTTTTTTATATGAGAATCCTAGAAAATGCTAATTTTCTGTAGCATACAGTATAAACTGGAACATCTTTCCCATGGCCAGCAGTGCATCTGGTTCCGAACTGTTGTGTGGCTACTTTTCTGGAATGTGAACAGAAGTAAGCATCATGGTTTGTGTGTGGTTAACCATTATCTAAAAACCTACCTTTCCAGAAAGTAGCTAAGTCACTGCAAATGACTAAAAGTTTCTGTTGAAAGAAGTATTTTTATGGATTAACAGAGTCCAAGGAGAGACTAATATCTTATTTTATAAGAATTGTTTAAAACAGTTCTGCTACCAGGTAAAGGAAATGGATGATTAGGTAGAAATCAGGACATACATGTAATTTTTTAAACTACGATGCATGTCTCTAACTTCTTTGCTACTTTAAAATTATTCTGATAGCAAAGGTTTATGTAGTAGGTATATTTTTAAAATGTATTATCATACGGTGTAGGTTACTGAGGATCTGTATTAAACAGCTGAGTAGTCAAACTCTAATTCACCTCACCTCTAAAGTCCTGCTTTGACTGTCAGCACCCACAGTTGTAGGATGGATGGAGTGGGGAAAGCAATGTAGCAAGTTTTTATTCATCTAGAAATGTTCACAATTTTTAGTTTAACCTTTATTTGTAGTTTTAGAATAGTTAAATTCAAGCAAGTCTGATTGCAGTCTCATGGTATTGTTCTTCAGGCTTTGTGTTGCTGTTATTCATCCTGAAATACTTAAAAGACAATGTTAAGAATTCACATTATTGTTCAGGATGCCATCTTGCCAGAACTAGAAGAATGCTGACACTTCTTAGAGACTCTATAAGATGCATTTTTTATAAAGTACCCTTCATGCAAAGCCTGTTTCAGGTAGACTAACAAATTGTTATGTTTTACTAGTTCATGAATACTTCCTAAGGCCTCAGTAATGTGAGTGAAACTTACTGGGAAGAATTTTTTTTTTGAGCTGCTGTGGTCTTAAATGGTGTTGTGATTTAGTTGTCCCACTGAATCTGTGTGCATACTTGACATAGTTAATAAAAAGATGTTAGCTTTATTTATATTAAGCACTTGAATGGTACACAATTACGTTGCACATTAGAATTTGAATTCCATACATACAAGGATATTTATTGGCTTTTTCATTTGAGAATGCCCTTATTTAAAAATGTATGAGGCTATTTATAATCAACTATGTGGCAGTGATTAAAAAGGTGTGAATAATAAGTTATTGGAACCTGACAACTCCTGCCTGGCTAAACTGGTGTTAGAACATTTATGCTGCTCAGATGTTCCTATTTTTTAAGGTGGGAACTTTTATTTTGACATGTAGATTTTTGATATAGTGCATTAGTTGTTCTTGTTAAATTCGTTTACCAAATCTTAATAATTTTTGCTTTATCTTTCATTTTAATATGCAAAAGTTATAAACTTTCAGGTTAATTAATCAATATTTTATGCTTAGTAACCTAAGTATAAGTTATTAAGCAAATGGTCAAAATAGAGCATTCATAAGAGGATCATTGCTCTTAAAGCTTTTCTATAAGACAACTTAAAAAAAGATTTCATTTGGTACATATTAAAATTCCCTTTTGGGCTCTAGAAATGGTTAGTGTTTAAGGTGCTTGCCTGCAAAGCCAAAGGATCCAGGTTCAGTTCCCCAGGACCAATTCGTTTGCAGCCGCTGGTGGCCCTGACATGCCTATTCTCTCTGTCTCTGTCTCTCTCTCTCTCCCTGCCTATTTCTCTCTCAAACAATAAAATAAAATAAAATACTTTAAAATTCTCTCTTGTACCCAAAATTTGAAGGTTTTTGGCAGGTTAATATTCAGCAATTTCCTTTAAGAGGATTAAAAATACTCCTGAGGAAATTTGGGGTTATGCAATATATCCAAAAAGGAAGATGTACTATATTTGATATTTTACTAATTATTCACTATTAATGTTAAATACAAAGAAATGAAAAATATAAATTTTAATTAATCAAATTTGAATAGTAGATAATTTTATTTAAAAATAAAAATCAGAATATTTTAAAACCTTGAGTGAAAGTATTTAATGAGTTTGCACTACTTTCTCATGGACTCAGAGCATTTTTCATTTGATAACACTCAGGTGTGTTCAAGGTATCCTGATCTGCACTTTAACACGACAATTCACATTTATCTCATCATCTAGGAAGTTGTGTATCTGAAAATATGACTTGCAGAGCTACCACCAACTTGGGCCGAAAGAAATCTTATAGAAGAGCTATAAAAATGACCATGGTGAATATTTACAGTACATCTGAGGAATTCCTTAACCAAAAATCCAGCAGAAGACACATTACAATGTCTGTATAAGTTGTCATTTGACCTACTTTCCTCAGTTGTCCACTGTAGTACCAGTCTCTGAAATATTGAATTCTACAAATTGAGTAAATTTTAATGATTTTAAGCTATCTGACTTGACATTTCATTTGTTCTTCCTTGTGTTCTGTAGGTCGGAAGTTACTGTGTAGTAGTCTGTAGCTTGAAGGTACCCAAGAGCATGTTTATCTAGACCTGGACTTCTAGCCACATAAGGAGGATGTTTACCAAAGAGAAGATTTGGCATAACATTTGGAAGGAACTTGTATTTATTCGTTTCTTAACCAATCTATAAATTTGAGTAATTTGCTTAACTCCACTGGGCTCACAGTAGAGCTCTGAGGATATTCTGATTAAAGAACTGTGTAGCTCTTAAAGTACAATAGACTTACAAGAGTTAGTTACTTATCACCCTCAAGTTTCAGTTTGCAAGTTGAATAAAAATATGAGGTCTGAATTGGCCATGGTGGTTCATACCTATAACTGTGGAACTGAGGAGGCTGAGGCAGTAGGATTGGGGCAAGTTTGAGGGTAGCATGGACTTGACAGTGTGGTGAGGGTAACTTTTGTGCAACTTTCTCTTGACAAGCCTGTTTCCTGTCTTCCTCCCTCCCCCACTCTCAATGTCCCTACTGAAATCTATATTCAAACTTTTCCGTAATAAACTCCAACATTGCTTCAAAAGCTGTGGCCTAGAGAAAGTGGGCTTCACTTCATCAGCCCACTTCTGTGACTCAGGTTGACTGTACTAGTTAAGAGACACTTGGAGAAGAACAGTTTTTGGAGCTCTGTGTGGATTCATTGACTTCCAGCTCTTTGTGGGCCTCTGAGACACTTTACTAACGAGTTTTATGTCTGTCACTTCACTCCAAAGTCTTCAGATGACTAGGACCTCCTGATTATAGTCAGTCTAACTGTACACAGCCCTAGAGTAGTGCAGAGAACTCTCATTTAGGTTTCCCAGATAGGGACATCCTGTGACCTGACTGTTCCTAGTGCACAAGCAATCTCACCCTGCTTCCTGTTTGTGACTAACTGGGCAGGTGCCTGGAAAGTCTAGTGCCAGATGGTAGCACCTTCCAAAACAGAGATCTCTAGTTGGCATGTACTTGCTGTCTACCTAAGCACATTTCTCACAAAGGCAAGATTACATCGTGGCAGGTTCTGGGGTCTGTCTCTAGTTGTCCTGAAGATGGCACTTCAGTTGATCTGGATGGGGATGGCCTACAAGGACAGGGCAGCGGCCATTCTGTATAACTGGGCATTGTGTGTACATGGGATCTTTCTTAGACAAGAAATCATTTCTTTTTAAATTGTTACCTCACCTCAATTGTTAAGAATATGGAAATGACATTAGTATCATTGTAATCTCTGATACTGCATGGACTGTCTTTCCAGGATGTCAAAATATATGGTCAGTGAGTGGATGCATATAGGTGTGTGCAGGCTTTTCATAGTTCAGAAAAGAATCCTACTGTTGCACCTCAATGATAGGTGCCATAGTGCATTGTGATTAGGGGTACACAGTCTGAAATCAGTATCTTGGGTTCAAATGCTACATCTTCACACTAAAGAGTTCTACCAGGCATGGCAGAAATGAAACTAAATGAAATTTCTCTTCTTCTTAATTACTGCATACTCATTCTTGGTTGGGTATTAATGTTTCAGAAATCCAATTCAAGCAGCAGGCATAAGCCACACAAGGGAAGAAAGGCAGAGAATGTACTTCACAAAGCACAGTAGGTGAGGGCTTCAGGATTTAGCTGGTATAGGTTCACATGGTACCATCAGCATACAATCTCTTGCTCTCAGAATCCCACCCCCCCGTTCTCCTCCTATTTCCTCCTTCTCCCACCCTTGCAGTACAGAAGAGTTGAACTGGCTGCTTAACAAGTCAGTGAATTGTTGGGAATACTGATAGGCAGGATTTTTGTTATAAATAAAGATTCTTATAACATTCTGTTTTAATAATTTATATTCAGTTGCCTAAGATTTTGAAGTTTTGATTTTCTAAGACTTATGAATGATATTTGAAATAATGCACAACTTGAGATTTTGCAATCATTCAGGTAAATATTATGAGGATGAATGCAAGGTGTGTGTGTGTGTGTTTAAATCTCTACTAATCCAAGTATAACATTTTAATTTTAAACTAAGCTTCATATAAATTTTACTTGGTTAAAAAATTGCTGCACAGAGACATATATAATTTATATGAAAAATAAAACAATTTAGTTTGTTAGCTTGTTTTTAGGTCATAAGCCTTTGTAGTTACAGAAATCCTGTTTTGCATATTTACATAGTAAGTTAAAATTGAAAACAGAGCCTTTAGAAAGTAGTATAACATGAAGTTTACAGTTCATGAAATTATTTAAATAGCAATTGTATAACTCAGCTGAAGAAATAAATCTCTTTGATTCAACATAGGACATACGGTCTTCTGTGTGGTTAAGGATGATTTTATATGGCCCAAATACATAATGCTTATTTTTACACAATCAGTGAATTCATTTAATGCATCATATTTTTTCTTAAATTTTTTTGTTCACTTTTATTTATTTATTTGAGAGTGACAGAGAGAGAAAGAGGCAGATAGAGAGAGAGAATGGGCATGCCAGGGCCTCCAGCCACTGCAAAGGAACTCCAGATGCGTGCGCCCCCTTGTACATCTGACTAACGTGGGTCCTGGGGAATCGAGCCTTGAACCGGGGTCCTTAGGCTTCACAGGCAAGCGCTTCACAACTAAGCCATCTCTCCAGCCCTATGCATCATATTTTTGTTACTCTCATCCAAACATCAATATGCAAGATGAAAAATTTTATCCTTTTTCCAGAAGGAATATGAGGGGTATATGAAGGGATGACACACAGTACTAAATTAGTAGAGTCTGAGTGTATATAAGAGTATCTGATTTCTCACCTAGTTCCAGACATGTATCTTAGTTGTTGACTAGAAACCATTCCTGGCCAGAATCCCATACATCTCTATTGTTACTCTTCTTCCTATGAATGCAATCTTTCAAGGCCACCCTGAGAATACATAGTGAATTCCAGGTCAGCCTGGACTAGAGTGAGACTCTACCTTGAACCCCCCACACACACACACACACAAAAGTGTGGTCTTGTCTATCAGGGTACTTTGCCTTAAACTGAAGGGAAATAACCTGCATTATTCATACATTAACTCACTAGCTGTTAGATCATCAGTGGCGGAAGGCAGGTAGATCACTTCAGGCTAGCCTTCATATTTTTGCAATTATTTTGGTAAATAAAAAATCATAGAGGGCTGGAGAGATGGCTTAGTGGTTAAGCGCTTGCCTGTGAAGCCTAAGGACCCCAGTTCGAGGCTTGCTTCTCCAGGACCCACGTTAGCCAGATACACAAGGCGGCGCACGCGTCTGGAGTTCGTTTTCAGTGGCTAGAAGCCCTGGCGCACCCATTCTCTCTCTTTCTCTCTATCTGCCTCTTCCTCTCTCTGTCACTCTCAAATAAATAAATAAAACTGAACAAAAAAAAATAAAAAAAGAGTCATAGAAATAGGACTGGAGAGATGGCTTAGCAGTTAAGACATTTGCCTGTAAAGCCTAAGAATCCAGGTTTTATTCCCCAGTACACATGTAAGCCAGATGCACGAGGTGGTGCATGCATCTGGTGTTCATATGCAGTGGTTAGGGGCACTTGCATGCCCATTTTTTCTATCTGCTTCTTTCTTTCTCTCCCCCTCTCAACTAAATAAATAAATAAAATATTTAAAATCAAAGAAATATATTTAAGGAAAATTCATTTAAAGTTTTAGTTTTAATAAGCTTTTAAACATTTTACAACTTGTTGGATTTTGTAGGAAATAAGTATTGTCAACTCAAAATGCTAGGTGCAGAATTTCAAAAACTTAGGAACTTCTCAACCTAGGAATCTTATAAAACTATACAGAAAATGAAATTATAAGAATTCTGGGTGATACTAGTCTACCCAACGCCAATTATTTTCTTGTTTATGGATATAAGGAAATTAGTGTGATAATTTATGAAAATGTTGCTTTCAGTCACATGTGCAGAACTTTTTGGGAAATTGTAAAGTCATAATTAATGATGAACTATAGGGCCTACTTAGTATGACCCATAGAAAAGAGGATAGATTACCTTTAAGTCCTTATTTATGGAGCTGTGAAGGGAGGCAACATGAACATTGGATTGTTGACAGAGTCATTTATTATAAACACAAAGGAAGAGCAAAAGTGAGGGCCAATATGAATTTGCACAGGAATAGACTGAAATGTGAATATGACAAGCATAATCACACATTGCCTGGATACATAAGTCTCCCACTCAATATTTATTGCATTAATACATACTCAATTCAGCAGCTTTAGATTTGTTGCCTAGTAATGTAAAATATGGGACATTTATTAGACATACCACTTTTATAACAATGTATCGGTATCCTATCACATGTACAGAGGTACAGATTTCATTGTTCATATCCCTGCCCTCGAAAGGTATATATCATTTTAAAGGAGTTATCACAGCTGTGATAAAGTACTGAGAGTTATAACAGTAATATTTAGTAAGATGGAAGAATTAGAACAGCACTATTTAGTAAGATGCTAATTATCTGCCCTCCAAATATACTACAGACCAGCACTGTCCAGCTTGTCCATTTCTTTGATGATGGAAATATTTCTTTCTTTTATCTAACAGCTAGCTATAAACCACGTGCCATTAAACACTTAAAATGTATCTTGCATGAATAGGCAACTATATTTTATATTTTATTACTTGAACTAATCTTATTTTTTATTTATAATTTTAATATATGAACATGTTATTTTTTTATCTTATTCCTGTCCCATTATCCTCTTTTGGTCCCCCACCCCATTCTACTGAGGCCCTTGCTCTTTCTGGATAGTCCATCCACTGTCTCATTTCTTTTGTCCTCCTCTGTCCCATGTCAAAATGCTAATGGGCTCTGAACAATACTGGTCTTGATGGGATAAGGACAGCCACTGTGAGATCATGAACTCACCATTTGGTTCATGTCTAGAGAACAGTGCCCCTGAAGTATTTCTTCTTCCTACACTGTGTTTTTACATTCTTTCTGCCCACTGAACTGAGTTTTGGAGGGCACAAAAAAATCTCCTTTGGTGTTGAGCTCTCAATAGCCTCATGTTTTCTGCTTTGATGAGTTTTGAGTCTCCTCAATGTCTATCACCATATACCTAGAGAAGATTCTCTGGAAAGCAGTACCTTCTTCCTATCACCTCCTTTGTAATGTTCCCTGAGCCCTGGTGGGTGTGATAGAGATAACCCATCCAGTGCTAAGTACTGGGCTTTCTCTTATAATCTCAATAAGTCTTGGGTATCCTCAATATTCACTGCCATCTATATAAAGGTTTTCTAACCCAAAGTAAAAACAGCGCTAATCAAAATGCATAAACATATACATTTTTGAGGCTTTTTATGTGTATAACATCTCCATTTAGCCATATAACAGTGGAAGCTTCCCTCTGGGGTCTTTGAGCTTCCAGGCCATAGGCTTTTGACTGGGTTCTCAGTTTCAGGCATGAATTCCCTCCCACTGAGTGGAGGTCACACCTAATCAGAAAGTAGGTCATTTCTACTACTGCTCCTGTGGGTACATCTTGTCTGGCTGGATGATGTTTGTAGCTTGCAGGATCCACTGCTTGTTCAGACTATTGATGACTTTTCTCCCTCAGCAGCTAGAACAGTGTTTCCAGCACTGTGAAAGTTAACCAACAGGAATATGGCTTCTATCTCAGTTCCAGCTCGATTTCTTGGTGTCCTGACACCACAGCTTGTGGTGTCTTCGGCAATAGCATCTTACCATCTAGTTCTGGTGCATAACCAAAATCTTTGGTAGTGGCCTGCATTATATTCACACCTTCATGGGCTTCCCTGATCAACAGCTTTCTATGGGAGTCTGTGACACTGGAATTTATCTCCAACTACGTAGGGCATCAGGATAAATCTTTTTCTGTGTATATTAAATAGCACAGCTCTCAAACATGCCTCAGGATCCTTTTACTTAGAAATACTCTGACCCAAATTGTTTTTGATGATGTGGGTTGCTAATATTAACTGCATTCAACACTGAAACATTTTTTAATTAATTATTTATTTACAGACAGACAGAGATAGATACACAGACAGAGAGGATGGATGGAAAGAAAGAAATGAAAGAAAGGAAGAAAGAAAAGAAAAGAAATAATGAGGGCATGCCAGGGCCTCTAGCCACTGCTAAAATTGTTCTTAATAATTAAACAATAGCATTGCAATACATTTGTATAGAAATAACTTTTTCAAAAAAAATTATTTTTACACACTTATCTAATGCCTCGCTTAAGAGACAACATAATTCTCATATCCACATCTCTGTTCTATCTGTTGCAATAGTGTAGCTACCCTTTAACCAGTGGAGAATCCTTTCCAATGTTCCAAATGGATGATTGTTTGATAATTACTTGTCAACTTTAATCTGATATGAAACATCTAAAAGAGGAAGGAAACTCCTGCTTATATGTGTGTCTGTGATGGACTTTTAGAGTGGGTTATTAATGGAGTGGAACCTAATAGCTAAGGACCAGGGTGGAATATAAGGAAAGGAGGAGGAGGAAGCCTCTTAGCACTTAAGTTTTTGGGTTTATTTTCCTTTAGTGTAAACCGTGAGACTAACACTGATATTACAACCCTTCCAGATTTAAAATTAATTAATTTAACATATTTCATAGCATAGTAATCCCTCACTGGTATATTACCACATCACTCTTCATAGGAAACCATGAAAATAACTAGCAAATCATTAGCATAAGTTTTTTTAATTAGTTATGTACACAGTGTATACAGTCAAGTTGGTACCATTGTTAGCCTCCTCGTTGCCCTCCCCCCTGACCCTCCTCATTGGGGAATATGGGTCATGCATTGTGGGGTTAGCCATCAGTTATGAGTAAGAGGCAGTGTCTCTGTGCCACCTGTATGGCTCTAACAATCTTTCCGCTCCTTCTTCCACAAATTTCCCTGAGCCATGTTGGGTTCATTTTAGGTCTACTTCAGTGATGAGGTCTTGGGAGCCTCTGTGTCTCTGGATATCTGGTTTGGTAGGAGTTGAGTGTTCTCTGTGTCTATCTCCTTCACCCTTGTGCTGGTAGCAGGTTCACCAAGGAAGCAGCACTCTTGCTCATTTCCCCAAATACTCTTAGTTTCAGCTGGGGCCTTTTTGAGGTAGTATACGTTTTTAAGATTCATCCATTCAGCACATTGATTTTTGGTAGCACATCATCCTTTATTGATATTATCAAATACTCAACACTGGATATCTACCAAGACCTAACAACAGGCGAATATCATGAAAATATAGAAAGATAGCACTATCTCAAAGAGCCAGAAAATGAAAAGTTTAGAACAAGAGCCAAGAAGAACCCATCAGAGCTGAGTGTGTAGCACACTGGACATGTGCTTGCTTATCTAGCACACATGAGGTCCTGAGTTCAATCCCAGGGCCATAAGAATCTCATCTAAGAAGTCATGTTTATTTTGTTGTTATTTCAACAAATATTTTACATGTATGTGTATTTTGATAGTCCATAAAACTTGGAACCTAGATTCACTGGTAAGAACAAGACAGCAGCTTACTGTCTTGTAGTTTCCATTTTAGTTGGCAGATAGAATAATGGCCTCCAAAATATGTCCACGTACTTGTCCCTACAACCAGTGAATATAGTATACTACATGAAAAAGGGAAATTAAGGAAACAAGAAATGTGCTCACTAATCAATCTTTTAAAAGAAATTTTTAGAGTATAAAATAATAGGCTAAATATTGGTCTTCATTATAAGAACATCTTCACCCATGCATATTATGTACACTGCTACTTCTGCACTCTCAGCGTCCTCTCTTATTTCACTTCTTTCCTCCCCAAATAGTCCCTCTTATATTTTCATGCCATTCGTGTGTGTGTGTGTGTGTGTGTGTGTATTCATTCTAGCTTCAGGGCTGCAGAGATACCTTAGTGGTTCAGGCGCTTACCTGCAAAGCCAAAGGACCCAAGTTCAATTCCTCAGTACCCATGTAAGCCAGATGCACAAGGTGACACATGCATCTGGAGTTTGTTTGCTGTGGCTGGAGGCCCTTGCACATCCATATTCTTTCTTTCTCTCCCTTTTTCTCTAATATATATATATGCACATACACACACACACATGTACATATACATACATACATACACACATACACACACATACACACACACAAACTCTACATTCAGCCCATACATTCTTTGTCTTTCTGAGTCTGAATTATCTCACTTAGCATGATGACCTTCAGCTTCATCCATCTTCCTACAAACAGCAGTGCTATTCTTCTTCAGGGCTTGTGAGACTCCATCATCTATAAACCACAATTTCTTTACCCCTTCATCTGTTGGTGGACCTCTTGGTGGTATTATGTCTTGGGTACAATAAGTAGTGAAGTAATAAGCATGGCTGTACAAGTATCTCTGTGGTATTTTGACTTAGATTCCTTTGACAATATGCCCAGGACTGATATCACTGAAGGATATAACAGATTTAAACTTTGTTTTTCTTTTTTAATTATATTTATTAATTTATTTGTTTAAAAGGGAGAGAAAGAGGTAGGTAAAGAGAGAGAATAAGCACTCCAGGGCCTCTAGCCACTGCAAATGAACACCAAACGCATGTGCCACCTTGTGCATCTGGCTTACGTGGGTACTAGGGAATTGAACCTGGGTCCTTAGGCTTTGCAGGCAAATGCCTTAACTGTTAAGCCATCTCTATAGCCCTATATTTTACATTTTTTGAGGTTATTCCATATTGATATCCATATCGACTACACTAATTGACATTCCTACTAGCAGTATAAGGGATCCTTTCAACCCAGATCCTTGTCAGCATTTGTTAAGGTTTGTTTAAGTAGTAGCCATTCTGACTGGGGTGAGATAGAATCTCAGTGTAATTTGATTTGGATTTCCCTGATGGCTAAAGATACTAATCAACTTATCTTAAACAGGGTGATATTTGAGTGTTCTCTGAGCAGGCCCAGTGTAAGGGTTGTGAAAATAGAAGCTGGAGTGGGAGAAATGCCAATATCACAAAGATCTAATGTGCGAAAGTCTCAACTGCCCATTGCTGATTTTGAAGATGGACAAAGGACCACGTGCTAAGGGAGGCTGGCAACCTTTAGAAGTTGAAAGGGGGGAATGGAAAAAACTGTGGGATAAAGCAGGACACTGGAAGTGCTGTATTCTTCAACATCATGATTTTGACCAGTAAGACCCATTGTACTTCAAGAATTGTAAACTGGAAAGGAAAGATAGTAGCAGGGAAGTATGATCATGGTATGTTGTATACATGTATGGGGGTGGTCAATAAAAAGCTTAAAAATGTGCACTGGAGAGGTTGTTCAGAGGTTAAGGCACTTGCTTGCCATCCTGGGCATACATCTAGAGTTCATTTGCTGTGGCAAGAGGCCCAGGTATTCTCTTATTCATTCTCTCTCTCTCTCTCTCTTTTACTCTCTCTCTCTCTCTTCCTCTCTCCCTCCCTCTCTCTCTTTCTCTCACACACACACACTTTTTCTCTTTTATTGCAAATAAATAAAAACGTTTTTAATGTTCAAAAATGTAAATTTATAAGCTGGGCGTGGTGGCGCACACCTTTAATCCCAGCACTCGGGAGGCAGAGGTAGGAGGATCGCCGTGAGTTCGAGGCCACCCTGAGACTCCATAGTGAATTCCAGGTCAGCCTGGGCTAGATTGAGACCCTACCTCGAAAAACCAAAAAAAAAAAAAAATGTAAACTTATATGTTATTTTAAGCCTCATAATATGGCAAAAATAGCATCTACAGGAAGCTAATATACAGAGGGACTAATGTGAATGAAACAGAACATGAACAAATAAATAAGCAAGACCATTACGAATGTGATGGTTATTGCCATGCAGGAAATGAGCAGATTGATCTGAGCAAGTGAGGATGGATGTTTTTCATGGGAGGCCAGGGAAGTATTCTTGGAGATCATGACATTGGAGATCAGACATGAGGGAAGGAGGCAACCAGCTGTGTGAAGAATGCCAAAGAAGGCTTGGCATTTACAAAGAACCAGATCTTCTAGTAAAACACTTCTAGGGATGAAGGAAAGGCACAAATCTACTGAGCCTGGCAGCCATGATGGAAAGATGTCAGAGAATTTCAAGTAAAGCCTAATACCATTGTGATTCCTGTTTTTTAAATGATTACCCTAACTGCTGTGTAAAATGGAGATTATGGACGGGATGATGTGGGTGGGGGGAGTTAGTTTGAAATAAGAGTAGTGGCATTACAGCTGGTGAGGCATGGCCAGCAGGATTGTTAGTGGATTGGATATGATTCCAAAAGGCATGTGGTAAGTTAGCCCTAGACCACAGGAAAAGGGCAATGAGGAAGCATGACCGTACAGGGACATTTGGGGAATGTGTATGCTGGGCAAAGAGCCCACAGTAAATGCATATGACCTAGAGATGCTGATTTGCCTGGCGTGGGAGTTTGGAATTTATGGTATTTGCAATGGAGAGCTGTCAGAAATTTTATACTGGGGAAATGAAGCAACTTCTGAACAGAGGTTTTATGATTGTATTTATCTACACTTTTATTCTGAAGAAAAGAAAATAGATAGTTTAAATTGTATAATCTTCAATTCTGCAAATTTCACAAAGAGTTGATTAACTATTTGTCAATGAAGTGTTTCATAATTCACAGAAGCCTCGCTTTTCTCTCATTTTGTTTATTTCTGATGATTTCTCTTTTTCCTCAAGGGCTTTGTAGTGTCATCTACAGAGCCACATGGCCTCGGCTATTGGAGTCATGGCCCCAGTACTCTCTAAGATGTCACTTTTCATGCAAAAAAAAAAAAAAAAAAAAAAAAAAAGGCACTATCTTTTCCTGATTCAGTGCAGATTAAGCAGGAAAACATGTACTCTGGATTAAGCAGGAAAACATGTACTCTGAGTCAGGATTTAAGCAAGATGCAAAACTACTTAAGAGACATTGATTAAGTTAACTTTTCAAATTACTGGTAGCAATTTGATAGTTCATGTTTTTTCACCCCATGCTAGGGATTGAACCTGACATTGATTAAGTTAACTTTTCAATTTACTGGTAGCAATTTGATAGTTCATATTTTTTCACCCCATGCTAGGGATTGAACCTAGGGAGAACCTCCCTGTTTTACTTGTCTCTGGGGTGTGGTATATGTTTGCAAGTGTGCGTGCCCATGTGGCACCTCAGGCACTTACCCGTGGTGGCTAGAGTGGGCCATATGGTACGCTGCTGCTCCATTGCTCTTCTGCCTATTCTTATTTGAGCCAGAGTCTCTAACTGATCCAAGAATGTGCTGTTTTCTCTGTCTTTCCTCCCCTATAGGACTAGGGCTATAGCCATGTGGGGCCATACCTAGCTGTTTATGCGGGTCCTAGGGATCAAACTCTAGTGGTCTCTCAGACCTCCTTAAACCTGCACAGTATGTTCTTAACTGCTGAGCCTTCTCTTCAGTCCAATCTTTTTATATATTTTTCTTGTTAATGGGCATTGAACTTGTTATCTCCCTGCCTCAGCCACCAGAGTAGTCATAATATTAATCTACACAACCAGTCCTAGACAATAGGACATAATTTCTTTAAGTATTATTAAATTAAACGCCTTTTACTTGTTTATTTCTGTACTTGGAATGAAATTTTCTATTTGTCATTTTTGCAAGAATTTTCACATCTGTCATCACTGTAATGTGTACATTACAATATAAAATAAAATATGTAAGAAAATATATGACTGGTTCATATGATCTTAGTTTATAAGATATTATGTTTCCTGGAATAGGTTATGTCCAGAGATAATTAGTACCCTCATTACCCTTCAGGTAACACAAGTAAAACATCCAAGTCTATTTAACTTCTCAACAACTATGTCAAATAAAAAAAATACTTACAATTTACTTTTGTGGTACATTATCAAGTATACAAAAGTGATTAGATAGGGTTAGAGGTACATGGAATATTTCTTTTCTATGTTACCCTTAATTTATTAATTATATACTATCATATTTCTAGTATTTAATAATTCCTATTTTATAAAAATTATATGTATCTCAAAAGCAAAGAATGTTGATTCTATCCTCATTCTGCCACATTCCATAATAATTTTGGGACTAATTTATTCTAATTTGACAACTCACAAGTTTATATTGTCTTGTATAGAAGATCAGAGTAAATCTAAACTTGTTACTTATAAATTATATTTAGGTTTAGATTCAGTGTGACTTTTGTTCTGTATCCAACCAGTAGAAGAGCAAAGGGACTTTCTTTACAAGAGGAGACCTAAGTCCCTTTTCTTGAAATATGGTGCTCAGGAGAGCTTCGACAGAGAAAAAGGGAACACCCCTGTCTGGGACCCTGTCTTACTTGGACACCACATACTACTGTCACTCCCCTGAAAACCAGGGAAGGTAGGGTGTCAGTGATCAAACTCCATCCTTGGAAAACTAAGCCAGTTTCTCCCTTCTGTGATTTTCCTCCCCTGGTCAGCATTCTTTTATTTTATAAACTATATTACTAGCTTACAGAAATTAGAGTGAATCAAATAAAATAAATTGGAATTTTCAGGTTTTTTCCATCTTAATTTTTAATCTTAGTTAAGTTACTAATCAGTAGTGCTTAAGATACAGAAAAATACCCTTTAAGAATAGAACATTGTAAATTATTCACTTTTATATTTTTACTGTTTTTATTTTACCTTTGTGTAAAATGAGAAAAACTAAGAACCATGCAAACTCTTGTAGTAGAAGTCAGTTGGTTATGCATATGAGTAGGTGTGTGTTGCGGTAAACTGCATTTCCCTGTGCTAGTTCCTTCCACCAGGTCCTCCTCCCAGCATCCCTGCAGTGTGTCAGTGTCCTGTGGCACGATGGAAAGGGACTGAAGCACTCACCCTATGCTTTACTTCTCAAGTGTTGCCTTCTTTTGTGTTTTATGTAACTTATGTCTCATATAGCCATGAATAGAAAATGTGGATGTTACATTACAGATTGTTGCCTTGTATACCGAAGGAAAATACTAATCAAGAATTTTTAATTGTTTCCTTTCAAAACCCATAGGATATATAGTCACAACATAGTACTTATTGCCTGCTTAAATATCATTTTATTCTTTTTAATATTTCATTTCATTATTGTGATTGATATATTTTTACTTATTTGTAAGCAGAGGTAGAGGAAGGTAAGTATGGGTGTGCCAGAGCCTCCTACTACTGCAAATGAACTGCACATGTATGTGCCACTTTGTGCCTCTGTTTATATGTTGGTACCGCGGGAGCAAATCCAGGCCATCAGCCTTTGCAAGCAAATGTCTTTAACTGCTCATCTCCCCAGCCCTTGATTGCTATTTTTAATTATATATTTTTAAAATACTTAATTTACTTATTTATTTGCAAGCAGAGAGAGAGAGAAGAAAGACAAGAGTGAGAGAGAATTGGCATCCTAGGGCCCCATCCACTGCAAACAAACTCCAGATGCATGCAACACTTTGTGCATCTGCTTTTACGTGGGTACTGGGGAATCAAACCCAAATCATTAGACTTTACAGGCAAGTGCCTTATCTTCTTGTCCTCTAAGCTATCCTAGCCCTCATTATACATTTTATTCATTGATAACAAAGTCCAAATTCATAAAAATAATTGCCAAAATGTTTTTAAAACAATATAATTATTCAAACAGGAAGAAAGGCAGAACAAAGTAAATTAGCTCTTTCATTGTCTTATTTCATTATTTGTATGTCCTGTGGACATTGCTGGTTAACATTGAAGTCCATGTGTGCTATGCTGCATTTACTGGTGTCCTGCAAAAGGGGAACAAGGAGGATTTCTGTATGTGTCAGTATAAAAGGATAGATTGTGGATTAATGTTAAGGATTTTTTTAATTAAAAACAAGTTTGCAATAGAAATATATCTGTATATTTGTACACATATGTAAGTGAATTTTTAGAATAAATGTTAATAAATCTGTAGTCTTTTCCTGAATCATTGCTTTAACCACTTTTTTCTGGAACCTTTTTTACCCACTTTATGAAACTATTGTCTACCTATTTTATTTTATTTTATTTTATTTATTTTATTTTTTTTTTTGGTTTTTCCGAGGTAGGGTCTCACTCTAGCTCAGGCTGACCTGGAATTCACTATGGAGTCTCAGGGTGGCCTCGAACTCACGGCGATCCTCCTACCTCTGCCTCCCGAGTACTGGGATTAAAGGCATGCGCCACCACGCCCGGCTCTTGTCTACCTATTTATCCATCCATCCATCCATCCATCCATCCAATATATAATGACAAATACTGAAACCACAGACACTTCCTGACTTACCATGACTCAATTTAGAATTTTTCTCAACTTTATAAATGCATGGAGTATACCTGTTCAGTGGGGTCCAGGCTTTGGTCTTTTCCTGGACTCACCATTAGTAGTGTGATACTCTCTTGCTGTGCTGGGCAACAGCAGTGAACTACAGTTCCCAGTCAGGCCCATCATCTCAAGAATGAGGAACTAACATTTTCAACTTAGGATGGGCCCATTAGGATGAGATCTTACAGTAAGATGAAATAGTGTCTATATTTTCAAAGTCAGTACTTCAAGAAAGACCAAGGAGTCATATTGTGGGTTGAAAGGGTCTATTTACTTAACTAGGATGAAATTAGGGTATTCATAGCAAACATTCCAGGTATAGGGACAGGAAATACAAAAGCCTTAATGCAGAGGCCAGTGTAGCTAGAATGCAGTAAACCAAGCATGAAGTAGGAGATGAGGTCCAGGCAAAAGGGGCTCAATGTGCTTGACCCTAAGGGGCCTTTATGTAGTAAGTACGATGGGAACCAGCAGATGGTTTGAGCAGAGGAGTAACAAGAGTCCAGTACTGATTTAGAAGGCTTGCTTTGGCTGCTACATTGAGGACTGACTGGAGGAAGACAGAAGTAGCCACAGCGAGACAAGGCAACAGCCAGTCGCATCCTCTTGTGGTGGTGGTTTCAGTAGACTGGTGCTGATAGTGGTAATAAGTAGCCCTGCCTCTTAGGGATTTCCCTCCAGGTTACATGGGGGTATGAGAGAAAAAGGGGAGTTAAAAGTGAAGCCAACATCTTTGACCTGAATAGTGGAAGAATGGAGTTGCCATTTACTGAAATGAAGAAAACTGTAAGAGACTGAGTGTTGTGATTTGGATGTGGCAAGTTCTCCATTGAAATGGAGATGTTGGGCTGGGCTCTAATGGGAGACAAGTGATACTTAGAAATAGGAGACAGATGGAGATTGAAAAAAATGGGGGAAAGAAATGGAAAAGAAGCCACGAGGGAGATAAGAGGAATACCAGGAGGGTGATGAGGAGGACTTAGCAGACAGATCTGGTGGAGAACAGGAATGGTCCTGAAGTTATACAAGCCCTTCTCATTGTGACAGCAGCTTTAGTGGAAGGCTAGGACAGATATAAGTTTGTTAAAATAGGAAGAAACAAATCTGAGATAAATGTAGGATTTTTCTTTTCAAGAAGCTTTCAGTAATATAGGACAGAACTAAACAACTGAAAGAGTAAAATCTCCTAGGAGAAAGGCATGGCCAGAAAAGGAGTTTTGAAAGCAGAGAAGGTCAATAAAGTTAAAAGTGTACATGAGAAGTAATTGCAATGATAGTTGGTTAATTCCTATATTTCTTCTTAGTGAGCCACAGAACTTATTTTTGCATATTTATAGACCATTCATATTTTTTCATGTACAAATTACCTTTGAATATTCTTATTGCATATTCTCATGTTTTTCATATACATACTTAAGAATTTTTCTGTATCATAAAGAAATCATCCTTTTTCCATGTATTGCTAACATTTTTCACAATTTGTCATTTGTCTTTTGACTTGAGTTTTTCCTATATATGGTTGTGGGTTTTACATCATGCTCATAGGGATCTGTAAGGGGATTTACCTGTGTTTTATTTTAGTTAAAATCTTTCATTTACGTTGTAAGAGCTTCTTGTTGCTGGGACAAAAATCCTGACCAAAAGCAGCACATGGGAGGAGAGGGTTTATCTGGGGTCTTACAGTTTTGAGGGAAACTTTCAACATGGTGAAGAAAGCAAGGCATGAGCAGGAAGCTGTCACATATCTGGGTGGAAGTAGTCTCAATACTGGACTTGGAGCTGGGATTATAAAGCCCTCCTTCAGTGACACATCCTCCAGTAAGGCTCCACCTTCCAAATTGCCACCAGCTGTACATTTAGTATGAGGCTTAATGACAAACATGTGACGCTATGGGGGGCATTTCACATTTAAACTACCACATGCATGAACTTCATTATGGTGGAAGTCATGAGGCATAGGCTTATGGGTTTATTTTTCCACAAGGATTCCTACCCCCGCCTGTTTATAACACTTTTGTTTAGGGATCTATTTTAAGATTGCATACAAGTCCATTGATTGGCTATGCCTTTGAAAGTATAAATCTTTTGTTTCCTATGGTTTGAAGGTGTATTTATTCTCTGGTATTACAAGCCCATGTCCTCCTACAGCTACCATTACTATTATGTTTCTGAATTTTCCTGAATATTTTAAGTGTTTGTATTTCTTTACAACACAAGGGTAGTAATATAGTTGCTATTTTGCATATATGATAATTTTCATCATTAAGAGGGACAATCTGCTAGGGAAAGATTGTCCTCTAGAGTAAGAAGTCTGAGAAGAATACATTCTCCAGGTGACATGCCAGTAAGTGCTGAGGCTGTGACTTGAAGCAGGCAACATGGCTCCAGAGATGGAGTTCCTGTCTCTCAATGAACGTAGCATCATTTAATCTAAGTCATAACCTATTATACTATGTGTTCAGCATTTGGATATGAATTGCATTAGAGCAATTCTCGCTAAAAATATAGATAGAATTGATACAATAGGAAATCATTCTATCCAATAAGCTATACCTTTTAATTTATTCAGATACTCTTTTTTGACTCAATAGAGTGATAAAGGGTCCTTCATATAACATCTTCATATTGTCTTTAAGATTTTCTCCATGCATTGTCATTTGTTTGGCTCTTTTTTTTTTTTTTTTTTTGGTTTTTGTTTTTTGGTTTTTTGAGGTAGGGTCTCACTCTAGTTCAGGCTGACCTGGAATTCACTATGTTGTCTCAGGGTGGCCTCGAACTCATGGCAATCCTCTTACCTCTGCCTCCCAAGTGCTGGGATTAAAGGCGTGCGCCACCACGCCCGGCTTTGTTTGGCTCTTTTTAAAAGATTATTTTTATATTATGTTTTTGGCTGGCTTTTGTTGACATCTTAGAAGGTTGTTTATTTTTTTCTCTTAATTTCATAATCACTTACCAAATTTATTACTATTATATTAGTCATAGTTTTCCTAATTTTGCAGAAATGTTATCACACCACCCACAAACAATAAATTTATTTTCTCCTTTTTAACACTTATACTTTCTCCTTTGTTCTTTTTAAAAGTATTATCTAAGAAAATACGCAGCAATTCCTATTTTAAAAATATTTTCTGAGTTGGAGAGATAACTCAACAGTTAAGGTGCTTGCCTGCAAGTCCTAATGACCCAGTTTTGGTTACCCAGTACCCACATAAAGCCAGATGCACAAAGTGGCATATGCATTGCATTTGGAGTTCATTTGTTGTGGCTAGAGGACCTGGCATGATCATGTGCTCATTTCCTTCCTTCCTTCCTTCCTTCCTTCCTTTTCTGTCCCTTTCTCTCCCTCCGTATCTCTGTCTCTACTCTCTGTTTCTCTCTGGTTGCAAATGAATAAATTAAAAAATATTTTCTGAAAAAGCTGATAATTTAAGTAAAAGAACAATTAATGTTGCATCTGCTACTAAATCCTAAAAATATCAAGGAGTATTCCTGAGTTTTTAAGCAGTGAGACTAATCTACATTCTTTAGTTATATATAAGAAATAACTTAAAGAATAGTCTGGAAAAATATACTGGATCATTAACAGTGGTTTTTAAAATGTAGTTAAATCAAGTATACCTAATATATACAGTGTGGAAGTACAAATAAAAATTTTAATTACTAAAAAAGTACAAATAAACTTACTGTTTTAGAACACTGTTAATAATGATAATATACATTTTACGTTATAAATGCCTTAATAGATACATCATAATGACTCATTTTTGTCTTATGAAAATTTATCAACAAGCAATGATAGCTTATTTTTCATATGCCTTTTCAATGTCTATAGAAGTCATTGTTCCTCATTTTCTACATTAATATAGTGAAGTTGACTATTTTCTAATGTTGGTAATGTTTGCTTTAGTCTTTAAATGAATTGACGAGTATAAGAATTTATTTTCAATTTTCTCATCCATTATGATTTAGGTGGGTGTGTGTTTGAAGGTTCTTTTTTTATGACAGAGAGAAAGTGTGTGTGTGTGTAAGAAAGAGAGAGAGAGAATTGGAATGTCAGGGCCTCTAGTTACTGTAACCAAATTCCAGATGTGTATGTCACCTTGTGCGTCTGGCTTATATGGTTTCTGAGGAGAGGAGTTCAGCCTGGATCCTTAGGCTTTGTGGGCAAGTGCCTTAACTGCTAAGCCATCTCCTCAACCCCCTTGAAGGTTCTTTTTGAGCTTAGTTGACAATTATGCTGACTTAGACAAAGAATTTGAACTCTTTCCTTTTTTCCCTCTTTAAAAGGGATCAGGACAAAAGAGCTGAAGAAAGTCACCTAGGAAACACCTGGCAGTTTGGAGGTTCTTAACTCTTTGACAACTTCCTAAATGTATTCTGGTCTGTCTGGCACTGCTGTCTCCTAGAACTGTGTAGGTTCTGTAGAATTATACCTTATATTTTACCAGAAAAAGTTTCATGTAAGTTTTTACATTTACTTCCTTAGATTTAGGAAAAATACTTATTTCTAAGATATCTTAAATTCTTTTATAATTCTCATTATTTTAACTTCCATTTGCTTTACTGTTGTGTGTGTACACGTGTGCATGCATGCACTTTTATCATGCATGCTGGGAATTGAACCTAGGACTCCACATTGCTAGGCAAGCACTCTACCACTATATTTCATCCCTAGCCCATTACATTTGTGCTTCTAAATTTTTCTCCACAATTAAGTAGGCTACAGATTCATCTAACTTACTGGCTCTTTAAAGACAAGATTTTTGGATTGATTCATCAATAGCATGGCTTCTCTCTTTTTGATTCAGTAATTTCTGTGTTTCTATTTTTGATTCTCCTTTCGTACTATCTTGGGTTCTGTCATGCTGATGTTCCATAAGTAACAGTTTATATAAGTTAAAATAATGCTTTTTATAAAGACAGAGCTTGGCTCTAAATGATATATTAATTATTGATAAATTAATGAAAATTATTAAAACAGAAATATTTTCATGGCATGGAAGAACTCCCTGTTTCTGATCCTGAGCGAGTTTAGTCTATTGAAGCTCTAAGTGTCTCATCTCCCTGCTTGTGAGCCATGTGCTGCAGCCTTGGCTCTAAGTGTCTCCTCCCTGCCTGTGACTTGCATTTCTAGTGGCTAAAGTTGGCTCATGTAGTAAATGGGAGTGTGTGGGAGGCAGAAAAAGAGGAAAGTAATTTGGGAGGATGGATCTTGTTCAGGGCAGATGACTCATAAAAGATGAGAGGAAGATCAGAATAAGAACTGAGAAAATACTAAAGACAATCTTATGCATTCTTAGTAATTTTTATGTAATAGGAGATAGGACATAATGAGAACTAGGGTTCTACAAGGGATAACAACCCTTTTCCTGCCTTTGCCTATCAGTTTTCATTCTATTAGTAGCTTGTATCTGAATATACTGAAAACTGCCACCCCTTTACAAGAGAAAAGTTCATAATCATTGCCTTCATTTGAGTTAGGTTACAAAAACAAATACTTTGAAAATAGAAAAAATACACTCCAGCCCCAGTGAAACCGCAGAAGAATTAGGGAAATGAGCAAGAGTGCTGCTTTCTTAGTGAATCTGATATCAGCACAAGGGTGAGGGAGAAAGATACTGAGGGCACTCAATACCTACCAAACCAGAGACCCAGAGACTCCTAAGCTCCATCACTGAAGTAGACTTAAAATGCTCCTAGTATGGCTCAGGGAATTTTGCGGAAGAGGGGGCGGAAAGATTGTTAGAGCCATAAATTGGGACATTTTGCACAGAAATATTGCCCCCCATAATGCATAACCCACAAACCCCGTGGGGTCAACCTGCATCTCCAACAAGGAAGGCCTCTTCAGAAAAGGGACAGGGAGGAGGGAAAGGATGGTACCAACGTGTGTTGTTTACATACTAAATATGTCCATATCTAATAAATAAAGATGAAAGAAAATATAAAAAATAATTTTGACTATTGTTTAAGATTTACTACCCTTGATTAAGAAAGATATCTATAAAACAATTAAAAATATATTATAAAATTTACTGAACTATTATTATTATTAATCTGTAACATGTCTATAGTACTTGGGAATTCTAAACCCATTTTGATGCTCTTTAAAAAAACTTAATTGCATAATTTACACATTGTATATTATGTGACCTATGCATCACATTAAATATGTATGCCATTGCATCATATTTTTCACTATATAGTAAAATGTTCTCTGTCACTCAAGTAGAAAGCTTTTCAGTGTGTGCTGAGTATAGTATTTATGAGTATTCTTCGTTTTGAAAAAATGTTACAGGCAAAACTTTTTCCCAGCAAAGAAATGACTTTGTATATTGAATCATGCTCAAGCAGGGTCTTAGAATATCATCTGATGAAAATGAAGAGCACAGATTAATCTTTCCTCTCCTCCTCTTCTACCTCCCGAAGAGTCTTCCTCTAGGCAGTGATGACCTATTCCTGAAAGCCACATTGAGTCAGTGTAGTGAGATTCTTTATAAGTAATTTAGATGATCTGCATATGAAAATAAATTAGCACATATATCTCATTAGGATGAAAATTTGTTTTTGTTTTTTTTTGATAAATGTTTTTTCACTCGTGACCCCTTTTCACCTGAAAATTTTTTGCATGACCCTAGATATGTAGATATATAAAAATACATATACAAACCAAGCATTTACTGATAATAAATCATAAAGAATTTATTCTAAGGCCTAGGGAGATAGCTTAGTTGGTAAAGTTCTTGTTTGAATTTGATCCCCGATGTTTGGTAAAATTCCTGTCATGATCATATTACACCTGTAATCCCAGAATGAAAGAGAGACAGGAAAATCCCCTGGGGCTTGCTGACCAACTAATATACCGTAACTGGTGAGTTCCAGCCAAGTGAAAGACTTCTGTGTTATGAAAGATGTGGCAGTTTTTTGGGTAACAACATCCAAAGTTGTCCTCTGTCCTTTACTGGTCCCCGTACACACATTCATGAGCACCTGCAAACATATGATCACACATTTCCATCACACAGACACAGGAGAATTTTTTTTTGGTAGGGTCTCATTCTTGACCAGGAAGTTCTGTAACTCACTCTGTAGTCCCAGACTGGCCTCAAACTCACAGCAGTCCTCCTACCTGTGCCTCCCAAGTGCTGGGCTTAAAGGTGTGCACCATTATGCCCAGCTTTGAGAATTTATTTTTAAAAAGTCTATGGTATATGTGGTGGCTTGAATCTCATGTTCCCCATAAACTCAGGTGTTCTTCATACTTAAACCCTAGCTGGTGGCAGTTTGAGAGGTGGAGCCTTGCTGGAAGCTGTCTTTGGGTGTTACAGCCAGCTCTACCTTGCCAGAGCTCAGCTCATTTTTTTGTTGCTGGTGCTTTTTTGTTTGTTGTTTGTTTTTACCTGCTGTGGCATGGAGGAGATGTCCTGCCTCTGCTCTAACATCTCTCCCTGCCATCATGAAGGTTTCCCTTGATATTGTAAGCCAAAATAACCCTTTCCTCCTCTCAGCTGCTTTGGGTGGGTGTTTTTCCCAGCAACATGCAGGGAACTACAACAGAAAACTGGTAACTGAGGAGTGAGGTGGTTGCTGCTAGAATACTGTGTGGCTTTTGATCTTTTGAAACTGATTTGGGACAGAAATATGGAATATGGACTGGGATAAAAGTAGTTTGTGTGAGAGGCTTGTGTTCTGCCCATGTTCTTAGAACTTGAGAAGGGTTGAGTTCAGAAATTATGGACTGGTGTGAACAGATTGATATGGCATAGACATAAATGAAAGTTTTGGGCAGGAGAGAGCAGCCTGCTTCAGCTGCAAATTTTTGAGAGATTGCCACCATTGAGACTGGAATAGCTGTTGTTCATTAGGACAGGAGGAGGAATGCTGAAGGATTTACCAGCTTTACTCCCCTGGATTAACAAATTTGGTAGTCTACCTAGTATAATGGACATATAACAAGTGCAGTAAGGGGGTTGTTCAATTTGTAACTGTTTTATGGAAGTAGCCTCTGGGAGATGTGAGGCAGGGTTGTTGGAGCCCCTGAATCAGGGACCTGAAGGAGCCATATGAATGAACCCTGACACAATGGAGACCCTAGGATTTTGGAGATGGCAGGATAGTGGGATGGCTGCCAAGGAGAGCTGTTGGCTCAGGATGGAGTTTTCCCTGGGCTATTGGCAGCCCAGCAGGAGAGGTGGAAGTGGAACCCCAGAGACTTTGTCACAGACCCTGCATACCATCTATCTAGCTACAGGATTTGATATTTGCCCTGGTTGTTTTAGATCTCACAGTGGTTAAATCTTTTCTTAATGTGTCATCTTTTTAATGTTTTATTTTATTTATTATTTGAGAGAGAGAGAGAGAGGCAGATAGAGATAGAATGGGTGCACCAAGGCCTCAAGCTGCTGCAAATGAACTCCAGACCCATGTGCTGCCTTGTGCATCTGGCTTATGTGGGTACTGGGGAATTGAACCTGGGTCCTTAGGCTTTGCAGGCAAGCGCCTTAACTGCTAATCCATCTGTCCAACCCTGTTTAACAATTTTTATGAAACTCAACTCACAACTCTAATGGCAATTTTTAAAAAGCAAGCCCTCTAATACATTGCAGTCCAAAAATAGTTACTGACTTCCATGGTGAAGGATACTAGGAAAATATTAAAAGTTTTTGTTTTCTGTAATTAACCCATTATGTTTCTACAAAAGCAAGAAGCTGTATATACAGTAAACATGCTGCAAAGTGTAACATGACAACCTCAGGTCCGCGCTGTGTGGCTGGCAGCAGGTGTGCATTGCTGCAGAGCATGTATATTGTGTGATTAGAGCAGGGCAGCCATGAAGTTGGCATCTGTGTGGTTTGAATCAGGTGTTCCTCACAAATGCATGTTGCAATGCTTTGTTTCCAGCTGATAGCGATTTGGGAATTGGAGCCTCCTGGTGTGTTGTTGTGGGGAGGTGGGCTTATGGATGCTGTAGCCAGCTTACCCCTGTGAGTGTTTGGCACACTCTCCTGCTGGTGTTGGCCAGGATGTGATGTCCAGTCCCTGCTTATACCACCTTTTTATCTGCCATCATGGAGCTGCCCTTCGAGTCTGTAAGTCAAAATAAAACCTGTTACCCACAAGCTGCTTTTGGTTGGGTGCTTTTGTGCAACAATGAGAGGGTGACTGCAATACCAATATGCATGAGTGAGTTCTAAAGCAATGGAGTAATCATGTGTTGGTTTTGAAATAATTTTTGGTTGTTGTGTGTTCATAAACCTTGTACTACTGTCAAATCTTTTGCAGCTCCCATTCAACCTACAGTTTAAGAAGGTAGGCCTTAAATAACTACAAATTTAAAAAGCATAGAATATTATACCACACTTTAGCCAAGCTATGTTTAGTTACAGTTTAATTCAAAGGTTAGAGAAATTACATGGGCAGAAAGTGGAGATAACTGACTCTCCTCAACTACTAGAATCTCTGCAGGGCCTGCAGTCTGTGTGTTTTTTTAAAACTCAGCTGTACAAAGCCACATGCAGAAGGACAGACCCCAGGACACAGGCAGTTTGCTGTCATCTAAGTAATAATCCATATCAGCCATCTTTACACTTGTCCTCTCACCTCAGTGACTGTGAATAAAACGATAATAGAATAGGCTGAGAAGTAGCATGACATAAAGTGGTCTTTTTTTTCCATCTTAACCAGTACAGTGTATGGCATTGGGGGATTTTTCTCCAGTTTTTACCACATATCAAACCTGCTCTGAAAAAAAATATACATGATAACTATAAAATATATATAATCTTATGGTTTGACTGTTCATCTTGTCTTGTATGTTACAATGACAGTTTGTACTGTAGAACGTAGAAAGCGATACATTGGCCTTGACAGCACCTGGAGCTGCTGTGGCCCCGGCAGGATAAAACAACATGCAGCCCAGGTAAAAAGGGCTGAAGATAGGAAGTGTGCAAACAGTTATTGAAAGCCAGTGCTTTTATGTCCAGTAGCCTGAGTTGGGGGAAATATTTCAAGTTCAAACTACTCTTATCCAACAGCACTCATGAAGGAAGCATGGACCCTAGTGGTTAAGCTTCACTGAGTCCTCACATTAGGTTGACACTGAAGTTCGCTACATTTACAAGTGTGTGTCCAGATAAAATTTCAAATTGGGGAGAACATGGTGTCAAAATCATTAAATAAAGCAAAATTGAATTTTACTTACCTTACTTGTATTTGTGTCACAAAATTCTACCTGATAAAGATTTTTGGATGTTTCCCTGTACCCAAATGCCCATGGGATTTTTTTGTTATCCTATAAATTTGCTTAAGTTATAAAGAGTGACATGTTTAAATGCAATTATTTGTAATTGGTGGTTTTCTAAAAGAAAGTGATGATTTAATGAATAATAATTTCAATATTCAAATAATATAAGCACTGAAAACAATACTGTTATCATAGCATGCAGAATTAATGGCAATCTACAACTAACAAAATTGATGATTAAAAGACTAAATTTCAGAGCCAGATGTGGTAGTGCACGCCTTTAATCCCAGCACTCAAGAGATAGAGATAGGAGAATCACCATGAGTTCGAGGCCATCCTGAGAGTACATAGTGAATTCCAGATCAGCCTGAACTAGAGTAAGACCCTACCTCAAAAAACCAAAAAAAAGAAAAGAAAAAAAAAGACTAAATTTCAGTATTGCCTCACTAAATGGTAAGAATAGCACCAAAATAAAGACTGTGGCCAACTTAGGATGCCAACAAAAGCATTGAGCTTCCTTTCATTAACTAATGGGAGCTTCAGGCATATGAATGTAGTTTCACCGTGCCCAAGCACGGTGAGATCTTTGCAGTCAGCTAAAATTTACAGGATAGCCAGATATTCTTGAAAGTTGAGAAATGATTGAGGCATTATCAAAACCAGCTACATTCTAAATTTTAGTTTATTACAACATTCAATGACTTTTAACAGGTTATTTAGTGAGTTACTAATAAAGAACCTTTGAAAATAAATAGGAAGAGTATTACCATGGGATATTGTTTATAATCCTGGAAGTTGTTAATAAAATAAAAACCTGAAAACAAAAAAAAAAAAAAAAAGAAAATAAATAGCACTGAGCAGCATGTGTCAGTAAAATCTCCCATTGTGTGTTTACACATGTGTAAGTTTGCATCTTGCTGTCAGCTCGCAGACCATCATGAAGGCCTGGGCTCAGCTGTGGATCAGTCTTCACAAATCATCCTCTTACCCACATAGATTCACTCAGCTCATGGTTTGGCATGATGTGAAAAATTCCCCCATGCTTCCATCTTGATCCTAATACATTAAAGGGAACTGCTTTCTTAATTGAACAGACTTTATCAAAAAACATTTATAAAACAGTTGGGGTGGTAATTTAACAATGATGAAGAACTTTTCCCACTGAATGAATGATTGTGCCCCTATTAAACTATCTGGTAAATATATTTAATGGATGGCCATTACATTGGTTACTCTTGGGCCACTATAGCAAAATCCCAAAAAGCAGCAACTTAACAAAGGAAAAAATTTAGTTGATCCATAGTTTGCAAAATGGTAGGTTTCCAAACGACTTTTTCATATGTCTTTTGTTTTGGTTAACCCTGCCCTTACCCACTCTTCTTTATTTGTTCCCATTACTGATTAAACATTTCCACCCTCCTCTTAACATCTGTTGTCCCTTCATGGCCCCTTTCTAGTTGCTCACCCTTACAGACACGTCAACATAAACACACAAATCTAAAACTTCAAAGCTAGGATCCATCCACATATAAGAAAAATAAATAAATACTTGCACATCCATGTTTATTGCTGCAATAAACATGGATGTGCAAGTATTCCTGTAATAAGATACAGAGTAATCTGGCTATATGTCTAGGAATGGTATAGCTGTGTCACTTTTTAGTTTGGGGAAAACTCTACCACATTGATCTCCATAGTGATATGACAGTTTACACTCACACCAACAGTTAATAAAAGTTCTTTTTTCCATACAACCTCACCACCAGCAGTTGTCACTTGCACGACCATGCTTGGCTATAGTACTTAATTTTAAATATTTTATTTATTTATTTGAGAGAGAAAGGATGGACACACCAGGGCCTTTAGCCATTGCAAACAAACTCAACCACATGAACCACCTAAAGCATCTGGCTTTACGTGGCTACTGGGGAATGGAACCTGGGTCCTTCGTCTTTGCAGGCAAGTGCCTTAACCACTGAACCATCTCTCCAGCCCTTATTTGTTTTCTTAATAACTATTGCGACTGGAGTGAGATGTATCTCAAAATGGTTTTAATTTGTATTTTCCTGATTTACCCATACTTTTAATTATATTTGTTATTTCGGGTGTGTGTGCGTGTGTGCTTTTATGTAGGGAGAGGGAAATGCATACATAACATTTAAGCATGTAGGTGTTATTTTGGTTCAAGTATAACTTGACAGTTTAAAGAGGCAAGGGAAAGACCAGCTGAAAATAATTACTGCTTAATTATAGGCAAAGCAAAGCTTCCTTTTTCTCCCTTCTTCTCAGATGTAACAAATGAGCCTCTCTGCACTTTATTGAAACTAGGTATCCTAATGCTTTCTTTTATCCTACTAAGTACTAAATTTCCCACTAGAGATTATTGTGCACTCTAAAAGAAAGAATCACCTATTCTAGTTGTTTTCATTTTTTTTATTTTCAACTATTTCTTATAGGTTCTAAGATGTCCTTATAATGTTGGTATAAAATTCAATTCATTAAATTATTTAAAATTTGTGGGAAAGGTACCCCTTTGAAAACTTCTGAATGTCATTTTTTTCAGAATTAAAGTCTTAAAAACAAGACTTAAATTTTTTCATTATATAGAAATTTGACCAACTTGATTGCTTATTTCTAAAATTGGCATGGGATTAATATGAAATGCATGTGGCTAATTGACAACAATATTTGTGTCAACTTCAATGACATAATGGTACTTTACTAGGAAAGTGGACTCATAGGTTGTAATGCTTTAGAAATTTAAATCTCTATTTGTACCTAAGCAGTATTGTATTTAGTAAGTTCGGTATAGATGTAAGGTATGTTTAACATAGTTTAAGAGTACAGAATGTGGAATTAGACTGTTGGCTTTCAAACCCTGGTCCCGTGACTTGCTGGCTGTGTGATTCTGGATAAGTTACCCTTTCTGCCTTGCTTTCACATGTATACAATGGATGTTGAAGTAGGTAGTAAAATAGATAATCCTATTTTTGATAGGATTATCTTAAATAGTTGTAAGAATTAAATGACTTAATATTATAAGACTCTTCATTATAGTATGTGTCCAATAAATGTAGCTACTATTATTTGTCACTTATGCTATCTAGTATCTAGTAAGTGCTAGGTATATGTGTTATAAAATTAATTGTCTGCATAATATGACCTGTAAGAAAACATCATTTTAAGTATAATTTGTAATTTCTATTTTTATGAGATATGAAGGCTGTTTTATGCTAATTTTGATTGTTTGTTTCTTGTTTATGTTCCAGTTACAAATTATAATACTGTGGTAGAAGCAAACTCTGACTCAGACGATGAAGACAAACTCCATATTGTGGAAGAAGAAAGCATCACAGATGCAGCTGACTGTGAAGGTGCCGTGCCAGAAGACGACCTGCCAACAGACCAGACAGTGTTACCAGGGAGGAGCGAAAGGGAAGGCAATGCTAAGAACTGCTGGGAAGAGGATGGTAAGATGAATGCCTCATAAAATTGTATTTGTTCTTTTTAAAATGTTTTAACTGGAAAGATAGATTAGATGAAAAGTTTAAAATGAAAAGTAAACTTGGGCTGGAGAGATGGCTTAGCAGTTAAGGCACTTGCCTGCAAAGCATAAGGACTCATGTTCAACTCTCCAGGTCATCCTGGTGCACAAAATAACACAAGGACAAAAGGTCGCACTTGCACACAAAGGGGTACACACGTCTGGAATTCAATTGCAGTGGCTGGAGGCCCTGGTGCGCCAATTCTTTCTCTCTCTCATTCTCACTCTAGCTCTCTTATGTTAAAAAAAAAATGCCAGTCTGTTGGCCTTACCTCAACAAAAAGTAAACTTATTAATATTAGGTGTCCTACTCATTTAAAAATAGATTATGAATCAGAATAACAGTTTGACAGTGTGTACAGGACTTAAAGTATATTGAATTATAGGTGTTTTCTAACCAGGGTCAGGCTTTCATTATACTGTATACATAATAATTGGATCTAACTTTATTTTGTATGATGATCCTCAAATTAAGAATCCACTTATAAACAGTATGAATAGTAATATATTAATTATATGTTAATATAATTATGTACTAACACAATATCTCAGTTACTTAGCCTGCTTTGCCATATTTAAGCACCAGTATTATTTTTCTAAAATTTGGGCGAATGACAGGAATTATGAATTAGAGAAATGGGAAATCCAGGAACAAGGGCATCAATGTGGTGAAGGATCTCCTGTGGGAGGTCACACCTGGGATGGTTCTAGGAAGAAGCTGCCCAAGAAGAGTGAGGGGAAGGATTCATGAGCTGGACATCAAAACTAAGGCTTGAAAGCTTGACCAAGCACACGGATCACAGACCTGGATAGTGAAGTATAGGAGTTTAGACAAAAGTCCAAATATTACTATTTGTGCTATTATAGATAGCTGAAGTTAATTTTGTACCATATATCATATCATTACAAGGGACTTGTAAAATTATGTCACCAGCCCTCTCATAGTGTTCACTGTCCATTTTCTAGGCCCTTCAGGAATAGGGTAACATATTTAAATGAAACTTTCTAGGTACAAAACTTTTATAGCTTAATGTGGAGGAGAGATAAGTAAGTTACAAATACATTGTATTTTGATTCAAATGTAAACTTAAGGTTATGTGGGAGCATCAAGAAGAAACATCTGAATCAGAGGGAAGACCTAGAATTTCTATATGAAACAGTAGTGGTATTGGTATGTAGAGAACTTACAGAGGGTAATTTAAAAATGAAAATGGAGATTAGGTTCTTCAAACAGAAGAGGCAGTATGCATGTAGCCACAGGTCTCAGCAGACAGTGTTCACAGAAAAAGGAGATAGGAGAAGTAAGTGAGGTAAAGAATATGAAGTGCTGTGTTTTCTAAGGAAGTGTGGTCTGTGTCTTCTACACTGTGCAAAGGGTATCACTGCCATGAAATTCAGAGAAGTCTGGAACAGTACCAAAAGGAGAACTGTAGAGGGAATGAGCCTAGAGACAGAGATAGTACCTTCAGTGCCAGTGCTATCATCATTCAGTCTATTCAGTGTTTCAACCAAGGCAACAGCATTTGGGATAGAAATTGAAGGGTGATTTTTGAAAGCAATATGGGAAGTAGAATGTGAAAGCATTCCTTCTGCATGGAAAGTGACAGAGGGAAGAATGGACACAACTCAGGTTTCTAGAGAGCAGAACTCGCAGACACTGGCTTGCTATTCATCATGACATCTGGAACTATTAATATGTTATAGTAGTGATGGTATTGACCTGTTAGGCTTTAATACTGAGCTCCAAACGTTTTGGAGCAAGGATTCTTCATATATTGACTTTTGTGACCCAAATGGATCCATGTATATAGTTGATCTAGTTGATCCAGAGTCTTAATATGGATGCAAGAAGGAAATTCTCTGTGTAGAAATGAGAGAAATAAGAAGACGGAGGCAGATTTAAAACTTAATGAAGAGGTTTTGCTTGTGAAAATATGTGGTATATAGATTAGATGGACTAACCTACTCACAAGGGACTACTAATGATGCTAACTTTAATTTGTTTCGATTTTCACAGCAGTTTAAAAGAGACATATAAGTAGGAATATATTTAAATGTCATGTCTACAAAGGTTAGAAGAGTGGGCCATAGAACACTCTTTGTTCCCGAGGAATCGCGCAGAAACGGAATTATGTAAGATGTGATTTTTAGGCCTCTGTGAGAAAACAAGCAAGGACCATCAAAAAGTTTAATAGAGATCTTCTCCTAGTATATAGATTACATCTTGACTATAATGAATCATGACCTAAAAACAAACTCTCTACTATCCATAGTAGATCCTCAGATGTTAGCAAATGAAATTGCCTGGTTGAGTGCTGGGGAAATGGAGGGGTATCTGGGAAAAAGTAATCACAAACACTGCTTTGAGCCCTATATACATACCTGAGTTTAAAGAAGCAAACACAAGTCTTCTAGAAACTCCTCATTCTAGTATGACAGCCGCCTCCCACGTAATAGCAAGCAGACAGCAACATGAGTGAGGAAGAGGCAGCAAAAGTTAACTTAGAGGCTTTAATTTACTAAGAGGACTAATGATTTTAAGGAAACCCTAATAGCACTTCTAAAAAGTGAAAAAAGAGTGATAGAAATGCAAATGGATTTACCAGCAAGTTAAAACAATTAAAGAAAAAAGTAAATGAAGGATAGATAAAATTTTACAAAGTGAAATTCAGATGCCTATAAATATGAAGAACAGTTAAAAGAAATAATAAAGTCTAGTGTATGTCTAAACTCCTAGTGACTAGTGGATAGAGCAACAAGAACATTATTCCTGGAGGAACAATGACTTAACACTCTCAAAATTCATGAGGCACACAACTAAAGACTCAAGAGAGGCAGATAGAACGATGTGAACAAGATGGCAGCATAGGGGACTCCAGCCTTCATTCCACGACAGGACAACGGTTTTGGTAATTACTGACAAGGACACTTTTGTGGGAAAGCCCTGGACTCTTGCTGAGAGGTTTCAACACTCTAGTACAAAAATGAAATACCTCATGTTAAAGAAGGTTAGAAGTACCACATCACCTATGTAACATCCCCTTTCAGAGTGGTATAACTCAGTTACCAAGAGGAGTCTCAACCCAACAATTTCTCCCAAAGGGAAAATAGAACACAGTGAGTGTAGTTTCCCATAAACAGCAGGGAAATAAGCATAGCTAAGACAGCTAGGTGCTGAGGAATACAGGGAGAAGGGAGAATGCACAGGAAGCCATGTGTGTTCCTCAGCAGCAAATGCTACTAAATGGACAATGGACTCCATTGAGACCCAGCTGTCAAAAAAGTCAGAGCTTTTGAAAGCACCAGAAGAAAACTGAACTCATCATGAATAAAGGACACTCCATAAAACAGTAAAATTGTTGAGCAGAAACTTTTCAGACAAGGATGGAGTAGGGATATATATATACATTCCAAAGGGGCTGGAAGAAAAGCACTGCCAACTAAAAACCCTTCACTGTGTCCAGCAAACCTATCAGTTAGCAATGAAGAGCTAATGACTTTCCCAGACAAACAAAAGCTAAAGGATTTGGGGCCAAGGATATGGCTCAAAGGATAACACATTCACCACTGAAGCCTGAGTTCCCAAAGTCAGTCCTCAGACCCTACATAAAAAAAGCCAGGAGCCACAGTGGCTTCTGTAATCCCAGCACAATGACATGGAGATGAGAGGCAGAGACGGGAGAATTTCCTAGTAGCTCCGGGAAAGCACAGTAAAGAACAACAGAATGCAATCTGTGCTAAAATTTTACAGGCCTGAACTCGTGCCATGGCACTAGCTTTCTTTTATGAACTACTTGTTGAAGAATTCAGCTATTTTATAATCCATCCATGTCTTCAAAAATAAATGTAGTGGGAACTCATGTTATATATCAAATGACACTAGGGCTACTAATTTTTTCTAGCCCATGTTACATTAATGTTATAAAAAATGGATTTGAGACCAGTATATGAGTTTTTTGCTTAAAAAAAAAACCATCCTGGGTGCTGGTGATCAATTTTTCATTTTGTTTTGGTTTTTTTCCTGGTTTTATGTGTATATACATACTATTAAATTATTAGATACTTACTAGCCTATCCTGTAAAATATCTTGGAATGGAAGCTAAATATTTTTTATATGTAGTTTACAAAACAAATAACAAGGAGGTGGGATGATAGCAGAAGACATCCTGGCACAGTGTGCAAGAGTTCCCAGGCAATACACGTGGGAAAGCTGAGTAACAGCTATTAGAAGAGATGGGTAATGACTAAATCACAAAGTTAAACAGGGAACTTTTCAAAGCAATTTGAGAGACAGTCCAGAGTCTGTTCCCGGAGAGGCTGGCTCATTGAGGAGCTCCCTAATCCAAGTGAGAGGAAGCACTAGCAGCAGTTACAGGAGCTAGAAAGGCCTAGAAAATGTGCGCTGCTGTCAGGAACAGACATTTTACAGAGCATAAAAAGAAGACAGACCCAAGGCAAGAGCATTGGCAAAAGGAGACACTGGGAAAACCCTCACCCCTGTGCGCTTGGCACTCAGTGGTGCTGCAACAGTGAGACATCATTTCCAAATACTCCTGTTGCATTGGCAATCCAATGCTCTGTGGAGTATACTTGGAAAACTTAGAGCAAGTGTCCTGGGGACTCTCTGCTTAAACCTGCCAGCAGAATACTGCTAGACTGTGGGGAAATTTTAAAAACAGCAACTGCAATATTCAGTGAGCTGTAAACCTGATCAGAGACAGGAAGCAAGGGAACTTTACACAGGCTCCAAACACTGCCCTGGACATTGGGGAATTATCAAACTGGCAGGGCCAGCATTACAACTAGACTCACAAAGGATTCCTCAGATATAAGACCAGCCTCTGTGACTCCACCTGTGAAACACTACCTATATGCTAGGTCAGCCTTTGTGATCCTAGCTCCCAAAGGAAGACCCAGGGTTAAGAATGTGACCATGGGGTTTAGGTAGACTTCTAGCAGCTGAGGAATGAATATACAGAGCCTTGAGACTGAATCCAACAACCAAGCCAGACAGCATTTGTACACTATATCCCCAATTGGCTTTCACATTTATTCTTCCTTTATGTAATACTAATGTCAGTTTGGCAGACTCGCTCATTACTGCTCACACACACACGCAACCCACACATGCACCCACATATGCATTCATGTACACAGGCGCACACACACATCAGATAGCCAAAATAATCTGAACAAAAAGATGGATGCTAGAGGTACCCCCATACTGCCTTCAAGTTATACACCAGAGCTACAATAAGTAACAAGATCAGCATGGTACTAGCACAAAAATGGACACATAGATCAGGGTAATAGAAGACCCAGCTATAACCACCTGGTTTTGGACAAATATGCCAAAAATACATGGACAAAAGACAGGCTCTTCAACAGATGGTGCCAGGGAAACTGAATATCCACATGTTGAAGTATGAAATTCAATCTGTATCTCTCACCCTGCACAAAAATCAACTCCAGTTGTCAAAACCCTTAATATAATACCTGAAACTATTAGAAGAAGTAGATAAGACTGTTAAAGATATGAGCATAGGCAAGGACTTTCTCAGTAAGACTCAAGTTGTACAAAAAATAAGGCCAACAATTGACAAATGGAACCCCGTGCAATTAGAAAACAAAGTGAGAGGCTAGAGAGATGGTTCAGTGGCTAAAGGCACTTGCTTGCAAACCCTGATGGCCCCAGTTTGATTCTCCAGCACCCACATAAAGCCAGATATACTAAGTGGCACATGTGTCTGGAGTTTGCAGTGGCAGGAGGCTCTGGTGCACCCATTACCCATTCTCTATTTCTGCCTCTTTCTCCTTCTTTCTCTCTCAAATAAATAAATAAAGTAGTTTTAAAAAGCAAAGGAAATAGTTTATTGGATGAAGACACACCCTATAGAATGGGAAAAACTTTTACTTAGTCAAACATCTTTAGAAGATTAATATCTAGAATATAGAAAGAATTAAAAACAATAAGAAATTAAACAATATCATTAAATGGACTCATGAAAAGAACAGCTAGTTCTCAAAAGATGACATAGAAATTACCAGTATGTATATGACTAATTGTTCAATGTAACTAGCCATCAAAAATTTTAAGTCAAAACCACATTGAAATTCCATCTCTTCCCCCTGTCAGATGGAGAATGTGGAAAAAGGAAACATTTGCACATGTACACACTATGTGCAGGAATGTACACATCAGTCACTGGAAGGCATCAGTATGGAGGGTTTTCATAGAACTACAATCTTCCATATGACACAGGCTGACTAACCTGGATATTTACCCAAAGGACTCCATGTCACCATATCCCAGATACTTGCACATCAGCCTCTATTTTGGCATTGTTCATAATAGCTAAATTATGGAATAAATGTGTATGCTCAACAAAAGAAGAAAGAATGAGGAAATGGAATTTTATCAATTAGAAAGAACAACAAACATGTCATTTGTTGTCTCTCATTTGTTCCTAGATTTTACATAGCTACGTAAAATCATGCATGTGTATATGACATGAAAGTAGAAATAAAAATTGTCTAGAGGAATAAAAGTGACTAGTAGGAAGGAAAGGGACATAGGGAGAAGGATAGTGGTTATGAGGGAAAATTATGTTCAGTATGCAACAAATATGTACATGCACAAAACCTCAATAAATAAATAAAATTATAAAAGAATACTTCAAAATATTTCCTAGCATGAAAGTTCAGACATTTCCGGACCCAAAGAACCATATAACTTCCTGTTCTGTGAATACTCCTATCCACTTCATGGTTTAGGAGTGACCATAGCCAGGACAGCAAGCAATGTTTCAGTTTTAAAGGCTTTTCTACCTTCTGGAATGTTCAGTCAGATAGAGACTTCTCTTAGGTCTTGGCTGTCTCTTTTCTTAAACATAATACTTTCTAGAAGAGATAAAAACTAATTCCTGTAGTTCCTAGTTGCCTTTGAATTTAAATCCAAACTCTAGCATGATAGATAAGGCCCATTACACTCTCTTTACAAGTCTGATCTGTAATACTGTTCTCCTCATGGTCCTTTTATTCCTCTCAACATTTCCATATTCTGTTTCTTCTGCTTGATGTACTCTTCTTTTCATTTTTCTGTCACCTTCTCTTCATTACTTGGCCTTCCTAGGAACAGTAAATAATATCACTGTTCATAGCTTTTTTGTGATTGGTTAGTTATGAATCACTCTGTTCCACTAAACAAATTCTGTAAGGGAGGAACTGTTTCATTATTGAGATCTGTATCTTTTTCCACTGATGCCTGATATACTGGGGGGAAAAAAAGTGCTAAATTAAAATTCCTACATATGAGTGAGTACTTCAAGATATCTTCCTGGCTAGGAAGATACTCCATTTGGTAAAAGAACCTTCCTCATAAGCATGAAGACCAGAATTTGATCCTCAGAACCCACATAAAATTTCTAGGGATAGTGGTGCACACTTGTATTACTAGAACTGAGAAGCATAGACCAGTAGATCTGAGGGGTTCATTGGCCAGCAAGTATAGGCTGATTGTTAAGTTCCAAGCCAATGAGAAAACCTGTCTAAAAACATAGTAAAGCCAGGCGTGGTGGCGCACTCCTTTAATCCCAGCACTTGGGAGGCAGAGGTAGGAGGATCGCCATGAGTTTGAGGCCACCCTGAGACTCTATAGTGAATTCCAGGTCAGCCTGAGCTACAGTGAGACCCTACCTCGAAAAACCAAAAAAAAAAAAAAAAATAGTAAATAATGTTTCTAAAGATGACATCCATAGTTTCTCTCTGGCCTCTATGTACACAAACACACATGCACAAAAGCACAACCCTCATACATGTATAACTTAAAACATTTTTCTTTTTTTCACTTCAGATTTCAGCTGTTTTACCATGAATTTCAAGAAGCTGGTTTTGCCCTTCTTTTCTTTCCTTGTTTTTCTTTATACTCTGAGAGAGAGCTTAAGATCTTTGTCATTTTTTTCTGACACTATTGAAACATCCCTATTCCTTCTGTTAAGCACAACTAAAAATAAGTTTCTGAAAGGTAGAAAGAAGGAAGAACACAGCTTGAGTCTCAAGAAGCCAAATCATGGCAAAACAGTAAATTCCTTGGGTTTACTTTTAGGTGCTCGTTCCCTCTCCCTCCCTCTCCCTCCCTCCCTCTCCCTCCCTCTCTCTCTCTCTCTCTCCCTCTCTCTCTCTCTCTCTCTCTCTCTCTCTCTGGTCAGACTTGGTACTGGAGGACCCAGCAGCCCAAAAACCGTAGCGGGAGATTCGTAAGAGAAAGGTCTGAGAGAAACCCACTCTCCAGCCAAAAGAACAGGAAAGAGGCAGAGTGAGAGCCTCAGTCTTTCATCCTCACTAAAAGAGGTGTCCCAACCACTTCCAGGGTGGTGACAGACAAGACTACTCAGCATTTTGGGACGTTCGTCCTTGCCATGTTGAGAGGCGTCCCACCTCCATCTTGCTTCATGGAGCCAGAACTTAACAAGGACACTCAAGAAAGTCGTCAGTAGAAGCGTTTGGGAAGCAGGAATGAGGCCTCTCCATGCAGGATGGTGTAAATAGAGTATACACAGACACACACACATCCCCACACAAATTTAAAAATGAATAAATATTAGTCATGTCTTATAATTCATTAAGTTGGTTACTTACTTTCTTTTTTTTTGGAGTAGAACTGAAATCTTTATTTATTTATTTTATTTAAGAGATTGAGAGAGAGAAAGAGAGAGAGAGAGAGAAAGGTGGTGGGGAGGAATGGGTGTTCCAGGGCCTCTAGCCACTGCAGATGAGCACCAGACACATGTACCACTTTGTGCATCTGGCTTACATGGGTTCTTTCGAATCAAACCTTGGTCCTTTGGCTTTGCAGACAAGTGCCTTAACCACTAAGCAATCTCTCCAGCTCCTAAAATCTTTTACAAAGGACATCTCTTTCTTTTTCTTTCTTTCTTTTTTTTTTTTTTTTCTTTATTAGTCAGTTTTGTATTCAGCAAATACAGTCAGTTTGGTACCACTATTAGGCTCATCCGTGACCAAGCCCCTCCCCTTGACCCCTCCTTGTTGAGGTATACGGGTCATGCATTGTGGAGTTAGCCCACAGTTATGGGTAAGATAAATGTCTCTGCATATCATGACCCAACATGTGGCTCTGACATTCTTTCCGCCCCCTCTTCTGCAAAATTTCCCTGAGCCATGTTGGGTTCATTTTTGGTCTGCTTCAGTGATGAGGTAGTGTTGGGGCCCTCTGGGTCTCTGGCTCTCTGATTTGGTAGGAGTTGATTTTTCTCTGTGTTGATTTCCTTCACCCTTGTGCTGGTATCCGGTTTATCAGGAAAACAGCCCCCTTGCTTGTTTCTCCAATTTTTCTTAGTTTCAGCCGGGGCCCTTTTGAAGTATGATGGGGTGGCTCTCTCCTTAGGATCTACATCTATCTGAAAAAGAGAAGCAGATTCTCCAACGGAGAGTAAGTTAGCACCAGGACAAATGAGATAACCCTTACTTTTTTTTTTATAGAGAATTTAATAGGTGTAGGCCCTCTTGTAGCCCACAATTGATGGTAGCTTGATATTGGAGAGTGGGCTTATGTTTGGATATGTTTCTGACTTGTTCCCCAGCTCCAGCTATGGGTCCAATACCAGTGAGGGGATCAGTTAGCCAAATTGAGAGCAGTTGGTTCCCCACCATGGTTGTGTGCCACCACTGCACTTATGTGGGCATCACACCAAGTTATTTGCTGCTAAGTAGGTTAGACCATGAGTTGCTTGGACAGATATTGGTCATTTTCCCCCAGTTGCCCATGCAGCACCTTCTGGCACTAGACGCGCTGACTGTCTGGGGACTGACTCTCTTCCAGCTTCCAGCCATGCCATTCTAATTTGCATGTCAATCACATAAGGTGTCTTCAGCAATAGGGTCTTACCACTAGCCTTTGGTGGGTCATCAAGTACTCGGACAGAAATCTGTCTGTCTTTTAGGAAACGTTGTAGGTCTCTCCGATCAAAAGCTCATTGTGGATGATCGCCCCATGCTGGTTCTGGGAGTTACAGGTCAGAGCCCACTAAGAAAATGAGGAAAACGATAACTAATATACAAGAGTTAGAGAGAAGAGAGAGAGACGGAGAGGGGAAGTGAGGGAGGGAAGATGTGGAATTTGATTTATCAATTTTGATGTGGTTGATGAAACCATCCTGGTCCCACAATAGAAACTGAGCTATCACAGAAGGAGTTTGCTCTAAAAAGCAAACATCCTCTGTGCTTGGCAGAGCTTGGGTAAAAGTTATCTACCCTGATGTTTGTTTCCATTCCAATCCTGCATCCTAATCACCATGGTAAAGATAACAGTAAGGAGTTATGCCATTACTGTAGCTTCAACAAGACATGAACATGGGAAATGTCACACTATTGAAGAGATCAACAAGGCTTTTCTGAGAAGGGAGAGGAGCTGCAAAGTTTTCCAAAGAAGATTAGAAAGTCAGTTATTTGGTGAGGAGTTCTCTTCTAGCTACTTAAAGATAAGCAAGGGATATGAAACAAAGGTGCTTTAGCATTGCTGGTCTAACAGAAGCCTTATCACCTACATCAATTAGTTATTTTAAGATTTACATGTCAAGGGGAAAATGAGATTGATCCAGGAGTCAGCTGTACTGAATGAATTGCACTGGTATTTCAGTTTTCAGAAGTGGTACCAGTGAAGGAATTTGGGCTATCCTCACAACGGTGGCCTCAGGTGTACATTCTACCCTCTTTAAATGCCCCATGGAGAGAATTGATGCATAGAGTACAATGTCCATAATTCTTTCTGTCATTAGACTTAACATTCATAGTCCTCTCTCCACCCTTCTGTCTCCTTCTCTTCCACGTAAGAGCCCACATGATTTGTTGCCCCATCCATATAATTCAGGAAAATCTCCCCACCTCAAGGTTCAAAACCTGAATCACATCTGCACAGTTCATTGCCATTTAACATTTTTTGGAGCTATAGTATTCAAATTTGGACATGTTTGAGAAGCCATTATTCTATACACTACACAGACCAAACACCCACACCCTCTTTCTCTCTCTCTCTCTCTCTCTCTCTCTCTCTCTCTCTCTCTCTCTCTGTCTCTCAAAGATCCACAGACCTAGTCTGATAACTATAGCTGACTCTTACTGTGTTGTTTCTTTGTGCTATGTTTTATGTGCCAACATATAAGTTGTTTAGTGTGTATTCTAATTTTCATGATTCTATAATGAAATTCCACCGACAAGGAAACGGATGTCAAAGTGAGTCATGGCTCTGTGGTCAGGGTCTGAAACCCAGTGATCTGGATCTGGAAGTTATACTGCCATGTCACTCAATTTGAGATTTCTGAGACTTTGTTTGACTAATTAGTGATAAAACTTAGTGACCTGTTTATATATAGGCAGGATAGTTACTGTAGTATTTTAGGTAAATGATTTTTTCCTTACTAACTCAAAGAAAAGGAGCAATACTGAACGTGCATGGATAATTGAAGATGAATGTAACGTTTTTACATCATTTTACTCATTGTTTCTATAATGCTAAATGTCACTCTTCGTTAAATCAATTCCTTCAGAACAACTTAATGAGGAAAAAAGTAATGAAGTTATCATGTAATTCAATGTTAAAGTACCAAGAACAGTGTAATTGTCTGTCTCTGTCACTTAAAAACTGCTTTTGTGTAAACTGTGTTCTCTAAGGTTAATGGTGAAGTCTTTAAAATTGTGTATTTTAGCACCTAGCAGAATTTCTCGTTTGTGGTAAGCTCTCAGAAAATGAGCAGGTAAATGGATTAGTTCATTAAATCATTTCTATAACTGTCAATGCACTTGACCCTACTCTTAAAATTTATCAAATTAATTTTATGTCAAAATGTTTCAGACAAGATGGTCTCCATATCCAACATGTACAGAAGGTAACAGGCTCAAAACAATTACTGCAATAAGATCCATTGTAATGATGGTAAAAGTTGGAAACCTGCACATCTCTAGATGGAATACATAGGGTAGTGCATACAGAAATTATCTTTCTTGTAGCCTTTATTCTTATCTACTGCTTCCTTACTTACTTATTTTCCTAAGAAGATCCGCGAGGTTTCTGTGTTCAATTTCCCTTTTTTTATTATTTTATTGGAGACAGGGTCTTGTTCTGTAACTCAGGCTTACCTTGACCTGTGCTGCCCATGTTAGCCTTAAACTTGGCAACAATCCTCCTGCCTCAGCCTCCCTATGTGATGGGATTAGAGGTATGTGCTACCACACCCAGCTTGATTTCCCTTTTAGTTTATGAGTTAGTTAAATAAATGCATTATTGGATATGATTACCAATTAGACTCTCAAGTAACTAAAACAACAAAATTTTTAAAAATACACATGGTATAATTCTTTTCTATTTCCATTTATAGAATTTGAGCCACAGAATTTCTTTCTTATTTTTCTAAGGTAAATTCAAAATCCTTTGTAAAAAAACTAAATTTTATTGTTGATGTACAATTTTTTGCACTTACACATACAACTACTATCAATACAAACAACAATTTCATCAGTAAAAAGCTAAAACATGTGATCTTTTCTAGTCACATCTTCCTTCTACTACAAACCCTGCACTCATAGTCTAGCCTCTATAGAGAGAAAGTGAGAGGGAAGGGAGGGAAGGGAGGGGTGATGAGAAACACTCCTGCATATTTTAAGTCCTTGATGGTGGCACACATCTCTGTAATCCCTGTAGGCACACAACATGGGTTTTGGTTCAGTATTTTCCCTGGTAGAAGCAGCTCCAATGGCTTCCATTTGACCTTTACAACCATAATAGCCCTCACTACACAGATCAAGGAATCAGTGTGAGGATTCTGCCAACTTGTATTATCTATTCTAATTCTGCTTTCTGTGACTGGGATGACTCTGGACAACCATTAGTCAGACTTTGGCTGAAACTCCATAATCACTTGACCCCTGCAAGCCCCTACTTTAACTGGAGGGCCATGATGCTATTTGGGGTCTCCCATAATCAGTGTCAGTTTAGAGCCAGCAGGCCTTGAAAGGTCTGATTATTTCCTTTACTCTATTGTATAGCGTGGTGGTTTGAATGTGGAATGTCACCTGTAGACTCATGTATTTGAGCTTATTCCCCAGCTGTTGGTGCTGTTTGAGAGGGTTGTGTAGCCTTTGGGAGGGGGAGCCTTGCTGGAGGAAGTGTGTTACTGGGGCTCAGGCCTTGGAGTGTTATAGCCTAGCCCCACCTGTTGTACTCAGTTCACTCTTGTTACTTCTTCCCTGCTGATGTGACACTGCCTTGCCCAGCTGTCTCCTTCTGCCATGCTTCCCCCACCACGATGAAACTGCTCCTTGAAATCGTAAGCCAGAAATAAATTCCTTCCTCTCAAATGCTATTCTGGTCAGTATTTTGTCGAAGCACTGAAAAAGTAACTGCTCAATACATATGCTCTAATAAAATGCCATAGGTCCCTTTGGGGAAGGATGAGAGAAAGGCTAATAGTAAAACTTTTTGATATGATGCCAAGCCTTTCTCAGAGGGACCTGGTGTCCCTTTCACTTCAGGAGTTGTGTCCATAAAGTGGCTCAAGTCCATTAAAAGGGCCATAATTTTCTGTTGCTGTAGCTCAAAGTTGCCTTTCATTCAGTTGTCTTGAAAATTTTCTACTTTTACAAATTGAGCAAGAACTTAAATTTCCTAACTATCTGTTTCATTTCTAGAACCACCATTAATAATTAGCAAGTGCCAGAGGTCTGCAAGAGTCATACCATTTTGAACATTGCTTTGCCTATAAGGCCCTTTATGATAAGTGTGCTCAGCATACTTAGCAGTTCAGTGCTACTTGACCCCTTGTTACTCCAGGCTCCATTTGGCCTTGTTGAATAGAAGCCATCTAACCGAGCCATTGAAGTTCTCACTCTGCATAAGAGAGAGCAGTGACACCACCATTGAGGGATGCTGGTTCTCTTCCCAGATCTGTCTGTTACAGTATTTGTGAAGGACATTTCTTCTGGACCCTCCCATAGAAAAGCTATTCATTTAATGTATTTCTTCTTTAAACATCTTCTAAAATTGCAGATTAAACAATGTTGGTATTGAGTTTTGTTTAGAAGGATTTTTTGTTAATTTTGAGGTGCTGAGAATGGAGCCCAGGGCCTTGTTAGACAATTGCTATATCACTAAGCTCATCCTATAAAATTAATCTTTAAGATAATTCTAGGAATTTTAGGTAACCTGTTTTAATACTTTTTAAGTTTTCCTTTTTGATCCATGGGTGCTTTTAGAATGTGTTGATTTCTAAATGTCTTGAGACTTTCCTGTCATCTTTCTGCTATTGACATCTAGTTTAATTCATTGTGACCATAGAAACCTGCTTTATGTAACTTTAATTCTTTAAAACTTATTTTATTATCCTGGATATTGTATACCTTCATGAGTGTTCTGTGTACACTTGGAAAGAATGTGACTTTTGTTGTTGTTGGGTGAAGTATTCTCTAAATGCCAGGTGGATCTATTTGTCAGTGTGGCCTAGATTTTCTGTGTCCTCTCTAGTGTGTATGTGTGGTATCTGCAGTCATTGTATGTGTGTGTGTGTGTGTGTTATTTATAGTCACTTTGGTGTGTTATGTGTGTCTGTGTAATATCTGTAGTCACTGTTGGTGCATGCTTGCTCACAGTCTGTGAAGTCACTGTGCATGTGTCTTTTTCTGTATCCTGCCTGGTATGTGTGGGGTGGGGAGTGTGGGGTGTGCATGCATGTATGCTATCTGCAGTCGCTGTGCCTGTCTTTGCTTCTGTCCGTTTTGCCTCACCTACTCTTTAAGAAGCTCTCTTTGAAGATGTGTGCACATTTACATTACAGTTTTGGGATGGATCAACTCATCATTATCAGCATTGCTCTTTAACCATTGGTAATGTCTTTAACTCCACACACCATTTTAAGGCAATAGAAATGGAGGCACTTTATTAAGAAGCTGAAAGGTAATCCTAAGAATTGGAGTGTGCTAGTGAACAGAAAAGACATACCCAAAAAGCCTCTGGCCAAGACTTCTTGGCCTTTTGTAGGTCATTTGCATAACGCTACCTCTCTTGGTTGTATATCACATACATATATTGTTCCATGTAGCCAACATTGGGAAGATTTTTAATGCCATCACCTTCTTTGATATGTTCTTGATGTCATCCTCTCCAAGTCCCTCTTCTGACACAACTATCCCTCCCCCAAGATCTATGGTCCTAAAAATCTTTTTGGGGAGCAGAAAGTGATGGTCAGTCTTCTGTAGGTTCTTACCTGCTGATGAGGGGCATGGTCCCACCTAACAGGGACCATGAGACTCTCTCTTATACTATCGCTATTGCTTGAAGATAAAGAAGGAAGCTTTGGATTTTCTGTAGTAGAAGTGTGTTGGAATCCCAGTTCCATAGTTTGGTGTTAATTTAGCATGTACATCTGAAGGTTTAAGTAATAGTAATGTGACTGTGGCAGCAGATGACCCAGAATGGGTGGGCAGCATGACAGCCTTCCTTGAGTGGCTCACTCTGGAGATGGGTTCCCTGGGGCCATTGCAGAAACATGCTACAGATTGAAAATGACCAGAGATGCAACAGACAGAAAGGAGTGCCTGGTACTTTCTAGCCTCTTTATCATTATATTTGGGGAAAAAATATATTGTAGCTCCCAGGTGAAATGAAACAGAGCTTGGCATATTTTTATTGTTTATTTTTTGTTTATTTTGTACTTTTTTATTTAGTCTGATAATCTCTGTCATTTACATTTAGATTTTTAGATCATTTAACTATAATGTAATTTTCCCTGTTTAGATATAGATTTTGACTATTTTAGTATTTGTTATCTTTTTCTTCCTTTTTTTCATTCTTCTACCTTGTTTGATCATTTCAGTATTTTTATTAGTAGTTTAATTCTGATTGTATCTCTTCGTGGTAACTTTGTCAATTAGAGTGCATGAATTATGGAGTAGCTGGCTAACTCTGCTAAGCATGGGATGCTTAGAATGTAGAGTGAGCTTCAAACAGTCTAGTAGCATCTGCTCATTATTTTCACCATTCCCAGAGGAATGTAGACACTGTGTTCCCACGTGTGTCCCATCTTCCTCCACATTTATTTTGTAGTTGTATATGTGACAACATTTCTCCTGTTTTTGTTTTTATTCTTGATATATTATTTGCTAATTTGTTTTTTGAAACAAAATCTCATGAATCCCAGCCATCCTTGAACTTGCTATTTGGCAAGGATGACCTTGAACTCTTGATCTTTCTGCCTCTACCTCCCAAATGCTGAGATTACAGGTGTGTGCCACCATACACACTACCTATTTCTAATATTCACATTATTCCCCCAATATCATTTCACTAACTTTCTGATGATTTTATTCTGTGTGGTTTCCTTCCTCTTAAAATGTATATTTGTCTTTCTTTACATCATGTTCCTGAAAGAAAATTCCTGAAAGAGAGTTTCACTGGATGTAGAAGTTGGGGTTGACTAGACATTTCTTTTATTTTTTTTTTCAATTTACTTTAATTCTTTTAGTTAGCATACAGAGATTTAAGTATTGTTCATTCTGGCATTCTCAAAATGCAATTTGGGTTACTTGACTCACAACCCTCCTGCTTGCCCCTGGACCCTATATCATGTTGTCTGTCTCTTTTCATGAGATTTTTTTTAACTTTGCCTTTCACAGTTTGGCTGAGGGGGCTTGCTATAGATTATTCTGTGTTGATCTGTTTGCAGTTCCATGAATTTTTTTCTATATGTTGGCTTTTGTCTTTTAATTAATTTGTTTTTTTTAATTTAATTTTATTTTATTTTTACAGTAATTAATTTATGGAGATTTTAGGTTTTTATTTCCTTGAAAGATTTTTTTCTGTATCATATTCTCTTTTTTCATCTGGGATTTTAGTGACATGAATGCCACATGAATGCTTTTATCTTGCAATTCCTGATTTTATCTTTTTAATCTTTGGTTCAGATTGAATGATTTGCACAAGTTTACTGTCAAGTTCTCTAATATTTACCATTTCATCTCCACTTTTTTTAGTAAATTAACTCCACCAGTGATTTTTTTTAAAAAATCTGATACTGTGTTTTTAATTATAAATTTTCTTTTTGCTTATTTTTATCTTCTATTCACTGAGACTTTATATCTTTTCACATTTGCAAGAGTGTCCCACCTCATTCTTTGAGTACTATCACAACAGTTGTTTTCAGTCTATTTGATGCTCCCACAGTTTGCATCCATTCTGTGCTATTCTGTTTTGGTTATTTTTCCCCATGCTGGTCGAGATTCTTGTTTTATCATGTGTCAAATCATCTGGACTGAATCCTGAACTTCATGAGACTCTTGGTCTTATGATTGTTGAAGATTTTGACATTTTTGGTTGAGCAGGCAACTTAACCAATTACATGTAGGCTTTAAATTTTAAATACCTTCTATAAGCTTTTGTTTCATAATAAGCTCAGTGTTTAAAGCCATCCCAGTGCTGCTTGGATCTGTTCTGTGTAGACTGTGAGCAGTGTCAGCCTGGAACAAAGATAGGAATCTACTATATATTTAGGTTCTTACCTGTGTGATCAGATTCACACATGAGCAGTTTGGTTCTAAACCCAAGAGATTATAAATCACCTAGAGGGGTCACTTTCCTTAGTACCTCCTTCTTTTTTTTTTTTCCAAGGTAGAGTCCCACTCTCTAGTCCAGGCTCACCTGGAATTCACTATGTATTCTCAGGATAGCCTTAAACTCAGAGATCCCCTTACCTCTGCCTCTCAAGTTCTGGGATTAAAGGTGTGCATCACGATGTCCAGCTTAGCTCCTCCTTTTTAATGTTCTCCACAGAACTCAATACCCCGACACTCCCCTTGTTAGTTCACTGGCTAAATAATCTTGGACTTTATTTACCCTGCTTTGTCCAACACTTCTGCAGCTATGCTTGTAGGAAGACAGCGAGAGAAAGAACTCAGTGAACCTCTGAGCCATTCTCTTAGGGTCATAGGTGCTAAACTAGACAAAAATTTCCTCTGCATCAGGGTTTTCAGGTATACCATCATGTCCCTGATGTCATAATTTTCTCTTTCCTGCCTTGAAATAGGAGCTAGACCAAAAGAAAATAAAGGAAAAGTATGTTATTCTTTGAGCCTTTTTCTGCAATGTAAGCTTAAACCAAAGCATCTGAGTGTCCATTTCTACATGAAGGTGTATCAGAGTTCAGGGTAAATCCAACAGAAGCAAAGGGACTCACCCTATGGTATTTGGATTTCTGTTGTCGTCTCCATCTGCCTGTTGGGAATGGCCGCTGCCCACATTCTCCCAGGTTTCACTGGGTGCTTTTATCAGGGTGGCCGAGTGGGGTTTGTTTTGTCCATCTCAACTACATCTTACCTCTGGTTTTGTTTTGTCTTTATCTAACTTAGCAGATCTGCAAGGACATTGGGAATTACAGTTAGTGACCGTTCCAGATAATTATACCAGTTGAATATCCCTCTTTGAAGTGGCTCGGGATTAGAAGTATCTTACATTTTGGAGATTTTTCAGATTTTAGAACATTTGCAGGAAGAAGGCAGTTGAGTGTATATACCTAATCAAAAAATCTAAAGTCCAATTGTTCTGACATCTAACATTTATGTTTGAAATCTAAGATATAGCATGGTCAACTTGTACCACAAATGTTGGCGTTTACTTAAAATCTGGAAGATACAAAGTACAAAGAATGAAACTGCTTGGAAAAATATACTTCAAATTAAGGTTTAAACAAGTTTGAATGCAGGAATGTATTAGCATTTGCTTTCTACATAGGTCTCCCTTTGCATGGATAATATTGTTGGGAATAGAGAGAGCACACTTGGAGTCCTACTGAGTATGGAAAACCAATTCATTTACCCCTCACTGGACCACTTAGAGATGATTGGGAACACATTTGAAATGGTTCCAAATGTAGATATGAATTTCAGAAATGTGCTAAATAATCAGGTCTGTACTGCAAATGGATTTATGTTTCATATGATGGAAAACCTTCTAGATTTTTTTAATTAAAATGAATCGCATCTGCCATATTTGTTTTTACTTATCAAGAATTTCATCTTATGGCTAAAATAAATAGCCATCTGTTTTGATCTAAATTTCTGATATTTCCCTATGATCTATGTTACTTGCACTTTTATTTTGATACAATAACAGATTCACAGATTATTCATGAAGTTACATATTCATAAAAATACAGCAAGAACCTATGTTCCCCTTGCCCACTTTCCCTGGTGGTAACATCTTGCAAAACTATAACTGAAATCACAAGCAGAATGTTGACTCTGAGATTCACAGTTAAGATACGGAATAATTCCATCACTCACAGCTCGCTATTTCTTACATAACCCACTTCCCTCAGTCCTCTCTGCCTCAGCTCTGGAAATCACTACCTGTTCATTCATTTTCACAATTTCAAGAGTGTTACATAAGTGAACTTTTGTGGTTATATTCTTTTGGATTGTTTTTCCTCACAACCCATTAATGTCATAGCAATTGGTCTAAATTACTGAATCAATCATAAATTGCTTCTTTTACTTACTGAGTTGTCCTTAATAACTTTTTTCAAGCTAACACAAAATCATACCCTGAGAAGTTTCTCTCATTTATATATTTGATTGGAGTTTTGATTAAAGGCCTCAGAAATGCTCTCATGACCCTTTTTTCATGGTACAAGGAATCAAACACATGCATGTTAGCCTAGTACTCTACGCTGAGCTGTGGCTCTTCCCTTAATGTCATAATAAAAGTCATTTAGGTTAACTAATCATAAGATATGGACATTATTGTCTTACAGAAAAGCAAACCCTGTATATGCATAGATTTTATCACTTTACTCTTCTTATAATCCCCTTGTAGTCTTACTAAAATTAAGACCAAGGGAGAGAATTCTCATTTCTTAATTCCCAGGAGGAGCTGGTGCATGAAATGCATTTAAACTGCCTCTTTTAGAATAATAACCTGATGCTGGTCCCGGCAGGAAGCTGGAGGAATCTAGTCCTAGGAGTGTAACTTCTAACTGGTCCCTTTAGGGGGAGGAGCCTAGTCCTCTGAGTACAATCTCCTGCTGGTCTCTGCAGGAAGTGGAAGGAGACTGTTCCAACATTGAAGGGAGAGTGGTACAGTCTCTTCTAATTTCAGTGAATGACTTGCTTTTATTTCTTCAACCAAAATTCAACCCCCAAATGAAGGAGAGAATGAAGACTTCTCATTTTTTAAATTATGGGTAATAAAGTCTGGGAATAAATTCTGAAGTATTTAAAATGCTTACTTAAAGAACCTCAATTTTTTTTACCCTAAAAAGAAATGGAAAAAATGCTTAATTGAATTGAAAGTACTTTTTAAATTAGCTGTAATAATTGTAAAAATAAAAAATAGTAATACTCAAAATGTAATTTGAGCCATTAATATCAAGGACTTATGTTAGCAAGTAGTGACTATATTTTGATTTTCAATTGAAGAGCAATAAAGGGGATATATACACACACACACACACACATATATATATACACACATACACACAATGAGAAGTATCTATATCACCTTTCTATAATTATGTAGGCATATTATTTTGCTTAAGTAGATAGATGCATTAGAGAGGAGAGAGGGATAGCTAATGATTCATAGACACATAGAAGACACTGGTTATTATCCTGTAATGTTACAGGAATTTTTAATTGGTGTTCTTTAACAGAAGCTAATCTGAACATCATGTACCTTAGTGTATATTTTAACTTTTCATATAATGATCATCCTTAAATGATAGTATAAAAGTGAATGCATAAAGAAAATCTAACCAGACTTCTTGGTCCATACATGTAATGACAGCTCACAGAAGGATAAGGCAGGAGAATTTCTAAGTTTGAGGCAAGTTTGGACTATAGTCTCAGACTTTGTCTCTGGAAAAAATGGGAATGAGGAGGTAGCTCAGTTGCTAAAGTCCTTACCTTGCAAGCAAGGGAATATAACAAATATCCTTGTCTCTCCATGCTGCCATTATTACTTTTAATTACTGCTTATTAAGAGCTGGAGTTGTGAACAGAATAAAAGAAAAGGCATAGTGTCTTAGATGGTCGGGCAAAATAACACTGGTTTTATCCTCTGTTTTCCACTCCTTCTGGTAGAAGGACAAGTGTATGACTTTCTGCTTGTGGAGATGGAAGGGTGAGGGTGTGGCAGCAGGGGTCTGTTAGAGCTGGATTCCAATTCCTCTTCTTCACCAGATACTGTGAGCCAGTCAGTTATCTTCAAGCCTTGACTTTCATTTGCTTTTTAGCTTATAAACATGTGCTAATGAGAATATTCATTGAATTGTTTTAAGGCATCTAGTACTCTACCATGCCTAGAACATAGAAATTTTTAGTTTGAAGAAATGGTAAATCCTCCTACTGTGAGCATTCTGCTGCCTTTCAGCAAAGCTACACTAAAACACAGCCCAGGCCTAGTGTACTTGTACAGGTGTAGCACCCCCTGGAAGTCCACATTTGTCATGCCTGAGCTCATGACCAATCACAGCCTGAGTACTCATAGCTCTCAGTGCTGTGTACAGTATAGTCAGGCTATATATATCAGGTGCACATGGAACACGTGAGTTTCACATTTACACTTGGGTCTTATTCCAATGATATCTCACTTACATGTGTCATTAGTGAACCATCTGTAATCCTAAATATTTCTGGTCCTAAACAGGAAAAGATACCCAACCTGTCATTCTAAAATATGTGTAGTTCTAGAATAGTATCTAAACCTTCATTAATTTTTGTTTCCCTGAGATACCTTTGTGATTTTGACAAAATTATCATCATTTATCAAGTTTTATCTTCAAAGCTACATTAGCATGTTGTTGTTGTTTTTTCCAGGTACACAGCCCTGGCTGTATTTGCATGAGTGGCTCAGTGTTTTTTGTTTTTTGTTTTTTTAGCATGTTTTATAAAGGGAAAAATCCAAGTTAAATATACCCTGAATTTAGTTTTATTTTCTGATTTTAGGAGTTCAAATATCCTTGACACATTCATCTGTTTTAATACCCTGTTCATTATTATCAGGAAAGGAAGTGCGTGGAATCCTGGGGCCTGACGCTCGGGGAGGTGATGCCGGGTGTGCAGGTAAGCTTGCTCCTGGACTTTGATGAAGAGAGCTCTTTTGTGACACATCCTTAATTTAGTCCATTTCTTTATCTTTTAGTTTCCCTTCTTAATTTTTGTAGAACTTGGTATATGGTCACTTAGAAAAAGCTAGAAGTTATATTGTTTAAATATAATGTAAAATTATATGTTTTTTGTAAGGCATTAGATGTTCCATCCTATAGGTATAGCAAATATAGTGTACAAATAATTCAAAAAAATAAATTTTATGTGATGATTTGAACTTATATCAAAGTTTTCCCAAATTATAGAAATGTAGACCTAATAATTAGTTTGACTTTCATCATTAGCTACTGACATCTGCCTTGAATTATCTACAAAACAGCAGAAGAGAGAAAAATAAGCAATATATTTGGCTCTCTATAAAGTAGATAGAGGGGCTGAAGAGAAAAGTCAGTAAAGTGCTTGTTATAAGCATGAGGACCTGAGTTCTACCCTCAGAACCCACATGAAAAAAATTGGATGTGGTGGCACACACTTGTAATCCCAGCACTGGGAGCATGAGACAGACACCCTGGACTTACTGGCCAGCCAGTCTAGCCTGTGTTATAGGCCACTGTTTCAAACAAGGTGGACACCACTTAGGAACAACACCCAAGCTTGTCCTCTGACCTCCAAGTTCATGTGCACAAACATACAAAATAAAACACTTGATGAGAATTACAAATATTGATGAATTGAATGAACATATCACAGCAAACAAAAGTATCAAAATTTTTCTGTAATTTCTGTGTTTGCAATGGCCAAAATGAAGTTCATTTATAGTAAACAAGAAAATTTGCTTCTAGGTGAATAAAATTACATATTCCCAGAGACTTAAGGCTTTTCCTCTAATGGATTCAGACCAAATTTAAGAAGCGAAAGAGTAAGTGGAGCACATGAATCAGCTCTTCTGTGTGTGTTACCAGGCACTTCCCTCTGTGTCCTATGCGTCAGATAGAACTGCCAGAGCCTGAAACATGAATTACAAATTGTTAAACCTTTATTTCCTCTAAATGCTATATTTGAAAGTAATGTAATTATAGTTTGTCTTAGATATTTCTGACATATGATTTTCTTCTGTAGTTTATTATTTCTAGATTTATGTTTTAATTCAAAATACATGTTTAAGGGTAACCCATGGATCCTTATAAATTATCTGTGGCTGACAGGTGTCAAAACAAGTTTGCATCCATAAGCATTAGCACTCCTACTCTTGTCAGTTCCCTAAACAGGAAGTAAATCTTTGTGTTGTTACTGAAGGTGAAGTCCAAGTTCATTAATATAGAGGAAGTGGTAAATTGTGGTGCCTGTATCCTCAGATTTTATAGTCTTCCCTTAAGTTTCATGAATAATGCATTAATGTATGCTTGCTATCAAATATTTGTTATGCTAACCTACAGGTTATATAAACTAGATATCCATTATTAGTAAAATAATATCATTATATAAAATATTCAAGCAAATTTATTTATTAGTACAACAGTAATATAAAAATCCATTGCTTATTGCTCTTTTACCTGATATTAAACTTTGATGATTTATAATTACTATATTATCCGTCATAAGATAATTTTCTAAGTAAAATACTATCAAGAAAGGCATTCATAGTTCTGAACTCATAGTATTTTATCTCATAGCTTGCTGTTCACTATAAAAAATTTCTTTCAGTGTGAAATACTAACATATAAGTTACCTTTAAAAAATCATGTCTAGAAGGTAATCTTCAGCTAAGCAAGATGTTGCTAAAATAACACCCTCTGCCAGCTACCAGCAGATCTCTTGCTCCATTTCCCTGAAACACAGGAGAGGAGTTGGGAACAAACAATACGGCCCTGATAGATGTAGCTTTAAGGAAAAGACAGGAATTGAACATTTGAGACTTTGGAGAAGCTTGACTGTAATGTTACGTTGCCTTTGCTTTTGTTACAACTTTCAGAGAATAACAACACTGTACATTGTACAGAGGTCACTATCGTCATTTCAGAACAGTGTCAGCTCATTCCTGTAGCTCAGTTCCTTTTGCTGTCAGGATGCTGAGAACTTGAGCTGAACTGAGTATTCAGAGTGAAATCTTCACCCAGGATCTTTTGTTCCTTCTGTGCACATCTATTTTGTATATGTAGTGAGTCGTCCCACAAAGTGTCAAAAATGGGATGTAAAACTTGGAGGAAGCCTGTGGATACTTTCTTCTGCTTGGGGAAAAAATTTATGTTGATGGCTAAATAAAAATTAACTAAAAAATAAAAATTTTTAGTTTTCATATTAAATATTTGTTATCTTTAATTTGTGATTGTAGCCCTATAATTCTATGCTCTGACGAGTGATGAGAGTCTATAATTCTGTACTTTGGCAATCAGTACTGAGTTTCATCTTACCTAAAAGAAAGCTAAGTTATCATTGCATATTTATGAGTTTATTTAGTCATTCTAATACAAGTCCTAAGACCAGAAAATTTGCTTAGTAATTGACTTTTATCATGTTTACTTCCTAACAATTTAAATGTTATCGATAACACTGCAGAATTTCTCATTTCAGTTGAAATTGGGCTTGATAAATGTAGGGATAATTTAGTGTAAAGAGCTCAGAATTGAATAACAGACACCTAATAGCAAATCATCTATTTTCATAGTAATACATTTTTCCTATATGATTTTGGAAGTGCAGTCTAACCTTTCTAACCGTACTAGTCTTATTGAGGAGAATTTTAATTGTGAAATTAGTAGCAAAAAGTTAAATAGCACCTACTATATTCCAGGTCCAATATCAATAAGCATATTGGGAACAAGCACACTCTACCTTATTAGGCTTGGCATTTTCTTTTTTCTTCTCTTTCCTCTTCTTTTTCTTCGGTTTCTCCTTTTTAATAAAAATATGAGAGCAGGGGCTGAAGAGATGGCTTAGTGATTAAGGTGCTTGTCTGAAAAGCCAAAGGACCCAGATTCGATTCCCCAGGACCCACAAAAGCCAGATGCACAAGGTGGCACATGTATCTGGAGTTCGTTTGCAGGGCTGGAGGCCCTGGCATACCCATTCTCTCTATCTGCTTCTTTTTCTCTCTCATAAATAAAATAAAATATTTTTAAAAATATATGAGAGCAAAGTGTACTGTGAAAAACAGCAAAGAAAAGAGTCATCATAATGCTAAGAAAGTGTACATATGACATTGAGAATCTGGGAAGTGATTTCCTTAAATCCAGAAGTATCAGGACCTCCTCCGGAAAGAGTCCTCCCTCATGTGACTCGAGATCCAGTAGCTCTAGTTTGTGGTTACTGACATGGAAGTCTAAAAAGGAGGCCTGGGAGCCCTGCTGAGCCACTAGTCCCCAGCACAGGACTCCTCAAGAGCAGCAGGGCTGGTTAGGAACTCAGCAGCACTCGGCCACCATCCCAAAGTGAGCAAATTTTGTTTCTCTTAAGCCTATTTAACTAAAAAACAAGAAATCTCTCTCTTTTAATGCAATAGTTAAACATTCACTGAGGCTATGAAGAATAGCCTTCTTTCTATAGGAGGTAAGAAAGCAATTTTACTGATTTGATACCCCACTGACTCATATTAGAAGTCTACAGATAATTATTAAATGCACTTTCTAAGAAAGCATGTAACTGAACCAAAAGAGTGGTTTGTGGGAGAATGACTCATACTCTTGAGTATAATGTTAAATATTATGATAGGTTACTAAGAAAGTCATCTTGGATTACCAACGTATATTTCCCTTAGTTTATCATTGAGAAATAATTCATTCAAAAATGTAATGCTTTCTTTGAGTCTTTTCAGTAAAATGAAACAGAATTATATCTATAAAGCTTAAAAGGGACCTTTAGAATTTTAGACATAACATTTTAAATGTATAAGACATTTACATTTACATTACAATAAACTGGAAAATTTAGTACAGTTTATTTTTAGTTTTTAGTAAATATTTCCTATAACTTCAAGAAGGATCATCTGTTCTCTCAAGATAATTTGTTTAGAAAACTATATAATAAGTTGATGGTAAAATTGCTCTTTATAAAGAATTCATTTCTTTCAGTAAAAGATGATGAATGTGACTCAGATGCCGAAAATGAGCAAAACCATGATCCTAATGTTGAAGAGTTCCTGCAACAGCAAGACACTGCTGTCATTTATCCTGAGGCACCTGAAGAGGACCAGCGGCAGGGCACACCGGAAGCCAGTGGTCATGAGGAAAATGGTGAGGGTGACTTGATACCTGTTCTTCTGAAAGTTGAAGAATCATTTCTATTACTTTTCTATGGGAACATACTCAGCCATAGGGAACACTTACGGGAAGCTTACTATGTAAGAACTTGTGTGTTCTTACAGAGAACAGTAATCTGTTTAGTTAGTGGGATGTAGACCATGGTGACAATATACTCTTAAGCTGTTGTCTGCTCTGGGATGTAGTAATAATGGTAGTAATGTCTCTGCATATGAGATTCTTAGAACAGTGCCTAGACCTCCGTCTCCACTCAGGTGTCAGTAGTCAGCAGAGCTAAGAACAGGGTTGACTCTTACTGTCCTTTAATTCTTTTTCACCATTCTTCTAGCAAACAAAACATGGTTGTCTGTTTCAAAACATAGTAATTTGGAGACAGTAGTTTTTATGAATCTGCTTTAGTCTACTCTGATGTGAATACTTCGTGGTTAAAGGATGGTTGAAAACACAATACAAATGAGTCCAGACATTCCTAAAAAGAAATAGATTGCTGCTTTGCCCTACCAAGCACCACATGCAGATGAAGATCACCCACAATCCTGTAAGAAACTTTATGTAAGATCAGTACCAGGACTAAGAAGGGACCTGAAATGCTTGATTAGTAAAGTGTTAATATTCTACATCTACCTTTATTTTTCCTAGGTTTCAAAATGAGTGAATAGATTTAGTTTAGTGTTCAAATAATCCCCTCTTAACTTTAAGAAGGAAATTGAGAAAAATTCCTTGGCAGAGTCAGCTGTATCTTTCTTAAAACAGGAACCAACTATTAAAAAGAGCAGAAACATAAGCAAGGTATAGTGGTTCACATCTCTCAACACTGGGAAGGCTGAGTGAATAGAATTTAAGTTCAAAGCCAACCTGTGGTATATAATAAAGCCCAGCCTTGGGGTAAGGAGGAAGCAAAAACAGAAGTTTCACTCTAGAATGGATAGAATTTTCTTTAACCAAATCAATGATGAGAACCTAAGAGTAGAGCATTCCTAAACTGTCTCCAGTGTGACAAGCAGTTGTATTTTTGAAAAAATATAGATTGCTGACCCAAGGGTCTCTATAATATAGATACAGCTAAATCATTCATTCTTGATTATCTGTTTGCTTGTTTGGAGAGCTCATAGCTATTGTCATTGTAATACTGTTAGGCTCTTTCATTTCTTCTTTCAATTCTTGATCATTTTTTTTCTCCTAAAGAAAATATGTTAGCATTAAAACCTGAAGAAACAGGATATAATCAAAATGAAGGAGAAATGTCAAAAATGAAGCATATGTATGTATATATAATTTTTATGTGACACAGAATTTCAAAAAGTCTTGATTGAAAAAGAACACAGTAAAACTAAAGATATGTTCCATTATATAGATTTAATGTAAATTAAGACAATAAAGTCTCATAAAAATTGGCAAGCTAACTGTTCTGAATTAGTAGAACAGTGAATTAATTAGAACATTTGAATTATAAACTGTGTTGTTAGTTTACGTATTCACTACTTTCAGGTTATAATGTAATTTCATTAAATACTAATAGGATATTCTAAAGTAGAATATTATCATACCAATATTGCTATTTACATTTAAAAAGTGATTATCCTCAGAAGATCTTAAGTTTTTGCATTTTTGGTAAAGATTTCATCCTGTACTCTTTGCTCATAAGTTATGAATATGCAGACTAGCTGTGACATATTGAATAATCACAAATTCTAAATAAATGGGGAACAGGTGTAAAGGATGTTTTGGGAGTTTAATGTCATAAAAGGCTACCACTCAGCAATACTGTGCTACCTAGCAAAGGAAATTTTAAATGGTAAAGAATTTTGTTTGAAAAAATAGTTGCAGTCACAAATTCATAAAGAAAGTACATGCAGTTCAAGAAATGGTCATGTAGGGCTGGAGAGATGTCTAAGAGGTTAAGGCACTAGCCCGTGAAGCCAAGGACCCAGGTGTGATTCCCTAGTACCCACTTAAGCCAGAGGCACATGGTGCTTCATACATCTGGAGTTTGTTTGCAGTGCTAGAGGTCCTGGCTCACCCATTCTCTCTCTCTCTCTCTCTCTCTCTCTCTCTCTCTCTCTCTCTCATAAGTAAAACTAAAATATTTTTTAAATAAAAAAACAAATGGTCATATATAGTTGTTTTATTTTTCAGTAGCATTGCATTACTACCTTAATTCTATTATAGAAATTCTAAGAAATAATTATTGTCCTACGTAGCAAATCTTCATTGTTAAAAAGTGACTTTTGAAAAATAAAATTTCAGTATTTTTCAAAAATGAAAGCAAAAACTTTCATTTGTATTGTATATCTGATAATTATAACAAATACTCAAATTTACTTTTCATTTTTTTGTTCTGATAACCTAAAAGCATAAATTCTTGGGGCTGGAGAGATGGTTTAGCAGTTAAAGGCACTTTCTTAAAAAGCCTGCAAGCCCAGATTCAAGTCCCCAGCCACCTATGGAACAGGATAGGCATTCTTTTGCAGTGAAAAGAAACCATGGAGTGCCTATACATACATATGTGAGCACACACACACACAAGTGAATAATTTTTTAAAAAGATTAAGGGTCTAGGGAGATAGCTCTGCAGTTAAAGACACTTGTTTGCAAAGCTTGTTGTCCTAGGTTCAGTTCCCCAGCAGCCATGTAAAGCCAGATGCAAAATATTGCATGCATGATACATGTGTGTCCCCTATACACATAAATACATACTTTTCAAAAGAATAAATTTCACCTTGCATATGTGAAAACTCAGTATATTGGTTTATGAAAATAATAACTTGCTATTAAAATAACATGAGCAACTTGTTATTTTAACAAAATATTAACATCTTATTAATTGTAAAGATTAATCATGAAGACAAAAAGAAAGCAAGCATGATGAGGGTAGATAGCTCTCTGACACTGGAATAAGAGAAGCTTGTCTCATAGAACCATAGGACATTGAAATTCCAATAATGAAACACCTAGAATGGTGGACTTGGACTTTTGGCATTTGAACTACCTAAAATCAATTAGGCAGACTAGCCATTCAGGCAAAGGGAGCCCAGATATTGTCTCCCTACCAATGCCTGTACAAATAGGGATTTGTAATACATAAAACACAATCATCCCAAGTTACCTTGGTAGTTAGCAACAAGAGATCTCATTGGAAACTTTGGTGCTTTGGTTATTTAATTTTTACTTATATATTTGAAACCTATTTCAACATGTTTGACTAACTATTGAAAGTATACGTACACTAGGATGATAGATGCCCACTAAGGCATCTAGCTTTTTAAATGTATGTTCTGGAAATCCAAAGTTAGGTACTCACACTTACCTAGCAAGTGCTCTATTCAATGAGCCATCTCCCTGGCCCAAGTAATGATTTCTTTGAAGAGCTATATCAAATCTAGAAAATAACTCTGTACATGGAATAGTACTTAGCAAAGCATTACATTTTAGGATTCTAAGGCTTAGATGGTTTATGATAAAATATGACTTACTTAATAAATTCTGGTTCATCTATTATATATATATATATATGTGTGTGTGTATATATATATATATAATCTCCACACCTATAAAATAATACAAAATTTATCACTGTATTTCAATAGGACAAAGAACATGAAGAGTCATGCATGGGAAATCATCTTGGGCCAAGCCTATGTTGTGCCCCCACCATTCCCCTACCTCCCACATACATCCCTGTTGGTCTTAACTCAGTCAAGTGGTCATGCCTAACTGTAGAGGAGTCTTGGAAACATGCTCTGTGTACTGTTTGTTTATTTATGATGATAACTTTTCAGTGTTTGTTTCAAAAGCAAAAAACTGAACATAAAATATATGATTCAACTGTTACTGACATATTCAGCTGTATAGTTCCCCCTTCAATACTCTATGTTAATAAGTGTAACCTACATCCAAATTTTACTTTTGTCCAGTTAACCATTACAAATGAAGTTTAGTGAAGAAGAGAAATTTGTATGAATACTGACTTTATCATTTACTGGATTTTGACTTTGAAACCTTTTCTGAGCCTCACATGTTATCTTATGAAATGGAGATGTGTATCATTGTACTGTTTTAAAATCGAATATAAAATGAGTAGCATTTCATCTGGTGCATAGTATAAGGACTCCATGGTAACTTTGATAAGCTCTCCTGGATGTTTTAAGTTTAAAATCTCTGTTCTTTCATAGGAACACCAGATGCATTTTCCCAACTACTCACCTGCCCATATTGTGATAGAGGCTATAAGCGCTTTACCTCTCTGAAAGAACACATTAAATATCGCCATGAAAAGAATGAAGATAACTTTAGTTGCTCCCTCTGCAGTTACACCTTTGCATACAGAACCCAACTTGAACGTCACATGACATCACATAAATCAGGAAGAGATCAAGTAAGTGAAATCACCAAGAGGTCACTAGCATTACAAATGCTGACAACTAAACGCTCAATGACAGGCAGGCATTTAGGGGTAGACACTCTCATATCTGTAGCCTTATAAAAATGGAGATAACTAGTGCTTTTTCCAGGTAAGATCCTTTTTATCTTGCTTGATTTATTTTTTTGTTTGCTTATATCAGAACAAATATTCTTCCAGCTTTGAGAGATTTCAGAGTGCATTCTATTAATGCTGTGTGTACTAAAATAAGTGTTAGTCACATAAACCACATGACTTAATACTAACCAAATTGAAAGGAAAATGAAAAAGGTTTTCCTTTTCTTAGAAGCAGTGACTGTTCTAAGTATGAGCTTCTGTGGTTCTTGTCCTACAGCAAGGGAAGATACCACCTCTAAGAACCAGAAGATTTAGTATTTTTGTCATGTATTTTGTCATCGTTCCCCCATTTTCTAGAAATATAAACCAAGAACATTTTGTAACTGCTAGTTACATTTAAGCTGTGGGCTTTGTAGTTAAAGTTAAAATCATAGTAACATTACCAGCTATCCTTGAGTTTTTTGCCTCGTCCTTTTAATTATCAGCTATTAGCAACAAAATTAATGTCCTTTGACTCTGTAAGTGTAAAAATCAAAATCAACTAGATACTTAACAGCATGTTACAACATATTCTGGAGTGGAGGCATGTGTCCAGTTTCTTACAACAAAAGGATTATGAATGTCTGCATGCTGACTTGTGAGAATTCTAACCAGGTAGGTTCCCAATCAAAGTAACATATCCCATAGACAATAGCTTTGCTAGGGTGATGGCTGACCCTAAGAAAAAGTCTAATAGAAAAATATGCAAGAGTTGACCTGTTTCCTTGGGGCTTTGACAGCTTTGCTCACCAAATAAGATAACAGGAGTGAGAGTGGCAGTGAAATTGGATAGTTTTCAGCAGCTATAGGCTAATGGTGGAGTCCTCCAAAGAGCCCCTGAAAGTTAGAGGCAATAGAAAGGGAAGAAGGAAGCTAACACAGAGGAGGACTGCCAGAGACAGATACCACTTACTGTACATCCTTCCCAGGGAGTCTTAGCAGGGACATCCAATAAAGGCTTCTCTGCTTTATAGAGTCCAGTATGCCACAGTGGAGACTGTTTCTAGTAAAGAGCCTGGGCACGTGACATTTGAAAGGAGAACCCATCTTCAAGTACAAGAGAAACACACATTCTCTCTGTTATGAAGCTTTTGTCAATAGAAAAGGCAGTCAAAGCCAAAGATGTTATTATATAAAAAAAAACCTAAATCTCTGTGACCTTGAATGCCACTCTTCCGGTGACTTATCTGGTGGGGTAAATGTTATTTTATCTATAAACTATAGGTCAGAGAAGGGTCAAAAGGAGCTATGACACATATGGGAGCAGTCTGTGAGGAGGTATGATGAGAGGTCTTGCAAGGCAGCAAGGCAGCAAGCCAGTGGACAGGGCAATGATCTTACTGGCCTTTGGAATCCAATCATACTCTGCCTAAAATATAAGCATTTTCATATCTTTATAATGTAGTCATTCAACAACTATTTCAGTTTCTAGTATGTGCCAGGCCCTGTCCCAGTTATTAAAGCCAAGTTCTGATAGAAAGGAGCACATGTAGGTGGTTCTGGAGTCAACTCAGGGAGCGTGAGGAACAAAGCAGGCTAAGAAGACCGAAAGTCAGAAAGAGCTTAGCTGTAGTCAGGAGAACTGAGAACTGGCCTTGGAACTAGCCTGCATAAAATGAAAAGCGCGTCTTGGAATGTCATGGGAGGAGTTTCCAGCCAGAGGGAAGAGAATGAAAGTTTCCAAGAGTACTGAGGGAGACCTGCCTGGCTTATTAAGAGAACATCAGGTGAATAATGTGGAGAGAGATAGATGAGGCCTGAGAAGTTCTGACAAGCAGACAGTATAGGCCTTTATATAAAACAAGATAAAGATTCAGTTTTATTTTTAAGTTTAATAGGAAAGCCTTTGAAGAATCTTTAGTTTTTAAGGTTTTTCTAGGGAAACACTAGCTGTTGCATAGTGAAAAAGATCAAAAGAGACAAAATTTGAAGAAGGGAGGCCATTTAGAGCATTATGCTATAATACAGGCAGATGTTACATAGTGAAGAGTGCCAGATTCAGACTACATTCAGATGGTTTGATGATGAATTGAGTCAAGGTATAAGAGAAGAAGGTAAATCAAGAATTTTCCGGAGCTTGAGACCTACGCAATAACTGGATCAGTGAGAGAACTAGTCACAGACAGGAGACCCTAAACAAGGAGAGATATTCAAGTTTAGTTGATGTTAATCTCATTAAGTATTGCAGGCCTAGAACCTTCCAACTGGCAATACCAAAGAAGCAGCTATACAAGTCTAGAGAGGAGAGAGAGTGTAACTTTGAGAGCTTTTATCATAATATTTGGTAGTTAAGCCCTGAGTTTGGGTGAACTAGGGTGTGGCCCATAGTATCTGCACTGAGGAGCAAGTGCAGGCCTTTGAAGGATGAGTAGAATCTTGATGGTCAGAATGTAAGACAGACAGTGAAGAACCTGTAGACCATGGTGAAGAAGGAGGCAGGAGCTACGTGCATGCAAGAACTGCACCTCAGCACACGTCAGAAGCCTGGGCTTCTTAGTGCTCCAGGTCAGCTTGAGATTCACGGAGACCAGCAAGGCCCCTTGGACCCTCACGAGCAGGATGTGGAACAGTGCAAGCGGTGCTGAAGCCAGGCATGGTGGCATACACCTATTGTCTTAGCGCTCAGGAAACAGGCAGGAGTTGAGTTCAAAGCCCGCCTAGGCACAGAGGGAATTCCAGGTAAGCCTGGGCTAGTGTGAGACTCTGCCTCCAAAAAAAAAAATCAATCTAAGTATAAGAATATATATTTCAATGCAAACATGAGAATTTGGCAAATCAAACCAGAGATTATTATAATAATCCACATTTGCCTGGAAAAAATGAAAGTAGTCTCAAAAATCATCAGTTAAAGTACATTTTAGAAACATCAAACATTTAAAGGAGAGGCTGTCATACTGTAAAAGGGCCACTTTCTTCTGGACATATGAAGTAACCTACAGCGATTATTAAAGATCCTCAGAGCTTCATTCTTCTTATCTGTGAAGTAGACTGTAACAGAATAATTTTATAGATCATAACAAAGTATGTTAATAGACTTTTGCTAAGTACTATAGTTCATAATAAAGCACAATTTTAATACTTTCAATAAGAAAATAGAGATTTTTCTCTGTGACAGAATTCACTCCCTACCATCCTTTTTAATATTAATTCCAAGTGTTATATGAGTGCTACAATTTGAGGCCTGTGAGAAATGAAACAGTCATCAAAATCACATGAAACATTACTTTTAGTGGATTAATGTTCTTTCTTTGTCCTGAAGTTTATTGCTTTACAAATACAACACCAATTCTTTCTTACAGAGGCATGTGACGCAGTCTGGGGGTAATCGCAAATTCAAGTGCACTGAATGTGGAAAAGCTTTCAAATACAAACACCACCTAAAAGAGCACTTAAGAATCCACAGTGGTAAATATTCAATTTCTTTCTTTACTTTACATAGCTAGCATATCTATGATGTTAACCTATGTCATAGCATACGTTCTTCATGTATGCTGGAGAACTATTGCTTTTCTTTTAAGTGATACTTAGTGTCTTAACCTCTAAAGATTATCAGATTAATATCATAGAACATATCTCTGTTCCTATCAGAAAATAATACAATATCTTTTACTAAATATAACCTAAAACCATTTTAGCTTTCTGATGAAAGTTAATTTCATTGCTTCTTACATAAAGATAAAATTTGCAAAGGTAGCCTTTAGATGAGAAAAGTAGAAGTGGAACTTAAGAAAATCATTGAGAATTGGTATGAAGCTTGCAAGTAAGAACAGAAGAGGAGAGAACTATAAATTTTTTTTTATCTTTAGATTGGAATTTTATTTTTCTTTTTTTCTTTATTAGTTAGTTTTGTATTCAGCAAATACAGTCAGTTTGGTACCATTATTAGGCTCATCCGTGACCTACCCCCTCCCCTTGGCCCCTCCTTGTTGAGGTATATGGGTCATGCATTGTGGAGTTAGCCCACAGTTATGGGTAAGATAAATGTCTCTGCATATCATGACCCAACATGTGGCTCTGACATTCTTTCCATCCCCTCTTCCGCAAAATTTCCCTGAGCCCTGTTGGGAGAACTATAAATTTTAATAAGAATATTTTGCCAGGCATGGTGGCACACACCTTTAATCCCAGCACTCAAGAGGCAGAGGTAGGAGGACTGCAGTAAGTTCGAGGCCACCCTGAGACTACATAGTGAATTCCATGTCAGCTTGGGCTAGAGCGAGACTCTACCTTGAAAAACAAAAATCAAGGAATATTTTATTAAGAAATTTATTCATTTATGAACATATTGCATATTGGTCATAATAATATCAAGTTATACTCTTATGTTCCCCTCACCTTTTCTGCCTTTTCACTGAAGGTCTTACTCAGTGGGGTTTCATTGTTCACTGTGGGGTCAAGAATACACTAGTGGAAGCTTCCCTCTAGAGCCCAAGCAATAGGCTTCTGACTTGGTTCTCAGCACCAATTATGAATTCCCTCCCACTGAGTGGGCCTTATATCTAATCAGAGAGCAGTTTAATGCGCTATAGCTAGTGTGCCACTATTGCACAGGTGTGTATTTCTAGCCTAGCTGGTTGATACTGTAAGTTGCAGGATCCACTGCTTGTTCACATTGTTGTTAAACCTTATCCTCCAACAGCTCACATAGTACTTTCCAGCACTATGACAGCTAGCAAGCAACTGGGGATATGGCTCAGCCACTAAAGTCACTTCCTTGCAAGGCCTTGACAGCACAGGCCCAATTCCCCAGCACCCATGTAACTCCAGGTGCACAAAGTGGCTCATGCATCTGTAGTTCCTTTATATTGGCAAAAAAGCTAGCCAGTAGGAAACTGGCTTCCATTTCAGTTCCAGCAAGATCTCTGGATAATCCTGTGACTACAGCTGTGGTATCTTCAGCAAGAGGGTCTTACCTCTGAGATCTGGTAGGTAACCAAGTGCTTTGTCAGTGGCCTGCATTATTTTGAGGGGCCTCGTAGACTTCCCTGACCAACAGCTCACTGTGAGGAGAAACCCAATTCTGGCATTAAGATTTAACAGCCACAGAGTATGGTTTTAGGAGGCTAAGCTTTCTCCACCCCTGCAGAGTAACTTTGCCCAAACTATCACCACTCTCATTAATGAAAATTTAAAAGAAAAGAGTATCCTACCATCTTCACCATTTTTACATATTTAACTATTACTAATAAAATGAGTATTTTTAAATGATGAAAACATAGAAGCTTATGTTAAACAGTAGGAGTCATATTTGCATTTCTTTCTAGAATCTGCTTCAACAAATAAGTTCTTAAGTCTGTCCTTCTGATTAAATTTTGATATATTGTTTTATATTTAAATAATTTTAATGACAAAACTATTAGCTAATTAATTGGAAAATATGAGTGATTAATATTGCCTACTTTGTAAAAGCTTTTTCATTGGCACTTGTTTCCTACAGAAAAGCACAGCTGTTGAGTGACTGTGAATGGTGGTTGGTACTATATATTTTGGTGCTGCGTGTTATAAGTTTTAACTCTCAATGGCATATACTCAAACTTGTTGCTTAAAATGCTAAAACCAATATTCTTAAGAAACTTTTACTTATTTTCACATATTTATGTTTCTAAAAAGTAGAAGTTATCTTTGTAGCCCACCACAGTATCCTGTTTCATAGTTCCTATGCTATTGAACAATGTTCATCAATAATAAATTTTACTAGCCTGCTTTCTTACTAGAGATGACCTGAAATTGTTAGAAATGATATGACTAAGAGGGCTGTTGAAATTAACAGCTGAAGAAGGTAAATATATTCAAACTTGAATAAAATTCATGTTGTAGTTATACAGTATAATTTATTAGATTTCGTTTAAAAAAATATTTTAATTTGGGAGAGAGAATGAGGCAAAGAGAAAGAGCACATGCACAAACTGCAAACGAACTCCATATGCATGTGCCATCTTGTGCATCTGGCTTTATGTGGGTACTGGGGGACTGAACTTGAGTCCTTTGGCTTTGCCAGCAATTGCCTTAACTGCTAAGCTATCTCTCTCTCTCTCTCTCATCTCTCTAAAAAAAATAATAAAAAATTTAAAAATTGAGAAGCATAGACTCTACCAAAGATCAACATATTGATAAAGAAATAAGAAAGGGAAGTTGAATTGAGACATCTTGCATTGAGAGTCAGTGATCCAGCTCAGATACTAAATGTGATTCGTCAAGAGCTTAACAAGCTATTTGCAAGCTGTTGCCTTAATAACTAATACAAACTCAGGCAAGTTCATGGAATACAAAACTTTCACTGGACTCTGTACTGTCATTCATTGTATATTTATGGCTGTCACTTTTTTAAATTGCCTAATATGAGCCAGGTATACCTTTAACTCAGCAAGCAATTTAAATCCAGAAAGAAAACAAGAAAGGCTGTTCTTTCTGGCATTCAGTCCCTGAAAGAAGTTGTTCCTCACATCTTCACAAAGATGAAAGAACAAAATAGAATTTATTTCATCTTCAGAAATACTCTTAAATAATACAGGAGAATTTGATAAGGTTTTATTTTTCTAAATCAAATTCTTCTATAGAGGCCAGTAGTATTTCTCCTAAGTGCAATTTACAAAGAGCATTTTTCCAGGGTGGCCACTTGGATACTGCCCAAGTGTACAGCTCTCTGATGATCTGGTTTAGGCCACTGGAAGATTTTCAAGCATGATTCTTCCAAGTGTCAACCCAGGACTGGTACCAAGCTGAAAACCATGTATTACTGGTTCTTGAAGGGATAGTACAGAATTGAGACTAAGCATTTAGAAACTATTATACCAAGACATTGACATTTTCTTTATCAACTACAAAATGTCTGATAAAAGTAGATGGAACATTTAAAGCCAAAAAAAAAAAAAGAAAAAAGGTTTTTCCCCTAAAGGTGATTTGAATGAATGGCACTATTGAGAGTATCTAGTCATGGTGAACTGCATATCCTCATTAAACTTATATAATTAGTTTTTTCTTAGATGGGCCTTAAAAGGTATTGAGGATCAAGATCCAAAATATTATTTCCCACATTGTTACTCCATTCTGAGCTCCATAAAACTTTAGTAATGCACCTTCTGTGGCATGTGCCTTAGCAGGCAGATGTAGTCTGTATGGTGAAGGTGAGCTATGCTCAGAAGACCACCCTGTCTCCACTCCAAGGTGAGACAAAAGAATACTTGCATGAGGGCTACAGACCTCCCCAGAAAGTAGTATCACATTGGTTCCATGGTCTTCACCATTTTAACATGAGAATTTTTATACCAGATACAACCAGATACCCACCTTAATTATTAATGAGAACCTTAATATATTCATGGTATGTCTCACTTCTTGATGTGACCTCCATGCTAAACAAGTGGCAAACGTTAACCTAAATAAAATGGGTGGTAGGCTTAAATTATTATCTTTAAAGCTGGAAAGTTAGAAATTGGAAATTTTCCAACATCACAACTTTAGCTTTAGAATTATTCTGCATACTTACTTTCTTGCATTGATAAAGTATCAAGGTAATTATAAACAGTAAGAATAATGATAGCTACTGTATATTGAATAGTTAACTATGTCTGTGCCTATACCATCCTGAAGGCACTTGATCTCATCTGAATAGTTGACTATGTACAACCACTTAGTAGTTATTTGTATAGACTTACTTCTGTAGTCTTCAAGTAACACTATAAGATATATAACTTATCATTTTCTGATTTTAAAATGGAGGCTTAATTAACTTCTCCAAGGTCACTCAGCTAGTATATGGCATAGCTGGGCTGTGCTCATGGCATCCTGACTCCAAGCCACTGCCTTACCCACTGTTCTTGTCCAACTCCCTGGTTGTAAGGGCTTAAGTAGTCTGGTATTATACATGTTTGTCTTGTCATCTAAACATGTTATCAAATAATGAATTAAATAGAGATGTACTAAGACATGCCCCTTGTTTCACGGCCATTGGAAACTTTGGCTGATGTTGTTCTGAGTACCAAATCCTAACCTAGGTCTCCTGTTGAAAAATAATGATAACTGTAGAATGTCTAGAGGTAGGTTGACTGTCAGGTAAGGGTTCTGAAAATGGTATCCTGTGAGGAAGGTTGGTAAATATATTTCATCCCTGTGAGGGAAGCTAAAGGATGCACTTGGCAGCTGCTTATCATTTGAAAGTCTGGCATGAGGATGTTAGACTTGTTGGGTGCAGCATCTAAGAGAAATCAGGGCCAGGGACAGGAATGATAGCAATCCAGATGTGGCCCTCAGCCTGTCTCTCTAATCTCATGACTTCCTTCAGTAAGCCTGTGACACTGTCTATACATTCACATACCAACACATTGAAGCTTGGAAAAGGTCAGAAAAATACTATATGACTAAGCCAAAATTGGAACTCAGTCCATGGTCCTCTGGAGAACCAGACAAGACTTTTCCAAAGGACTGTCCTACAGGCAGGAACCTGCCCTGTATTGAGGATTTCTAGCAGAAACTGATGTCAAAAGAACACAAAATGAACCCTCTATTGAGAAATTCTAGAAGGGACTTCTTTAATTGATAACAGTATTTCTGAGAAAATTTTATACATGTCTTTGAAGCATTGAACTTACCTTATGAATAGCATTTTCTTTGACTTTCTCCCTGTTTTCATTTAATTCTTAGAAAGAAAGGAGAGAGAACACTTTATCGTAATATGGACTAGAAGAACCAGTGTCATGACATTTCATAACTAAGCCTCATTCCTCTAAAAAATGCTTATTGAGAACCCTTGTGACCTGCAATGTAATACCAGCAATATAGCCAGTAAGACCCAGATGCCCCACCTTTTGGAATTGATAATCTGTAACCTGTATATCAAAATTAAACATTAGGTTTGGGTGACAATATTCTTTTTATCTCAGTACTTATCAAAATCCCTTCCAAATGGGGATCTAATGGCTGAGGAGAGCAAATACCTTGTGCCCCTGGAAAGTCAAGGGATCACCTTAAGGGAGGCCTTACTACCAGGAAGTTTCTTTTGCATGTTGTTGTCCCTGTCAGTTCACACAAATGTTTCATTTTATCTGTTTACTCTGTTTTAGAGAAGAAAAAAAAACAGTTTTACCTTACCACTGTCACACAAATTAAGTTCCAAGATGCTTTGAATGCCCACTGGAACTTGAGACTCTGGAGATGTACAGTCAATGATTATAGCAATGTGTTTTGTTAAAGTTTCCCCTCCATACTGGGTGGGATCTGTCCAAAGCAACTGTAAGGGCGTGAGAACTTTATCAGTCAAGGCCAGGTATGCATGTTGAACCTAATAGGAAATTATATTGATTATAATTTTCCTTCTTTAACAATTTCTCCTACAGATGCTTGGGTAGAGTGAAATATTAACAGTTATGTAGGTTGATGAAACAGGTTGTGACAAAATTGCTCACTGGGGATAAGATTGATTGTATTTGATATTGCAGAATTATTGGAAATTACAAATCTTAGCAAAAGTGTTATACACTTTTAAAATAATGTTTTACCTTATATGGTTTTCTAACATTTATGTAGTTTTGAACTTGAAATTGTCATTCTAACTAAAATAGTATAATAGGCACACATGGTAGTCTGGATTTTTCAAATTGATTTCTTATTCTAGGGATGATATGGATACATAGTAATTCAATGAATCTACTTTTTGTTGTTGTTTTTGCTTAGGAGAGAAGCCATATGAATGCCCAAACTGCAAGAAACGTTTTTCCCATTCTGGTTCCTACAGCTCACACATAAGCAGTAAGAAATGCATCAGCTTGATGCCTGTGAACGGGCGGCCAAGAACGGGACTCAAGACATCTCAGTGCTCCTCACCACCACTCTCAGCCTCACCAGGCAGTCCCACACGCCCACAGATACGGCAGAAGATAGAGAATAAACCCCTTCAAGAACAACTTTCTGTAAACCAAATCAAAACTGAACCTGTGGATTATGAGTTCAAACCCATAGTGGTTGCTTCAGGAATCAACTGTTCGACCCCTTTGCAAAATGGGGTTTTCAGTGGTGGTGGCCCATTGCAGGCAACCAGTTCTCCTCAGGGTGTGGTGCAGGCTGTCGTTCTGCCAACAGTTGGTTTGGTATCTCCCATCAGTATCAATTTAAGTGATATTCAGAATGTACTTAAAGTGGCAGTAGATGGTAATGTAATAAGACAAGTTTTGGAGAATAATCAAGCCAATCTTGCATCCAAAGAACAAGAAACAATCAATGCCCCATCCATACAGCAAGGTGGCCATTCTGTTATTTCAGCCATCAGTCTTCCTTTAGTTGACCAAGATGGAACAACCAAAATTATCATCAACTACAGTCTTGAGCAACCTAGCCAACTTCAAGTTGTTCCTCAAAATTTGAAGAAAGAAATTCCAGCCCCTACAAACAGCTGCAAAAGTGAGAAGTTGCCAGAAGATCTCACCGTGAAATCTGAGAAAGACAAAGGCTTTGAAGGGGGTGTGGATGAGAGCACTTGCCTTCTGTGTGATGACTGTCCAGGAGACCTTAATGCACTTCCAGAATTAAAGCACTATGGCCCAGAGCAGCCTGCTCAGCCCCCGCCCCCCGCCCCTGGAGGTGAGAAGCCCGAGTCCTCTGTGTCCTCAGCCACTGGAGATGGCAATTTGTCTCCCAGCCAGCCACCTTTAAAGAACCTCTTATCTCTCCTCAAAGCCTACTATGCTCTGAATGCACAGCCAAGTGCGGAAGAACTCTCAAAAATTGCTGATTCTGTAAACCTTCCCGTGGATGTAGTAAAAAAGTGGTTTGAAAAGATGCAAGCTGGACAGGTTTCAGTACAGTCTTCTGAGCCATCTTCTCCAGAGCCGGGCAAGGTGAGCACCCCTGCAAAGAACAGCGAGCAGCCCCAGTCCACAAACGCGGGTGAAGCCCAGGAGGACAGCACAAGAAGTCTACAGAGTCCTCCGAAGATGACTGACTCGCCGGTCTTACCAGTGGGACCCACCATTAATGGTTCCCACAGTCGTACGCCATCCCCATCACCTCTAAACCTTTCCTCAGCCAGAACCATGCAGGGCTACTCGTGCACGGAGGGCACACAGGAAGAGCCCCAAGTAGAACCTCTTGATCTCTCACTACCAAAGCAGCAGGGAGAGCTATTGGAAAGGTCAACAATCACTAGTGTTTACCAGAACAGTGTTTATTCTGTCCAGGAAGAACCCTTGAACTTGTCTTGTGCAAAAAAGGAGCCACAAAAGGACAGCTGTGTTACAGACTCAGAACCAGTTGTAAATGTAATCCCACCAAGTGCCAACCCCATAAACATTGCTATTCCTACAGTTACTGCCCAGTTACCCACAATCGTGGCCATTGCTGACCAGAACAGTGTTCCATGCTTACGTGCACTTGCTGCCAATAAGCAGACGATTCTGATTCCCCAGGTGGCTTACACGTACTCCACCACAGTCGGCCCTGCTGTGCAGGAGCCACCCCTGAAAGTGATCCAGCCAAATGGAAGTCAGGTAAAAACACCCTTCCTGAGCCTAGGGAGTAAGTGCTAGGCTGACCAACTTACTAACTTTCTAATGAAAGCATCTGTCTTCACAGAGTCAACGAGGTTCCACAAATGGTCATGTGTAAAAGATAATTGACCAAGACTTGCTGTACAAACTCTTACGGCGTGTCCTCACTTGCTTGCTAATCTAACGTATAAGTATCAACTAAAGTTGAAAGCACTATTCTACTGTAAAGAAAACCGACTTAACTGCATTTCACCTAAACACCTCTTTGAATTTAGAAACAAAAGAAAAATGAGAAATTGGAATACTCATTAATTGGATTTTTGTTTTTGTAGTTAAATTGCCAGAATCGGTAACTGTTTCTCCCACATTTGGGAGAACAGAAATATGTTCCCACTCAAGAGTTATCATACCAGGAAGCTTGGCTATTACTTCTTATGTACTAACAGCCTTAGTATACAAAATACTTGCCTCATAAATTTTAGAAGTTATGAATTAACAGTATTCAGTTATAACTAGTATATGTAGGTCTACAGGAGCATTTTTCCTCTTAACTTTCCCTAAAAACACCTAATAGTTTTGGATGGAGCTGTGCAGTGTGTCCATTGTGTATCTCACTGTCCAGGACTTTTCATGTCACTAACCTTGAAGTCTCCCATTATTTCAATTTCTGATTGAATCAAATAAGAACTAGAGACCTGGTCTTTACTGCAGAGACTTGCTGTGAGGACAGCTGTGTGACTGCAGCGTGCTGCTTGTTTCCTCTACATGTTGCTGCCAAGTGAGGTTCCTAAAATTGTCATAACTTTAAAAAATCACGTGCTGAGTGAAATCTAAATTTTTAGTGTATAGAACACTTTGCACACTTGTGGATACAAGCTTTTGACATTTCAGATTCCTGTTCTGACCAGACCAATGGCAGCAGAAGTGTTGCTTCACCACCATGGGCCGCTTACAAACGGCTGCATTTCTTCTGTCTTACAGAGCCTTAGGAAGTATGGAAGGCTTTGAACTTGGGGGAAATGGGTGGTTCTGAGGCAGGCACTGAAGCCACTAGAGAGGACATGGAGAGCTTGGCTCACCTGCTTCTGCAACAGGCTTCCTGACTCTCAGCAAGCAGCCTTCTGCCCAGTTATCTCCCTGCAGCTGCCGTCAGTGTTTCGTTATACTGCTGGAATTGTAAGATTCCTTTTGAGCAGCCACTTCTCTTTAAAATTACAGAGCCTCGGGCTGGAGAGATGGCTTAGTGGTTAAGGTGCTTGCCTGCAAAGCGTAAGGACCCAGGTTCGATTCTCCAGGTCCCACGTAAGCCAGATGCACATGGTGACGCATGCATCTGGAGCTCATTTCCAGTGGCTAGAGGCCCTGATGTGCCCATTCTCTCTCTTTTTCTCCCTCTCCTCGCTTCTATCCCTAATAAATAAATAAAAATAAATCTTAAAAAATTATAGACCCTCTCACACTGTTCCATCTTGTTCCAAAGAAAGCATAAAGCAGACCCCCATCTGTTAGAAACTAGAACAGCTAGCTCAGTGTTAACCAGAGTTCAAGTCCATACAGTTAAAAGACTGGATTTTAATTTTTCCATAGAAACCCAGAATAAAAAGAAGGCAAAGGATGCAGTTGTAAATTAATGGCTAGTTGACAAACTGAGTGAAACCGACACAATGCATTTGGCCTACTTTCCTTTTGATGCCTCTTTCTAATACCACTTGCCTGTGTCGTCCCCCTTCTCTCCCTTGTTTACATCTGTTCCTCCCTGTGACCTGGCGTCCCTTGGAGCCCCTCCACAGTGATGCAAGAGGCTTGCTGTGGTTAGGTTGAGTAAAGTAGTTATTGTTTATCTCATGTATCTTTTTGATTTGGATAAACCTTCCTTTTATGCTTAGGATGAAAGGCAAGATACCAGCTCAGAAGGAGTATCCAACGTGGAGGATCAGAATGACTCAGATTCTACACCACCCAAGAAGAAAGTGCGAAAGACAGAAAATGGAATGTATGCCTGTGACTTATGTGATAAGATATTTCAGAAGAGCAGCTCTTTATTGAGACATAAATATGAGCATACAGGTATGTTAGCATAGAGTTGTCATTCTTAATAAATGCCTGTGATACAAAGTACTGGGAAATGCGAAATTAAAAACTAAAGTTCTGCTGGGCGTGGTGGTGCACACCTTTAATCCCAGCACTGGGGAGGCAGAGATAGGAGGATTGCTGTGGGTTCGAGGCCACCTTGAGACTACATAGTGAATTCCAAGTCAGCCTGGACTAGAGTGAGACCCTACCTTGAAAAACAAACAACAACAACAAAAAAAAAAAAACCTAAAGTTCTTAGAATTACTGTTTTTGTTTTTCACTTCTCAAATCTTGCCACTTTTTTGGCCTGAGTATTTCGGCTGTGTTCTTGGTTTGGTTTTTGTATTATGTCCTTTTAGTGACTTAATTCCTTTAATCTGACTCATTGATTCTGTCCATACTCACTTAATGCACGCTCGTGCTATATTGATGAAAATGCATACCCATTAATGAACGCACAGAGCAACGGGCTGCTGTTCTAAGGAGGAAGAAGGGGCCTGGTTCTTTGGAAGACACTAACCTGAGCATGTAGCATGCTATCCCAGCAGGTGTTGGACTCCTTGTCACCTAAAACTATTAGAAAGGGAATGTTTTAAAACCCTTTCACCTCTGAGAATCTATCACTCTTCCGTACAACCTACTCCTTAGCTGACTCAAGAACTGGAAACAGTGGCTACAGACCAAATGTGGCCTCCATCATTTCTCTGTGGCCTGTGAGCCAAAAATTGGACTTTTCTATTTTTATTGATTGAAAAATATATAGAGAAAATACTACTTACATCATGTGAAAACTTTTCAGTCCAGATACTAGACTGCAGCCACACCCTTCATTCGCATACTATCTGTGGCTGCTGTCACCTCTTTAAGAGTAACAGGCATGAGTGGTTACAGGAAGGACCACAACAGCCAGAGTGCCTTAGAATACATGACAGAAAATACCGCAAACTCCTAGGCTACCCTAGACCTATCTAGTGTGCTAGTAAATTTTAGAAACTGATTCTTTACAGGTGTGAATCCTGACAGCTAGCGTCTGCAGATTCTTTCGGCCTGAATACTCCCAACAGGGCTGATGTTAAACTTGAATCAGCTTTCAGGAAACTTGCAAAATTCCCAGTGACTTAGCACAGGACTCTTTCTATTAAAAAGGATCTATAAAGGTCAGTGAAACTGGCAGTAGCGCACCACTGCTTCTCTCTGACAGATTGCTAGAGGAGGGGCTGTCTTTATCAAAGCTCTTTAAACTCCCCTCTCTCCTCTGACCCTCATCAGCCATTTCCACTACAGTGTGCGTAATTATTTTTCATATTCATATGCTTTCTTCTTTGTTGTTTTAATTTTGAGGTATTTTACAAAAGAGAGAATGTGCCTCTTAAATCCCTGATAACATATTCCTCTCATTGTTTTCACTGAGACCTGAGAAAAATGAGGAAGATTCCTTATGCTTGGGACAAGAGTTAAATATTACCAAATACCAAAATTAAAATTTCATTGTATCTCTAAAAAGAAAACTCAAAAGTCACTTCTAAGTGTTTTAGTGTTAACTGCTCCACTGTTTTTCTTCCCATGTCTGGACCACACTCTTCTTAAGCCCTCCTGGGGGAAAACTAGTTTCTTACTTTTTTGTAATTTCTTAAGAACTTCAGTACATACATAAACAATATTTTTTTCTTTTTTTTTTTTTTTTTTTGATTTTTCGAGGTAGGGTCTCACTATAGTCCAGGCTGACCTGGAACTCACTATGCAGTCTCAGGATGACCTTTAACTCACAGCGATCCACCTACCTCTGCCTCCCAAGTGCTGGGATTAAAGGTGTGTGCCACCACGCCTGGCATAAACAATGTATTTATGTGAATTTGGTCATAAAATATATTTGATACATTTAAATTTTATTGGAGGCAGGCATTGTGACTAGGAAAAAATTATTAAAAAGGCTTCTTTATTCTTTTTTTATTTTCTTTATTTTTTATTAATATAAAAACAAAGTTGAGAAACTCCTGTTCCTCCTATCCCTCCATGCTTACCTCCAAATATCTCAACAGAGCTTCACATTTTAGATATTGCCTTGTGATGTTGTTTGTATTTTTGCCTTTTCAATATTGGTTCCCCCCAAGCTCATGTACAAAGCAAAGTACATAATACAGTTTTTTAGATAACAAACCATATGTTGCATAGCAGTTTTGGAAGTTGTGTATGTGCACGCGTGTGCACTCGTTCACATCTGTACACACGCAGAGGCCAGAGGACGAGATCAGGTGTCTTCCTTTCTCATTCTTTTGAGTCACAGTCTCTCTCTGAATATGGAACTCTTGTCATTTTTCCAACTTGTTCTACCAGTGCTAGGGATTGAACTCAGGTCCTCATCCTGGTACAGTAAGCATTCTTACCCATTGACCGATCTCCCCAGAGTCCTTGGAGGGTTTCATGAGCATGAAACTGTAACCCTGATCTTTTATACTTAAAGTTCCCCTAATGCTTTCAAGGACTTGGTACCACCTTTGCATTTTATAGCAGTATTCTTATCTCACAGGTAAAAGACCTCACGAGTGTGGAATCTGCAAAAAGGCATTTAAACACAAACATCATTTGATTGAACACATGAGATTGCATTCTGGAGAAAAACCCTACCAGTGCGACAAGTGTGGAAAGCGCTTCTCTCACTCTGGATCTTATTCTCAGCACATGAATCACCGCTATTCCTACTGCAAAAGAGAAGCAGAAGAGCGAGACAGCACGGAGCAGGAGGAGGCTGGGCCTGAAGTCCTGAGCAGTGAGCATGTTAGTGCCAGGGCGTCTCCCTCCCAGGCCGACTCAGATGAGAGAGAGAGTCTGACAAGAGAAGAGGATGAAGACAGCGAAAAAGAGGAAGAGGAGGAGGAGGATAAGGAGATGGAAGAATTGCAGGAAGAAAAGGAATGTGAAAAACCACAAGAGGATGAGGAAGATGAGGAGGAGGAGGAGATAGAGGAGGAAGAGCTGGACGAGGCAGAGAGTGAAGAAGGGACAAACACTGAGGGTCCAGTGAAGGAAGGTGGGGCTGTGAGCCAAGCCAGCAGCTGCGAACAGAAAGTCACCGAGAGCAGTGAGCAAGTATCTGAAGAGAAAACAAATGAAGCCTAGTAGTTTTCTAGAAGGAAAATAAGATCTACCGGTAATGAAGTTTGCTCTATATTATTCACGCTTTTCATGGAAGCACAGTGCCCTGTACTGTGGCTTCTGCTCACTACTGTGTAATGTCAGAACTAAAAATACAAAATACAAAAAAAAAAAAAATCCAGGTGTGCCTGAACCTCAGACCTAGTAATTTTTCATGCAGTTTTCAAAGTTAGGAAAAAGTTTGTAACGTGAAACAGATTAGAAAAGTTTAATGACTCAGAAAGCAAAGCTATAACAGGTTAAAGAAATGAGATAAGATCTGGCGTTGTTTGATTTTTATCAGTATTATCACTCTTAAGTTGATTCATTCTTAAGCTGTACAACTGGGAGAAATTTTATAATTTTTTATTGGTAAACATATGTTAAATCCACTTCAGTATTTTATTATGTTTTTTAAAATGTGAGAACTTCTGCACTACAAAATTCCCTTCACAGAGAAGTATAAAGCAGTTCCAAACCATGCTGGCTACCTTTTACAAAGTCAGTCTGAAAGGTAGTACTTTCTCATATTTAGATGTCATAGTGAAGCATATTATCATTTAATGCATATTGCTAGCCTTAAGGAAACAGCCGATAGAAGAACTGAAGTTTCTACTTGTGATTTTAAATGAAGTTCAAAGGATGCCCCTGAGTTCCCATTGCAGGCGTGGCAAGGATGGCAGAGTGGGCAGGATCAGTGTTCGTGATTGGGTTGCGTATGTGGTAGTAAACATGAAGGGTATGTTGTGAAGCTTTGTATCTCCTTTGGCCTTAAGCAAGACCTGTGTGCTGTAAGTGCCATTTGTCAGTCTTGTTCAGGCTCCACCTGCCTTCATCAGCGTGTGGCCTACAATAACTAGCATTTGTTGACGTTTTTTGTCACATCAAAATTCCCCAATAAAACTTAAAACCACTGACTCTGTCAGAGACTGAAGCACTGGCACATTCACTTTAGTTCCTCAGTATCCATTCTGTGTTAACCAATCTTCAGAATTTCTCTACAGAAATGAAAGGGAAATTTCCAGTCTGCTTAGTCCATGTACTTGCATTTCAGACATGGACATGCCATTGCTATTTGGCTCATAACTGTTTCCAAATGTTAGTTATTACGGCAGTTTATTAACAACATTAGCTCATTTTACCTATCAGTATTATTTTATTTCTTTTAGTTGATAGATCTGTGCAACATTTTTGTACTGTACGTCTTCAAACCTGGCAGTATTAATACCCTTCTTACTGACATATGTACTTTTAGTTTTAGAAAACTTTTATATTTATGTGTCTTATTTTTATATTTCTTTATTTATTACACAGTGTAGTGTATAATACTGTAGTTTGTATTAATACAATAATATATTTTAGTATGAAAATTTGGAAAGTTGATAAGATTTAAAGTAGAGATGCAATTGGTTCTCTTACATTGAGATTTGATTTAACAGTGTTATGTTAACATTTATACTTGCCTTGGACTGTAGAACAGAATTTAAATGGGAATGTATTAGTTTTACAATTACAATCAAGTCATTTTACCTTTACCCGGTTTTTAATATAAAACTTACATTTTGGAATTCACTGTGTGACTAATAGCATGACGCCCTGCCGTTTATTAAGGGATTAGCCTAACCATAAACTCATTTCCTTAGCAAGCCAAATTAGAACTTCCTTATATAAACAGTGTTGGGAACAATGTTTAACATTTTGTGCCAATTTGTTCCTGTATTCATGTATGTAAGCTACCAACCCCACTCTTCGTTTTTAAGTTCCTTGTTACACCATGGTCATTTTCTAGTTTTTTACCAGACTCCCCCAGCTCACAATAAAATGCATCAACAAGCCTGACCTGCTGTCATTCTTTTAATCATGGTCAAGATCTTCTTTGCACTCTTCTCTCTGAAATGGTGTGATTATCACAGTGATGTTAGGGCTTAATTAACCTTGGATAGCACCAAATATTCTAGACTTTGACCACAAATGTGTTTTCTCATGGGGAAGCATTTTTGCAGAGGTCAGTTGACAGCTGACACCTCAGAGGTTGTTCCTTCTTCCTGACACCCTTTCCCCCTCCCACCTTGATCACATGGCTTCATATCCTCAGGTCACATTAGGGTGGTCTGCTTCCCCCCCCCCCTTTTTCGAGGTAGGGTCTCACTCTAGCTCAGGCTGACCTGGAAATCACACTGTAGTCTCAGGGTGGCCTCGAACTCAAGGCGATCCCCCTACCTCTGCCTCCCGAGTGCTGGTATTAAAGGCATGCTCCACCACACCCGGCTAGGGTGGTTTGCTTTATGATGCCTGTGGTCTACAGTGAGTTGCTCCTTGGACCTTTGTCATCCTTGCTCTTGCTCTGTCATTGTTACTCCTTCCACTGTGGGGATAGGGACCGTATCTGTCACAGCCCCTCTCAGAATACTCACTGTCCAGCCGAATGCCTAGTACTTGTTGGAACAACATTTGCTGAATGACGATACAGTCTGCATGATTACAGAGCTCAGCTTTCACTCCCACACATGTTAAATGGTTCCAGTAATTTAATGATTGTATTATCTGGATCTTATTAAACAGCAGGACAGTAGACATAATGAATTACTACTCTTTTAGCTGCCTCATTGCTCTGATTTATTGAGAAGCAGAGAGAAGACGGTAGGAGTAGAGAGAGAATGGGCATGTCAGGGCCTCCAGCCACTGCAAACGAACTCTAGACACATGCACCACCTTGTGCATCAGGCTTACATGGGTTCTGGGGAATTGAACCTAGGTCCTTTGGTTTTGCAGGCAAGTACCTTAACCACTAAGCCATCTCTCCAACCCTCAATATTATTTTTTAACAAAGCCTTAAATATAAAAATAAAACCCATATGACCTTGAATATATACTTAGTAAGCAGAATGAGGATCTAAACACAGGTCTGTCTGACTCTAAGATCCATACTGCTAACCAGTCTATATCACATTTCGTGTCAAAACAGCTTACACTGGCCACTTTAAACTTAGGCCTAACCTTAAAAGTTATGACTAGAAAGTGTCCCTTGGTGCAATATGCATTGCATTTCATGGTGGAAGGTGGGGGCATGAGATTTCCCCAACCTGGATGCAAATTTAAAGACAGCTTCAGTGAAAAAAAAAAAAAATCTGCACTGCAGTGGTCAAGTTGACTTAGAAATGTAATTATAGATTTCACCTCTTCAGTAGAAGAATATATTTGGGCAATCAATGTATTAATTTGTCTCAAACAAAACAACTAGCCTACAGAAGCCCCTCTGGTGAATAAAAATACACTGTATTCAACACCAGCCAAAATATACATTTTTTCCTAACAATCCCTGGGACATTAATGAAGAAAAACCATATTATAGACTCTTAACAGAATTCTGAAATTTTCAAGGATTTAAACAATGTTTCCTGTTAACTACAAAGTAATTTGACCAAAAATCCTTAACAAATATATCTAAAATTACCTCCAAATCATTACAAAGTCAACAACACATTAAGTAAAAAAAAAAAATCTAAAGTGATGAGCTAAATGCAAATGCCATATAGCAAAACCTGTAGACTGGGGCTAAGGCAATGTATACAAGAGGCTTAGAGCATTAAATGTGCAAATAGAAAAGAATAATGAACTCAGCCATCTCCAGTTTCCATCTCAGAAACTAAAAGCAAAAACTAAACCCAAGCCAAGAAAGGGGGAATCAGTAAAAAGCATAAGAGAAAATGATGACACAGAAAACAGTATATATAAATAAATCCTTGAAGAAGTAGACCTTTAGCCAGATAGACCAGACCAAGGAAAAAGAGGAGATATAAATAACCAGTATCAATGAGACATCCTTACATATCCTTCAGAGTAAATGGACAGTAAGGAAATAACTTCATGCCAATAAATTTGACAATTTAGGTGAAAGTGACATTTTTCTTGAAAGACCTCAGTTACCAAAGCTTATTCATAAGGAAACAGATAACCTGAATAGTCCAGTATCAAATAAATTATAAATTTCTAGTTAAAAATCTTCCCTCAATAAAGTAATTTTATCCCCAATGGTTCCTCTGTTGAATTCTCCCATACATGTGAGAAATCTTTGGAGCCAGTTCTGCACAAAGTCAGCCAGAAAATACAAGAGGAAAAGTTACTTCCCATTTGAGTTGCTGTGAAGCTTGGATTAACAGGCAATAGCATTTTGCAAAATAAAGCTACACACTTTCATCCTTCTGTAAAATAGTTACAAACACTGCTCACCAAATATTGGGACGTCAATTTGGGCAGCTTATCAAAAGGAAACTATATCATGACCAAGTGGGATTCATCCTAGGACAGGTATTCAAAAATCAAGTAGTGCAATTCCCATCAACAGAGAAAAATGAAAACATTGCAATCGGTATAGATATAGCATCCAAAACCTTCAACATAAAGTTATAATCAAAGGCATCCTCAGAGCTCTTCAACTAGCATCATATTCTGCATGAACCGTCAAGCACTTTTCACCTGAAGCGGGGAACAAGACACGAAGGCCGGCGCTCTGGCTTGTGTGCAGCAGTGCTGGGGACGGTTCTGTGCAGCATGGCAGAGACACAAGCAGGGCAAGAACTAGCACTGCAATGGCAGGGATGTTTTGTGCAGATAGCACACTTACAGAAATAAGGCATTTAGCAGGAAGTAAGGAATTTAGCAGAAAAGATGAGTGTAAAATTACAAGACACAGTCTGTGCAAAACTCAAATCACATTCTACTAAATGGTAATAGGAATGGAAGTTTATACTTAGAAACAGTACCATCAAAGCTATGGAATACAGGCAGAGCCTGTGCATAGATAACCAGGAAACATTGCTGAAAAAAGTTAGGAATACAAAGAAAATGGAGGTATTTCATGTTCATGGATCAGAGAATGAAATATTAAGGTACCAGTTCTACCCAATTTATTGACTCAATTCTGATGAAAATCACAGCCACATGTTTGCAGAAGATTTTAGGCTTATAGTCTATATTTACATGGAAATGCATATAAATTATATGTCCATTTGAAAAAGTGTGTTAAGATGTCCATAGCAGCGTAGTCAGGGTAGGCAACTTCAACTAAGCAAGCCAATTCTGGAAGAAAATAGAAAAAGTTGGAGTACTTTGAGTTCCCAGAGTTATTTTTATGAAGTTTCAGTACTCAAGTTCATTGTAACATAAGAATAGACAAGAAAACAGAATTAACAGTTAATACCCACATAGGCATTGCCAATTGATTTTTGCCAAAGCTACCAAGACAGTGCAGTAGGTATTGTCCAACAGATATTGTTCAAAAGGTGATACTGGACTGGTCCATGTGTGGTGGTACACACCTATAATCTCAGCATTCAGGAGGCTGAGGCAGGAGGATCATGAATATGAGAACAGTCTAGACAGCAAGATCATTATGGAAAAAAAATGATTCTAGTACTAAAAATGCAGAAAAATAAATTTGACCTCTATTATGTATACAGAAATTGATCTAAAATTGATTATTGATCTAAACATATGAGCTAAACTTAAAACTTCTAAAAGAAAACAAGAATTTCTTGTGCCCTTGAGCTAGGAATAGATTGCCTAGATAAGCTGCAGCAGAAAAAAAAATGGTGGATTAGACTATTAAGTCTTTTTCATATTTATATGATATCGTTAAGAAAATAAATCAGTCTGGGAGGAAAATATTTTCAGAATGTATGTTTATATCCACATGAGAAATTAAACCATACAAAAACTTACACATGAATGTTAACATTTCAATAGGTTAAAAAAAAGGGGAAAAGACTAAATACCATCAACTGACAGATAAACAAGACATGGTGTATTCATACAATAGCATTCAGCAGCAAAAGGAAATTCTGACACATACCAGAGCATAGAAAAACCTTGAAAAACTATGCTAAGTAAAACAATCACTACATGTTCTCTGACACTGTTTTATATGAAATGATCAAGATAAGCAAATTGATATGGAGAAAAGGATGGATGGGTGACTGGAGTGGAGAGCAGGAAAAGAATGGTAATTGCTGTGGGAATAGATTTTTGTGGGGAGTAACAAAAATATTCTAAATTGTGATGGTTGAGCAACTATACTAATTAACTAGTCTATGTGAACTGTATCAATAAAGCTGTTAAATATGTGCAAATATGTGTTGGATATATAAAGAGCTCTTACAACTCAATAATATCACTTTTTAAGTTGAGCAAAATTTTAAGCAGGGTCTTTACCAAATAAGGTTAAACCACAGTGTGCTGGCACAACACCCAACAGAAAAGCTGGAATTACAGACTATTGAGGAACACCTCATTTGGCCAAGATATAAGTCAACTGGGACATTTATACAATGGTGAGAAGTTAAAGTGATGCACCCGCTCTGGAAAAATGACCAGACTCATAAAGCTAAACAGGTACAACCAGAAACTCATACCTTGAGATTTACCAGAGAGAAATGAAAACATAGGGTCATTTGAAAAACTGTATTAAAATGTTCATAGCAGTTTAGTCAGGTTAAGCGATCTGGGGTTAACCCAAGTGTCTGTCAGTGAATGAATAAATAGATTATACCCACCAAGTGGAACAACTCTTGTCAATAAGTAATGAATGAAGGTGAAAAACGTTTGTTAGGGCCAGCATGTGTGGTGCCTGCACCACTGTATACATTTTCCAAAAGAAATTAAATACAAAGTTTAAATTGAATTAACTTATTTACAGTGGTGTGTGCATCTGGAGTTCTTTTGCAGCAGCTGGAGGCCCTAGTGTGCCCATACTCACTCACTCTCTCTCTCCTCTTCCTCCTCCTCCTCCTCCTCCTCCTTCTTCTCTCTCTCTCTCTCTCTCTCTCTCTCTCTCTCTCTGTCTGTCTATCTATCTATCTATCTATCTCTTTGCTTGCAAATAAATGAATACAATATTTTTAAAAGCTTATATACTCAGGAAAAAGTATGAATAATCTTTTTCCCTAAAGTGTCTTATCTTACTGGCAAAGATCAATTACACTAACATTAATCCTTAGGGGGAAAAAAAATTTTCAGCCTAAAGCTGACTTATAAATAATAAATTATATCATATCATGTAGTCCCTTTATACCTTTCAGTTTACTTTGGAAATATATCCTTACTGAAAGCTAAGAATTTCATGAGTATAATTTTGGAAGGGTTATCTTGGCTAAGAGAGGCTCTCTATACCTTCCATTAAGGTTTGATGTAATGTTCAAACTACAGGAATGGTTATTTTTTATGAGAGTAATAGAGATGTGAACCTCAGAGAATAGATTGTCTTTTCTCATGCCAGCATCACATAGCCCTCACTTCCTTCATTAATTAAGAACAGACCAAAGCACTGACTTCACATTGTAAACATAACGAGCCCAACCTTTGTTCTGTTGGGGTTTTGTCGGCGTTGCTTTTATTCAGTAACGGTGTTTCTGTCATCAAATGAGGTTTTTCTTTCAGTCTTAGAATACTGGAAGGTGGGAAGGAGGAAAGTGGTGTTTTCAATTCAGGCATATTCAAGGCTAATTACAGGCTATATTTTCTACCATCATATGGATATTTAGAAATGATGTTCTATTGCTGAAATCCAGACCTGCGATTTGGCCCCAGTTCATCTCCAAGCAGCAGAGTGGCCAGAGAGCTCCGTCACCTCTGGAGCTGGTCCACATGTGGCCTCTAGAGACACAATCATCAGGTTTCTGCACACGGAGCATGAGAAGCATGTGCGTGAGCACAGAAGCTGTTCTGGTGGAAGAGGAGCAGGGCCTGCACCCCGCAGTTCTTGCACAGCCCACAGCTAACTTCTAGAACCATCTTCCAGAGCAAGTATTCCTGGAGAGGCCGAGTCCATGATTCCTCCTGGGGCCTTCCTTAAACCTGCTCTGGCCTAGCCCAGCTCCTGAGCTCTGCACACCACATGGCTGGCGCTGTCACCCTCTCCATGGCTGAGATATTTACACCCTCAAGGAGCAGCGTCTCAGAATCCTGAGCACTTTATAAGATGCTTCCTCAAGAGTTCAACTTATTTCAGGGATAATAATATGCAACTTAGTTAATATTACAGCTCTAAGGTACTGCTTTCCAGCTCCCAAAAGAAAAAATGAGAAAATATTGAGGGTCATCAACATAAATTCATCAGAACTATGCCGGGTGTGGTGGTGCACACCTTTAATCCCAGCACTCGGGAGGCAGAGGTAGGAAAATTGCCATGAGTTCAAGGCCACCCAGAGACTACATAGTGAATTCCAGGTCAGCCTAGGCTGGAGTGAGACCCTACCTTGAAAAAACAAAATCATCAGAAACCCCATGCAAATAATTACATCCTTGCCCCCTAAATGCACAGAGACCTGGAATACTTTGCAGACAAGGATCTACAATGGGTTGTATTTCTCTTTGATTATATTTTGTATACTGATGACTCAAATTTCAAGTCAGTGCAGGAAACTTCCTCCTGGTTGCTGTGTTTGGAGATGGGTGGTAATGTATTTCTGTGTGGTGATGGCCTTATATTCCCAGTATCCTTCATACAAGGGAAGAAAACTGACTTAAAAGCATGAATGTGGTTTAAATTTCAGGAAAAAAAGGATTAAAAGTTATGAATCATTTAGGAGTTTGGCCTGTTTTCTTTTAATTCCAGCCTAATAATTCAGCAGAATCTTTAGCCGACTCTACTGTTTCTTCCTGGATACAGGCTCATTATCACTGGAAGCAAATGTAAAATAGATTCATAATTCTGTCCTATGCTGAAGATTCATGAATTACTTTTTTCTGTTGATATCTACCAGTCATTCCCTTATCATCTAATCTTTACTCATCAGAGTTAATCTTAGACTGTACAACATTTTACTCACTGATTTATTTCATTTCTGTATTCATCTGGTGATTAAATGTATTCTATTTTCTTTGCCATCCCCTTTCTCTGCCTGATCTCACATACCTCCCTCATAGTCTCTCTCTCTCTCTCTCTCTCTCTCTCTCTCTCTCTCACTCTCTCTCTCCTCCTCCTCCTCCTCCTAACCCTATCATCACAAATGTGCATCTCTAGCCCCTTGAGCACCATGTGCATCTCTCCTGCTCTTCATACTCCAGAAGGAGTGTGTCATTAGTTGCCCCTCATAGCTCTCCCCACATCTGAGAACTCAGCCCAGTGGTAGTTGTTACACTCATTAGAGTGACTATCCAGTAATAGCATGGTTTCTCCTAGACACTCATCTCTGAGATGAGACCTGTCATGTCTTTTTTATTCCTGTGCACATAAAATTATTTTCATTTAATACCTATCCTTTCAAACTCTTAGATATGGTTCCAAAGAAGTTGCCTAGGTTGGAAATTTTCCAAAAAAAAACTAAAAACTGAACAGGGACTAACTAATATTTGAAAACATTTTGTGAATTCTAAAAGACTATTTGACCAGTAAAAGTATTTTTTAAGGGTTAGGGTTGTAGCTCAATGGTAAAGCACTCAACGAACATATGTGAGGCTCTGGCTTCGATCCCCAGTACTGGAAACAAGAAACAAAACGACTCCATGTGTGGTGTTTGCACGTGCGTAAATATCTATAAAGACACTTCCTCTTCCCTCTACCACCACGTTACCAAATGCCTAGTTAAAACTGTACTCTTTACTCAGTATAGCATGTTCTAGTTACCAAGAATAACAATTCCAAGGCATAATAAAAAGGAATAGAAACCATAGTCTGAGGCAGACCAAGCATCAGAACCACAAAGGATGAAGAGAAACATCAGACCAGCAACTTCAAGGAACTATTGTGGTTATGCTAAGAGATTTCATGGATAAAGCAGTCAGTATGCAAGAACAGATGAGCAATGTAGGCAGAGAGAGAGAAATCCTCGAGAACCATTAAAGAAAAGCTGCTCCAGATCAAAACCTCACACAGAGGAAGAATTCCTTTGATGGTATTATGAGCAGAGTGGGTGCAACTGAGGGAAGACTCTCCAAAGCAAGGAAGAATAAGGGCTAAAATAGCTCAAAGAAGAGAGAGAAAAATGTTGCTCTTTGCAAACCTAGCAGGGACTTCTGGTTTCCAGTTGCACATGTAAAGAGCTTGAAAGCCCCAGATCAATCCTAACAGTAAAAAGCTCAACAGAAATTTCCAAAACTAAAAAGAGACAAAGATGCTGAAAAGGGGGTAATAATATGTGATGGAAATAGCAGAAGGAGAGATTAAAGAGAGAAGTATTTGAAACAATGATGACTGAGTAGTCCTTCAAATTAATATCAGACACCAAACCCAGATCTGAGAAGCTTGGAGAATTCCAACCAGGATAAATACCAAAATAACGCACAGCTGAACATAGGATGTTCAAACCACAAAATACCAAAGAAAAAAATCACCAAAGAAGCCAGAAAAACAGACATCTTACCTACAAAGGAGCAAAGTGAAGAATCGCCCAACTTTTTCTCAGAAACCAAGCATGCAAAAAAGGGGGGGGAAGTGGAAGGAAATTTAAAGGTTAAGAAGGAAAAAAATAAAATCTGTGCCTTAAAAAATTATACTTTAGTGTTAGAGAGATGGCTTAGCAGTTAAGGCGTTTGCCTGCAAAGCCAAAAGACCTCAGTTGGAATCCCCAAGATCCACGTAAACCAGATGCACAAGGGGACACATGTGCCTGGAGATCGTTTGCAGCAGCTGAAGGCCCTGGCGCATCTGTTCTCTCTCTCCCTCTCTCTGCCTCTTTCTCTCTCTCTAAAAATAAATAAATATAAATAAAGTAAAAAAATTCTTTAAAAAATTATACTTTAGAGCTACAGAGATGGCTCAACGTTAATGTGCTTGCCTGCAAAGCCTCAGGACCTGGGTTCAATTCCCTAGTGCCCATGTAAGCCAGGCACAAAGTGGTACATGTATATCAAATTTGTTTTCTAGCAGCTGAAAGCCCTGGCATGCATGCCCATTCTCTCTCTCTCTCTCTCTCTCTCTCTCCCCCTCTCTCTTTGCAAATAAATATTTTTAAATTATGTTTTAAAGAGAGAAAGCCTTTCTTGGGCAAACAAAAATTGATAATTGAGACAGTTCGTTGTCAGCAGACCTGCCCTCGTAAGAAAGAAGAAATTTTTAGCAACAAGGACATGAATACTATTCAGAAAGTGAAGGCTAATATAATTCATAAAGAAAGTAATAGCTACCTAGTGTGGTGGCACATACCTTTAATCCCAGCACTTGGGAGGCAGAGGAAGGCAGATCACTGTGAGTTCAAGGGCACTGAGACTACGTAGTGAATTGCAGGTTAGCCTGGACTAGAGTGAGACCCTATTGGATTAAAAAAAAAAAAAAAAAGGAAGGGAGGGAGGGAGGGAAGGCAGCCTTTGAGGAATGCAAAATTAAAGAAAATGAATTTTAGTTGATTTAACAAATGTTTGTTTATTCAGCATAATAATAGTATTAGAACAAAGTAGTAGAATAGATCCCAGACTTTATTGGCCCCCACAACTAGTTCTGACCAGCAGCTGTTCATAGACAAAAGCAGTTTAACGAAAGCCCTAAAACTTGGAAAATTCGAAGATACCTATATGGACCACAGCACTGAGTTAAGTCCGTAGGCTAAGAAAACGGGTTACCTTTGAGCACATCACCCCCCTGCCCCGTGCCTGAGAGGGCACGGTGCCTCACGGTGGCTGCAGAGTGAAAGAGAACCCGAGGGGTCTCCCAGCTCACCCAGCAACCCGGGAGGCTTCCCAGGAAGCCCACTCTGTCCTCACCTCATGAGAGCCAAACCTAACAGCTATTTAAAAGCCAGCCTTGATGAGTGAGACTATGTGGCGACTTTTTTTTTTTTTTTCTGTGATTGGGTAAGTGCTTCTCTTTTTCAGATAGATGTAGATCCTAAGGAGAGAGCCACCCCTTCATACCTCAAAAGGGCCCCAGCTGAAACTAAGAAAAATTGGCGAAACAAGCAAGGGTGCTGTTTTCCTGATGAACCAGATACCAGCACAAGGGTGAAGGAGATCAACACAGAGAAAAATCAACTCCTACCAAATCAGAGAGCCAGAGCCTCAGAGGCCCCCAACACCTCATCACTGAAGCAGACCAAAAATGATCCCAACATGGCTCAGGGAAATTTTGCGGAAGAGGGGGCGGAAAGAATGTCAGAGCCACATGTTGGGTCATGATATGCAGAGACATTTATCTTACGCATAACTGTGGGCTAACTCCACAATGCATGACCCATATACCTCAACAAGGAGGGGCAAAGGGGAGGGGGTAGGTCATGGATGAGCCTAATAATGGTACCAAACTGACTGTATTTGCTGAATACAAAACTAATTAATTAAAAAAATTTAAAAAATACAGCCTTGAAAGCAGCATGAATCATCAACCAAGGAGAGAGTTCAACAGTGTTGCAATGTCAAATATGAACTCACCAAAAAAATGAATAGTATTGGACTTTACCTCCAAAAGTCAACTCAGAAGTAACCAGAAAACAAGGTACTATGCATACTTACAAAAAAAAAAAAACTATGAAGTACCTAGGAATTTAGCTAATGGTGTATGAGAAAAATGGCAATACTTTTAATTAATACCAAAGAAAATCTGGGTAAATGGTAAGGTACACTGTTCACAAATGGATAACTTAATATTTGGAAGTCAATTATGCCATAATTGATCTATAAATTAAATGCAATGCCTAGCAAAATTTCAAACGGACTATTTGAGGGGCTCAAAACTACCATGAAATGTTTATGGGAAAATTAAGAGTATATGTAATGGGAAAGTCAGTTTTGAAGAAAACAGCAAAGATGGTGTGGAGAAGCCATTCTGTTGGATAGTGACATAATTCAAAACCAGAAGTTGGTTGCTATCCACAATGAGCTGTTGATCAGACAGACCTACAAGGTCTCCAAAACAAGACACCATATGCTGCTGACACTGAGCATGGAGAGACCTGGGTGGAATCCAGAAGACAGCCAGTCCCCAGTTAGCCTGTCTAGTGCTGGAAAGTGCTACATGAGCTGCTGGGAAGTGGTCAACATTGGTCTGAGCAACCAGAGGTCTAAGCTACTCAGAAGCAAACACCCTGGCAGGATGTATAAGGTGGTACAATAGTGACACACCACCTTGGGGGGTAACCAATAGCTTTCTAAGAGGTCCGCTCAGTGGAAAGGAACCCCTCTCTGGAATGGGGAACCAGATCAGAATCCTGTGGGGACAAAGATTATGCTCTCCACTGTCAAGCTCTCACTAGCCCTTGGCTAAAAGAGGGGTTACATACATCAAATTGTCCCTAAATTAATAATGTTTATCTCATTTAACTATGCCAACTTCACTCTCCGTTGGAGAACCTCTTCTTTTTCAGAAGGTAATGAGAGCAGAGGAGATAAACAACCCCCCCCCCTCGTGCTTCAGCCAAGCCTCAGCTGAATCCACAGAGGAATGGGGAGACGAGCAAGAGTGCTGCTTCCATGCTGAACCTGATAACACCAGAGTGAAGGAGACAGACCCTGAGGACACCCAACACCTACCAAAGCAGAGATCCAGAGGCTCCTAAGAGCTCATCATTGAAGTAGATTTAACACTCACCCACCACAGCTCAGGGAATTTTGCAGAAGAGGGGAAGGAAAGACTGTAGGAGCCACAGGTTGAGGCATCATGCCCAGAGGCAATCCCTCCCCCGCCACTCAAAAAATACCTGCCTACTGCTCTGACAATGCATAAGCCTCAACCTCACAGAGAATACCTGCAACCCCACCAAGGAGGGTCCCCAGCGGAATGGGGGCAGAGATGAGGGAAAAGAGGGTACCAACACATGATGTATCCAAATAAAATATGTTATTAATAATAATAACAAAGAAAAAAGGCATGAAAGTAAAATGTGGCAGCAGAAGGTTATACATGGCAAGAGGATGGAGACAAGAGATGGTAGTTGTGGGGAATATGGCCAAAATTCATTATATACATGCATGGAAATGAGAAATAAAAAAATTAAAATAAAATCTGGTGGCAAAATGGGACATGACAGTCAGTAAAGTGTAAAGGAGACAGGACTGAAGCTAATCTTTCACTTGTGGATTCCGGACTTGTGAATTCACTTGCTGCTAAAAGTTATTTGTAACACGAAAATCATTAGTCACAGGTTTAGGACAAGGCTCGCAGACCAGCTGAGGCTTAACCACACTCTGTCTTCTCGTTTCAGGGCACAGGGTAAGTGTCATTTATTTTCTCAGTCTATTTGGTGCCACATTTTTCACATTTGTGGGGTTCTTTGGGGGAGGGGATGGTTTTTCTGTTAACCTGGCCTGCAAGCAGAGTGCTGAAGTGTTACCCAGGGTTCCTGAACAAGAAAACTGCAGCGTGCCTGGCAGAAGCTGGGCAGGTTAATGAGCAGCTCCGGACCGCCGCCATCAGTGCTGCAGTGTTCAGGAATCAACAGCACTGTGTGTCAGCAAGGCAGGGGCGGCTCACCAGGCAGTAGACGAGGCTGCTGGGCACAGTCCAGTCGCAGCTGAGTGCGTGGGGAGGCTGCGGAAAGGCCGGAAACCAGTGGACTGTGGGATCTGGAGACTGATGGGAAGAGAAGAGTAAGTAGACCAGGTGAGGTGGAACGCCCCAGGAACTCGGGCTGGCATCCCCTACCTAGGCCACGAAGTTGTCAAACCCTTCTCAGCACTAGGGACTGCCTTGACTTGAAAAATGACCCAGTGTGAAGAGTGAGGTGCTTGAGGCAGGTTCTCAGTTCAGGAGGCTGCAGAATTTTTAAAAGCCCCAGGACGTGTTATGCATATGAAGGGTCGGGTACAGGAGCAGTTTTCTGATGGGATGAGACTGGCTTGTGTAACAAGACAGTGGCCAACAGACCATTCAACCAGCATCCCAAGCTCCTCAGCTTAACATAGCCTATGACCGCCGAATCAGTCTCGAATAAGAAATATCTATTAAATAATTATCTTTAAACAGAAACACATGCACACCAGGGTTGTGGATTGACTAGTTGATGAAAATGTGGCCAGAAGCTCAAAGAAACTGTTTCCTAAAAGTTGGTGTTTCCAGATTCAGTAGCTTGGTGTTTATGGTGACATTTTAGAACATAATTGCAATAAGGTTGGCATCACAGGTTCATGGGGGAAGGGACAGACCAGTTAGCAATGATGAGAAAACTGATTTGCCATATAGGAAAAAAAAAAAAAAACCTTGATTCCTACTTACTAATGTATAAAATTCATAGCAGGAGTTAAATGCCATTGAATTTTAGGGAGAAAACAAAACATAAGGCTAATAGAAGAAAATGTAGCAAAGTATCTTTGTGATTCAGAGGCAGAAAAGATGTCTTAAATAACTCCCCAGAGGAATAGAGCATGAAATGAAAGACATACATTGGGCAATTGTGAGGGTTAAATACTGTTGTCAAATTGATCAAATTAGAAACCAAGTAATAGAAACGCTTCATGGGTGGGTCTGTGAAGTTGTTTCCAGTAAGGGTTGACTAGGGAGGGTGGCCACCCTCCAGAGTGGGTGGCCCTCCAGAGTGGGTGGCCCTTCTGGTGGGGAACTATGTATATATAAAGAAGCTCATGGACTGGAAGGATGGCTTAGAGGTTAAGGTGCTTGCCTACAAAGCTAAAGGACCTTGGTTCAATTCCCCAGGACCCACATAAGCCAAATGCACAAGGTGGTGCATGCACCTGGAGTTTGTTTACAGGGGCTAGAAGCCCTGGCATGCCCATTCTCTTCCCCACCCTCCCTCTCTCTCTCTCTCTCTCCCTCCTTCCCTCTCTTAAATAAATTAATGAATGAATAAATAAATAAATATAAATAAAAAGCTCAAAGATAACTATTTCACCTGGCCACCGTGCTACTGTCTCTGAGCGGTTTTTACCTGGCTGCCTTTGCTGCTCTTCAGCTCTAATCCATAGACACGACCTGAGTTTCACCAGCAATCCAATGTGGACTGAACACCAACAACTCCAGGAACTCTCCAGGCCTTCAGTGTCACATTGGGATAAGTGCAAAGGATAGGTAGATACTGTGAAAAGAGTGATGATGAAATTGCTCAGGTGCTGCTAATGGGTGTAAACTCCACCAGTGCCACCAACACGTGGTGCAGTTAAGAATGTCCTTTTTGTCAGCCCAGCAGTCCCACTCATGAGTATATGGTCTAGTGCAAACCCACAAAGGCCTTTCCATAATGGCCATACACAGCATTGTTGTGTCAAGAAGCTCAGAATCTGATAAACAAGAACCTGTGGTACATTCTGTTGAATTCTGTGCAGTATGTGAAACTACAAAATAGATCAGCATGAGTAACTGAAGGAGGTTGGAGAAACATAAGTTGAAGGCTGGAGAGATGACTCAGCAGTTAAGAGGGCTTTTTGCACAAGCGTGAGGAAGGACCTAAGGGGCCTGAGACTGCTGAGTTCGATTCCCTAGAACCCACGTACATAGCTGGGTGTGGCCTCACATGTCTATAATTCTGGTACTGTGGGGAGCAGAGACCAGAGAATCTCAGGGACTCATGAAAATGGAAAACTCCAGAATCAGTGAAGAGAATTCATCTCAAGGAAACAAGCGGATGAATAATGGAAGGGGACACCTTATATTCTGCTCTGGCCTCTGGGTGCCGGAGGGGCACCACATCTGCACACACATAGTATGCACACATATACACACCACATCACATCTAGTACTACACACACAAAACATACGTTGAGAGAGAAAAAAGGGAAGAAATAAAATCAGGATTATATTTTTTTAAGAATGGTCTTAAAGATGTACAAATGGATAATATATAATATTACATATTTAACATCTTTAATTATATATTTTGGAATATCCTAAGAGCATGTGTTCATTCAGTATGAGTCAGAGACAAAATTTAACACAGCCAGAGGTTGATGGATGTTTGCCTCAATCACACCCCACCAGATTATTTCAGTCATGCTCCCTTCCTGAGCCTAGAGCTTCATCAGTTCGGCTAGACAAGCTGGCCAGTGAGCTCTTGACATTTCCTGTCTCTGCCTCCCCAGCACTGTGATTACAGAAGCATGTGACCATGCCTAGCATCAGTGTGCATTCTAGGGATCCAATCTCAGGTTCTCATGCTTGTGTGGCAAGTGATTTACCCACTGATCTATCTACCCAGCCCATTTGACAGTTCCTATGGCAAATATAGACTTGTCATAAAATCTAGTAGCCTCCTATCTAAGCACATGCCCAAATGAAATTTAAAAACACCTATTGTGTTTACTCAAAACCTTGCATATAAATGTTTCCACTGGAGATAACCCAGCTGCTCTCTGTGGGTCATGCATAAAATGGACCTCATGAATGAGACTAGAATGTAAAAGAACCACAGTTGAAAGAAGCCAGACCCAGAAGTTGATGACTCTATACATGCTGTGTATTAGAGGAGACAAAATTAGAGAGTAGGGATTGGTACTGAAATACTCAAACTTTGGCTGGCCGTGCACACTATGCCAACGCTCAGAACAATCCACTAAAAGTATTCATTCACACAAATAATCCTGAAGTCATGAGGCTGGAAGACAATGAATCCTGAAGGTCAGATGGGGACATTCATGCCCAACAGATTAGATAGCTGCCAACAGACATGCCACACTCTATGTGTAAAGTCCTACTGAAGCCTGTCCCCAAAACATCCCCAAAGATTATGATATCTGTCTTCCCTCATATGTGACCCCCTTTTAACTCACTTCTTAAGACATGTACTCTCTCTCCCTCTCACCAGCTCCTGGCTCACTCAAAGAGAACCAGAGCTGAGCTCTGGAGGAGAACAACACCTAAAGGGTCAGCCAAACTTTTGTGTACCAGCCCAAGATGACAAGTCTGGTTTCACTAGAGAAATAGCCTTTCAAAATGAAGTGTAGCCCTAAGCTGAGGAATGTCTGACTGGTTTCCTTAAAACATCATATTCCTTTTGTGGGTGCATATTGGCTAAGGGGTGTAGGTTGTAGAGGACCTGAATGTCATCAAGCCCCAACTCTGTTGTCCCTGAGGAAAGCTATGGCAGAGCTGAGCATCAGCCAGCCCAAACAAGCTGAGGCAGATACAGAGCTTAGCTGTTTCCTTCAGTTCTCTCACCACCATCCTTAGCTACCGAGTTCCTGAAGCTTTTCATAACTCATTGTCCCAGAGCCTCTTCCTGGAAAGCCTCATGCAAGTCCTGCCAGCCATGCTGCAGAGCCTCGAGAGGCTTCCCCTAGGACATGGCATCTATTAGGGAAGGAAGCGTAACCCACACTGCACTGTTCACTTCCCAACCACAGAAGCAGTTAGGGAGGAGATGGCAAGCTTCCTGAGCATCCCAAAATCATTCCATAGGTTTGTGATTTCCATCTGTGCATGCAGTCTCTGCCTGCACCACTCTTCTAAGCCCTGGCTTTAGCTTCAGTCTTTCCTGGTATCAAAAATCATCACAAAATTTCAGACACAGAGGTCACTGCTGATGGCCAAGGCCTTCCACCCTCCTGTGGCATGTAAGTTAAGTTTCTTCTGGGAACAGTTTCAAAATCTCCTGACCAAATAACCCTTACTTAGGAATCACACCAGCCTTTTAGACCAGAGCATGAATGAAATGAGAAACAGTATGCCAGGCTTGAGCGATGGCTTAGCGGTTAGGGTACTTGTCTGCAAAGCAAAAGGAGCCTGGGTTCAATTCCCCAGGATGCACATAAGCCAAATGCACAGTTGGTGCATGCATCTGGAGTTCATTTGCAATGGCTGGAGGCCCTGGCATGCCCTCTCTCTCTGTCTGTCTCTCTCCCTCTCTCTCTCTCTCTCTCTCTCTCTCTCTCTCTAAAAATAAAAACAATGAAATGTTTATTTAAAAAAAAAAAAAAGGAAAAACAGCATGCCAACTTATCTTGAGTGGTATGTCCTTTTTTTTTTTTTTTTTTTTTTTTTTTTAGTTCATCAGCTCTGGGAACCACTCTGTCTTCTCTTCTTGAATCATGGCTCCTCACTCTGAAAAGTCTCTTAGAAGCCCATTACCACTGCCCTGTACATAAGTAACTGGGCACTATGGGTGAACTGGAAACGACCTGGATGTCACTGCCCAGGTTGAACTGTGCAGGTGTTCCTGGAGACCAGCGGATTGAGTGCAAGCCTTAAAACAGGTTTGTAAAAGCTTTGGAAGTTGTCCCCATCATATGGACCTGAGCTGTAGAGTCCATGTGAGGGTTGGAGAACCTTGGGGATCTGGGCCATCTGGGCACACAGCATAAAGAACTGCTAGGATTTTAAATGGGGTCACAAACTGAGTCTCAGCCGTGGGTAATCAGTCTTACTGCAGCAGGCCTTCAGCTTGTGGTGGATGACTGTAATAAAGGAGGATTTGAGAGCATCTAAGGGTGATCCCACTCAGTCCTGAACCCCCACTCCCCAGTATAGCACTGAGGCGAAGAGTTCAAGACTCTCCAGCCAGAATGGGGCTCAGGAGAACCAGTTGCTACTGCTCACACTCCACCCTGTTGAAGTCAGGGAGCCTCAAGGCATTCTTTGGCCTAGCAGGGCCACCTGAGGACAGTCAAGGCCAGAGGTGGCCAAAGTGATATTTGGCCCATGAAATTTTACATGCTCAAGAGATTGGCACTAGTTCTAGAAGAGAAAGGATGAGGGACTCTGGGGCTTGGACACTCCAGAAGTGAACTCAACCATAACTGTCAATGTGTCACTTAAGAACTCCAGACATTGGCATCTTTGACATTGTTCTTAATTGGGTAGTTGAAAATGTTTAGAATGAAATGAGAAATATATATGTGAAACCATGAGACAATGCAACACAGCAAGCATAAACTAACTCTTCATAATCAAGGACCAGAGGGACCAGGGACTTGGAAGAGGAGTAGGCCTGCCCCATGCTGGGGCAGCAGTTTCCAAGAAGGAGCTGGACAGAGACAAGTCATCTTTCCAATGACACAGGGGCCAATGTGGTCACATGAGTTGCACACAAAGAGAACTTCCAGGCCATTCCAAAAGGACATATGTGGTCCTCTGTTCCTTTTCAGAAGGTTTGGTTCTGTCACTCCTAAGATCTGAACCCATGGTGGATCTTCCTAGAGCAGCCAACTGCATCAAACCCAGCACATTGTGTCTGGCTATTGTCACAGAGGGCTGCAAAGTTAGGAGGGCCTTGTGGAAGCAGTTCTGTGCCTGAAGTGCTTTGTGCATCTTTCATAGCAAGACACCCCAAAGAGAACCTTACAGAGTCCCCAGAACTGAATGGATCACAGTGGTGGCACTGGAGAGCAGAGAGCTTAACAGGAAGGCAGTAAGAAGGCCACCCCAGGTCCAACTGTTGGGAGAAGACTGTACTCTCACAAGAAGCCCCTCCAATCAAGCTGTTGTCAGGAGCCCACTTCAGACAAATGCTGCTGGTCCTGGGGAGGGAGACCTGTGCGTACTCAGTAGCTAGTCCCTGAGTCAAGAAAGTGAGTTGTTTCAGATGGAGGGGGATTGAGCTCTAAGAGGTCAAGACCAAAGACAGGTTTAAGCAAAGACAGGAAGTAGGCCAGGACCTTAAGAGTGGCAAAGCCCAGGAAGTCCTTAGTCCCCAAAGCAGAGCTTTCCCTCTCGCTTTTGTGAATGTTTTCCCTCATAACCCTTCAAAAGAGTGGGCTATGTTTGCTCAATTTTGAATTCTCATAGCGAATGCCCTGTGTTTGGTTTGTCTCAAATCTTTATCTTGAAAAGAATTGTGAGATCATACTTTTTTTGTCCCCAGAATTTTTTTTTTTCAGTTTTCAGTCCCCTGGGACTGCCTGCCTTCACAGAGCCCCTCTAGGACGGTGACTCAAAGGGGAACTTGGCTGCCCGAGGTTTCTCTGTGGGGGCCGACCTGGGAAGATGATGGTTACACTGGTGCCGTGCGCAGAGGCTGCAGGCAGCCCGAGTCCCAGGGGCTCTGATCCATCAACCTCCTTCCCTCGGTTCTTAGATTTGCCCAGAACAAGCTCCTTCCTGTCTGTCTGTGGACTGATTATATAAATGTAACATTTCATCTCCATTGGCTCCTGGCGGCCTTGGCATTAGATTGGCTTTAATGCTGAAGGATCAGAATGCAATCCACTTAGGGGACCAGAAACAGCTCAAAAAATGTCCTTTCTTCCCGTCCCAGCCACGCCATGATGACATTTACACAACATGGGATAAGATAATAACATTTTTTGAGAACCCTGATTCTCTGGCTCTGTGTCACAGAATGAAATTAGTTTAATTTAATTACAGATAACAAATGGCCTTGCTCATCTCATCAGCATGTAGCAATGCCCTAGTCCTCTGAGGCCCCCACCTCTACCAGCCCCAGGTGACCAACCTGCAGAGGCCAGCATGTTTCCCTCAGGGACTTCCCCCACGGCCCCCAGAGGACAGGGACTGTGATCTAGACTTCCAGTGCTGTGTGTTTATCTTGGCAACTGTTACTAGGGCCGGTAGCTTTAAGTCACTAGAGCACAGCAGAAATCAAAGGCTCTAGAGAGCATTCATGGTTCAGGGCTCCCAGCCCTTGGCCTCCGTGCACTGGCACCCTCTCTGGCCACAGCCATTCCTGCTTCCTGTCATCTGACACAACCCCAACTTCCTGGTCTAGCATGACCAACCCCTCAAAAGCCACAGGGCAAACACACAGCTAGTGCCTCAGTCCCCTACCATCCGCTGCACTGAGGTGATGCCTTGGGAATCCCTCCTGCTTCGGCTGTACCACCCTTTGGTTCCTTAACACAAAGACACTGTAGAGGGAGAGATTGGGCATGTGGTGCAACAGTAGAGAGTCTTGAATTCCAGCCTCAGCACTGTGCAAAAATTCAGCATATTCTTTCTTTGTGTGTGTGTGTGTGGCAGGGGAGGGGGGTCCCAGGTAGAGTCTCACTCTAGCTCAGGCTGACCTGGAACTCACTCTAGCCCCAGGATGGCCTTGAACTCACAGCAATCCTTCTACCTCTACCTCCAAAGTACTGGGATTAAAGTTGTACGCCATCAGGCCTGGCTGACACTGGATTCTTGAGCAAAGTCATTGCAGGCCTGTGACCTGTCTGTGAGCCCATAGTCTCTTCTGTTTGCATAGTGTTGTAGTTTGAATGGATGGCCCCCAATATATTCAGGGTTTTATTAAAGTTTGTAATTTAGATCTATAGCCAACTGGCTGGAGGAGGTGTCACGGGGTAGATCCTAGGGTCCAGCCTGAGGTGTGGGGGCCGATTTGGAATTCCAATGTAAACGTGTGCAGAGTGCTCGAGCTCTGCATGGAGCTCCTGACGGGTCCTTGCTTGCTTTCTGGTGGTGGTTTTCCTCTCTGCTTGGATCTGGGAAAGGGGGCCAGCTTCCTTATGGAACTTCCTCTGGATCTGTAAGCTTCAAATAAATCCCTTCTTCCTCCAATAAACTGTGTCTGGACTAGAAGTTCATCCCAGCAACCTGAGGCTATCTACTACACACAGTAATATTTTATCTAGCACATTCTCTGAGCAATGGCTTGCAGGGGTGCAGGGGATTCTGGAAGAAGGCATGGTCTGTGCCTTCTGCCCCTCGGGGAGCTCATGGTGTGATGAAACAGACGACTACTGCTACTCTTACTAGAGGAGCCTTTGCCTTCCTGCAAAATTCAGAAATATCACAGATGCATCAGCTACTTGAGGTGCAGAATAAGTATCCCAGACTGTTGCACTCTGGAGGGCATAAGGTCAATACTGCCCCGAATGTGGGGAGATCAACAGGCGTGTATCTCTAAATAACAAAGGAGAGGTTGGTGGGAGTGAGATATCTCCACATAAGAGAGCCACTTGCTCATGGAAGGTGAGACACAGGCCACGTGTAGGGCTTGCTGACCTGGCCGCAGTACAGGCTGGGCAGATGTCCACCTAGGCTTGGGAAAGCTGCCAGCTTTCAGAATAACTTCTTGCTCAAATGAGGTTGGCCGTTCCTTGAACTGGAATGATTCTAAGCTTGATTTGTTGGTGCATAGTGACACCATTATTCACCCAAGACATGAGGTGTACGGCGTCCCAGAGATGGAAAAAGTCACCCTCCCCTCACCCACTGATCAGCTTACTGAAAAAATCCTAGACACAGTTGGGTATGGGATCTCATGGGGTCCTATCCTGGGAGGCAGAAACTGTGGGAAAGGAGATCCCAGGAATCCAGAAAGCATAAGGTAATCACCTGGGGCCATCTAATGTCTTTTCTTTTCTTTAGTGGAGAGAGTGAGGGACAGAGGGTAGGGAGAGGATTGGTATTCCAGGGCCTTAGACACTGCAATCAAACTCCAGACACTTGCGCCACCTTGTGGGCATGTGCAACCTTGTGCTTCCCTCACCTTTGTGCGTCTGGCTTACATAGGATCTGGAGAGTCAAACATGGGTCCTTAGGCTTCACAGGCAAGCGCCTTAACTGCTAAGCCATCTCTCCAGTCCCCATCTGATTTCTTATACACACTCCTCACCCCTAGGCTGAATACTCTAATATCAATATAGGAAACCCTACAAGCTTACCTTGTCCAGTGTCACATTTTCCTCACTGAGAGAAAGGACCATGCAGCATGTGAGTGCTAGCTTTGTTGAAGGAAAAGCAGGGTGCCCTTGGTAATGGAGAGGCAACTGGTACCTGGGGTTGCTCAGTTCCCAGTTCAGTGCTCACTGGCCCCTGCCTGATGGAGGGGTTCACCTCCCTCATTACAGTGTGAACATGACTGGGACTGAGAGGGGGACAGGAGCCTGAGATGCTCAGAAAAATCCAGTTCCCTCCTTGGCCCCAGCCAGCTGTGTGGGCATCATGTTGTCACCAGGTCTGTTGTGCCCAAAAAGCTGAGCAGACCCAAACAAAGAGGAGAGGTGGGAGGGAGCTGCTGCTGCTTCTCTGGGCCCAACTGTGGTCCCTGTTCTTGCTGTTGTCCCCCTGAGGGGACTTCTGCTCCCCACCATGCCTGTCACACACTCACATGTGACCAGCCTGAGTGGTCATCCTGGTGGCTTTACCAGGCTTCAAATGAGAAGAAGCAAATGACAACTCAGACCAGAAAGCCTGGACAATTCTGGCCACATGTGGGGCTGAGCTGGGTTACCAGACCCAGACAGAGCCTTCTCCAGTGAACAAGGGCCACCTTAGGTTACTTTGTCTGAACCATATGAATCTTGTCATTTAGACATGAATGGAAATTGAGACAGACTAAGTGGACCCAGATGAGAACCACAGCCCTGCTATCCTCCTACCTGCTGGCTGGGACACAGCTGCCTCCACCCCACACCTCCCCACGCTGGGAACTAGAGTCTGAGTATGTCCATATTCATCCAAGAGGCACACAGTTCCTTCTTCCTCACCCCATTAATCTCCATTCCCCAGGGAAGGGGCTGGCCCACATGGCAGGCACTGCGATTACATTTGCTTCTAGGCAGCTTGGGGAGATGACCTCATGGTTTCCTTACCCGGGAACAGAGAAGATGAAGCCTTTTTCTCTCTGCTAAACCAGTTCTGGAAACTGTCTCCCCCAAACTTGCCCTCACCTCCTATTCACCCTGAGCTAACCGTGTAGCCATTTGCAACTGATGACAATCTTTTCCCAAAGTCATCACATAGTATCCACTGTAACAAGCTACATTTTATACTTTAATTTAGCATTCCACAGTAACATCTCTCTCTCTCTCTCTCTCTCTCTCTCTCTCTCACACACACACACACACACACACACACACACACACATATATATATATATGTATGTATGTATGTTTTATTATATTTTATTTATTGCATTGGTTATTTACTATAACATGGCTTATAGTAGCCAAAAAATAATAATAATAAAAGAAGTAACTCATGCAGATATATTAGGTTGAGGAATAGTAAGAGAAAATACACATTTTAAGAAATCTATACTGTGAGATATTATGCAGATTATAAACTAGGTATGATGTTATGCTTTTATAATCTCACTCAGCACTTGGGAGGCTAAGGCTAGAAGCTCGAGAGTTCAAAACCCGGGACACCGAGCAAGATCCTGAATAAAAAGAGCAAACATTATATTTTATAGTTTCTTAAAAGAACAAATCAGGGCCTGAGAATGTAGCTGAGTTGTTGGAGTGCTAGCCTAGCATGCCCAAAGCCCTGGGTTCCATCTTCAGTACTGAATAAACCAGGCGTGGTAGTACACACCTATAATCCCAGCACTGGGCAAGTGGAAGCAAGAGCTCAGAAGTTTAAGGTCATTCTCAACTATACAGGGAATTTGAGGTCAGCCTGGGATACATGTAACCCTATCTGTAAAGGGAGGAGGAAGAGGAGGAGGATATCAACAAGAAGTTGGAGCCACATGGATATCTATATGCAAGTCCCTTATGCACTGCAAATGGGGAGAAAGTGTTGTGCATAGTATGATCTCATTGTTTAACAGTTGTTTATCCCTTCTCATGTAATAGATCAGTCCATACTCAGCTTTGCTCATGGCCACATTTTCCACCTGCTCTGTGGCCAGGTCACAGCTCAGCAAAGGGACGTGAGCCACATCTGGAATCTCTGGAAGCAGGGGTTCACGTTCTTCCTTCCTGTTTCCTTCCTCCTCCTCTCGGATGGAGTGTGACTGCCATGGCAGCAGAAGCCAGCAGAGCCAATGAAGCTCTAACCTGTATGCTCAGGATAGCTGAGCAGGTGTGCTAGAAAGCCCTGCTAAGGGGTGACAGCGAGCCAACTCCTGCCCAACATGCTTTCATAAAGACTTCTGTAGTAGAATTCAAACATATTTAAGCCATTGTTAGATTGAGGTCTCTATTCATTCATCCAAATTCATCCTCCTTAATATAAGAAACAGAAAAATTGCCCTCCTCCATCATCATCAGAGATTCTACTGGGAGGCTACACCCAGGGGCAGATGGGAACACATCCTGGAACTTGAAGATGCTGGCCTGGAGGAGTGTGTATTCTATAGGAATGAGGAAAGGGATGAGAAGGGGCAAAGAGAGGAGCCTGAAGCACAGGGCTACTAAGAATCCCACCAACAGCCATACAATTAGAGGCTGTGTGGTGCTCCTGTCCAGGACACAGAACTCTGGCTTCTTTGCTGTTAAAGGAGCAGAGTCAGTTTAAGATTCAGCCTTACTGGAGGAGAATGCTGGTGGCCTCAGGAATATGTGGGGCCAAGAAAAGACCCCACCTGAGAAGCAGTCTTCTCGTGCTGGACAAAAGGTGTCCAGACTGCACACCCCTGCTCCAGGCCTGCTCCCTGTCTGTGGCTATCTCCTATCCTTGTCTGAGCTGCACAGTTCACAAGAGTTCAGTGCTTTAGCCTCTAAGATTAGACTTTTAGGATGGAAAGGCAACCTGGGGCCTTGGTAAAACCTGAGTTTTAGCTCCTGTGTTCACTGCTAGGCTGCTGTATGACCCTGAGCCATCTGAGATCAGACCCCTCCTTCAGAGAAGTGCTACAGGTTGGAGTCCCCTGTGTAGTCTCTAGTTTCTGGAATGACAGCAGAAGAAGGAAAAAGAAGCATTATCAAGAATCAGACAAATAGAGACCCAGAGTGCACAGCCACAGTGCCTGGCTTTATTCCTTAATGCCAATGGCAGCGTCTTCTGACCATCATGGATTTTCAGTCAAATTCTTTGGAAAGCATCCTATTGACCCAAGGCCATTTGGTTCCCCAAGGACTCCATGTCCACCCCACATGGACTCCAGGACTGTTGTTGGAACATTCCAAGGGAAGAAAAATAAGCAGGCAGACAGCTGAAGGGGGCTAAAAGGAACAGTTGATGCATCCTTCTCAACTCCTACGGGAGAGTAAGGCACAGAGACTCTGTGGTCACTGGAAGCTTCATAGGGATTGCCTGGACAGCAAGATGGAGTTTGACCCCTAGAGCTGGCCCTTGGAACATACAGTAACAGTGCTGTAGTCTATATGTGACTAGGTGGATGACTGTCATGTTTAAATAGATGCTGTGCTATTAGAATTACACCATATCTATGTCTTATCTTAAAACAAACTAAAAATAAAATGAAGATTGGGATATTATTTTTAAAAATCTGGTTAAAAATTTTTAATTGGGAAATGGCTCAGCAGTTAAAGGCACTTGCTTATAAGGCCTGACAGTCTGGGTTCAATTCCCCAGTACCTACATAAAAGCAGGTATATAAAGTGGCATGCATATGTGTCTAGAGCTTGTTTGCAGTGGCAGAAGACCCTGGAAACACCCATTCTCTCTTTCTCTCTCTCTCTCACCTCATAAAAAATACTTTATTAAAAATATTTGGTCTGAGGATGTAGTGCTAGAGCTCTTAACCTCCCATACACAAAGCACTGAATTCCATCCCTATCACTGCAAAAACAAATAAAGAGTAAAATTAAGCTTTCGTTTGAATATCATCAGTTACAAAACGTACCTACATAATCATGAAAGCAAGTCTAACAAGAATTCATTAACCATCAGATCCTTTTGGTGCTTCAAAGTATTCAGAAATAACTTATTTTGAATTTTTTAATCTGATTCTATTATGAATTTGAGCCTGGCCTTTTTCTCTCCTGGCTTCTGTTTTCCCTGTTATTCCCCGTTATGGAATTTAGACTTTACCTGACATGTCACCTCTAGAGACCTGAGTGTGTTTGTGGGAAAGAAGGGAGGAGCCAGTCTGGAACGTTTGTAACATCCCATTCTATAGGCAACCGCCATTATTGAGCGAACCGCCATTACTGGGCTCTGCCCATCAGGATAGGTTGCTGGTCTCTGTGTTCACTTGAATTTGAACCAGGTCAGTTCATGATGAAAAAGCAAAAAGAATGCAAACACGGCCCACTCCAACCACCCTGGGTTCCAAGGTCAAGGGTGCATGCAAACTCTGTTAAGGACATCCCTGCTTAGCAATGTTCTATGAGCTGAACCCAGTCTGTGTTAGTTTCCTATGTGCATAATTTAATTGTGCAAAGTAGCATGTATTTGTGTTCTCATATATTCTGTGGTTCAGGAATATAATCTTTTCAGTTTCTCACAAGTTTGCAACCAAAGTGGCTCGTTCTCCTCTGGAGGCTCAACTTACGGAGAATCTGCTCCAGGTCATTCAGCATGTTGGCAAACTCTAGGTCCTTGCAATGGTACACGTGAGGGCCTTAGCTACTTGCTGGGGACCTTTATGTCCAGTGGTTTTTCACAACTCCTTGCACCCTTAGGTCCTGTGTTTTTCATAATTCCTTTGCATATGGTCTTTTCCAGCTATAACTTCCATTGAGCCCTTGAGAAGGAACTCTAAAACCAAATTACTAAAAGACCGCCTTAGACACGATGTTAGTGACTTTTGCATCACTTTGAACAAAAAATTCCTGACAGAAACAATGTAAGTAAAGAAAGGGTTATTTGGGTTCAGGAAGATTTTGCTCCACCATGGTGGGAAGATGTGGCAGCGTAGCTCTGCGGTGGTAGAAGTGTCAGGCGGCCGCTGGTCATATTGCAGTGGCACTGGACTGGACCCAGAGGTGCATACAACCTTCAGAGGCTCAATCCTAGTGATACTTCTGCTAGATAGGCCCCACCTCCTCCAGGCTCCACAAATCTCCAAGATACCACCACCCACTGGGAAACAAGCCCTCAAAGCATGAGCCTAGGAAGGGGAAGCACTTCAGATGAGAATCATAACAATAATGAAATCCACTCCCAAGAGTGGCATCCCATTACCTTTGCCATATCAACAGAAGCAAGCCACAGGTCATAGCCAAGGGAAAGGGATTACAAGGCTATGGAAAACCAGGGGACAGGCATCACAGGGGATGCCCTAAAGCCTCTCTAACACATAGCCTTTAGAAATTTTTTTTCACACAGTGGCCACAAAAATGCTTCTACAGCAATTGGGGAAAAGATAAATTTAGGAAAAGAGAAGCAGAGTCCAGTAAGGAGATATTACTAGAGCTCAGTGGTAAGCATTAGGTGGCAAAGCACTCAGAGGTCACCTTCCCCCAGATTCAGAGTTACATGGGGCAGGGGTGAGTAACTGGTGTGGAGAGAGACTTTGGGCAAACCATAAGACCACAGATAGACAACAATGTGACTGTTCAAGGGGCAAAAAAGATACATTAGCAATAGGAAGTTCAGGGCAAGCCTCTTAAAGCAAATACAGGTCATGGGTGCCCTAGGAGGCTACACTGAGACTGAAGTAGAAAAAAAAAAGGGAGAGGAAAAGCAACATGTAGGTATCAGCTAGAATGATCTGGCTATAATGAAGGGTGGGGCTAGAAATCTAACTTGAAGTCATGTTAAAAATTGGAAAGAATTTAGATTTTTATCCTGCAGGCAATGGAAAACTGTTGAAATAGCATCAAGAGGATAACATAATTGAAACATTCCTGTTAGAAAATTACTTTAGCTGTGGAGTCAGAATTGTTGTGTGTAGTTTGGATGTGAAATGTCCCCCATAGACTCATGTGTTTGACTATCTAACCCCTAGTTGATGGTGATATTTGGGAAGATTGTGGAGCCTTTGGCAGGTGGAGCCTTGCTGGAGGACATGTGTCACCGGGGCAGGGCCTTGGGCTGTTACAGTGTCACACCGTTCTACTTTTCCTAATTCTCTGTTGTTGTAAAGATGTGACACTGGGGCTGGAGAGATGGCTTTGCGGTTAAGCGCTTGCCTATGAAGCCTAAGGACCCCGGTTCGAGGCTCGACTCCCAAGGACCCACGTTAGCCAGATGCACAAGGGGGTGCATGCATCTGGAGTTCCTTTGCAGTGGCTGGAGGCCCTGGCGCGCCCATTCTCTCTCTCTCTATCTGCCTCTTTCTCTCTGTCTGTCGCTCTCAAATAAATAAATAAAAATAACAAAAAAATTAAAAAAAAAAAAAAGATGTGACACTGGTCTGATCTTGCTGTGTGCTTCCCTCCGTGATGAAAACTTCACTTTGACATTGTAAACCAGAAATAGAAGCTTTCTTCCCATAAGCTGCCTCTGGTTGTGTGTTCTGTTCCAGAAAAGAAAAGGTAACCACTACTTACGGACATATTTTGCCAGATACAGACTTTTTGGTTGCTATTTTTCTTCCAGCATTTTATATGTAGCAAATAGCTATATTTTGCCTTTTATGGATCTGATAAATTATTTGGCAATCTTACTGAAGATCCCCTGTAACTAAAAAAAGATACTTTTGTCTTGATACTTTTAAGAGTCTTTGTCTTTTGACATTTGATCATAAATGTTGTCTGGGGAAGCTCTTCCCCTAGGAAGATCCAATCACACAAGTCTACTCACCCCAGACAGACAGATCAAAGCATTACTGCACCAAAGCCAGTTTGGGTGAACCAATGAGTTTGTTGAGGTTAGTTACAGAGCAGGGTGAGGGGTTGCTTACAGGAGCATGGGTGACTCAAAGGCAGCTGTATCGCCAAAAAGTCTACCCCAGCATGGGTGACAGTTCACAGAAGTTGCATCTCTGGAGCTCAGTGCAGGACTTGCAGGAAGCTGAATATATCATATAATCTGAAGGAGAGACTTTGTAACATTTTCAGTTTCAGCACTGCGGATTTGACCTCCTGCGTCCCCTGGGCATCCCTCCTACTAGCAGGAGACAATGCTTCAGTTAGGAGAAATTTGCTACAAAAGGCTGGTCAGAGTCTGTCCTTCAGTCGTTGTTTACCACTTCTGTAACCTTAGGGAGTGGTTCTGTGACCTTTTAAGTTTCAGCTCTCCCAGACTTGACCTTCTGTGTCTCCAGAGCCTCCTTCTTCCCTTCAGGAGGGAAGAATTCAATTTGGAAGATTTTGCTATTCAACAAAGGTCTTGATGTGAATCTCCTTGGGTTGATACTTCTTACAGTTTATTTAGCATCTTGGCAGATTCATATATTTACTCAACCTTGGGTAGTGTTGAGCCATTATATTTCCAAATGATTCTTGAACTCTTTAGTTCGCCCTTCACCCTTTTATAGCTTTCATATCACCTAAGCTGATCCACCTGATGCTATTCCACAACTTTGATATGTTATTTTTATCTTCCCTTCTTGTCCTGTTTCTCAGACTCCATACTTACAAATGTCCGACCTTCATATTTGCTGTTCTTTCGCCCATCTACTCTAAGCTGCCCTTGTTCCCTTCATGTGAATTTGTCACTCTAGTCCTTGTACTTTCCACTTCAAAAATTGCTGCTTGGTTTCTTTTCCTAAATTCCTACCTCTTGTTAATTGCTTTTGGTTTATTCATATATCATTCTCCTGATTTCACTTATTTCTTTGCCCATCATTTTTCTGAGCTCTTTATAGTAAACACAGCTGTTTTAAAGTGTTTATCTAGTGGATGTCTGGGCTTGCTTGGGGATGGCTTCTGTCAATCGGTGTTCCCCTGAGTGAACCATTCACTTGTCCCTACTTTGTTATATTATGACTTCTGGTTTATTGTTGCTGAATTATAGTAATGCTAGAAATAAAATTGTCTAGGATTTGCTATTCTATATATTTACATCTCTTTATATATATGTAGGTATATAGAGAGAGACATATGATATATATTGATATATATATATCATTGAAACCTATAGTAATACATTCATTCTGAAACTTTTTTCATGTGCTCAAGTTTCTATTCTTCAGATAATGGTTAACATAAGTCCTAAATTGTCATGAGGTAAAATATAAGGAAGAAAGTGACATGAAAAGATAAGGATTTTAAAAAGATGAGACAAAAGAAAAAGCACCACTTACCCAAAAGAAGAAACCAAAATGAGACAGTATCCACCTCTTCCAACCATTGAAAGATAGCTGTGTGCTAATCATCACTTATGTGGGCCATTTGAGCCCAAGGAAAGCATAAAGTCTTCTTGGGATTTTTCTAATCCTTGTCTGGATGAGCATATGCATGGGTTTCTAAATCCTCCTCTCACATGCCCAATTTCCCAAGAAATTCAACCTCATCTTTTCTTCTAGGTTTTATGTGGTTTAATGGTGTTACGCCTATACCCAGAGTTTCTTGCTCCAGGATAGTGGTCATCTAGCTGGCTTTCACAAGTTTTGTCTGATCATTTTCCCACATCAATTCTGATGTGTGTAGAACTGAGTGCGGGACCTCATATCAGTACTGTGGACATCCCCAGTCAGCTGAGAATAGCTGTGCACAATGACTCCCATGGCCAGCTGTGTGACTCCTTCCAGGGTAGGGATATGTTAGGGGACTGTACTGTTGCCTGCTCAAGACTTAAGCCCCCAACGTGCTGGAGGGAGGCAAAGATGTGGCCAGGCCAAGTGAAAAGTTCACAAAAGTTTTCCTTCCATTTTGAAGGCTATTTTCCCCTGATTAGTTATTTAGCTGATTACTATAAATTTCTGGTCATTTAATAGAGTTCTTTAAAAGTTAAATCAGGGTTGCAGAGATGGCTTAGCAGTTAAGTCACATGCCTGCAATGCCTAAGGACCCAGGTTCGATTCTCCATGTCCCACATAAGCCAGAGGAACATGGTAACGCAAGTGTCTGGAGTTCATTTGCAGTGGCTAGAGGCCCTGACACTCCCATTCTCTCTCTTTCTCCCTCTCTCTCCTCCCCTCTGTCTCTAATAAATAAATAAATAAAAATGAATCTTAAAAATATGTTAAAGTTTCCATAAATTTACACACTTTTTTGTCACTTATTTTCCATGATGTTTCCATCACAGAAATGAGAACTTGGGGTTTCTGCTTTGCCATTTTGCTATTACTCTCTGCTACATGACCCTGGACACAGGAGCTGAGGACTTGACCTGGGAGAAAAGCAGTGACCCAAATGGAAGAAAAGGAAGCTAAAAGATATTAAGCAATTAACTAAATTGAATAATTTCTTATTTTGTTTTAGAGAGAGACAGAGAATGAGGGGGAGAGAGAGAGAGAGCCAGAGCCTCAACAATTGCAATCAAACTCCAGTTGCTTGTGCCACCTACTGGGCATGTGCAACCTTGCATTTGCCTCACCTTTGTACCTCTGGCCTACATGGGATCTGGAGAATTGAACATGGGTCCTTAACCTTCACAGGCAAGCACCTTAACTGCTAAGTCATCTCTCCAGCCCATAAATTGAATAATTTTTAAAGTTCATTATTGCTGAGCTTGGGGACTTGCCTAGCATGTGTGAGGCCTTGGGTTTGATTCTCAGTCCACCAAGAACATAATTACCTGTATATATATGAGTCTGTCTGTGTATGTGTGTGTGTGTGTGTGTTTGCACATTTGTGTGTATTACATACTTACTATGAGCAAGGCACACTTATAAATGTTAGGATTTAGAAAAGCAGGGCAAAAAGAGATGGGAAATTTTTATTCATTATTCACATAAGAAACATCCATTGAGTTCCATCCATGCACTATTGTAAACACCACCCTGATGTCACAAACATTAGAATTCAGGGTAAGTAGCAATTAGTTCATCCCTGACCTTTAAAGAGTAGATATTAGATAAATTCCTACCAAATGGCTAGGCAAGACGAAATGGAAAGAAGCTCGTCTTTAAAATACAGAAAATGAAGCCGGGCGTGGTGGCGCACACCTTTAATCCCAGCACTCAGGAGGCAGAAGTAGGAGGATTGCTGTGAGTTCGAGGCCACCCTGAGACTCCATAGTGAATTCCAGGTCAGCCTGGGCTAGAGTGAGACCCTAACTTGAAAAACAAACAAACAAACAAAAAAAAAAAACCATAAAATACAGAAAATGGGAGAGGGTATGGAGTAGAGGGATAAGGAAAGAGGTATAAGAGAAAGGTATGGACAAATATAGGCAACTAAAGAGGTAATTCTAACATCATGTGGTGAGAGAAAATTATGAGAAAGTACCAGTCATTACTGGCATTATGCTGGTAGTAGGAAAATGAAACCGGGCTGAAAGGCTTTGTAGGCAATTGCCTTTAACCCCTGAGCCAACTCTCTAGCCCCCTCAGTCATTGTTGATGATGCTGCCTGTTTGCTGTGCTATTTATTATAGAAATATGTCCTTAGGCCAGTCTTTGAGGGTTTTGATAGTCAACGTGTGTATAGATACATTAGCTCTCAAGTTTTTCTGTTGGGTCTGTTTACTTGCTGTTGCTTTCTTCTCATATCTTTCAGAATTGGAGTACTGAAAGATCTTGACTGGTGAAGAGCAACCTGGAGCATAGACCACATCAGGACTGAGAGGGAAGGGATACTCAACGGAACTACCAGTGGACCCAGTAATCACAGGAACTTCATTTCACAGTGCTTAGCATTTACTACATGGAGACCTATCACTGGTCAGAGTACTGAGGATAAGTGGCCTGATGAGCTGGACACATGGCAAGTGGGACAGGAAGCAGAGAACATGTTGGGCCACTTTGACAGTGTCTTTCACAAACTAGAGATTCAGTTAAAAAAAAAAAAAGATAGAGGAAGTGAGCTCCTGGCATCCTTGAGTACATAAAAAACAGAACATAGAATACTGGGAGTCAACCGTTTAGAATCCCATGTAGGGAGCTCAGTAAGCAGTACCCATCAGTGTGATAATGATGTGGTTGCTGCTGTGCATCAGCTAGTGAGGAACATGTTGAAAAGAAAAAGAAAAAGAAAAAGAAAAAGGGGCGTTCATCCCAGGCCTGGGCTCGCTGTTGGCACCCACAGTACCATGGTGCAGACACCATCAACAAAACAACAGGAGGCCAAAAGAAGAAACTGCAGATCCCACCTATGGGGAGAATCCCACTGGCCAGGTAAGCAGGCCGGTCCTCCCAGTCTCCACTACCTTGATCTGGAATGAGTGTGATTGTGCATACCCAGGAGACCTCAGAATGAAGTGTGACTCCTTAAGAGGATCGCATATGTAGCTATGGCAGAATGCTTCCAAGCCCAGAGACAGCTGTGTACCATCATCCAAACTGAACATAACCTCCTTGCTCACTCTAGGGTCACATGGATGTGGCCAATGATGCCAGCCAACCAGCAGGAGAGTCTGCAAATCCTGCAGATTGCAGGCTGGGCCACCCTTCCTGCTTTCTGAGAGGTCTCATCAGATGTCCCAGAGCACATAGGAGATACTATCTCCAAGGAAGACCAATGCCAGGTACCTAGAAAGATGCCCTCTTGGATAGTTCTAGAATCTGGAAAGTATTGTGTGGGATGTGGTGTTACAGGGAATATCTCAGAGGGTGTGTGTGTGTGTGTGTGTGTGATTTCTCTTCTCCTTTTGTCCACCCTCAGGGCACAAATGAAACACATCCTGAGACCTGTGTGCTCTCTGGCCAGCTGGATGAGGAGGCGGAGGTCAGTACAGAGGAGGCTGAGACTAAGGTTCTAGGCCAGGTAACCAATTGTGTTTCTGGACTCTACCAACTTTCCCTTTGAATTTTTGGGTGTTTATATCAGGAAAATCTCACAATGACGATAAGACACTAGTAGTGTGCCACTGTTTCCCTTAGTCTTCTTTCTTTTTAGTCCCTACCCTGGTAAAATGTGTGGGGCCTCCAACATGGAGGAGACCCATCTGGGCATGCCTATGTGCTGTATGTAATGGGAGGTTATATAATGGACATCATCCTATTCTGGACTATCCTATGATGCCTCTTGTTTCTTCACGTCCTTTGTGCATCAGTGTATATACTGAAGAGGATTATATGTACAGTGGTGGCAGAATGCTTGGTAATCAAGAGATAGTTTGGTACCACCTTTCAGACTGGGCTTTCATGCCCCTCCCCACTAGCAAGAGAATCTACCCAGGGATGGCAGGCTGGACTCAGATGTCATACCAGTTCATGTTCTTCTCCCAGGTCAACACTATTTTTCATGTGCTGGACTTTCTTGCTTGTCCCTCTGCAGGCTACCACCACTTGTGACCTTCCTGGGGAGGCATCCTCAGAGGGATCTCCAGAGGCCCTGGAGGACAGTGGGGATCCCAGCTCCAAGGAACATCATCAGGAGGTATATACTAAGATGTCACCTTGGGTTGTTCAAGAATCCAGAAAGAGATGTCTGGGTGTCTGATGACTGATAATACCTTCAAGCTTTGGGTATGCTTTTTCGCAGCCTCCTTGGTTGGGATTAGGAGGCATTTTTGGACATTCACTGTAATTTCACTTTCAATGTTGTCCACCCTCAGGGTGCCAGTGATCCCCATCCTGAGGAATGCATGAACTCTGGCCGGCTTGTTGAGGAGACAGCAGTCTGCATGGATGAGGCTGACACTGGTGACCAGGTAAGCAGTCTTCTCCCAGCATCCTGTCATCTTTCCTTCCAAATGTCTGTGTTTATATCAAGACATACTCTGAAAAGTTTTGGAATCTTCCTTCATGGCCCCTGCTTGCCAAGGCTCTCTCTCTATGTTGATTGTGCATGAATGTGAATAGGGTACAAGATGATCTTGGCAGCTGTGATAGAATATTAGGTAATCAAGGAACTATATATATGGTCGCTCAGTCTGAACTTCATCACCTCATCCCCTTTAGGACCACATGCACATGGCCCACTCTGAGTGCCGGCTGGCAGAAGAACTGGTCCAGGCTGTGAATAACAGGCTGGGCCAGGATGACCCCTCTGGACAGGTATCTAATGTCCTCCTCCAGGCTCTCCACCACCTCTTGTTCTGCATATGTGTGGGTAGGAAAGTGCCATAAACTTCAGATGCAGCATGAGATATGGAGTGATTTGTCTCCCCACTATCTTCTTCTGCGTTTTGAACTTCCTGTCTTGTCCCTCCCCAGGCCTCTTGCACTCTGGCCCCTCTGGGGAAGACTCCCCGGCAAGCTCCACAGAGAACATGGAGCCAATTGGGGACTATGTACCCACAGAAGACCTGTGCCAGGTATCTAGGAAGATGTCCCCATGGGTCGTTCCACGCTTGACAATATGATGTGTGGCTCTGGTGACACTGGGAATATCACTGCGGGTTCTGTGTGTGCTTTGGCACAGACAGGTTGGGAGTCAGGAGGCATTTTTGTACTCAGAGATTTCCCTTTTCTTTTTTACTACGATCTGGTCCCCAAGAAATGCCATCTGAAGTCCAGTGTCATCTCAGGCACCCTTGACCTGGTGGCAGAGGTTAGCCCCAGTGAGGCTGACACTCCAGGCCAGGTAAGCAGTCTTCTCTCAGGACTCTACTATATCAGGAAAAGCTCAAAATGACTTTAAGACTCAAGCACTAGATAACCCTTTTCCTGTGTGACCCTTTCTCCCCGGTCATTCTCCCGGTCAAACTTGGCTGGGGCTCCCCATTCATGGAGGTCACTCCTGGACAAACCTATGTGCTCATAGGTGAGACTGGATCCTAATGTGGATATCACCATGCTCATGACTCTTCTCTTATGCCCCTTTTTTCCCCAGTCCCTGTCAGTACATTTCATTTGTCTGTGCATATGAATACTGAAGAAGATTATCTGTGTGATTGTGGCAGAATACTTCATATTCGAGAGCTTCATATCGCCCCCGACTGATACTGACCTCTTTGTTCCCTTTAGGACGACATGAACTTGGCCCATGCACCCTATGGGCTGCCAGGAGAGCCATCCCCTCTGCTGGAACACAGGCTGGGTCAGGTTGAGCCCTCTAGACAGGTAACAACTCCTCGTCTCGTGGGTCTCTACCACCTTTTGCCCTGTGTGTGTGTGTGTGTGTGTGTGTGTGTGTGTGTAGTAAAGTTCCATAAACCTTAGAATGAGCATGAGGCATCCAGACACCTAGCCGGTTGTCTCCCCACTATTGTTTCTGTGAGGCTTCCTTTCTGGTTCTTCTCCAGGCTGTCCACACTTCTACTCGGCCTGGAGAAGATTCCCTGGAAGGTGCCCCAGAGGACCTGCAGCCCAGTAGAGATCACAAGTCCAATGAATGCCAGCACCACGTATCTACTAGGATGTCTCTATAGGTCGTGTCACACACAGCACACGAGGTGAGGGTGTGGCAGGATTGGAAAATCCCACAGGGATCCCGGTGTGGTTTGTAACAGCCTAGTTAGAGGCAGGAGGCATGTGTGTACAGTTGCAATGACTTCACTTCCCCTTATGTGCACCTTCAGGTCACCCAAAAATGCCATCATGGGGCCTTTGGGATCTCTGGAACATTTCACCGGGCAGCAGAAGATAGCCTAGAAGAGGCTGAAAATCCAGGCCAGGTAAGCAGTCTTTGCTCAGGCCTCAACCATCTTTGCTTCTGAATATCTGGAGTGTTTATGCTGGTCAAAACTCACAGTGAGCATAAGACTCTAGCAGTGTGCTGCTATTTGCCTGGGTGAGAGTTCCTTTCATGTCTACTTCCAAATAAAATCTAGAAGGGGCAGGTTTCCACAACACAGACAGAGAATTTCCCAGGCACGCCTGTGGGCTGGTATGTGATGCTGGGCTGAACATGGATATCATCGTGTTCAGGAATCACCTTTATGCCCCGTGGTTGCCCAAGGCACTCACTGTGGGTTAATTCTGAGTGCAGATTATCTATGTTGTTGCGATAGAATGCTTGTTAACTAAGAGACACTATGTACCATCCCTCTGACTGAACCCGACCTCCTTGCTCCCTTTAGGACCAGATCCATTTGGCCCATGCTCACTGTCGACTGGCAGCAGAGCCAACCCAGCCAAGAGCATATAGGCTGGGCAGTGATGCCCCCTTGGGACAGGTAACAAAACTTCTCCTGCGAATTCTCCACCAACTTTTGTCCTTCATGTGTGTAAATACGAATGTTCCATAAAGATCAGCATGAGAATGAGACACAGAGCAGTTGGACTCACCCCTATATTCCTGTGCAGCTGTAAAGTTCCTGTTTGATCCCTCCCTAGGCCACCTCCTCTCTTTCACTTCTAGGGCAAGCCTTCCTGGAGGACTCACAGGACCTGGTGTCCATTGAGCATCCTATGTTCACTTGTTAGTATGTATACTGAAGAACATTTTCTGTGTAGTTGTTGCACAGTGTTTGGTAGTGAAGAGTGTAGTACTGTCTGCCTGGCTGAACTTGACACCCTGTTCCTGTGAGGACCACATGGACTTGGTCCACACTCCCTGCCAAAAGGCAGGTGAGCAGGCACAACTGGCAGATTGCCTGCTGGATCAAGATGACCTACAAACACAGGCCATTGCTATTCTTGTCCCAGAACTCCACAAACTATTGTCCTAGGGGTGGATGTGTGGGAAAGTCCCATAAACCTCAGAAATAGCATGAGACACTGTGCAGTGAAGCTTACCACTAAGTTTTGTACATTGTGCTTCCTTTCTTGCCCTTCTCCAGGACATTGAAACTCCTGCCCTTCTTGGGGAGTCTTCCAAAGAGCCTCACCAGAGGACTGGGCACACAAGGGGGATCATATGTCCGAGGAACATCCGTGCCAGATATGTATTCAGATGGACTCCATCCCCAGAGAGTGATGCATGGGTGTCGTGTTACATGGAATATCCAAGAGGGATTTCTTTAGAGTTCTTCACAGTCTACTTTGGAGTCAGGAATCCTTTTTTGTACAGCCTTGGTGATTTCATTTCCCTCATTGACCACCCTCAGGGGGCCAGTGAGTTCCAGCCTGAAGCCTCTGTGATCTCTGACCCATTTGATGAGGCAGCAGAAGTCCACCTACATGAGGCTGATCCTCGAGGCCAGGGAAGCAGTCTTCTCCTGGGAATGCATCACCTTTCCTTCTGAAGGATGGGGAGTGTTTCCATCAGGAAACGCTCACAATGACCAGGAGACTCTAGAGGTGTGCCACTAGTGTGGTGTCTGAGACTTTCCTCCCCAGTCCCTCTACTGGTCAAATGCCAAGGGGGCATGTTGCTTCTCCAACCAAGGGGGAAATGCATCTGTGCAGGCCTGTTGCCTCCTATGTGATGCTGGATTTTAAGGTGGGTGTCACCCTGTTTGGGCATCTCCTATGAGGTCCCCCTGTGGCCTCTGGACAGCTAGCAGGAGTGACAGCCTGAACAATGGTGGATACAAGATGACCCCAACAATCAAGTAACCAATCTTCTCTCAGGTAACCACAAAGTATTTTCCTGCCTGTGTATGGGTACAAAATTCCCATCAACCTCAAAATGAGCATGAGATAGTGAGCATTTTGTCATGCTACTTGCTTTCTATGGGTGACACTTTTTCCCTTCTGCAAGTTGCATACACTCCTGCTCTTTCTGGGAAGGCCCCCCTGGAGGCCCTGGAGCCCATTGGGCCTCATGTATCCAAGGAACACCAGTGCCAGACATATACTAAGATGCCCCGTGGGTTGTTCTAGACCTCAGAACATGATGTGTGGGGGTGGTGTGACAGGGAATACTTCACAGTGTTTGTTATGTGATTTTTCACAGCCTGTTGGGAGTCTGGTCACATGCTTAAAGTCTCACTGATTTCATGTCCCTTTGTCCAACTTCAGGGGCCCAAGGAATCTCTTCCTGATGCCTCTGCGATCTCTGGCACAGTTCCCCAGTTGGCAGAGGGCAGCCTGGATGAGGCTGTCATTAAAGGCCAGGTAAAGAGTCTATTCTCAGCACTCTGCCATCGTGCTTTAGGAATGTTTGTGACTGTTTATTCGACAAAATGTCATAATGACCTTAAGACTCTGGCACTGCCAATATTTCCCTGTCTGAGAGTTTCAGTCTCACCACTGATCACATGGGGCCCAGGGGGTTCTCCATCAAAGATGGAGTTCTGCCTGGGCATTCCTAGACCCTTGTATGTAATACATGTTCATATGTTGCATGCCATCCTTTGGGGATGAAGCCCCTTAGTGGACTGTGGCCCTCACTGTAGGTCCTCTGTGGGTGATGATGAATAGCGAAGAGAATCACCTGTGTAGTAGGGGCAGAATGTTTCATAAACCAGAGAAACTGTGGTATAATCTCACCCACTGAACTTGACCTCCTTGTCCCCACTTGGACCTCATGGATGGTTCATGCTCCCTGCAGTCTGCCAGGAGAGACAGCCCAGCAGACTAATTGCAGGCTGGGCCAAGATAACATTACACATCAGGAACACAGTATGTCACTCACAGTTAACATGTGTTCTTACCAATATTTGAGAGTGAGAAGAAGCAAGAAATACCAGAATGGCCATGGATCACCTAGTGTTTTCCCTCTTCTCCATTTCCTTGTCCAAAACTTCATTTCTTTTCCCTTTATCAGCCAGGGACCATCATTCCTTCTTTAAGCATCATTCCATATCCAGGTGGCTACTAAGATACCCCCTTCCTTTTCCAAGCACCCTCTGGGTTTATTTGTTTTTGTTTGTTTGTTTTGTTTTGTTTTGTTTTGTTTTGTTTTGTTTTGAGAGGGGGAAAATGTAGATTTTCTTGTAGTTTCATCTCGAGGCATGGGGGACAGCAAGCAATTTCCTACCATCTCCATGACTGATCTCTCCATTCTTGTACCTCTAGAGCCCTACTAAATCGGTGTGTAGTTCATCACTTGAGGCAGTCCCACTTGCAGATGGGTGCCCAGGACAAGCCCAAACCAAAGACCAGGTGTGCATTCTAAGTGGACATTCTGTTTGGTTTTCACGTCGTGGTGGGGTTTCAAGGGCCACTTTGCTAGTGTTTTTATTGATTGAATCCTTCTCCATGTTTCCACTCAGGGCAAGATCACGTGCCCTGGAGTGTCTGCTAAACACAGCAAGCTTTCCCCCAGCTGTGATGACATAGTGGAAAGGTATCTAAAAGTTGTGATACTTACCCTGCGGCATCAAGATCTCCACTGCGCCCATTCACTCCTCGGGACTTACCACTGGTTTGCCTCCGCCAAGCATGTCCTTGACCTTTTCTTCAATTGGTGTTGACACACATCAGTCTCAGAGGTTTCTGATCATCTTGGCCACTTCTTAGGTCTTCTCTGCCATCTTAGAGCCTATTTCTTCAACTGCCCTCTTGTCAGTACACGGAAGTTTGAGACCAGATAATGCTTGCTTTGGTGTAAGGCTGGAATTGTGCTTTCCGGGGCTGGGCACGCTGTGTGTGTGTGAAACTTTGCCCCAGAAAGAGATTTCATGTCCTAGGCCTCTATTTCTGAGACCTCTGGCCAAATCTGCTCATAATTCTAAAACAATACCTGAAACTCATCTGCCAATACATCCAGAGTAGGGAGTCTTATGGGGAAGCTGTGTACCTCAGTGCATCCCAAGACTTCTACGACAGAACAGGCTGGGAATAACTCATTGAACAAAATGTAGTGTCTCTACTCTGTGCAGGCCCAATTCCAGCATTCAGAAACTAGATAAACATAACAGACTGCAGAGCCTCCAATCCTCACTAGGAATCCCTCTCCTCTTTAAATAAAGGCCCAGGCAAGAGTGAGAGATGGGACTTTTTCATCAATTTCCCTCTTTATTCTCTAGTTGTAGATTTTTCCAGCTAAGTTCTCAAGAAGACAACTACGTAAAAGGGTCAGTGTGGTTTATGTCAAGAAGCCGAACTTTCAACCTATACAGTGGGCTAATGTGAATAAGGGGGTATGGAGACAAAGCAATCTCTAAATCCCTCACATCTTTTCTGCTTTCATTCCCAAGGCCTGAGTAATTGTCTAGATAGTAAGAAAGCACAGTTGGTGTGAGTTCATAGCAAAGGAGGGGGCCCAGAACTGACTCCTATGAGAATCCATCTTCATACCAACCACTCGCTGGCACATTTTCTCCATTTTCTTTCTTTTCCCATAAGATCTTGGGCAACAGGAGGATGGAGCCTCCTGTGTGCACTTGGGCCTGAAGGAGAGCAAAATAATAATAATAATAATAATACCCTCAATAATCAGCTGGCTAAGCTCAATAAAGATATAAATTAATGCAAGGATGAATTCCAAGAAGCATTAAAAAAAATCAGAAAATGAGATGGAAAGGGAACTCAACAGAGGAATGGATACTGTTCAGAAAAAGGCAATAGAAAATACAAACCCAATTGAACAAGTCCAAATCTCTATAGAAGCTCTTAAAAACAGAGTCAGTCATGTGGAGGACAGAACCTCAGAACTGGAAGACAAGACAGAAGAAATAGTTTGTGAGTCCAAAATTTGAATAAGTTCAAAAATTCTTGTGAACAGAACATGAGGGAACTGTGGGATACCCTTAAATGCCCCAACATTTGGATCATGGGTATACCAGAAGGGGAAGAATTCAGACCAAAGGCATAGAGAATTATTCAACAAAACTGTTGAAGAAAACGTTCCCACTCCCTCAAAAGAATCCCACCAAGATACAAGAAGCTAACAGAACTCCAAACAGACTGGACCAAAGGAGAAATTCACCAAGACATATTATCATTAAGACTCCAAACATTAATAACAAAGAGAAAGTCCTAAAATCAGCTAGAGAGAAATAATACATTACATACAAAGGTAAGTCCATTAGAATTACTTCAGACTTCTCAATGGAAACCCTGAAAGTCAGAAGGGCCTGGAATACAACACTGCAAAATCTAAGAACCTATGGCTTCCAACCTAAACTACTCGACCCAGCAAAAGTATCCCTCATAATAGATGGTGAAAGAAAAACTTTCCATGATAAAACTCAGCTTTACAACCATATGAACACAAAGCCAAACCTACAGAGTACTTCAGAGAATTCTCCACACAGAATAGTCAAACAACCCACCTCAAGTGCCTACAAGAAGCAGACCAAAATAACCAAACTCAGCAAAGGTGCAAAAAACCACAAAGTCCAAGAAAGCATCAAACCACATAAACCTTCACAATATGACAGAAATGACAGCAAACCTCACAGTTATTACCCTAAACACTAATGACCTTAATTCACCCATCAAGAGACATAAGCTAACAGAGTGGATCAGAAAAATAGACATCTCAATCTACTGTCTTCAAGAAACCCACCTCACCACTAAAGACAGACACCTCCCCAGGGTAAAAGGGTAGAAACTGATATTCCAAGTGAACAGAAATAAGAAACAAGCAGGTGTTACTATACTAATATGGAATAAAGTAAGAGTTCAAACAAAAAGTAATCAAAAAACAAAGAAGATTACCTCTTACTTATCAAGGAAAAGATCCAACAAGAGGATATCACAGTCATCAATCTTTATGCACCAAACACAAGTGCACCACAATTGACAAAACAAAACCTACTTCACAACAAAACAGAAATAAACACCAACACCATCTTAGTCAGGGATTTCAATACTCCACTATCAGCAATAGATAGATAATCCAAACAGAAAATCAAAAGGGAAGTAAGAGAGCTCAACAACACCATGGAGCATTTATACCAAACAGACATCTACAGAACATTCTACCCCGGTTCCACAGGTTACACATCCTTCTCAGCAGGCCATGGAACCTTCTCTAAAATAGATCTTATACTGGGCCACAAAACCTGCCTCCATATATTTAGGAAAATTGACACAATTTCCTGCATGATATCAAATCATAATGCTGTAATGCTAGAAATTAACAAGATATGTACCAGGAACTGCATCAGACCCTGAAGACTGAACAATATACTTTTAAACTATAAATGGGTTGTGGATGAAATAAAAAATGAAAGTGCAAAATTTCTAGAATTGAATGACAATGAGAACACATCATACCAAAACATATAGGACACAATGAAGGTAATCCTTAGGGGAAAATTCATAGCACTAAATGCCTTCATAACAAAGACAGAAAGATCCCAAATCAATAACCTAACCATCAACCTAAAAGCACTGGAAAAACAAGAAGAATCTAACCCAAAAAGCTACAGATGGAAACAATCAGAATCAGAGCAGAAATTAACAAAAAAATTAAGACAATTGTTGATGACACAAAGAGCTGGTTCTTTGAAAAAATAAACAAGATTGATAAAGCTTTAGCCAATTTAATCAAGCAAGAAAAAGATACTTCAAATTAACAAAACTAGATATGAAAAAGGAGAGATCACAATAGACATAAGTGAAATTGGAAGAATCCTTAGGACTTATTTCTAAAACCTCTACTCCACAAAATTGGATAATCTGGAGGAAATGGATGAATTCCTGGACACATACCACCTACCAAAGGTGAACTTGCAGCAGATCAATCTCCTAAACAAACCTGTCACACCCATCAAGATTGAAAAGGTAACCAAAAACCTCCCTAAAAAGAAGAGCCCAGGACCAGATGGGTTCTCAGCTAAATTCTATCAAATCTTCATGGAAGAACTGAAACCAATTCTACTCAAACGGTGCCACATAATCAGAGAGCAGGGAAAGCTCCCCAACTCGTTATATGAAGCTACTATCACCCTAATACCAAAACCAGACAGAGATACAACAAGAAAATAAAACTATAGGCCCATTTCCCTGATGAACTCAGATGCAAAGATGTTGAACAAAATACTCACAAACTGAATTCAACAACACATAAAAAGCATTGTCCACCTTGATAAAGTAAGCTTTATGCCAGGAAGGCAGGGTTGGTTCAACACATGGAAATCTGTCAATGTAATACACCACATATAAAAAAGCACATGATCAATTTCAATAGATGCAGAAAAGGCCTTCGACAAAATACAACATCACTTCATGATCAAAATGTTGGAGAGAGGCCTGGAGAGATGGCAAAGCCTAAAGACCCAGATTTGATTCTCCAGGACCCACGTAAGCCAGATGCACATGGTGGCACATGCATCTAGAGTTCATTTGTGCAGCCATTCTCTCTCTCTCTCTTTCTCTCTTCCTCTCTCTCAATCTCTCAAATAAATAATAAATAAATAAAAGTTGGAGACAATAGGCATGCAGTTTATATCTCAACATGATAAAGGCTATATGTAAAGCACCTAAAGCCCAAATAATAGTTAATGGGGAGAGACTTAAAGAATTTCCATTGAGATCAGTAACAAGATAGGGGTGCCCACTCTCACCTCTGCTCTTCAACATAGTACTAGAAGTGTTAGCCCAAGCAATAAGACAGGAGAAAGAAATAAAAGGGATGCAAATTGTAAAGGAAGAAGTTAAATTAGCCCTATTCTCAGATGACATGATTCTATACATAAGTGACCTAAAAACCTCCATCTCAAAACTATTAAAGATGATTAATTCCTTCAGCAAAATAGCAGAATACAAAAATCAATGCATAAAAATCAGTAGCCTTCCTATATGCGAAGGAAAAAGATACAGAGAAAGAGATTAGTGACATTGTCCCATTTTCAATAGCAACAATAAAATTAAATACCTTGGAATATCTAACCACAGATGTGAAAGACTTATATAATGAAAACATAAAATATGCTCAAGAAAGAAATTGAGGAGGACTTGAGAAAAAGGAAAGACCTTCCATGCTCCTGGATAGACAGAATTAACATTGTACAACTGGCAATCTTACCAAAAGCAATATATAGACTTAATGCAATACCAATAAAAATCACAGCATTTTCCTTCACAGAGACAGAAAAAATGATATCAAAATTCATATGGAATGGCATATCCTCAGCAAAAGAAACACCTCTGGAGGCATCACCATACCTGATCTAAAGCTATATTACAAAGCCATAGTAACAAAAACAACATGGTATTGGCATCAAAAACAGATTATAGACTAATGGAACAGATTAGAGGATCCAGACTTTAGGACAAGTAACCACAGCTACTTGATCTTCAACAAAGGCCCTAACAATGTAGACTGAGAAAAAGATAGCATCTTCAACAAATGGTGCTGGGCAAACTGGATAACTATATGCAGGAAAATGAAATTACATCCACACATCTCACCATGAACAAAAATCAAGTCCAAATAGATCAAAGATCTCAATATAAGACCAGAAACTCTGCTACTACTGGAAGAAAAAACTAAGTGGAACTTTCCACAATATAGTAATGGGAAAAGACTACCTTAACAAAACCCCAGTAGCTCAGGAAGTTAAATAGTCACTCAACCACTGAAATCTCATGAAGCTGAAAGGTTTTTTCACAGAAAAACATAGAATAAGCAGAGCCAATAGACTACCCACAGAATGGAAGAAAAATTTTGCCAGCTATACAAGTGACAGAGGCCTAATTTCTAAAATCTACAAAGAACTCAAAAACCTAAACAATAAAAAAACTCAAACAACCCACTCAAAAAGTGGGGTAGAGAACTAAACAAGGAGTTCCCAGAGGAAGAAATACAAATGGAAAACACACATTTAAGAAAATGTTCAACATCCCTAACCATCAGGGAAATGCAAATTAAAACAACCATGAGATTCCACCTTATCCCAGTAAGGATAGCAAGCATTAAAAAAAATCAAATGTTTGCAAGGATGTGGAAAAATAGGAGCCCTTATTCACTGTTGGTGGGAATGTAAATGGTACAACCACTATGGAAAGCAATATGGAGGTTCCTACAAAGGTTGACTATAGAGTTACTAACAGACCCAGTTATTCCCTTACTGGGTATTTACCCTAAAAGCTCCAAGCCTCAATTCAGAGATGTTTGCTCAACTGTGTTTATAGCTGCTTAATTCATAATACCTAAGAACTGGGATGAGCCCAGATGTCCATCAGTGAATGAATGGATTACCAAGATGTGGTATATCTACACAATGGAATTCTAGAAAAAAATGACACAATGAAATTTGCAGAAAAATAGTCAAACTTGGAAGAGATCATTCTCAGTGAACTCACCCAATCACAGAAAGACAATTGTTGCATGGTCTCACTCATCTGTGGCTTCTAACCTAGATCAGCCTGAAATGCTGACATACCTAATAGGCATCATGAGGACTGGCCAATAGGGAGGGAGGGGCTGGAAGGGAGGGTAAGGGCATGGGGGGGGACACAAAACTGGACCCAAATGGAAATGGTACCATACAACCCTATATCTTAGAAGACAGACTAAAAGGTCAAACCCTCATCAGGTCCTTAGAGGGAGTACCTGAATCAAAAGGCCCTGGAGAGGGTAAGATGAAGCCTAACTTTAATTTTCTCCTATTCTCTCTCTCTCTCTCTCTCTTTTCCTCTTCCTCCTCCTCCTTCTTCTTTCTCTTTTATATTGCCTTTCTTTTCTCTTGGTGCTGGCCTATAACCCCCAGTACCAGGATGCAGTTAATATCCACAATGTGATGTTGATCAGAGAGACCAACAAGGTTTCCCAAAAGAAGACAAATTTCTGTCAGAGCACTTGATCACCTACCAAAGGTTAATGGTAAGAGCCTACTGCCAAAGACACCATATGCTATTGGTATGGAACATGGAGAGACCTGGCTGGAATCTGGAATGGAGCCAGTCCCCAGACAGTTAGCTTGTATAGTGCCAGAAGGTGCTACATGAGCTACTGAGGGAAAATGGCCAACATCTGTCCAAGCAACTTGAGGTCTAAGCAAACAGCCTGATATGATGCTCACCAAAGTGCAATAGTGGCACAAAGCCATGGTAGGTAACCAATTGCTCTGGGATTGGCTAACAGATCCACTCAGTGGAAAGGAACCCATAGCTAAAACTGGGAAACAAGTCAGAATCATATCCAAATAACGAGACTGCTCTCCAATATCAAGCTCCCACCAATCTTGGGTTGCAAGAGGACCTATACTTATTAAATTCTCTCTAAACTAACAATGGTTATCCCATTTAACTGGAGCTGATTTCACTCTCCATTGGAGAATCTGCTTCTCTTTTTTAGATGGAAGCAGAACCTGAGGAAAGAATCAGCCCATCACACTTCACCAGTTGAAACCATAGAGGAACTGGGGAAATGAGCAAGAGTGCTGCTTTTCTTGGTGAACCTGATATTAGCACAAGGGTGAAGGAGATAGCCACAGAGGACACTCAACTCCTACCAAATCAGAGATCCAGAGATACAGAGGCTCTCAAGAGCCCATCACTGAAGTAGACCTAAAATGAACCCAACTTGGCTCAGGGAAATTTTTGGAAGAGGAGGCAGAAAGATTCTTAGAGCCACAAGTTGGGACATTACACACAGAGACATTGTCTGTTCCCCATAACTTATGGCTACCCCCACAATACATGACCTACAATCCCCATGGGGATAAACAGCATCCCCAATGAGGGGAGTCCCTTTAGACATGGGGACCCTATTAGTGAAGACAGGCTTCAAGCACGGGATAACAAGAGATCACACTGTAACTGAAATGGAAGCCAGCTCCCGGAAGGCTAACCCTCCTAGTGCTAGGAAGTGTTATGTAAAGTGCTGGGAGATAACTGTCATCAACAGTGTGAACAAGCAGGGGATTCTGCAAGCTACAAAATCGACCAGTGGGGCAAGATGTACAACTTGTAAAATCATGGCACATAGGCTATGGGGGTAATCAACTGCTCTCTGACTGGACAGCAGGCCCACTCAGTGGAAGATTACTCATACCTAGTATTGAGAACCAAGTCAGATTCCTATGAAGAAGAAGGCCATAGACTCCATAAAGAAACTTCCACTGGTCTTTGGCTAAGAAGAAAAGGAATGTCCATCAAAAAGTCTTTGAGGGCTAGAGAGATGGCTTAGCAGTTAAAACCATCAAAGCCAAAGGACCAGATTTGATTCACCAGGACCCACATAAGCCAGATGCACAAGGCGTCACATGCATCTGGAGTTCATTTGCAGTGGGCAGAAGCCCTGGTGCACCCATTCCATCCATCTATCTATCTATCTATCTATCTATCTATCTATCTATCCATCTATCTATCTATCTACATACATAATTTATACCTCTCTATCTCAAATAAATAAATAAAAATAAAATATAAAAAGTCTTTGAAAGCACTATGCTTACACCCTTCAATCCATGCTATTATTCTCTGTTGGTTGGAGAATCTGACTAATCTTTTTTTTACAGCAAACACAGGAGATAACCAAGATCTATCAATAAAACAAAAAAAAATCCTACTGCATAGTATGAGTTAAGTCATCTCTATCACATTTGCCAGGGCTCAGGAGACACTACAGAGAAAGTGGTGATTTAAACTCAAATGCTGCACTCACTGCTAGCCTGACAACCTCCTCCAAGGAGATGGTAGTAGACACTGAGGACACTCAGAATTCATCAAAGAAGAAATTCAGAGGATACAGAGAGCTCAACACTAAAGGAGATTTATGATACACCCATCAAGGCTCAGGAAACATCACGGAAGAGGGGGTGGAAATATTATAAGAGCCACAGGGTAGGAAAGTGTATTCCGAGACATTGTTACCCACAATGAGACTGACTGTTGTATTCTTGCCCCAAAGTAAATACCAACAATCCCAACGAGGAGGGCCTTCAGAAAAATGGGGCTGGGTGAGACAGGATATATGTACAATCCAATGGGAATATGACCAATATTCAATATGCTCATACTATAAGTTTTATAATAACAATAAAAATACTTTTAAAACAATGACTCAGTATGTCCTAGGCATCCTTGGGACCAACAAGGTCTCTGACCCTGACTTTAGGAGCCACATTCGTAGACAGTTGGCATCAAGAGCAAACACTGGAGGAAGCTTGAGTTGGCCCATGCCAGCTGGATGGCGCTGTTTATACCACTGTCATTGGTGGATGTCAAGCTCATTCAGAAACACAGACATACTCAGAACAATGTCTGAATAAACAACTGACCATCCTATGTGCTGGTGACACTGACAAATGTCACCCAGCTCAGTCATGTAGCTAGTGTAATGGAGCCAGGATTAGAAATTCCAGTTAGTGAGATATGGATATTTTAAGATAAGGAGAAATTTCTGGGCAGAGAAAGAGAAATTTGGGACTCACCAACATATTGGTATTGGAACATATTCCAAAGCACAGCAGTAATGAGTTAACCAAAGAGAAGGTCATCAGGAAAGAAAAGATGGCATAGAACAAAACCTGAAGATTGTCAGCATTCAAGTGAAATTGAAGCAAATGACAATAATTCAGAGTGGTGGGATGAGGAGGGAAATCCAGGAGAGAACTGTAAGTTATAGGAATAGATAGGTCTAACACGTGGGGAGTACCACAGGCAGCCATGTTACCTAATGGCCATAGTGAGCATCATTCAAGGACTGGAATGGAAGTGAGATTGCAGGAGAGGCTACATCAAGTTGGAGGTCTCCATGAGTATTATGAAGTGCTTATCTGAGGGAGATGTGAGAGAGAGGAGACATAAGAAAGATGCCCCAGTTTGTTTGGATGGTGGAGAGACCCCCCAACATCATGACTTCTGGGAAATACGGCCAGCCTTTGATTCCCGGGGGGGGGGGGGACAGGAATCTCCAAGAAATGGGACAAGCCCAAGATTTGAGTCTATTTTGCTGAACACTCTATCCTTAGGCCAATTACTTTGCCCCTCCTGACCTCATTTGTATAATATTTTACTTCAAATTGCTCTTGGTGGAGTTACTCTACCAATAACCATCATCACTTCCAAATAGCAAATTTGGAAGTGAATTCAAGAGTCTCCTAAGATGAGAAATAGCAGTGTGGAGATCCTGACAAGAAAAAAAAAAAAAACTTTGGAGAGAGAGGGAAAGATGACAAGGTTGGTTTGTGCAGGCCATTGTTGGGGCTGTGGCAAGACATCAAAAGTGGGAACACATAGCAGATACAAGGAGACAAGGACCAGATGTAGAAGTGAAGTCAGACTGGAGCAAGAGAGCTGGCTCTCCTCCACCAGAAGTGAGTGGGGAGGCAGAGGGTGGTGGGATAGTCACTCTGCAGCCCAGCCACAAAGGGACACCTATTACTGCCACGCAGCTAGCAATTACCTTGCATCAGGCCCTCAACGTACAATGTCTTCAAACCTCATGATTAGCTGCATTTTACAGTGTAGAAAACTGAGGCTCAGAGAGGTCACCCAGCTAATAAATGATGCAGCCCAGAATCAAACACAGTCACTCTGGCTCCAAAACCTGCATTCTTTCCACTACCTCATGCCTCTCTGAAGGACTGAATCTTGGGGGAGGACTATGTTTAGGAGATGAAAGGGAACAGTTTCATTGGACAGAAGAACCACCAGAGGGTGGAATGTGATGGAAGCCAAGAGAAGATTAAGTTTCAAGATGGTGTGACTGGATATGGTGCCAGACGCCGCTGAGAGAGAATGAGAACTGAGACACGGCCATTAGCTCAGGTCTGCAAATGGCTACAAGTAACTATGAGTGACTGCTGAAAATAAAGTTGCCGGTGAGAAGCAAGACCTCACACTCTCATGGCTCCCAAATGGACCGAGCTGAGAAATGCCTACGTGGTTTGTCTGACCAGTGTCTGATGGTGGCCACATGTGGCTAATCAGAGAAGTAAAGACCCACAACGCTCTCGATCTCAAACAGCCCACAATAGAGCTGGGCATACTCCCCAATGTGCAGGTAACCAGTGAGCACAGGGGCTGAAGAGAGCTGTGTCTTCCCTAAGATTCACTGTTCTAACTTCAACCAACTTCTGCATTGGGTGGGCCTGAGTGTGTACCATGAGCCAGACAGCCGCACAGCATCTGCATATGCTGGGGGAGGTGCAGAGATGTTCAGGGAATGTGTGCAGCCGGAGAAGAAAAAAGATCTTGGGCCAGAGTGCCAAGCAGCATCAGTGTCTAGGGTACACACAGGAAGAGAACCCCCCACCCCAACAGTTGCTGAGAAGGAATGGTCAGAGAGGAAATTAGCAAGTAAAGACTATACAGGTGTCATGATGTCACCTGTAGCTAGAAGTCCCTCATCCAAGTGCCTCACTTAGCCCAGGGCTAGGTAAGCTCCTTCTGTATTCTCTCTCACTCAATACCTCTTCTTGTGACAGAGGAGTGTTCAGCACTGAGAGATCTCCACCACACCCTCCAAGGCTCAGGGATCACTGCAGAAGAGATGGCAGAAAGAATATAAGAGCCAAAGGAAGGAGAGGATTGCCTATAATCCTGTCTTCTAGACACAAAGTGGCCGTGGTATTCATGACCTCACAGTGGCTGATGCTACCTACACAAGACCTGCATAATAGAAGGAAAAAATGATGACATCAAAATAGAAGAGACTATAGAAGAGGCTGGAGAAATGGCTTAGCTGCTAGGCGCTTGCCTGTGAAGCTTAAGGACACCAGTTCCAGGCTCGATTCCCCAGGACCCACATTAGCCAGATGCACAAGGGGGCACACGCATCTGGGGTTCGTTTTTTGTGCGCCCATTCTCTCTCTCTCTCTCTCTCTCTCTCTCTCTCTCTGCCTCTTTCTCTCTCTGTTACTCTCAAATAAATAAACAAAAATGAACAAAATTTTTTTAAAAAAATAGAAGAGACTAGCTGAAAAGAAGGATTTAGTGAAGGGGGGACTTGGGAGGGGAAAAGAGGGTAGCAGGAGAGGATTATGATCATGATATAGTCTATATTTATGGAAGTTGTTAAAAACAATGTCTTTTCTCTTCAGTGCTCATTGTTTTCTTTTCTTGCCTGAGAGGCTCACATCTTTCTCATTCCTTCCAGCAATAAATTCAACCCAATGTCCTCTCTCTTGCCTCACTTTCTAAAATCCACAGGTAAGTGAATGTCATTCTTTCGGGGAGGCCTGCCTTCCGCCATCTCTCGCTTGCCACAGGTTAGGAAAGAAAACAGCAGAATTGCTCTGCTGGCCCAACCTCAGGCTTAGGTGGCCCCTGCCAGCCAGCCAAGCTTTAAAAGCTGCCACATTTTAGTGCCTAAAATGCCAGCATTTTCTCGTCGGTTCTTTCAGTTGAGAATTATCTCCCCTTTTGATCCTTCTCTTGAAATGTGAACGTGCCTGGCAGAGCAGCACATTTCATTTCCGACACTCCAACTTGCTGGGGTCAGCCAAATCTGCTCTGTGCCTTGAAGGGTTAAGTCCTGCACTGGAGTTGGCACCCACACTGGCTTAAGGAACCAGGAGGTAAGGTGAAGGGCCAGATGAAAATCTTGACCCATTATGCAATTTTGTCCTGGGTTAACCTCACTGCTTGGCATGGGATCTAGGAAGGAGTCATCATTCAGTGGGAGCTGAGGCTGTAGGTGCCCCAGCCACATCCCCTCCACCTACTTCAGAATGTACCTGCACACAGGCCTCAGTAACAGCGGGGACAGGCGGGCAGGAGTTCCCGGGGGATATTCTCTGTGGTCTCTCAGAGGGTCTCCAGCCACACTGAGCCCCATCTGCCCTGAGCAGTCATCTGCTCACTGCCCAGAGTGCTTTCCAAGTCACCTCTGAGAAAGAAAAACACTGAAAAGCCCTACACCCAAATTCTTGTTTTGCTTTGGAATTTAAGAATTTCCCATTAAAAGGCATCATCCCTAATATGGATGGAGAGAATTAAACTTCTCTGGCTCCTTAAAAATCCAGACTCCAAATATAGGAATGTGCATCACAATTTTAAATTCCTGTGTCCTTTGACCTACTAATTCTACTTCTCAAAGTTTACCTAAAGAAAACAGGCTAAATATGCAAAAATATATGTATAAGGATGTTTACAACCATGTACAAGAGCAAAATTTGAGAAGCAAGTTAAATTTCCAGCAATAGCAAAGTGGATAATAGATTCTGATATATTTTATTATGCAATCAAAAATAATAATACAGATCTTCTCCATCTTTCCATGCTGTGTCAAGCTAAGTGAATTCCGATGGTATGTATCACGTATGATGTAACCTACTTTTGTTAGTATGCTGGATCCACATGCTTGCAAGTGTACAGGATTTTCTGGAAGGATGAAGCCACATGTGGTGGTGCATGCCTGCAATCCCAATCTGGGAATCAGAGGCCAGCCTGGATTACATTTCTATCATTAGAAGCTGTAGCTCATTTTCACTTCTTTATACTTTTCTGAATGAGGAAAAATGTAACTTGTGATTTAAAAAAAAAAAAAGCTTGAAAACTTCAAAAAATGTACAAAACACTCAATGGCTTTAGTCACATAAAACTGAACCACCCCAGAGTTTTAACTTCTGTCCCCCAAGAGGTTAGTGTTCTGTTCCATCATCTGGGGGAGGTTAGCGACCACTCACAGAAGCCAAAGTCCTCCAGGTCCAGGCCAGTGTTTGTCAGCAAGCACATCTGCCCACTGGCAGCAAGGGGAGAACACAGTGATGTCACGTGTCCAGCATGTGTGGCCCCATCTGACTCTAAAAACAGCTTGGGTCCCATTCACACTCAAGGTTGTGCCTCAAGCTCAGCTGCCTCAACCCCCCAGATACGCAGCAGCCCACCTCCCCTCGCCTCATGCCTGAAGCCCCAGCCGGCAGGCACCCAGCAGGTCCCTTTCCAATTTGCTCCATATTCAGGAGTCCTTATTCCCAGGGGAAGAACTTGTTGCCATGGCGATGTGAGCAGGCCCAGGAGGCCAAATCCTCGGGAAGCTTGCCTGGCCTCCTTAGCAGAAGCTAGGGCTCCATGGCCCATCTCGCCCTGTTGGAAAAGGGATTTAGAGCTCCAAATTCTTTGAGTTTACTGAGGACAGGTTAGGAGGAAGGGAAGGTGGAAAATGGGTAAGACGCTTTTATTTAAAGCCCGTGGTCCCCTTGTGAGGCTGAAATAGGACTACTATGAGTTCAAAGGCAGCCTGACCTAAGAGGTGAGTTCTAGGTCAGCTTGGACTAGAGCGAGATCCTAAACACCAAAATAAATCTATGGTCACCATGCCTGTCGCCCCACCCACCAACCTGGACCCCTCTGTCAGCTGCCTTTGGGAATGCCAGACACTGCTTTTCCAACTTTTTCCACTAAGGGAGGGGCGGTTCCTGAAGTTTCTGGAAGGAAGCTTGACCCCCTTTTTTCCCTTAAGCCTGGGACTGCTAAGAGGGACCGCAGGGTGAAAGCGATGCCCCCTGGCAGGGCCGCTGTGTGGCTGGGGGCGCGTGGGAGACATCCACCCACCCCGCCCCTCCCCCTCCCGGGCCCGGTCGCTGCAGGCCCCGCCCACCACTCAGGCTCCCTCCCGGTGCCCAGACCTCACCCGGTGCTCTCGGAGGGAGGTCACTGCATCTCCAGTTACGCGCCCCGGGGGCGGCTTGCCCAGGGGGGGGGAAAAAAAACTCCAATCATATCGCTGGCTGGCTGGAAACCCTTTCATCTTTGCTCCGTGATCAGCGGAGGCGCGCCTGGCTTTGGAACGTCCCACCATGACCATGCTGAAAATCCCTGGGTACATGCCTGCTGGGAGCTGGGGCACGTGTACAGCCAGGTGCCCTCTCCGCAGCCTCCTTCCCTCCTCCTCCTGTTGCCTCCTCGTCCCACAAGGCTTTAAGTCTTAGGCTTGCAATGAACCTTCGATTTGCCCCAAAGCCTTTTTCCATAATGCTTCTCTGTGCACCCACCTACTCCAGCACCTGGTATCTTCAATGAACTACACCCTCCCTCCTCCCCCAACATCCACAGGCGCACACAGAGGTCCTTTGCCTCCACTGCACCATCCTGTGAGGACTCAGCTCCCCAGGAGGAAAGAGCCCAGACAGTCCCCAGACAGCCCCACCCCCCCGCCCGCTCTGCTGAAGAGGCCCCGAGAGCAGGGCTGGGCCCAGCAAGCAGCCCATTCGGAAATAGTGCTTTGACAAGCCCGGCATGGTAGTTCATAAATGAGCTAAACGCAGACAGGATCAACCGTTTCCCCCAATAAGACCATATCTGTAGTTACATTCTGACTGGGGTCACATTACCCTGGTTATTAATCCTGCTGCTTTAGGATGTAAGCTGACCACCAGCTGGGGTCAAGAAAACATTCCGCTCCAGCTCCTGTCAGCCTTCTCCTCCTACCTGCCCAGGCCCTGTAGCTATTGTTGAACATTCAGGTCCACACATCAGGTTCAAGGCCACCAGTCTGGCGCCTCTGAGGCAGGGAAATTCCAGTGTGTTCTGGAGGGCCATTCCAGTGACCATGTGTACACTGGTCTCCACTGTGGAAGATGGAAAATAATCTCCCCAGACCTTTGACTTTTTCATGCCAAGAAAATTTGAGGTGGATAGTCAGAAAGTGCCATGGAGATTCTAGGACTTATTGACTTTGAGTGCCTCAGGTCACGTCAGGGGAATCCAGGTTGGGCACAGGCAATGTCTCCATACCCACTGCCAACGAGAAATGGCACCCTTCCTCCTGCTTCAAGCTGGTATGGCATCTCCTGTGGACAGCCAGCAACAGGTCAGGCCACAGCAGTTGGCTTACCGTCTTTTATCCTTCCTGTTTAAACTCTGACTCTTCAGGCATGAGTGACTTCTAGAAGTCTCCATTTTTCTTCGTGGGGTGTACAGGAAGGAAGCAGGCTGAGAGCTGGAGTTTACTGTATCCAGATCATGTGCTGTGGAGTCCACAATGCAGAAGGAAAAGATATCCATGAGAGGCCATTTTTCGCACACACTTCAGTCCTGAACACATGGCTCTGCATCCAAATTGGGATCTCTCAACAAACAAAAGCAGCAGCAGAGGAAACGGGGTAAATTTCTCTCGAACAAGCCCAAAGGCTTTACCTCCTCAGGCATCCTAAGAGGTGCTGCTGGTCATAGCTCTTAGTGCCTCCCTGATGGCTTCCCTAGCCCTCTGCTCTCTTTCCTGGCTCCATCAGCCCACAGTCCCTGCCCTCCCCCTCATCTCAACTCCTCATTCTGGAAGTTCCCCGTCTCCTCAGTGGTTTGCCTTCTGGTTCTTTCTCCAACTCAGAGAGGCTCAACCTGCAGAAGTTGAACCTCTCAGAAGCTCATGGCATGTCAAGCTCAAGGCCTCCCAGCCTTCCTCTCACCCCCACAAACCAGCCAGCTGCACAGCTCTCTCCTGCTCTGCAAAGCAAGCACTGGAGGAACTAATGAGATCACTGAGTTAAGGCACTAGTGGGTGAGCTGGTTCAGTTTTGGGGTTTTTGTTTTTGTTTTTGTTTTTGTTTTTGAGGTAGAGTCTCACTCTAGCCCAGGCTGACCTGGAATTCACTATGTAGTCTCAGGCTGGCCTCAAACTCATGGTGATCCTCCTACCTCTGCCTCCCAAGTGCTGGGATTAAAGGTGTGCGCCACCACACCTGGCCTTGGTTCAGTATTTTGATAACAGCTTTCAAAGATTTAGCCTAGTGTCTCTCAGAGTTGGATTATAGTAGGAAGGGGCTGAGAGGAGCAAGGATAGACAGAAGACAGAAGCCTGTTTTTATGACATACTTAACTTTCCTATTTTCACTTTGCTTGACTGTGCATTGTAACTTAATGTTCCATTTACACCAACATAACTAATTTTTAGCATTGCATTTCAAAAGTGGGACCTTTAACAGTTATGTTCTCATTGCTGAGGCAAAACACCAAACCAGAAGCAAACTGGTGGGAGGAAAGGGTTTATTTCAACTTACAATCTTGAGGGGAAGTCTCATCGTGGCAGTGGAAAGCATGGCAGAGCAGAGGCTGGGCACCACATCTTGTCACATCAACTTGTAGGAAAGTTGTCCAAGGGAGCTAGCTAGCTAATATGAAGTAGAGATGGACTAACAAACCTCAAAGTCCACCACCCAGCAACACCCCTTCTCCAGCAAGGCTCCACCACTCTCCCAAACTGCCACCAGCTGAGGACCAAACACTCAAAACACATGAGCGCATGGGGGACATTTCATTCAAACTACCACATGATCTCAATGATTCAGAAAATATTTTTCTTCTAAAACAAGCCACTTTGTTCCTCAAATTGGGAAGCACTGACTCAGGGAATAAGCACTGCAGAAATGCAGTGTTGTCTATATGCCTGGAAATGCCAAGGGGGAGATGCAGACACTTTGGACTCCAGTCCTGCCCTCAGCAGCTTACCTGGTCATTAGGAACAAAGACAGAATTTTTTTTTTTTTTTTTTTTTTTTGGTTTTTTGAGGTAGGGTCTCACTCTAGCCCAGGCTGACCTGGAATTCACTATGGAGTCTCAGAGTGGCCTCAAACTCACCGCAATCCTCCTACCTCTGCCTCCTGAGTGCTAGGATTAAAGGCATGCTCCACCACGCCCAGCTTAAGACAGAAACATTTTTAAAATTATGCACAAGCAGTAGCAATGTGAGATGTGTCACCAAGTGTTGGTATTTTTTGTTTTAGGCAAGCCCAACAGACTGGCCTTTTTTATGTGAGCAAGAAAGAGAGAGAGAGAGAGAGAATTGGTGCATCAGAACCTCCAGAAACTGCTATCGAACTCCCTATGTGTATACCCTTTCTATGCATATATGACATTGCATGCTTGCATCACTGTGCACCTGGCTTATGTGGGATCTGGAGGGCAAACATGAGTCCTTGTGCTTTGCAGGCAAGTGCCTTAAACATTAAGCCATCTCTCCAACCCAAAGTAGTATTTTTTTGTTGTTTGTTTTCCAAGGTAAGGTCTCACTCTACCTCAGGCTGACCTGGAATTCACTATGGAGTCTCAGGGTGGCCTCGAACTCACAGCAGTCCTTCCACCTCTGCCTCCCAAGTGCTGGGATTAAAGGCATGCTCCACCACACCAGGCTTTTCCAAGTAGTATTTTTTAAGTGGACACTTTCTATGGGTTTGGAGTGCTTTCTATGTAGGAATGATCAGTAGTGGCTTCCTTGGTTGGAGAAGGGTCTTTGGGAGGAAGAGCTTGTTGGTGATGTGTGTCTGACGATTTAGCAGGTGTTTAAGTGGAAAGAATGAGAAAGAGAGACACTCATCATTTGCACAAATGAAGCTTAAGGGTTCAAGAGGTCCCAGCCTTGGGGTGAGGATCAGAGGGGATTTGATGCAATGTGGTAGACAATGTTATGCACCCATGTCCCACTGATCACACTCTTAATGTATCAGTATGGCAGGGATGCCAAAAACAATTGTTTGAGAATTTGTTACTTGAGGGCTACGGTGATAGCTTTGTCAGTAAAGTGCTTGCCTTGAAAGCATGAGTTTAATCCTCAGTACCCATGTAAATGCCAAGGGAACTGGCATGTGCCTGTAATTCCAATGTAGGGAAGTGGAGACAGGTAGATCCCTGAAGATCACTGGCAGACTATCCTACCTAACCTAATTGGTGAGCTCCAAGCCAATCAGAGACCTTGTCTCAAAAAGAGATGAAAAGTGGAGAGATGGTGCAGCAGTTAAGGCATGTACCTGAAAAGCCAAAAGACCCAGGTTCAACTTCCCAGGACCCATGTAAGTCAGATGGACAAGGTGGTACATGCCTCTGGAGTTCGTTTGCAGTGGCTAGAGGCTCTGGTGTGCCCATTTCTCTCCCTCTCCTTCCCTCTCTCTCTTTCTCTCTCTCCCCTCTCTCTGCCTCTTTCTCTTTCTCAAATTGTAAATAAATAAGAGATGAAGGCTGGAGAGACGGTTTAGCAGTTAAGGTGTTTGCCTACAAAGCCAAAGGACCCCAGTTTGATTCCCCAGGACCCACGTAAGCCAGATGGATAAGAGGGTGCATGCTTCTGGAGTTTATTTGCAGTGGCTGGAGGCCCTTACATACCCATTCTCTCTTTCTCTCTCTTTCCTTTCTCCCCCCCCCCTCTCTCTATCTCTCTCTCTCTCTCCCTCTTTATCTCTCAAATAAATCAATAAATTAAATTAAATTAAATATATTTTTTAAAATAAAGAGATGAAAATTACTACTGAGGATGACACCCAAAGTGGTCCTCTGGCCTACACATACACATGTACACATGAACACCCACATACACGCACATGCAAAAACAGAATTGATTACTTGATATGCTTTTAAAAGATCAATGACATTATGGAAATAGTTAGAAGGGCAAATTTTCTTATCCTTATGTCATAGCTGTTTCCATGGATGACAGAGGTAAGATACGATAATCACCTTCCTGGTTAGACACTGCAAGGATGGCTCCATGTTCCATTGCCACTGTCCACAGCCATTGGTTGAAAGATAAATGTCCTTTTGAACAAAGCCTCCCTTGCAGAATAACCCCTTAAAAAGTGATGTTTTGGGATTTTTAGGTTTTATAGTATTGAGATGATCTTGATGCTATGTCTGCAACTTTTTCATTCCTCCATGATGCTAGGGAACTATTTTGCATTGATTCATTGTCATGGTGAAGGCTGGTTGTAGTGTTTCCCGAGCCATACATATCCATGAAGTAGGTAAATAAATGATTCAGAGGGCTTTGTACTTATAAAAAGAGGTATTCCAAGATTGGCTTGGTTGGGGGTGTTGGGACAGAGAATGGCTAAGAGGTCTTGCATCTGTAAGAGCTCTCCTTACATAGGGCACAAATGGGAGGAGGTCATTCAGATCCCTGACAGCATCTAAGAACATCAGCCTCTCCTCTTTCCTAATGCTTTCTTTGAAAGGGACCATCTTTCGCTTTAGAAGTATATTGCTCTTCCTCTGAGCCTCCAGAAACAGGTTCTTCCTCATGGCCTAAACACTCATACAAACTTCAGCTTAAGACCACCTATCTATTTGTTGTCAAGGGCAGGTAAGAGGCTAACACTAGCCTAGGATTCACACCCACAGCAGTACATGGTGGGGAAGAGACAAGAGGGGTTTACAGAAAATCCTGGTAACAGGGTCTGCAGAAGGCTGAGGAGTCCCAAGTAATTACAAAGCTCACAGCACACCCCGAGACAATGCCACAGCCCCCAGCATGGCCCTGGCCGAAGTGGTTTGCTCCAGCTACCTGGACATCTTGATAAATGGGCTCTGCATGTGCTCAAGGGGATGGGAGGAAACCAGCCACAGCTTAATCACCAGGGCACTGCTGCATGGGAGTGTTTAGAGCTTGTGGCAGCTGGAGATAAAACAGGTTCACAGCAGCTGAAAGGGAAACCTGGAGAAAGTGGGCTACCATCACACACACAGGAAAAGGGAGGGACGAAAAATGTAACACCAAGAGCCACCCTTCTAAGGCTGACCTGCATAAATATAGTGACAATTGGACAATTGAAGTCACTCACATAGAAATAGATGGTGCTACTCAGGCCTGGGGAGTACCTAGGCCAGGAGATGGCTCTGCAGGAAACCCCAAGCCAGAGAAGAAGGGTCTCAGAGGCCGGAGAGAGACCCCACAGAGTGAGGGGAAAGGAGGGGAGCCTCCGGAAGGCCCCTAACATAAAGCAGTGTGCCCTCCCTAGGCTTGTCCAGAATTTTAACAACTCCTCACCATGAATATGAACTCAGTACTTCTCTGCCCCCAAATTATTGTCATGTGTGTTTTAAGTAAAGAAAAAAAATTCTTTGAAATGTGTTTGTGCAACATGTAATACACAGTATGTCACAAACGCTTTTTGAGTGAATGGACAATAATAATAGTTGTATTTCAGTTGCGTCAGGCAATATGCTAGGTGCTTTGTGTGCATAATTTAATTTAACCCCCACAGTCATCTATGAGGTTTGAAAATCCCTCTTTGTGGCCAAGAAGCAAAAACCTCCTGAGGTTCAATTAACTAATGTAAAACTTGTTCACGTGGCACACATATGAAGGAATGGAGGGAGAGAAAGAAGGAAGGAGAGAAGATAGAAAAGAAGAAGAGAGGGCAGGCAGGCAATTTTTAAGAACGCCCTGAGCTAAGTCTCTTATAATTTCTTTAAAAAACCATTTGTGGGCTGGAGCAATGGCTTAGTGGTTAAGGCACTTGCCAGCAAAGCCAAAGGATGCAGGTTTGATTCTCCAGTCAGTACCCACATAAAGCCAGATGCACAAAATGGTACATGCATCTGGAGTTTGCTTGTAGTGTCTAGAGGCCCTGACATGCCCATTCTCTCTCTCGCTCTACCTGCCTCTCTCTCTCTTTCTCTCTCTCATAACTAAATGAAATATTTTTTTAAAAAAACCATTTGTCAGCTGGGCGTGGTGGTGCACACCTTTAATCTCAGCACTTGGGAGGCAAAGGTAGGAGGAGCACAGTGAATTCAAGGTCACCCTGAGACTACATAGTGAATTGCAGGTCAGCCTGGGCTAGAATGAAACCCTACTTCAAAAACAAAACACCATTTGTCAAGCTGGAGAGATGGCTCAGCAGTTAAGGCATTTACCTGCAAAGTCTAATGACCAGAGTTCATTTTCTCAATAACTACGTAAAGCCAGAGGCACAAAGTGGCGCATACATCTGGAGTCAGTTTGCAGCAGCTGGAGGCCCTGGTGTGCCCATTCTCAGTCTCCTCTCTTTCTTTCTCTCTGTTTGCAAATAAATAAATAAAAATATTTTTAAACAATTTTTTTTCTTAAGCCAAATTCCCCTGCTACATGGATCCACTTTGAATTGTCTTTACCACCAGGTGTTGAGTCCTGCAAAGAGCTGTGAAAAGCAGTCCAGCCTCTGTGGGGACTGACAGGAAGAAACTACCCCGCAGCGCCGGGCGCGCCCCCGCAGCCACCCTGGTGGGGAGGCTCCTGCAGCCAGGAGTTCGGATGGAAAACCACAGGGCACTGCTGAGAAGTGACTCTGTGTCCATCCTACAGGCAGGTGTGACTCGGAGTGATGGTGACAAGTACCGAGAGATGGAAAGGAAACATGACTGGGAAGACCATGACAAGATGACTTGCACGAGCCCCCGCCACATGGTCTCCCTCGGGTGCACTGAGGTGGGACACAATTGTGACTGTAAACGCGCTCGCTCCCTCGAAGCCCGATATGACAAGGGAAATGGTCGCCAGAGTCATGCTGAGAGCAAAGTCACAGTCGAGAGCCCGTCTTCTCCCATGACAACTGTGAGTCATCACCCCACACGGGGTAGCATAACTGAATGTGGGGGTGGTGCAAAACATTTGGCAACAGTGTAAGGTTTCTGAACATGCAATGACCAAAAGTTAAGTAAATTCAAACACGTAATGAACCCCAGGTGTTTCCAGCAGTGCTCACCCACGCTGGGTTGTCGGCAATTGCTCTGCAGCCCCGGTTCCGAAGGCGACACTGTGTCCTGGCACTGCACGTGCCGTCACACCGCCCAACACCCGCAATCACCGTCAGCCCGCACCCAAGACGGTCACACGTCATCACGTGCTGGGTACTTACAGTACCTCCAAAGTTTTCTGCTCTTATAAAAACATAACGCTTTCATTACGGAAAACAATGACTTTCAATATCTTGCCATTTCTCAACACGTAAGTATCAAATGAGTATACCTCTTACTTGTATTTTGTTAGAATTTTTGATTCTAGGGGCCAGGAATTTGGCTCAGTTGATAGAGTGCTTGCCTAACATGCACAAGGTGCCAGGTTTGATCCTCATCACTGTGTAAAACCAGGCATGGTGGCACAGGCTTGTAATCCCAGTGCTGCAGAGATAAAATCGGGAGGATTAGAAGTTCAAGGTCATCCTTGGCTGCATACCCAGTAGGAGGCCAGACTGGGTCATATGAGACTCTGCCTCAAAAAAAAAAAGAAAAAAAGACTTAAAATTGCTATTTGAGTTGCTGGCATGTTTTATTTTATTTTTATTTTTTGAAAGACTGTTTTCAAAGAGAACATTTGTCTATGAGAAGAGTTACCAGCCACAGTAGTGTTGTTAGGTGCCATCTTAGGAACATGGCTTCCATGGTCCAGATGGTCTCTGTGTGGTACGGTCACTTTTATAGTGACTGTTGTTGTGTGTGCGTGCGTGTGTGTGTGTGTGTGTGTGTGTAAGGATGTGAGCTCTGGATCCTCTCTTCGCACACTGTTGGGAGTCGAGCTGGAGGAGAGGGAGCTGGTATGGGGGAAGCTGGGCTTAGAAAGCTGGGGAAAGGTTGCATCTCAATAGTCTGTTTTTATGCCACCCTTGGGGATCATGTCTGGGCCAAAGTGCTGCAGACTGGAATTTTGTCCTGTAGACAGTTCTGCGGTGACACAGGTAAGACTCCATGACACCCATTCTCCCTTCTCAGGTGGAGCTGGGACCTCATCAGGAAAGTCCAGATTTCCTAAAGGTCTCAGTCCACCTGTAGCTTTCTGTTGCCTTAGCCACATGACCCCAAACCAGGCAAGGGAAACGGGGAATCTTTCAATGTGCCATTAGCATGCCCACTGACCTTTTGGCTTCCACCATTGAACTCAGAAATTTCCTGCTCACTTGGACACAGTGTCCCCAAAGCCCAGAAGGCTGGGCCAGCTCCCCAAGGCTTTCCCTGGAAATAAGCTGTGGGGTATGAGGCAGAGTGGTGGGCCAAGCCATCTTTCGTTTGCATTAGCTTGGTGTGGCAGTTCTGTGAGGGAGGAAGGAGAAAGTACCCGACCTTCAGGTCTCAGCTCAGAGCCAGGTGTATCGTGTAGCTATGGTGTTTACTCCTGGTGCTGGTGAGCAGTGGGGTCCTGGGAGCTCACTGCCCTCGCTGCCTGTCTCCCTCCCTCCTCTCACTCTGGGCCGCTCCATGGCTGTCAGTCACCCTGGTCTGTTGCCTCATCCCTTGCTCTCCCTTCTCTCTCAAGTCATGGTTACTGATTATCACCTTCTGATGCTTGGTGTTTGCTCTCGTGGTCTTTCTTTCTCTTGTATATCTTTTCTTATTTTTAATTTTATTTTTTAGCCCCAGTCTTGGTTTCTGGATCATGCTCTGTTCTTTTCAATCCACCTGGCCCCTCTCAGATTCTCCCATCTCCTCCAGGTTCGGCCAAGGCTGACCCAGAGCTCTGAGGAGTGAGTTCCCGGCTGTTCAAGGCCTCTCTCTGTCACAGCTCATGTCACAGACTCTCCTCCTCCCATTTTCTCCAGCAAGCCAGCACACCCAGGGCTCTGCCAGACTTCTCATGGGTCACAGAAGGACATGCAAAGAAGGGGCCACCAAGGGCTCCTCCTGGGCTTCAGAGGGGAGGCAGGTAGTGGCGGCTGCCTGTAACCCTTGTGGTCTTTTTATACTTGCCATTTCCTTACCAACACAATGAGCTGAGGTAAAATTCAGATCCAAATTCTTCCTTCCTCAGAGCAAGGTCCTTGGAGAATAAAAGGAAGAAAGAATCTCATAAGGTAGGGATGGGGGAGAGAGTGTATGAGATAGAGGAAGAGGACAGAAAAAATAAAGGAACATGATTTTGCATCTGTGCAAAGAAATATTCTTCCTGGCCAGGGTCCCATGTAGCTGGGCCAGGCTTTTGTGCCAAGCACTGTTCCTCTACGTGTTGGATAGAAATGAGAGTCTCAGGGAGAGAGGGAGGAAGGTGTATTAGTTACTTTGTGTGGCTGTGATCAAACTGCCTGATAGAAACAACTTATGGGAAAGAGGGTTTACTTCTGGCTCACAGTCACCGAAGGTTCCACTCTGTCATTGTGAGGAAGGGACAGTGGAGCAGCTCTGTGAATGGCAGAGACAGCCTGAGGTGGGGGCTGTTCCCATTCTGTGGAACCAGGAAGCAGAGATTAGCAGGCCAACTGGAAACAGGATAATAACATCAGAGTTTGAACCCCCTAGTGATATACTACCACCAGCCAGGGCCCCCCAAGCATCCCATGGCCCCTACAACAGTGCCAACAACTAGCGTCAAGCCTTCAAAAGTGAGCCTACGGTGTGGGGGGATTGGATTCAAACCTGGAAATGGTGTGTGCGTCTAGTTTGTTTCAGCCTGGCTCTGAATGGTGGGTGTCACCATTTGGGTGGAGGTGAGGGGGGAGAGACCCAGGCGATGACACAGCAGGCCCAAGCAGGAGAAGCCACCACACCCAGCGCCTCAGAGCTCGGGGGCCTGGGCTGTGGAGCACATGTGGTATCTGTTACTCTTACTGCAAACCAGAACTCCACTCCCCTTTGAAAGGATTGCCTGCACAGCTGCTTGAAAATCCCTTGGCACATGGAGACAAATGATCCAAGCCAGGCTGTGCTCATGGGTCAGGTTTGGAGCTGGGGAGAGGTGTGACTGATGTGGGCCTGCCGTTGTATCCACAGCCCATCCATCACCCCTCAATGAAAATCCCAAGGGGACTGGACTCTGACAATACTGATTACATTAGAACATGATTGTGAAAGTTTGGTGGGGAGGAGAGATTGGAAAAAAAAGAAAGAAAGAAAAACATGCACTGGGGCTCGTAAGCCACCTCGCCCACACGGAAGCAGAAAGGCTCCAAGCCCTTGTCCCTCACGGGTGGAGATAGTTTGCTGCCAAGCCGTCCCTGAGGAGATGCAAGGTTATTCCCGGACCCACAAGACACCTGGGAGGGGCAGGAGAGAGGGAGGGCTCGCCGACATGGCTCCACACACCTGTCACGCTGTGGTTTCCACTAGGCTTACCATGTCCCTCCCTGGAAATCATGTGAATTCAGTCACAAGTCCTGCTGACAGGAAAATGGTTGTCATTTTCACCTCAGACTCTCACAGCTCAGATATCCTTGCTCAGTGTGGTGAGGGAGCACAGAGCTCTACCCTGGCCTAGGCTGCTTTGGCGTGCCAGGAAGCCCTTGAAGGACAGGGAGCATTTGGGGAGCCCCCCTAAATAGGCAGGACAGACACTGAGGCGAAGAGTGTGTCCAGCTGCTGGACTTGGCTAAAGCAGGATTATGCACCTGTCTCCTCTGAAGTGGGGGGCTGAACGTTATGGCTGTTTTGCTATGACACACCCCATTAAATATTCCTGGAATCCAAATGCAAAAGGAACAAAATAAGCCACTTTGAAGTCCCAGGCAAGGGATCTAGAGGAAGTAGGGTCCAGATGCAGCTGGGACACTGGGAATCTAGGGTCCCTCCTTGGGACTCCCTTGACCCAGCTTGGTGGGGTGCTGTGCTCCACCACCCCCTCCTTGGGTGTGTCTGGGAATGGGTTTGTCCTTGGATCTGCAGGAAGTGTGAGGAGAGTGGTGGCCTCCATGGCATAGCTGCTGCTGACCGTGGAAGAGCCTTGGGGGACGTTGGGTCTAGAAGGCCCTACTTCCTGAGAGCTTAAGCCCCCCGGAGCCAGAGAGACACTGACTTGGGACTCTGCAGGCCCTGCTGTAAGTCCAGTAGATGTTTTAGTTCATGAATCCTCACAACAGACCTCCAGTGTAGGTATCACATGACCCCCATCATGCCAGGTGTGCAATCCCATCACTCAGGAGCCTGGGGCTCAAGGTTCTCAAGTTCAAGACTAATCAGGGTTATATAGTAGAATTCTGTCTCAACAGCAACAACAACAACAAAAAACCCACCACCAACAGTAGTGATAAAATTACTCATAATGTTATTTCCCCATACTGCTGATGACAAAACAGAGGGTACAGTGGCTTTTCTAAGGCTGGAGGTACCTCGGCTGGGATTTGAACCCACAGTCGGGCTTGGATCCGGGAATTCTGCTATGTTTTTTACTGTGTATTGAAACCATCTTCAACCCAAGAGGTGTTTAGAGAGGTACTCCCTCCCTTCGCTCTCGCCTCCTGTAAGCTTCCTCTGGCCTATTACTAGCTCTCTCTAGTACAGGTAGGAGCCCTCCTGGGCATCCACATCCAACCTGGGCATAGCCTAGAAAATCTCCCCAGATTATTTCCTGAGGTGTTCCCACCACAGAAAGCAGACTGATTATACAGAGCTTGATGGCTATTGGAAAGGCAATGTGAGAGTGTTCTGGGCTTTTCTGTGTACCATGCAGCTCAGAATCTTCCACTTGCCAGCTTGGCACTTATAGACCACTAAAGTTCTTTTCCTGAGGGGGCTATGAGAGTTCCCCTTACACTATTCTTAGCACGGGGCAGCTCCAGACCATACGGCAGAGGCCCAGGGTCCAGTGTGGAGAAATTCTACCCTTCCTGTCTACCTGGTGATCAAACACTCCCCCTTTCTTAAGACCACCTCTCTTTCTTGCTTTTCTTCCTGAGGCCAGAGCTCAGCTCTCTCAGAATCCTGGAAGAGGCTTCCTTCAACTTCTTAATAATCCCGAAAGTGTCCATGGGACTAAAGGCTCTGGAATACAGCCTTCCTTCTCCCAAGGTTTCCCTGAGTAGCTTTACTTGCATGAGGCATATCTTCTGAGAACACAGATCTTTGCCTTGCTTCAAACAAGTTGTGGTCTTTTGAGCCAGCTGCCCACAGGAAACAGCTCCAGTGTCTGATGACGTCATGGGAGGCCCTGAGCAGTCTGGCCCAGCCCTTGACCTTGGCCTTCCACTCAGCCCAGGTGGACTGGCCATCATTATTTCCAGGCATTTTTGCTGCTTCCTGCCCAGTGACTTCTTTGCCTGGTATTTATTTCCTGTTTGTCCCTCAAACCCATTCAACATCTCCTTCCAGAGATACTCACATTCCCTCCTAGAGGCAAAACAAAACCAAAAAGATGATATCCCTTGTGTCCCATTCACTTAAGTGTCTGTCTCCCCTTTAAACTGCTTAAGAAACAATAGCTTCATCTTTGCATTTCCAGTCCTCAGCAATAAAGTATAAATATTTGGAGAGAAAAACACATCAAACTTGAGTTCTTTATCTGCCAATAGCATGAATGCATTCCTTCAGTTATCCATAGCAAAGAACACTTCTGGAGAAACCCACCTGCTGTGTGAAAGAAGGAGTCCCATATTTTGAGATCAAGACTTACTACAGGTGGTTGAGGAAGCAGGCTTGGTGGAGTCTTTAGGGTTCTTTAAGTTCAAAGTCAAAACCCAACTTTCATCAGCCTTGAGGCTTGTCCTGGGCCAGTCCTGTGCAAGGAAAACTATCTTGCCACGTAACTCATTTACCCAAGACCTGCCTTTTCCACTGAGGCTGAAGCCTGGCCCTTGGCCTCTGCCTCCTGATACTGCAGAAAATAGCCCTGGTACCTCGTCTTGGTAAGGTCTTCATCGCTTACCCCGTCTCCACTGCATTGTCCTCCAGTGAACATCTCTGGTCCCTACAGCCTGTGCTTCAAATGCCTCTGACCTAGAGGTCATAACAACTGACCTGTACTGTGGTACCATAGAAAACTGATTGTGAAGCCAAAAGAAACCAAGTTCAGTTCACAGTCAGCCTAAATATCAGTCTCTTCATCTCCAAAGTGGGATTAAGAACCATCTCTGAGGCTGGAGAGCTGGCTTAGCCATTAAGGCACTTGTCTGCAAAGCCTAAGGACCCAGGTTCGATTCCCTAGGACCTATGTAAGTCAGATGCACAAGGTGGCGCATGCATCTGGAGTTTGTTTGCAGTGGCTGGAGGCCCTGGCGTACCTGTTCTCTCTCTTTTTCTGTCTCTTAAAGTAAATAAACACATAAAATATTTTTTAAGAAGGGTGCCATTTCTGAGGGCTGGTCTGCAAGGCTGTGACCACCTGTATGGAACGTCAGCTAGTAAAAGGCAGGCACTGCCTCACGGAGCCCTGCGGTGCAGTGCCCTGGGCTCGTCCCTTCTCACAAGTGAGCAGTCATTAACCACAGTGCTGGCTGCGAGAGCCTGTTCGTGAGCCACTGCATACTTGGATTGGATGTGCAGGACAGTATGCAGCCAAACAGGGCATGGTATTATCCCACTTTTTTGTAAGAAAAAGAAAATAAAGCTGTACACATAGATAAACAGAAGTAGAAAATTTCAAAAGGATTAAACACCAAAATATTAAGAAACTTGGAGTTACAATTTTGTGTGTTATATATTTATCTACTTTTCCTTCCAAAAATGAGGCTACATTTAGTAACAATAAGGGGGAAAAAAATGAGCCACATGTTGCAGAAATCTGCCTGCAATGTGGGCCTTAAGCTCAAAGCACCATCTGGGATTTGCGTGTCAAAGACTCATGGTTTACAACTGCAGATGGCTGCAGCCTCCATGTGGAAGGAATTAGGGCAGCTGAGCATGTCCCCACCTTAGGAAAGTCCCCATGTAGAGAGAACTGATCCCCTTCCCAAAGTGCCAGCTGCCCACAAGGCACTCCATTATAAAGGACTTTTGTAAAACTGATGGCATTATTGCTTAAAAACTAGTTCATTAGCTACGTAGCATTTTTTTTTTAAGTTTTAGAAACTAAGTGATTACATTTTATTTTGTGAGCTTTAGGGTTACTTCATGAAAAGTTTTTAAAAGTCATTTCTCCAATCTTTTCATTCTATATGTTTGCACATTAATTGGTTTTCTTGAAGCAAGCAGTATCTCTACTCACTAATGGAAACGGGCTCTATCCAGACAAATGCCACCAACGTTTATTTCAAGGGTAAAGCTCTGGTGCTGTGGCCTCCTGCTTTGGCACCACATTCTGGAATGCTCCGCAGCAAGGAGGTGATGACATTGCTGTGTCTATGAAAAGCATATGAAGCAATTTTATGGGCTAGTTCCTTGTCAGGCCCCTCAGCATTAAGGCAGAAGACGACACTGACTCCTGACAGCCTTTTCACTTCTGCCCATCTATTAAATGTATGCCACAGAAACATTCTAATTTTTTCTAATTGTAGTTTCTTATCTCTTCATGAAGGAAAGATTGGAGAAAAACTTAGCCTAAATCATTTTAATATAAAAATCAATCAGGCTGGGTTGTCAAGATTTCAAGATTATGAATACAAATTATGAATCATTCTAAACTAATGTCTTTCTAAAGAGGCAAAGTGAAGTCAGGTATGATGGTACAGGCTTGTAACCCAAACTACTTGGGAGATTGAGGCATGTTCAAGGCCTACCTGGACTACAAAATGAGTTCGAGGATAGCCTGGGCAACTCAGTGAGAGCCTACCTTAAAGTAAGAAATACAAAAGGGACTGAGGGTACATCTCACTGAAAGAACACCTGCCTAGCATGCAAAACCCCTGGATTCTATCCCCAACTTCCAAATAAATACATAAGCAAAGATACCCTGCAACTATCTCACATCTATTTACAGAAGAAAATTCTGTAGTGGAAGTGGTTTGTGTTAAGGATTTGTTATCTCCAACCTTCATTACACCATCAGTAACCTAGATTTTTTTTAGGGCTTGTGTTCAGCTGCCTCCAGCATTCCACTCTTCCCTTCATAGTCACAGGATGGCTGCAACAATTTAGTCATCATATTCTTCAGAAGAAACATCCAGAAACCTATTCCCAAATCAATTGCTGATGAAAAGAACAGATTTACTGAAAAATGAATAGTGAATCACTGTCTAGGAGTGAGGAGGGAAACAAGGGAGTTCAAACAAGGGTCTTGATACTTAAATAAAATCAGGAGTTGGCAAAAGGGAAACAGGGAAGACTGGATAATGGGTGACCTGCTGCAAAGACTTTTGCTAAGATGAGGGTGACATTTGTAATAAGGGCTGAAGAGATGGCTCAGCAGTTAAAGGTATTTGATTGCAAAGCCTAAATGCCCTAGTTAAATTCCCCAGCACCCACATGAAGCTAGATGCACAAAGTGGCACGTGCATCTGGTTTATCTGCAATGACAGGGGGCCGTGGTGCACCCATACTCAATCTTTCTGTCTGCCTCTTTATCCTTGTCTCTCTCTCAGATAAATACATAAAAGAGTATTTATTTATTGATTTATTTTTTTGAGAGAAAGAGGCAGGTAGAGAGAATGGGTATACCAAGGCCTCTAGGTACTGCAAACGCATGTGTCACCTAGTTCCTACGGTTTACATGGTTACTGGAGAATCAAACCTGGGTTCTTAGGTTTCACAGGCAAGTGTCTTAACCACTAAGCCATCTCTCCAGCCCAATAAAAATATTTTTTAAAAAGGAAGTTGGGCTGGAGAGATAGCTTGGTGGTTAAGGAACTTATCTGTGAAGCCTAACACCTCAGGTTCAATTCCCCCAGTACCCACGTAAAGGCAGATGCACAAAGTGATACATGCATCTGGAGTTCATTTGCAGTGACTAGTGGCCCTGATGTGCCCATTATTTGGCTTTCTGTCTCTCTCACCTTCCTTGTGAGTAAATAAAATATTTTAAAAATTAAAAAAAGAGAGATTTACAATAAACAACAGCCGATGCTAGAAGACAGTCGAGTAATTCAGTTCATGGTTTCAGGAGAGAAACAGTTGATACTCATAAAGTTTCACTCAGCCAAACTACTGATGAACAGGAGGAGAAACAAAGGCGGCTTCAAGTAGGAAGGGATCAGAAAGTAGGAAGGAATCTTAGAAACATTGTGAAGAATAAAAAAAAAACTATTTGAAGATTTATCCCCTCACAACAAAATAGGAATCCAAGAAAGAGGAATTCTAATGATCCAGGGAAAGTGAAAACAGCCCAGAACTGCAATGAAAATAAATCTTAGCTGGAAACTGCAGCAGGTCTAGAGAGCAACAGTTTAAAATGAAAAAGAGATATCCAGGGCCTCCACTGTGCAGGTATTTGAAATACAAATGGGTTCCATTATGTAAGTCTATGAATAGGAACCTGGACGTTTTGATCAGATGAGTGTGTACGTTTCTTCTGTCAACAGCCACAAAAATAAAACCTCTAGAAATCCCAGGGAGAAATGAGTAGCCATGCCCCATAACAGTACAAATATGAAACAGATTCAAAAGTGACATGGCCCGGAGCAGTGGGCTGTAATGGTACAAAGACTCTATGTGGCCACAAGGTTCACACATTTCCGCCCACCGGCCTCTTACAGTGGAGTATGATTGCATTTCCTTCACTGTGGCTCTATTTGTGCCATTTTGGGCTTCATCAGTAGATGACAGTTACATCACAGTAAATTTACACATATGTTATGTTTTTGTGTATTGCTTTATAGTCCATCTAGTCACAAAGGGAGGATAATTAACTACAGTCACAGAAAAAAGTCACAGTTACAAACCCTAAAAATGTAAAAGCAATATTACAGATGATAAGAGTTAAGAATACTGAAGAGTGCTGAAGGGATGGCTCAGTAGATAGATGAGTGCTCGCCGCTCAAGTCTGAGTACTCAAGTTCAGTCCTCAGACCCAGTGTAAAAAGCCGGAAGCCAGGGCTGGCTTCTGTAATCCCAGCGCTGATGGTGATATGGGAGGTGGAGACAGGAGAATTTCCCAGGAGATGTCAGCAAGTATAGTACAAAGAAGGACAGCAGAGTGAGACTCAGAGAATCCCTGCCTCAAATGAGATGGAATGGCAAGGACAGAACGCATGGATGATTTAGAATTGGGAGCTAACTCTTAGAATACTTTACACTGGGACTGGAGAGATGGCTCAGTGATTACCTGCAAAGCCTAATGACCTGAGTTCAATTCCCCAGTACCCACATAAAGCCAGATGCACAAATTGGCGCAAGCATCTTGAGTCTGCTTTCAGTGGCTGGAGGCCCAGGCTTGCCCATTCTCTCTGCAGCCAGGCCTGGTAGTGAGAGGGAATCGGCAGTTAGGGTGGCCCCTGAATGTAATAAAAAAGCAGGAAGGTCTGCACTTGGTAGAGACTAAAGGATGATCTGAACCATTACTATATATAGTCAATGAAAACTAGATATGTGAAAGTCCTTTAAGATTATAATGGAGGGGCCGGGCGTGGTGGCGCATGCCTTTAATCCCAGCACTCAGGAGGCAGAGGTAGGAGGATTGCCATGAGTTTGAGGCCACCCTGAGACTACATAGTGCATTCCAGGGCAGTCTGAGCTAGAATGAAACCCTACCTCGAAAATAAATAAATAAATAAATAAATAAATAAATAAATAAATAAATAAAAGAGATTATAATGGAGCTGAAAAACTCCTATTGTCCAGACATTGTAGCTGACTTTTCCCCTCCCTCCCTTCCTCTTCCCATCCTTCTTCCCTCCTCTCCTCTGTCTCTTCTTTCCTCCTTCCCTTTCTCTTTCTTTTTTTAAATATTTTATTTATTTATTTGAGAGAGAGAGGCAGAGATGGAAAGAATGGGCATGCCAGGGCCTCCAACCACTGCAAATGAGCTCCAGACGCATGCACCCCCTTGTGCATCTGACTTACATGGGTTCTGGGGAATTGAACCTGGGTCATTTGGCTTTGCAGGCAAATGCCTTAACCACCCCTCTCTCTCTTTCATTTCTTCCTTCCTTCTTTTCTTCTTCTTTGCCTCCTTCTCTTCTTTTCCTCCTCCTCTTCTCCTTGCCTTCTTTTTGAGACTGGGTCCTTGATGGAGCCCAAGTTGGTCACAAATTTGAGATCCTCTTGCCTCCACCTCTGAAGTGCTGAGATTCCACACATGCTCCACCCTCCCACTGAGCTGCCTTGATGCCATAGTCCAGTGCATTAGCGCATGCTTGTGATGTTGCCGAGAATACACACAGGACACTGCAGCCGTAGACATGCAGAGCAGTTCCCATGACACATACTGCAAAGTGCTGAGCAGCACTAGTCAGTGTCACTTGTTGGGGACATACCACGGTGTACATTTTAACATTATTTTAGAATATACTCCCACTTCTGAAAACGTTTGCTGGAAAGATGGCTCAGCAGTCAAGAACACTTCCTGTGCAAGCATGAGGGCCTGAGGAGGCCTGTGAGATAACTGGAGTTCGATACCCGGCACCCACATCAACAGCTGGGCATGGCATTTCTGAAAGTGTCCTATGTATGCTTAAAGAAAAAGTTTTTGCTGTACATTTTTGTTTCTTAGTTTGCTTTCATTGTGCTAACATTGGAATGCAGGGCCTCATATGTGGTAGGCAAGCACCCTACCATGGAGTGACACCTCCAGCCCCTATTAGTGGTTATGCTTGGCCTGCCAAGTTGTGAGAGAAATACTTTACATTTGCCCATTGTCACTGTGGATCTGTCATCTGTCCTGGTGATCCTGTTAATTTTTTTGTTTATTGTTTATTTATTTGAGAGTGACAGACAGAGAAAGAGGGAGAGAGAGAGAGAATGGGCACGCCAGGGCTTCCAGCCACTGCAGACGAACTCCAGACACGTGCGCCCCCTTGTGCATCTGGCTAACGTGGGTCCTGGGGAATAGAGCCTCGAACTGGGCTCCTTAGGCTTCACAGGCAAGCACTTAACTGCTAAGCCATCTCTCCAGCCCGATCCTGTTCATTTTTGATCTGTGTGTCTGAAGTCTATGCCATTAGGTGAATTATTAGGAACTTTAATATATGAGTTCATTGTAATTTGATCATGTTCCCATCACGTGACCCTCTTTTGTCCCCTCTCCTCTATCCCCATTCCACTGAGGACCCTCCTCTTTCAAGGTAGTCCTTCTTCTGTTTTACTGTCTTATTCCTTTTGTCCTCCTCCCCATACTCTATATCAAAATGTTTATAGGCTCAGAGCACTGCAGGTGTTGTGAAGGTGTCAGCAAGTGCTGTGGGGTCATGAAGGCACCAGTCTGTCCATGTCAGCAGGACAGTGCCCCACAGTATGCCTTCTCACCCTGTGGCCCTTACATTCTTTCCGCCCCCTCTTCATGGTGGGACCTTTAAGAGGTGGAATGTAGCGGGTTGTGCTCAGGTCATTGAGGGTCTGACTTGAAGGAGATAAAAGGACCCAGTCCCTTCCTCTTCCTCTTTCGCTTCCTGGCCATGAGGTGAGCAGTTTTGCTCCACCAGGCTCTTCTGTCATGATGTGCTACTTGGCCAGAGGCCCAAAACCATGAGACCAGTGAATCTTGGGCTAAAATCTCCAAAACTGAGTGCCCAAGTAACTATTTCTTTTTTATAAGATTGTTATCTCAGAGATTTGTTATGGTGACACAAAGCTGACTAATGCAATGGCAGATCTGACTCTTTGGGTTCTGTTTGCCTACAGTCTTGAGACCTCTAAGTTGGTAGCTTTCCACTCTCCATTTCTAAAATGTGCAGCCCATGTCATCACCGTCTGTGACACAAACACCACTTCCAGGTCTGTCACCTGCGCAGCCATAGCAACCATTCAGGACAATGCTGATTCAGCCACCTGCCTTTGAAGGAAGCTCAGCTGTGGCCTCTTCCTTCCGCCTGTACAGCGGATGCCCCACCCCCAAGTACACTGTCTCAGTGCCGGGCAGGGCAGATTAGAACACTTAGTCCTGTCATAGAAGGGCTGCTCCTGGGTCTGGGATACTAACAGGCAGTCCTGAAACAAGGATTTCGTCCGAGTGGCTTATGTGAGAGGTGCTCTCAATGGGGCAGTGAGAAGTGAGACCAAGGTAGGAACAAAACCCACACCCGCTATGCCACTCAATGCCCATTCATCACTGGCGAGGGCCATTCACCAGTGTGCTTACTCTGGCATTTTGCACTTGCCTAGAGGAGCACACGACAAAGGATCACAGAGGTGCCTCCCTCGTACAGTATGACCCTGTACTAGTCAGAACTATCTAGAGAAACAGATAAAAATTAGCTTATGCAATTATGAAAGCTGAGAGGTTCTTTGATCTGCCTTTTTATCAGCTGGACAGCAGAAAAGCTGGTGGTGTGTTCCAAAGACCTAAGAGCCAGAGAGCCAATAGTATAATGGTAGAGTGTCTGGTGCAGGCCTAAGAACCCGTAAAGTCAAAGGTAGGAGAAGGTCTATGTCTTGCTCCAGCAGTATGACAAACAGGGTGAATTCAACCTTCTTCAGCCTTGCTGTTCAACTCCTATCCTCAATGGCTTGAATGATACCCACCTACATTGGTAAGGTCCATTTGTTTTACTCAGTCCAGTGCCTCAAATGCACACACACACACACACACACACACACACACACACACACACACACACAAAGAGAGAGGGAGAGAGATGCCAGTAGCCTGTGCAAGTTAATATAAAATTAGCCATCTTAAAAATCCACTCTGACATAATTGGCAAATAAAGACAATAATAAGGCTATAATTCTACCTAATGTGCTATAACTATCTGGCACACAACCTAAAACAACGTCCTAATCCCCTTCCCCCAGAACAGGAAGTAAGTCATTAAGTGATCATGGACAGTGATGGGAAGAGAAACATCTCGTGCTCCTACCTCTTGATTTTATCTCTTGGAACTCCAACACTGTATGATAGCCATAGACTCAAAGCAGGTACTGAATCCTGGGGGACATGATGTCCTGTTGTCTTTGCAATGCCTTCAAGATGACATTCCATTTTAGATCAAGCTGTCAACTTCCAGGTAAATTAAACAAGGATGTAATGAGGACCATCAACCATGCCTCCCACCTAGGCTTTAGTATTGCCGATTTATTATCTTGGCTGGTGTATGAGATTGGTGTCAGAAGGCTGTCAGTACCAGACCTTAATCACCAAAGTGGCTTTTTTCTCCATAGGTCAGAGAACCACTATTACAGTTCCAAAGATAAATATATCCCAATGGCTCATTTAGTAACCACTGACTTAGTGTTGAAATAGCCACAAGTCATTTGAATATAGGATCCATCTGACTGAGGAAGAGATGCCTTTAAACCTGAACATTCACCTCTTGTCTCCGCACACCCTCACACACACAAAAAAGAGGTCCATCATAACATTTGGGGTTCTGTTGTATGGTAATTTCCAAATCTGTTCGTGTATTCGTGGACATTTCTCCCCTCAACAGGTGAAATAAAATTCTCCTTCTCTTAAATGTGGGCTGTGCATAGTGACTTACTCCTGACAATGTGGCTGATATAAGAGTCCATAACTTTCCAGGGTGGGCCATCAAGATGACCCTTTTGCATGGATATCTCTCCCTCAATTTTCTCATGTTAGGGGAAACCATGTAATGAGGACACCTATGTAGACCCATAGAGAGGACCCATGAGGAAGAATCAACTTGCTAATGAAGGTTTTTCATCATGTGAATAAAGCACCTTGGAATTGGGACCACAAGGCCAACTCCAGCCATTAGTTAATGGCAGCTCTAGCTAACATCCGATTGCAATTTCACTAGGCAAGACTCAGCCATCCAAGCCTCTTTCAAACTCATGGCCTCCTGAAAAAACAAATGAGAAAGTGGTTATTGCCACTTTCATCCAATAAGTATTGGGGTGACTTATTAGACAACACTTGACCAATACACCAGGGATCACTGTTCATTCAGACACTACATACAAATGCCTTCAAACATATGAAAAAGTTCCCCTCCTCTTGGGACATATACTGTAGATGGAGCTGTGGGTCCCTTGGATGGAGGATAGGAAAAATGTCTGCTCTGTGCTCTTGCTGGTGTTTGAGGTCTGTCCTCATGGAAAATCATACTCTATTATTTTTCTTAGGATATAATACCAAGCTTAGTCTTGGGCACTAGGCAAGGGATAATCACTTCCCACAACTGAGTGGCATTAGCCCTCTCTGCTCAACCTCTCATCATCTCATGTAGTAGCATGAGTCAAGTGGTGCCCAACTGCCTGTTTTGCCATTGGGTTCTGCATGGTCTATTCACCATCACCACAGTTATCTGTGGTCCAGTATTCTCAGTGCTGTTGTCACTATCTATTACAGTAATTGCTCATCTCTATCTTGAATTGTTAATATTTCAACTCTGCTAGTACGGACATCTTCCTACTGGGAGATCAGTTCCATAACACCCCCCACCACAAGCCATCGCTTCCAGGGAGTTACAGTTGAGGCTCTCCATTGATCAGGTCACGCCCATTAGCACATTCCTCACCACATTACTGAAGGAGCCCATGAAGTCTTCTAAGGTATATATCTAAGTGGAAGGGAACATTCTTTTTTTGTTGTTTTTTGCTTATTTATTGGCAATCAAAGACAGAGACAGGGAAAGAGAGAGAGAGAATATATGGGTACATTAGGGTCTCTAGCTGCCACAAACAAACTGCAGATACACACACTACTTTTTTTATCTGGCTTTGCATGGGTTCTGGGGAAATGAACCAGGCCGTTAGACTTTGCAGGCAAATACCTTAACTGCTGAGCAATCTCTCCAGCCCACATTCATATATTTGAAAGCCTGTGCCTATGATATCTGAGCTAATTGATCCCAGGTATATTGTCCAAATACTGTTGTGTGATAAATCACCCCTATGCTTTTTAAAATATATTTTTATTTATTTATTTGAGAGAGAGAAAGAGGCAGAGAGAGAGAGAGAAAGAGAGAGAATGGGCACGCCAGGGCCTCCAACCACTGCAAATGAGCTCCATCCAAATGCATGTACCCTCTTGTGCATCTGGCTTACATGGATCCTGGAGAGTTGAACCGGGATCCTTTGGCTTTGCAGGCAAAGGCCTTAGTGGCTAAGCCATCTCTCCAGCTCCCACTCCAATACTTTTTGACTGAAAGTAACCATAACCATTTCCTCTCACACTACTTTAATAGGTAATGAGTTTGGAAGAAGCCTGAGCGGTTAATTCTGGCTTGGTGTCTCTCATGGTGCTGTCCGCTAGTTCCTTTCAGTCTTACAATTAAATCCATTCTACTATTTGCACTCCTCTAGGGATGCTGACCTTGTCCTTGTACCTGTTGAAGCAGTTGTAGTGACATAAATCACCAATGTTTCTGAGTTTTAAGAAACTTTTTCAGCAGTGCCTGGGTCAGGTTCAGGTGCCCGTGCCAGATTGTTAATTCTTGAGCCACAGAAACATGGCATTCCATCAAAAAAGTCTCCCTGCCCACACTTCCCTCCTCTCCTCCTTGACCCCCACAATCCCCTCATGATATGTCTCCAGGCATATTCTGCCCATTCCCTCTCAGTATTCATGAGGCAGATACAGTAGGACATAGGGGAAAAACTGTTTCTTCTAGACACAGGGACAGCACCTTCCTGTCCAACCCAGGCTACATCATGACCACAGGTACTTATCTCAAAGCTGTGAGGAAAGTCAGCAGAGATCTTGAAGAAAATGCACATCATCTTGCAAGGCATTTGCTCAGGTCAGGGCAAAACTTTGGATGTAAGTGGACTGTTTATCAGGAAATCCAAACACACTACCATGGGAATGAGAAGTGAGACAGGAAGCAAGGAAAGCAGCAGAGGTATTTCAGGACGCCCACTATTTTGGACAAGTTGAGCTCCATCTTTTTGGACCTCTGGAAGATAGGGTGGCCCGGCAGCTGAGAATTAAAGAAGACGGGGCCTCTGTCCTCCCAGTCTCACTTTACCCGTGGTGGGTTATCCCTGTGTGTCCCCGAAGCCGCGGAGGAAAAGCTTTGGACAGAGCTACAGAGATCTTAGCATGTCCCAGAAAAGGCTGAGACCAGTGAGAACTGAAAAACGGGGGCTGGGGAATGACAACATCAGCTACCACCTGTATACGCACTTAACTAAGCTACGACAAAAGTCACCCTGGACAGAGACACAGTGGCAAGCCAACACAGACCTGGCAAGGGGTATAGCATAGCACCTGAAGATCACTAGTGGTCAGGTGGCTGAATACACAGTATAAAGGAAACTGTGGCCCAGGACCGGTAAACTGGGATTGGAAACCAAAACTAAAAATGTGGAGTAGTGTCACATGCTGAAGGGGGAGACTACTGTGGTGGCCTTCAGAATTCAGGTACTTTGTGCTCAAAGAAGAACGTCATACAATGCCCAAAGAGAAACATTGGGGGAGGGCACTCAAACAGGCGCCTCCTAACACTGCCAAGGACCACCCTTGGCTGGAGAAAGATGGCTAACTGATAAATGAGCCTTTATAGTCAGGAACCACACTTCATCACATCAGCTGGGCACATGACTCAAAAAGGTCCCATTAGAAAAGAAACTTAGAGCCTTCTTAGTACAGCTAGAGAAATCAATTTAAAAATTCAAACAAGCTGGGCAAAAATTTGTTCAACAAAATTATGTTTGGCAGTAGATAGTGGTTTTTTGATTCAAGGAGTTAAAAGGAAGGCAATCAACTCAAATGCAGAAATGCAATAACTAGGTAATGAGAAAATGCATTCTAATTAAGATGAGTTATATTTTTACCATTAATCATATTTATACTACTGGAGTGTAAAAGGTATAGATTAAATGTGTTATAGTTGTTTGAAAATATGCACACATCTTCCCAACTCACACTTACAGCTATTTTTCTCAATAAACATGGTTCCCATTAAAAATAGAGGCACACAGAACATTGTAGTTTATAAAGAGAATACCAATTTCCTGTTTTCCACTCAACTCCAGTGCATGATTTCTAGTGGTTCCTCTGGGTGCTGTCTTTTTCCAGTAGAGCTTTGAGGAAGGAAAGACTGGTTTGTCCATGGCCTCTTGTCCCACAGGCTGTTTTCCAACCAGCACTTCAGTCTCTGAAGAGATGTATTCCTTAATTGACTTTTGCAAAAGCCACAGCATTTCAGATATACTGGGAGTACAGTCAGACCCAATTAACCTTAAGAGACATAGACATGCAGTGAGAATAGTGAGATTAATTTGAAAGAGTCCAACACTTGGGGTTGGGGTAAGTTCTTAAAACTTGACCCAGGAGACTTCCAGTCAAAATGGCAACTGCCAAACCATGCTTCACCTTGCAGGGCAATAACAGATGGAAGCAGGACCCGAGGAGAGAATCAGCCCAGCGCACTTCACCAGGGCCCCAGCTGAAACCACAGAGGAACTGGGGAAATAAGCAAGAGTGCTGCTTTCTCAGAGAACCTGGTATCAGCACAAGGGTGAAGGAGACAGACATTGAGGACATTCAACACACACCAAAGCAGAGATCCAGAGGCTCTAAGAGCCCATCACTGAAGTAGACTTAAAACTACCCCAACATGGCTCAGGGAATTTTTCAGAAGAGGGGACAGAAAGATTGTTAGAGCCACAAGCTGGGACATTGCACACAGAGACATTGCCTCTTCCCCATAACTGACAGTTGCCCCCACAATGCATGACCCACAATCCCCATGGGGATAACAGGCATCCCCAATGAAGAGGGTCCCTTAGGAGGGGAGGTAGGGATGAGGGCAAGGATACTGCCAACATGCGCTGTTTATATACTGAGTATGTCCATAACTAATAAATAAATAAATCAATAGAAGCAAATAAAAAACATAATAGTTAAAAAAAAAAAAAACCGGACCCAGAAGCAAAAACCCTGGCTTATAGATGTGCCTGCTAACAGAGGCCCACTGATGACCCCGGATGATACAATAATGCTAATGTGAGGTACACAGTATGGAGTGCTTGCCTTGTACTAAGTGTTTACAGTGCATCTTTCATTTAGTCCTCATGAGAGCCGTCCGTGAGTCGGGTGCACCTAGAACTTTTTTAGCATTAACCAAAGAGCCCCAGCTGCAAAGAGGCTGGGTGGTTTGAGTGGTAGGCCAGGGAGTGGAGAGGTGTTCTACTCCTAACCATTGCTCTAAGCCTTTGGGCCATGCTGTCTGCTATAAAGAATGAGCAGACCCCCATATTTTGCCTGTTTCATCAGGGAAAGTAGGGAGTAGTTTGGGGACAACACAGTCTCCCCACCTCCTCTGTCCCAGGACTCTTTTTTCCCAGACCCAGATGTGCCAATCAATACTCCGTCCTGGAGCAAGCCACAAGCTGGTCCAGGCTCCTGGAGCTTCTCTGTGTCCTTGTCCACAGTCCCCTGGGAGAGAGGCTTCAGTGATCTCCGCAGCCTTTGCTCTGACCCATAACCCACCCCCCTCCTTTCAGGTCATTTACGTCTTCCCAGAGGTCCACACTTCTCAGAACACACTGCAGCCCAAACAGGCATGGAATTTCCTAAGAACACATGGGTTTTACTACTCTCTTCCTGCTTTGGGGATTTTGAATACATTTATATGGTTCTTGTAAATGCTAAAGATAAAGTGTGGAATGTAGCGCTTAACCCCTCCCTCCCTTCCTCCAATTTTAGTCCTCTTAATACAGGAATGGGCCAGACTCCACCCTTTATGGCTGGACAGACTACAATAAAAGTGAGAGAAAAATTCAACCCATCTTGCCAATACCCCCAGAAACTGAGACATTCACAGGGAGTAGAGAATGTTCTGTATTCTACTTTTAGGTGAAAAAAATAATAACAACAATAATAAAAAGAGGTAGAAAAATAATGAGACAAAACATTTATTTCTGTTTAGAGAATCTCAAAAAGCATTAACAGCAACTTCTAGGCTTTATGTTCAAATTGTATTCTGAGCTTACACTTTGAATCTCTTTTGCTCTCCGGATCACACAGTTAAAGATAGATTTTTCTCTACATAAAAAAAAAAGACAGGGCCACAATTAGAACCAAAATAAACACAGCCAGAGATGAGAAACAGACAAACATGCAGCCGTCAGTGCTGATGTGGCAATCTGGGAGGCGCCAGGCAGAGGGCAGGAGTTCGGTCTCCCTGTAGGAAACCAAAGCCAGGCTGATTGGGGAAGTGAGGCCGAGCATGCGCGGCTGGCACACATCCTCACGGACGGGGAAGGAAGCCGAGACAGGAACACCGGAGACGTGAAGCCATCTCCAAGCAGTACATGGGGGAGGTGATCGCAGGACTCAGGAGGAGCGAAGTAAGAATGGGATGGAAAGATTCCCAGTCCAGGCGACCCCACAAAACAAGTGCTAGAGGACACAGAAACCAGAAATAGCCTGGGTGTACATCTAATAGAAGCTATGTCAGAATGACCTGGAAATGATTATGCTTAAGCATTTCATGATGCAAAGAAAGGGTTCACCATAAATATTCATGAGATGCTGTGAGAAGAAAGTAGGAGGTGAAGAAATGAGGAAGGACAGATCCAAAAATGAATCAATTAAAATCTTGGTTGGGGGGAGGCCTGGGGAGATGGCCCAGTGGTCAGAGATGCTTGCTTGCAAAGCCTGCCAGCCTGGGGACAACTCACCACGACCCTTGTAACACCAGATGTTTGAAATGGTGCATGTGTCTGGAGTTCATCTGAGAGCAGGAGGCGCCATTCTCTTTTGCTCTCCCTCTTTCTTAAACAAATAAAATACTGAAAGTATGTACACAGAAACATCAGTTTGAGAGGCGTATCCTCGGTTCAGTACACATTCAACACCCCCTTACCTATGAGGGACAGCCACAGGATGAAACTATGGGGAATTTCACATATAGAATGTGAGAAAAATGTGTAGATCTACAATGTGTGGGTGTGTATAAGACAGAGAGAGAGAGAGAGAGAGAGAGAAGGAGAGAGAGAGAGAGGCAGAGGCAGAAAGAGGGAGACAGATTTTAGTGGCTGGGACAAAAGACTTGAGAAAATCAACTTTAAAAGAGACAGTATGTTTTTCCTCTTGTTTTCAGAAGTTGCAGTCCACGTTCACTTGGTCTCATTGCTTTCTTTTGAGCCTGTAGCAGGTAAAGCCAGGAGCAAGGGTAGCAAAAGGAAGCAAACCTCAGTGACCTAGCTCCCACCTACTAGGCTCCACTTCCTAAAGGCTGCATCACTCCTGTACATGCATGCTTAGAAATAAAGTCAGTGGTCCTCCACAGCTTCAGACTCTGCATGACACAATACTGACCTGCCAGGCAAGATGTGTCCATTGGTGCAATAGTGGCATGATTGTTATGGAAGTACTTTCGAACTGGATTGCAGGTTGCTCCATAGGAGAGACTCTATGCTTGGTAGTATAGAACAAGGTCAAAAGCCCATGGATCAAGAGTTCTAGGCCTTAGAAGGGAAGATAATACTGTAGTTTTGCTGAATGTACATGTTGTCAAAATGACTCCTGAATTTTTATGTCTTCACCCATTGTGGTAGTTTGATTAGATGATCCCCAATATATTCAGTGGTTTATTAGTTTGTAGTTTGCATGTGGAGCCACCTGGCTGAAGGCAGTTTCACTGGGCGGATCTTAAGGTGTTGTGGTGCGTTTGAGATGTCAATCTAAAGATACACAAAGCAGCTGGGCATGGTGGCGCACGCCTTTAATGCCAGCACTCGGGAGGCAGAGGAAGGAGGATCGCCGTGAGTTCGAGGCCACTCTGAGACTCCATAGTGAATTCCAGGTCAGCCTGGGCTACAGTGAGACCCTACCTCGAAAAACCAAAATAAAATAAAATAAAATAAAGATACACAAAGCGTGCCTAGCTGGAATTCCTGAAGTGTGCTATGCTGTGTGGCTTTTGGCTTTTGGCTTGTGTGTGTGTCTCTCTCTCTCTGTGTTTGGTCCTGTGGAAGCAGGCCAGCTTCTTTTGCCATTATGGAACTTCTCCTGGATCTGTAAACTTTGATAAATTCCTGCCTCTATAACTGCGCCTGGTCTGAAAGTTCATCTCAGTGAACTTGAAGCTGTCTGCTACACCCATAGAATTGGTGCAACTCTCAGTCAACTGCAGTGCACAGCAGTTAATGCACAGAGTCACAAGTGGCCAAAGTTCTGAGAATAAGTGACTGTTGAGTGCTCCACCCTAAATGGAACATCCATGATACTTACCCCTTCCAAGGCTCAGAGAACACTGCGGAAGAGGGGACAGAAAGAATGTAAGAGCCAGTGCATGGGGAGGGGTGCGGTGGAATGTTGTCCTCTAGACATGACATAGCTTTTGCACTCATGAACTCACAGCAGCAGAAGTTGCCAGCACAAGAGTCCCATGAACATTCCATCATAGATGGGGAAGGGGCCCCATGTCTCTCTGAAGAACTATTGGAGATTAATGGTTGCTTGGGGAGAGGGAATCTATTTCTGATAAGTTACCTGTTATAGTAAGCTCCACTCTGCTGGGATGCACTTCTTTTCTCTTTATCTCTCTTTGTCTTTCTCTACTCACAAATAAACTAATTAATTTTTTTAAAAAATCTACCAGAGCTGGAGGAATGGCTTAACAGTTAAGGTGCTGACCTGCAAAGTCAAAGACCCAGGTTTGATTCTCCAGGACCCACATAAGCCAGAAGCACAAGGTGGCACATGCACCTGGAGTTTGTTTGCAGAGGCCCTGGTGCGCCCATTCTCTCCCTCTCCCCCACCCCATTCTCTCTCTGTCTCTCTCTCAAACAAATAAATAAATTAATTAATTAAAAAAATTTTAAAACTACCAACAACACCAAGGGCTGAGGATAATGGAGAGCCACTGGAATGCTCATGTGAGTTTTTGAAAGTTCACAGGCCATCTTGGATGTGACTGTTTTATTTGTTATTGTTGTTTGGGGTTTTTTTGTTTCCTAAATCAGTGGTTAAGATGATTCTACTACGCACATCATAGAGAAGTAAACCATGTCTTAGGAGAATAAATAACATATTCCATGAAAAAATTAAAATAAAACAAATGTCAGCTAGATAGGTCACCCCTGACTTCTGCTGGCAGAGCTGTGCTTGGGGTCCCTCCTTCTCTTTCCCTCTCCCTTGGAGACTGACACTGCACACATTTCCTCACTTCCCAAGAAAAAAATGTTTCAAATGACTTAATTCTTTTACCCCTTAGGGTCTTCCTCCTAAGTGCTCACTCTTAATTCAATAAAAACTTATCTGAGTCAATGAATGTCTCTGTCTGCTTCCAGCCTTGGAGTTTGTCTTGCCTGGTACACACCCATCATCTGATAAGCAGGATGCCTGTCTGCTCTCCTGGCCATGGTGAGTGGACAGAACCCTGAGGCTCACTGTGGAAGTGGGCTCATGTCCAGTAGTTAATAACCTGTCTCCCCAGGAAAATGGGAGTCCTGGTTAGATAAAACATAGCAGAAATACATTTCCCAGCAGAAATAAGGCCAGAAACACCTGTGTGCTTCTGCTTAGGGCAGTGGGATGGCCAAGAAGATTAAGACGGAGCATTTCATATTCACAGAGGAGTCTTGGCATCAGAGCCACAAGGGTAGCTTTATATAAGGAAATAACATGACAACATAGTTCTCCATTATTTACTTATCTCCGACTTTTCAAAAATTATAAAATATTTCAGACTCCCAAGATCATTGATATTAACCTTCTGCATCAGGCCAATGATCTGTCTAAGAAATAAAATGCACTTTTTTGGCAAGGTGGAGGGGTGGGTTTCAAGGTAAGGTCTCACTCTAGCCCAGGCTGACCTGGAATGCACTATGTAGTCTCAGGGCGGCCTCGAACTCACGGCAATCCTCCTACCTCTGCCTCCTGAGTGCTGGGATTAAAGGCGTGCACCACCATGCCTGGCTAAAATGTTCTTTACAAGACTAAAACCCACCCTACATAGCCTCCACTTCCCCCACAGAGCTAGTATTTTGAAATCATAGTGCATGTGTTATTTTACTACATATCCATTAGATATTCATAAACTATACACTGGTGCATGCTTTGAAGGTTACCTGAACGGTATTGATACCCTTTCCTCTCTTGCTTTTTATACCAATATGTTTATGAGATTTCTTCATTTATATTTGTCATAAATATAGAGCACCTACAATAGACCACCAGGAGACTAGGGAGGTGTCATTGGAAAACAAAAGGACACAGGCAAACCTCCTCATCAGACAGACAGTAGAAGGATAAGAAAAAAGAATCCACTGTGGTATGTACTATACAATGTTCAGGGAAAGCGTGCTATGGCAATGGTAAGTGCTGAGAGCATTTAAGTAAGCTAAAGGGAGATGCGTGTGTGTGAGCAGAGCTGGGATTTGGACAGATCACATTGCTAATGGCTGCGTGGTGCTATCTCTGGTGAGTGAGGACTGCTTCGTGGAGGGTAAGCTGTAACGTTCCCCATCACTCACCACGCCTCTGAGAAGTGCTGAGTCACAGGGATGCACAACTTCAAACCTCCTGTCACACTGCCTTGTGTGTAACTAGACCAGTGCATGCCACTACCAGCAGAGAGCTGAGATTTCTGTCACCAGACTTCCAAAGTACACCTTTCTGGAGGAGTTGTGTGATTTGCTTCTGTTTCAGTGTTTATTCCCATGGAGCATCCAGATGAGCTTCCTTTCTAGAACTGCCTGTTTACACCTTTGCTCATTTTTCTATGTGGTTGTCTGCCTTGATATTATTCATGGATTTGATTCCATTCTGTAGTGTGGGTCAGCCCTTTCTCACAGAAATCACATATATATTCTTCCTGTTTGCAGTGTATCTTGTTGCCTTATCTATGGTGTCTTGGGTGATTCAGCAGTAACACTAATGTGATCAAAATGACCAAATCTGTCCTTTGTTATTTGTGTTTTTGCTCCTGGAGAGCTGCCTTCCTATCCCATGGTCATAAAGACAGTCCACTAAGTTTCTTTTAAAAGTTTTACATGGGCTGAGGGGATGGCTCCGCAGATAAGAGTGCTTGCCTGGAAAACATGAGGGCCTGAGGCATCCTGAGATCACCTAAGTTTGATTCTCCAGTACCTACATAAACAGCTGGGTATGGCCACTAGGTACACCCATAATCCCACTCCTGTAGAGGACGAAGAAACTGGAAAAACACCGGGACTCACTGGTCAGCCAGTCTAACCAAAATGGTAGCTCTGGGTTCAATGAGAGACTCCATCTCAAGCCAACACAGATAGGCAATAGGCTAGGATATCTCACATTCTCCCCTGGTCTCTACATGCATGTGAAGATGTACACATTTACACACACACACACACACACCACAAAGCAGTTACCACCCACAATGAGTTGTTGATGAGAGGGACCTACAAGGTCTTCAAAAGAAGACAGGCTTCTGTCAAAGCTCTTGATTACCCACCTGAGGTAAATGGTAAGACCCTACTGCTGAAGACACCATATGCTGCTGCCAGCACAGAACACGAGAGACCCGACTGGAATCCAGAAGACAGCTAGACCCCAGACAGCCTGTCTAGTGCTGGAAAGTACAACATGAGCTACTGGGGGAAAGTGGCCAACAACTGTCCCAGAAACCAGGGCTCTAAGCTACTCAGAATCAAACACCCACCATGATAGGATGTACACACCAGTGCAATAGTGGCACACATCCTTGGTGAGTAACCAATAGCTTTCTGATTGGCTAGGAGATCCATTCAGTGAAAAGGAACCCATATTGGAACTAGGAACCAGGTCAGAATCCTATGGAGACAAAGATTAGGCTCTCCAATGTCACACTCCCTCTAATTTTGGCCTAAAAGAGGGACTACATCCATCAAATTCTCCCTAAATTAATAACACTTATCCCATTTAACCCATGATGACTTCACTCTCTGTTGGAGAATCTGCTTTTCTTTTTCAGAAGGTAGCAAGACCTGAGGAGATAAACCACCCCTCACACTTCAGCCAAGCCCTACTTGAAACCACAGAGGAACTGGGGAGATGAGCAAGAGTGCAGCTTTCATGGCGAAAGAGACAAATGCTGAGGACAGGACACTCAACACCTACCAAAACAGAGATCCAGAGGATTCTAAGAGCCCATCACTGAAGTAGACTTAAAACACAGCCAACACAGCTCAGGGAATTTTGCAGAAGGGGGGTGGGAGGAAAGATTGTTAGAGCCACAGTTGGGACATCATGCCCAGAGGCACTGCCTGTACCCAGTAACTGACTGCTGCTCCCACAATGCATAGCCCACAACCCCACAGGGAAAATCTGCAACCCCACTGAGAAAGGCCCCCAGAGGAATGGGGGCAGGGACAGGGGGAAGGATGGCACCACATGATGTATCCATACTAAGTATGTCCATAATTAATAAAAAAAAAAAAGGATTACAACTGCTAAGTTATTTAGGTTGACTCTTTTCACTGTCATTTTTCATCACACAATTCTCATCTGATAAAAACAAAACTGAGAGAATTTACTGCCAGCACATGTGCACCACATCTGAAACTTCTGGAAGAAGGAAAATGACACCAGATGGCAATTTACATCAACCCAGGAATGAAGCAATATGGGTAAACTACGGAAGATTTCCCCGATATTTTAAAAACCATCAATTGATAATTGACTACTTAAGGGAAAAGTAGTAACAATATATTGTGTAGTTCATAACATGTGAGGGAAATCAGAACAATGACAGCATATGGTATGGGGAAGGGAATGTACTATTGTAAAGTTTCTGTACTATACATGAAATGATCTAATGAACAAATATGACTTAAAGATAAGCAGTTATAAAGTCATGATGTACATTGTACATGATAATCAACCCCCCCAAAAAATTAAAAGGAGAGCCAGCAGTGAACAGAAAATGGAGTCACTGAAAATAGTCCAAAGAAAGGCAGAATAAAGAGGAAAAGGAAATATAGTATAGATGAAACAAGGAGAAAATTGATGACAAGATGGAATAGTAAATCAAATAACATGATTAAATACAAAAATATATATGGTCTAAGCACTTCATTTGAAAGGCAGATGTTTTCATATTACATCCTTTCTACAAGAAACCTATTTTGTGTAAAAAAGTCCCAAATAGGTTAACTATAGAGTAACTGGGGAAATGAGCAAGAGTGCTGTTTTCTTGGTGAACCTGGTACCAGCACAAGGGTGAAGGAGAAAGACACAGAGGAGATTCAACTCCTACCAAATCAGAGATCCAGAGGAACAGAGGCTCACAAGAGCCCATCACTGAAGTAGACCTAAAACGAACCCAACATGGCTCAGGGAAATTTGAGGAAGAGGGGGTGGAAAGATTGTTAGAGCCACAAGTTGGGACATTATGCACAGAGACATTGCCTCTTCCCCATAACTGATGGCTAACCCCACAATGCACGACCCACAATCCCCATGGGGATAACCAGAATCCCCAATGAGGAGGGTCCTTTCGGAAGGGGGGGACAGGGATGAGGGTAAGGATAGTACCAACATGTGCTGTTTACATACTGGGTATGCCCATAGCTAATTTTAAAAAAAGATAAAAATTAGGGGTGGAGAGATAGCTTAGTGGTTAAGGCACTTGCCTATACGGCCTAAAATGCATGTTCAAATCTCCAAGTCCCATGTAACCAGACACACAGTGACACAAGTGTGCAATGTTGCACATGTGCACAAGGGGGCGCATGCATCTGGAGATCGTTCACAGTGGCTAAGGTCCTCGCACACCCATTCTCTCTCTCTCTCTCTCTTTCTGTTCTCTGTCTCCCTCTTTCTCTCTCAAAAGTAAAATTTTAAAAAAATGTTTAAAAAAGATAAAAATTATATTATGGGAACTGGAGAGATAGATTAAAGATGGAGCAAGGAGTGTATAACCCCCTCAATTTACAACCAGAGAGAAAATGAGCACTGAATTAGTAAAGAAATGGGGCCTCCCTAAAACCTTCAGAAAAGACACAACTCTGCCAACACCGCAAGTCTAAAGAGACTTAGTTCAGACTTCAGATCTGCTGTACTTGTGTTGTGTGAGCCACTTCATTTGTGGAAACTCGTTGTTGAAATGTATCCAATGTTGGTGAGGATGGAGAATGGTTGGAACTTTCAGACAGGGCTAGTGGACACTCAAAATGGAGCAACCACTTTGGAAAATAGTTTTGTAACTTATTGAGCCAAAAATAAACTGACCATGCAACCCTGCAATATCATCCCCAGGTGTCTGTCTGCTAGATGTAACAGCATGCATCCTGCAGTGAGTTTTCGCCTGAGGTTTGGAAAAAATTCCAAATGTCTGTCAGCTAATAAGTGGATAAAGAAAGAAAAATAATAGTCCTGCCTGGTGCATAGTCCTGTCATCTCAGCTACTTGGAAACCTAAGACAGGAGTAAGCAACAGGAGCTCAAGGCCTACTTGGGCTACAGAGGGAGTTCAAGGCTAGCCTGAGTAATTTAGCAAGTCCTTGTGTAAAACAACAACAAAAAATGTTTAAAGGGCTGAGGCTATAGCTCAATGGTTTAAAGTTAAGTGATTGCTTTAACCTCTGTTGGAACACACACCTGTATTAAACTCGTCAACTTAGATTGCCCTGTCTTATTTTACCCATTACCATGATCTACTATTTTAATTCATTATTATTTTAGGGCTTTTTTTTTTTACAGTCAGTGTTTGTTAAGATCAGCTAATGCATTTTCAGATTTATTTTCTTAACATTGATTTCCCCCTATCTGAGTTCAAGTTCCTACTTATGTTTTTGTAGTAATTCTTTCGTTGAAGGTTTGTGAGTCGTAAATTTTGTATTTGTTCACTACTAAAACTCTCTTTACTTTTCCCTCCTCCTCTTCTTCCTCCTTGTCCCCCTCTTCTTCTTCAGACAGGGTTTCACTGTGGGTCACATTGGCCTGAAATTCAGTTTCCCAAGTGCTTGGGATTACAGATATGCATCACCATGCCTGGCTCCCACTTTCTTAAAAAATATTTTATTTTCATTTAATTATTTATTTAAAAATATTTTATTTTATTTAATTATTTATTAGAGTCAGGGGAGGAAGGAGAGAATGGGTGTGCCAGAGCCTCTAGCCACTGCAAATGAACTCCAGATGCATGCACCATCTTGTGCATCTGGCTTACATGGGTACTGGGGAAGCAAACCTGGGTCCTTAGGCTTTGCAGGCAAGTACCTTAAACTCTAAGCCATCTATCCAGCTCCCCCCACTTTGGGGGATGGATTTTCAAGGTAGGGTTTCACTCTAGCCCAGATTGACCTGAAATTCATTATGGAGTCTCAGGGTAGCCTCGAACTCACAGTAATCCTCCTACCTCTGCCTCCCATGTGCTGGGATTAAAGCCATGTACCACCACTGCCAGCCTTTCCTCTCACTTTTGGTTGAAATCATAACCCTAAAAGATATCAAAGTGTGTAGGATGGAGGAGAATACACGGAAGAACAAGGATATACCAAGCAGAGAGAACCAACTGTCTCCCACGAGATGGGGCATCTCCACCTCATCTGTCTAGGCCCAGAAGTCATTACAGGGAAGCTGTGACACAAATGTAACCTCATGGGTAGCCTGAAAACCAGTTCCAGGAAAATAGTGACAGACGTTGTGGTCACTCAAACCACATTAAAATAGAGATGGAGTTTACAGAGAAAGGAACGCTAAATCAGATCCCTATGTTGCCCACCAAGGCTCAGGGAACATTGCTGAAGAGGGGGTGGAAAGATTGTTAAGAGCCTGAGGCACTTTGTTCCCTGCCTCCTACAGAGACTGACAGGCCTCTTGGTCCCCACAATGAATACCAATAACCCCACTGAAGGAGACCCTCAGCAGAATTGGGGTGGGGGAGAAGGAGTCTAAAGGTACAACTGTTTTATTTTAAAAAGCAATCAATAATAAAAATTGTTGAAAAAAAGAAATAAAGGATATAGGATGTTCTGATAACAAATTGTAGATACTGGGAAATCTATTTTCATTCCAATCATTATTTTGTATGTGATTTCTTTTTCACTTTTGCTTTGCAATTTTTTTTTTCTTTCACTTAACATTTAATAATTCACTAAGAATGATTGATGTGTGTTTTGGTTTAAATATGTATGCAAATTGAGATTTCTTGGGATTCTCCCATTTGAGTGCTCACTTCTTTTATTCATTTAGAGTCATTATCCACTTTCCTTTGAATACTTTCTTGTTGTTTTTTTCTATAATCTCTTTCTGTGACTTTCTGTGACTACGATTTGTAAAACACACTTTTTCATCTTGTTTGATGTTCTCATTATCTTCAGCTCCTTCATATGTTTCCTCTGATCCCTCTACTTCATTCTAGGTGTCTTCTAACTTCCAGCTTGGTAAGTTTCTCTCCAACTGTGCTAATTCATGGCATAAACCATCTTTTGGTTTCCTTCTTTTCTCATTTCTCATATTAAGGATGTCTATCTAGCTGTTTAAGTGTGTGTGTGTGTATGTGTACGTGTGTGTGTGTGTCTTCACCTTCCCTGTAGGACTTGATGACTTGCATTATGTTTCTAAGCATTTTTAGCAGACCTTCTCCTCTCTGGTAGTATCTATTACTTTAAATTCATGGGATTATAACCATACTCTTCATTGTGTTTACTTGTTCATCATCAGGTGAATTATTTTCACTGTGTATGTTTATTTCTTAAAATATGTTTTTTGTTTATTTATTTGAGAGAGAGAGAGAGAGAGAATGAAAGAGAATGGGTGTCCCAGGGCCTCCAGCCACTGCAAATGAACTCCAGATGCATGTACCACTTTGTGCATCTGGCTTACACGGGTACTGGGGAATTGTGAACCTGGGTCCTTAGGCTTCATAGGCAAATGCCTTAACTGTTAAGCCATTTCTCTGGCCCTGTTTAATTTTTTTTTAATCATGAGCTCATCTTTTAATGGTGCTAACTTTCTGAGAAATACAGTAGGCTTATGTTGTTGGAATATCACTAGAGGGTGATTTGGGACTATACGCATTCCAGGGGTATCTACATTGGGACAGATTGCCACGTTAATGGAAAGAATTTGCTGAGCCATGTTGATATTTACATGCTTTCTGTACAGATTAAAGTCATACTTCAGACCTAAAACCTTAGGCCAAACCTGGGGCTTAATTTTCTCTAGGGATTTTTTTCCCCAAAAAACTCAAATTGAGACAGCTTCCTGGTCTCCTCCTGTGATGACAGGCAGATTTCTTCTGATCTCATTTCCTCTGTAGTTTTACTATTCAAAGGTTCACAATTTATGCAGATGTGGTGATGCACACCTTTAGTGGCAGCACTTGGGAAGCTGAGGATGGAGGGTTGCTGTGATTTGAAGGCTAGCCTGGGCTACAGAGTGAGTTCCAGGTCAGCCTGGGCTACAGTGAGATCTTGCCTCAAAAAAACAAAGGAAGAAACCAGCAGAGGGACAGCTTATGTCTGGATGGACTAAAAAAATAAAACCAGTTGAGAAGGAAGGAATATATTTTATTTATTTATTTATTTATTTATTAGAGAGAGAATGGGCACATCAGGGCCTCTAGCCATTATAAATAAACTCCAGACACTTGTGCCACCTTGTGTAACTGGCTTTGCATGGATACTAGGGAATCGAATCTGGGTCTTTAAGCTTTGCAGGCAAACACCTTAACTGCTGAACCATTTCTCCAGCCCAGGACTGTATTTTTTTCATCTGCCCACCTTTTCTTGTTAACTTCTTTACATGTTCCAAAGACCAAGAAGTCTACAGATACAACACACAGGACGAAAGACTGATGGATTCTGGCTCCCTGCTTTAGTTGCTTGGGCAGAACTTAATAGCTGCAAGAGCATGTGGCAGAGGAGGCTAATCATGGCCACCAGGAAGCAGAAAGAGAGACAGGAAATGGACAGGGTTAAACTTTTATATCCCACTAGGACCCACCCCTAGTGTCCTAAATCCTCCAGCTAGCTCCTTGCTCCTAAAGTTTCTAGAACTTCCCAAAATAGCACCACCAGCTGGGGACTAAGTGATGGAATCATAACCCTATAGATAGCACTTCATATTCAATTCATAGCACCCTCCCTGACTGTAGATGTGCTTCAATTGCATTCTATCCATGAATCATCGAAGGCCTGCCAACACTGCACCCATCAGGGCACGAGAACCATGCCAGGTTTAGCAGCACCCCTCCGATGACATCTTCTTGCCAAGGACACAGAAATGTGCTTGTGAAAAGAAGGATAAAGGCCTCCAGAGAGCAGGAGAGATGAAAGGGGCTGTCTAGGGTACCTAAGGCCCACCTGGGGTCCACTTGCACTGTGTCTATCCTATGGCCTGGAAACATAAGCTTATGAATAGCTCCTTTTTCTCTTAAGCATAAACTAGCTCTAATGGGTATTGTCTGTCACCAAGAGTTCTAGTGCACACAGTAAGGTGGGAACACACCAGGGAATAGCGATGTCCCACTGTGGAACTGAGTTAAGGGTTGAGAGGCAGAACAGCACCGCTCCCCTGCATCAAACCAAGCAAACATCCCACACCTCAGAAATAATCCATCCTCACTGGTTAGTAACAGTTTATAAAATCCCCAGCTTTTGTCAGTTAATAAATTATGGCCAGTTCCATTTGCATATCATCTTGAAATGATATGAAAACCTTTTTCTCTGAAGTCTCAAAGACTATTAGTTTGTCTCAGAATCAACCCACCCAGTCTTGCCACTCTGAGCTTATCTGAAACTCTTTAGAACAGGAATTGGGAGGTTTCCGGTGATTGAGCTTGGGTGGCTCATCCACAGCCCGGAGGTCTAGCTGCTGCATGAACACGGAGGAAAGTACCCCGCAGATTTATTGCGCGATGGAGGTAAGAAGATGACAGAACTTCATTGCCTTTGCCAAAGAAGTGACAAGGAAGCATTTCCAGGCCCTGTCATCCATTCTTTTCCTATGTTTTGATGCTTTATTTGGATTGCAAATGTGCACACACAGCAAAGGGTCCCCGCTGGCTGCAATGTCAGAGGCATTTGTTACTCTGGCTTACTGTTAGGAGGAGGCTGCAACAACTCTGGTTCTTATTTCTAAGTGTCTCTGGAAGCTGATTTCTTGCATGGGGCATCCCACTAGCCAACTCAAGCTTCCTGAATTCACAACATACCCAAAGGGCAGACACAGAGGCTAGGCCTTTTTGGAAGGCTGCTCTGTAGGGATGCTGTAGATATCTAATGTGAAAGTATTATGGTCAGTTTCTCCCTGCTGTGACAAACATCCAAGCAAGAGCAGTTTGTGGAAGGAAAGGGTTCATTTTGGGTTACAGACTCGAGGGGAAACTCCATGATGGCAGGGGAAATCTATGGCATGAGCAAAGGGTGGACATCACCTCCTGAATAACATCAGGTGGACAACAGCTGAAGGAGAATATGCTAAACACTGGTAAGGGGAAGCTGGCTATAACACCCATAAGCCCACCTCCAACAATACATTGCCTCCAGGAGGCTCCAATTACCAAATTGCTACCAGCTGGGAATTTATCATTCAAAACACATAAGGGGAGACACCTGAATCAAACCACCACAAGGGGCAAGCCCCTCTTGATACAGAAACATGGTGCTTTAAAGGGGTAGCAGCTGGGAAGATGTTCATGGCTGGTATGCAAAAAATTCATGTTATAAAACCATGCCTGAAGCCCCATTTCTACAAAGAAACATGCATATGCCTACATGTCTGTGTGTGTGTGTGTGTGTGTGTGTGTGTGTGTGTGTGTGTGTGTAATACACTTAGGGATCCTGAAGTACACAACAAAGTGTTAACAATGATTGTCTCATAGGGAGAGGCTTATAGGTGACTATACCCTCTTCTTTGTTTATCTACACTTCCTCATTTTTCTCCAAGAAATATAGATTGGATATACATTTTTAAGCAGGGTATTAATACTTCAATTTACTCAACTTCCCAAATGCTGTGGTTACAGGCATGTGCTATCATGACTTTTACTTGGATATTTTTAAAGTTACTTTTTAAATAAGCATCAGGAAGATTTCTTATAAAAAAAAAAAAACACTGTTCAAAGCTCTCAGTCATAGGGTCTTGAGAGGGTCTGAGGTGTATATGTGGTTTGTTGCATTGCTGTATTGCAAGGTACCAATGGGTCATCAAGTACCCAGTGTCTCACAGCACTGGTTACCCACATAAAGGCTGATTCTCTAAGCTCTCACTCTCATCTAAGTAACCATTAATAAACCCTCAAGGTAATAACTGGCTGGTACTAGAGCAGATTTCTCGTGCCTAAGGGTATGGACTTTTTGTGTCAGATGGTTTTCAGTTGGTTACCATTAGATACATGGTTTTACACATCACAACAACCCAGTGAGCATGGTAATATGAGCCTCCAATTTCAGATAGGGAAACTGACGAACTTAAGAAAATTGCTCAAGGTCATGCAAAACAAAATGTTGGAAACTGAGCCACATTTACCTGGTTTCATAGGGTGTGTGTATGTGTGTGTGTACTCCTGCCACTTTGTCTCCACCGTCCCCGCAAAGCTGACTCTTCAGGGATATATGCATCTTAAGGACAGATGTCACCTAGTCTACACTATGGTCTCTTTCCCTGGAGACAAACTGGACTGCCTTTCCTCTTTCCTTGAACTTTCCTTCCATCCCACAGTCCACCGATGTGTAGCATACACACCACATAGACACAGTCTTCATAAACTAATTGCTTGCATTTAGAGGATCTAGTGGGGATGCTGAACTTGAGGGAGCTGCAGGAGAATCCTGATGAGCCACCAGCATGGACGGGTGCCCTGGATTACAAGGGCTCAAGGTGGCTGCAGAGTTGGAGGTGCAGCCACTCCCACTTGTGGGATGGTTGGTTGAAGGCTCAGCAATCATTCTTACACCTCAAACCACAGCTAGAATGCCCATGGAGAGGCTGGGAGTGGCCGTTTAAAAAGTACTTCAAAGAGCTCAAGTGACGTGATTTTTCTGCCTTTACTGGGCCTGATAGGATAGTTTCTCACGAAGATAAGTTTTTGACAAAATATAGTACATGACCCCCACATGGCGTGTGCCCTTTTTGCCCCACATGGCATGGGCACCACTGTGTAGGATGCCATGGACGAGACAGTGCAGAGATACAAGTACCTGGAAACCCAAGCTGGAACGGAATCCTGGGGACCTAGGTGTCCACATCTGAAAACTGGGGTCCTGTATAAATATGTGGATGCATTTACCCCAGAGCCGGATGCAGGGTGAATCTTTAAAAACCCAAGCAGAGTGGTTCTAACATGATTGTTCAAACTTGGTTTTTGAAACTTAATGTCAAACCCAATAATTAAATATTAGCCTAGCCAGCTGCCCCTCCTGCTGGTGCCCAAGAAGGAGGCTGGAGCTAACTGGGGCCATTGTCGGGAAAGCAATTACCATAATGAGGGAAAGGCTAGTGAATGGCAGGGTGCAGCTGCTTCGCAGAGAAAATGGCACCGGAGCGCAGAGGTAATTTGCAATTTTCTCCACAAGCCTAGCGCTGTCCAAGCCACAACTGCCCTTATTACTAAACAGGAGCTAATTACTCATGTTAATTACCCAGTCCCAGGTTAGATCCCAAGACTGGTTAAAGACAATCAAAGGCTAAAGAACCCACACCAACCCTCACTGGAGGGTCGCAGGCTATCTGGGAGCGTAAATCCTTCTGATTGGTGCCCACTGCCTCGAGGGGTATTAGCTCTGCAGACAAACCCAGTGCCACCAAGCACCCCTACTTCTTCCCTACTTCCTCCTTCATGTCTCCTGAATTCCCCCATCCCCAACTGCTTTTCCTGCTTTTCTTCTCTATGGATAGAACATGTTCTCAGTGGAAAACTGACCAAAAATAAGCAAAAGATAACTGGAATTAATACTTAACTAGCTGGGCACGGTGGTGTCTGTTTATACTCGGGTGGCAGGAAGATTGGAGTTCAAAGCCAGCCTGGGCTACATAGTGAGACCCTATCTTATTTTTTTTTTTTTGTTTTTTTGAGGTAGGGTCTCACTCTAGCCCAGGCTGACCTGGAATTCACTATGGAGTCTCAGGGTGGCCTCAAACTCATGGCGATCCTCCTACCTCTGCCTCCCGAATGCTGGGATTAAAGGCGTGGGCCACCACGCCCGGCTCCTATCTCATTTTTTTTAAGAAAAAGGCTCCATTCTATGATTTCATTTATATAATATGATGGTTCTGTTTAAATAATACTCTGGAAAAGGCAAAACCATAGGGATGGAGCTCAGCTGAGTGACTGCCGGGCAGAGGAGGAAGGAAGGGTGCTCAGCGAGGGCCAGCAGGAGGGATGAGACGGATGCAGGAGCTTAGCTGTACGCAGTCGAGGGCGTGACTGATGGACACAGCAAAGGCGTGCGTTGACCAAAGCCCGGTAGGCGGTGTGCCACAAAGAATGAGTTTTGCTGTTGGACTAAGTAAGTTATGAAGAAATGTAAAAAGAGGAAGTAAGGTTTGCTCTCACTCTTTTTTGACAAAAAAAAAAAAAGAGTTTTAAAATTTGTCACTATTATAGAGATTCCTAAGATGTCTTTCCCCAAACAGAGGAAACGTGAAATTCCAGTCGAGCTATGGGAAAAGGGAAGGCTCCGCTGGCGTCTCTGATTTGTAACAAGTGTCCTGTATCAACTGTTTCTGAAACGGTCGAGCAGGTGTGTGGATTCCCTCTCTCCCCCAGGAATGTTCAACTGGCGTCTACCAAAACAGAGGGTGGCAACGACCAGAACAGTTTTCCAATGAGATCGGTCAAGTCTTAATCTCCATGACGCCAAAATACTTGGCTGCAGAGTAGAAAGCGCAGTCAATGACCAGCTGTTTTGTCTGTGTGTGTCCCCAGTCTGTGTGACTATTGAAACAGGTCTCCGAGTGTGTGGCTGGTGCCAGGGCGTCTCTGCAATAACACGTTTTCCTTGCACTGCCTTGGCTGGGGCAGCAACAGTCTGAAGGTCTTTGTGGTCTCATGTCAACAGTCGTGGCTTTAGAGACACAGCACCGAATGATGATGAGTTACAATGCGCACCTTTCTTTTCTTCTGCTTGGTAGCTGCATAGAAACCTCTCCAAAAAGGCTGCTGACAAGGCAGCCTTACACATCCCGAGGGCCATTCATTACCGCAGTCGTGGAAAGACTCACATTTTCAAAGTGATCACACCACAACTGACAGGCGGTTATGCGTGCATTTGTAGTGTGAAGTGTGTAATCAACAAGTTAAATATTCTTCAAGTTCACAAGTCTGATGATAATGTCTAAGTAGGTTTCTGTCACTTAGGTGGGGGGTGATTAAAGCGGACAGATGTATATAGGAAAGCATGTAGTTTTCCCACACACATTTTTTTCCTTGTTGGGAGTATGATAATGTGATAAAATTAGATCTTATGATGCTTGTGTGTTTACGACTATAAAATTATATGCATGCCTTTGTTGCAGAAGCAAGAGAGGAGAAACGGCCTTAGAGATGGATTGTACCATCTGCTGTCTGGCCAGTGGGCTTCCATAAGCTTGGGTGGGATTAAACCCTGGATACCAGCATCTTCCCTCATCCCTTTTAAGCCACATCCCTCCTCTCCTCTCCATGCCATTCTGGTCTCTGTCGGCCTGCCGGCATCCCCCACCTCTCTGAAGAATTAACTTTTGTTTTAGAGGTCTCACATTTCAACTTGCCCTGACATGTCATGATTTATTTACCCTCCCCTTCTCTTCAAACCCATTGGAAACTTGCTAGTTTGTACTCTATTTTTTGGTTTTCAGAGCTCAGAGAAAAATGTAATTGGTTGAGATCACTTGTTCCATGTCAGGCTCCATTATGTGTCACTGTCAGCCCGTGGGTTGACGGCCCTGGGGCCAGCTGTCAATCCAAACTGCTCAGTCTGAAATAGGATAACGTGTTCAGATGGGCAGTGGCAGCAGGGCCAAGTCCCCCAAAGACAAAAGCCATAAGACTATGAGATAGAGTAACCATGTCTCACCAACAGTTGCTCCGCAACAGGACTTTCAAAGCCCCGTGCCTGTGGTACCCAGCCAGGCTGGTGACTGAGTTAATGGGTCTGGTCAAAAGCATGCACTGTAGGGTGTGGAAGGCTTTGAGGGCACTGGAAAACACAGACTGGTATAAAGGGGACAAATAACCCAGCTTTGGTTAGCACATAGAAATGCAGGCTGAATATCCCCAGCTCCTCCCCAGTGGCAGTCAGGAATTTGATATTTTATATTAAAGTTTCCAAACATTAATGTTGGCTCAAGTGTTTTAACTAAGAAGAGGGGTGGCCAAAATATCCCCTTGCCTCCTCTGCCTTTCAATCAACCTCACCTCTCCTGAACAGACATCAGGAAGGCAAACATTGCCAGCCTTAATAGACGCCAGTTCTAGACACTTAAATTCTGTCATGGGGGCTGTGCCTCAGTGGTAAAGTATGTCCTTGACATGAGCAAGGCCCTGGGTTCCACCTCCAGCACCAATAGATAAATTCCTTCGTGCACTGGAACATAAATCTGTCTCCCCACAGCATGCTCCTTCACTTATTTACTCAACGAGATCCAAATGCTCGAAGATACCCCCTCCAGCACACTCCCTTCTCAATGGTCTCTTCAGAAGTCCCTCGTAGGGTTTACTTCCTTCACCATTCCCCTGCTCTCAACACCCCACTGGTTAATGTTTTGCTCAGACTGTGTCTGACTCATCCTAGTTGCAGTGGCAAAATACATTAAATCGAGTAACTGAAAAATAATCGAGATGTGTTTCCCATGGTTTTGACGACGAGGTGACACTCCCCCAAAACCAGGTGCTACAGATACCACCGACTTGATGGCTGGGGAGGACTGGATCTGCTCCAGAGCTGGTGCCTGGTGAGTCCTCACATGCTGTCAGGGACGGAAGGACAACCCCTTGCTAGAGGCACTAATCCCACTGAGGCCACAGGCCACATGATTGAGTTTCTCCCAAGAGACTGAACCTCTTAGTACCACCACAGGGCAGGGCCTGAGAGTCTGAGCCCAGACTGATGGCAGGACTTCCTCAACTTGAAATGTTATATTTTTACTATATCATTTAAATATTTTGTTTATTTTTATTTATTTACTTGAGAGTGACAGAGAGAGAAAGAGGGAGAGAGAATGGGTATGCCAGGGCCTCCAACCACTGCAAACAAACTCCAGATGCGTGCGCCCCCTTGTGCATCTGGCTAACGTGGGTCCTGGGGAATCGAGCCTCTAACCAGGGCCCTTAGGCTTCACAGGCAAGCGCTTAACTGCTAAGCCGTCTCTCCAGCCCTCATTTAAATTTTTATCTTAGGTATCAAGTTCACATCACTGCTTCATACTATGGAAATAAACTAAAATGTTCAAGGCATTTTGTTTATGTGGTGTTTTTCACCTGACCACTTACTAAGTCTGATATTTTTAGAACTTTTAAAATATTTTATTTATTATTTATTTATTCGTGAGCAGAGAGAGGTAGAAGAGAGGCAGACAGAAAGAATGGGTGTGCCAGGGCCTCCAGCCTCTGCAAATGAACTCCAGATACATGTGCCACCTTGCACATCTGGCATTACATGGGTACTAGGGAATTGAACCCAGGTTGTTAGGCTTTGCAAGCAATCACCTTCATCACTGAGCCATCTCTCCAGCCCCCTGATTTTTCTTTTAATCCTTGCCCTTGTGAAGTTGGGTCCTTAAGACCTGAGTAAACAAATTGTTCCTATTAAATCTTATCCTAAAAATAAGTAAATAAATGAACAAATCTTACCCTGTTAGGTTTTGCTTAGCTCACCAATGTCTCCATTATATCCCCCAGTTCTTGTTACTCTCTCCCAGTGTCTGAATTTGTCTTTGGATCCCCCCCACCACCACCATGATATTGACTTTGTTACTTGCATTCCAGGTTCCAACAAACATAGCAGCATATGAATCTATTCTTTTTTTTTTTTAGATTTTCTTTTCATTTTTTTCCCTTTGGCACATTTTGTGCTAAAATGTCACTTTTACTCTCAGCCATCTTTTACTATATCTCCCCCCCCCCCCTTTCTTATATTGCTTATCTTTGGGATTCTCTGTTTCCACGGGGACATTTGAGCTCTCTATCTCTAAAGTTCAGGGCACATCTCTGCATGAGCTTTGCACGTCTTTCCCTGGCTGTTGGGGAGCCTGAGACAACCAGGTCATTTTCTCCTTGGTTTTTCGCCACTTCTCCATCAGATCAACAGGTCTTTGTTGAACAGAATTACTTACGTTCCCAGCAACAGCTTCCGGCATTGCTCCTTCTGGCTTCTGAGAATTAAAACAGTCAGCGTGATCTGTTTCCAGCTATGATGGAACGGATGATATCAGATTAATTCCCCGCTGAGAACAACTATAAAGCTGGATGAAAGACAAAGGCCAACTGTTAGAAGGCACTGGAAATCAACCAGGGCCGCCAGGGCTCACAGGGGCCACTGTCCCTAAGACACGGGAAGTGCATTGACACATGCCTAACAAACATTCAGAGCAACCCCCTCCCAACACACTCACACAGGCTCTTCTAACTTCAGGGTGGTGCATGCACCACCCTAATGTCATGGGTCAGGTTCCTTGACAGTGTGCACAGCCTTGGTGGAAGGGAGAAGATGGAAACGGTGTGCTGTGGCCCAGCCGCTGCTAACCCCACAGGGAGCACCTACACTAGCAAACTGTTTAAAGGCATCCCAAGTCACGCCCCAGCACCAGGGCTTTACGCTCTGAGTAGAGCAAGACCGGGTACAACTGTCCTGGCCAGAAGAAGGGAAGGCAGGAGAGAGCTGACAGTTGGTGCCCCAGAAGTTGGGGATTTGGTCCTTTGTTCCTTAAGGGAGGTCTAGGTAGCGAGTAACAACACTGTGACATCTCAGGATGAAGGAACTGTATCTGTCAGGGTTCTATAAAAATAAAAGCAACATAGAGGTTAAGAAACCCCACAAGCTGCTTATGTCAGCTAGAGGCTCTCCAAAGCCAGCATGTGACTCAAGCCAAATCTTCCAGGCTGAGAACTCGTGAGGCAGGGTGATGGTGACACTGACGTGATGCCTGGTCTAACTCTGAAGGCTTGCAAACCGGTGCACTAATGTCTCAGGCAGAGCCAGGTAGGTGACTCAGGTTACACGTGGTGTGTCGCCTTTCCTCTGCCATCTGTGCTAGTCTACATTCAGGGGGTGGAATAATGTCCGCCCACATTGGCAGGGCAATCTTGTCCACACGGTATTCCTGCTCAAATGCTAGTCACTTTCAGAATTGCATACATGCCCAGTAATAGTGCTTTTATGGCTCTGGGAATTCCTTAATCCTGGCATAAAATTAGGTACACAGAAGCCAAGCATACATCACCCATAAAGAGATTAAAGGCTAGTCGTTAATTTTGGATGTCATTGTGTGCCCAGAAGGAAGGGCACTCATAGCCCCCGCTTCTTGTTGAGACTTGGGGGGAAAACACAAGAGGTAAAAGAGAACCTCACCTATGTTAGTTTTCTACTTGGTATGACCAAATACTGGACAGGAGCAACTTAGGAGAGGAGGGACAGATTTTTACAGGGGGTGGCGGGGGGGGGGGGAGGCACTGCAGCAGGAGTGTGAGGTCACTCACACCTCACCCGATCAGGAAGCAGAGAAGAGGGGGTGCCAGTGCTGACCTGACTTTTTCTTCTTTCCTCTTTTATTCAATCTGAGCCCTAAAACCATGGGATTGTACCACCCAGAGCAGGACAGGTCTTCGCTCCTGTGCTGGTTTGACTCAGGTGTCCCTCATAAACTTAGGCATTCTGAATGCTAGGCCCCCAGCTGATGGAGATTTAGGGATTAACACCTCCTGGAGGCAGTGTATTGTTGGGGGCAGGCTTATGGGTGTTATAGCCAGTTTCCCCATGCCAGTGTTTGGCACACTCTCCTGCTGTTATTGTCCATCTGATGTTGACCAGGCGGTGATGTCCACCCTCTGCTCATGCCAGCATTTTCTCCTGCCATCATGGAGCTTCCCCTCAAGTCTGTAAGCCAAAATAAACTTTTTTATTTTTTCCACAAGCTGCTCTTGGTCAGGTTTCTGCCAGCAATGTGAACCTGATTGCAACAGTTCCTAAGGCAATTCTCTCTGAAAATGCCTCCACAGACGTACCTAGAAGTGTGTCTGCTAAGGGATGCTAAATCCAGTCGAGTTGACCATGAAGATTATCCGTCACAGTAAATAACCAATTTTCAACTAGACTAGGTGATCAGTAAACACTCCATCAGCCTACCACAAAAAATTAATCTTTTATAAGGATGATGACATCATTAAAGGCTCTGTGATCTTTCATACACAATGTCTAACATTCAACTTAAAAATTACCAGACATGTCAAGAGAAAGTGATAAACTGACGATAAAACCAGAAGACAGAGAAAAAGATGAGGTAGAAGGTAGAAACAGAGAGGATCTAGACATCCATGTTACCAGATATGAAATTTTAACTAACTATGACCCACAGTGCAAGAAAGTGCTGGGATCATACCTCAAAAGGGCCCCGGCTGAAACTAAGAAAAATTGGAGAAACAAGCAAGGGCGCTGTTTTCCTGGTGAACCAGGTACCAGCACAAGGGTGAAGGAGATCAACACAGAGAAAAATCAACTCCTATCAAATCAGAGAGCCAAAGACCCAGAGGCCCCCAACACCTCATCACTGAAGCAGACCAAAAATGAACCCAACATGACTCAGGGAAATTTTGTGGAAGAGGGGGCGGAAAGAATGTCAGAGCCACATGTTGGGTCATGATATGCAGAGACATTTATCTTACCCATAACTGTGGGCTAACTCCACAATGCATGACCCATATACCTCAACAAGGAGAGGCCAAGGGGAGGGGGCAGGTCACGGATGAGCCTAATAATGGTACCAAACTGACTGTATTTGCTGAATACAAAACTAATTAATTTAAAAAAAGAAAGTGATGGGAAAGGGAAAGGATGTCCACACTGAAGAGGTGTCCATCAAAATAGAGTAGAACTCCCAGAAGTGAGAAGTAAAATAACAGAAATTGAGGGCTCTGTAGATTATAAAATGCTGACACACGCAGAAAATAGGGCTGTGACCTGGACTACAGGTGAGTAACAAACACTCAGAATGAGATATCCCAGAGGGAGAAAAGACAAATGGGAAACAGCTTTTTGTTAAAAATACAAATAAAAAGGTGGGGCTAGAGAGATGGCTTAGTGGTTAAGGCATTTGGCTGCAAAACCAAAAGATCCCGGTTCAACTCTCCAGGTCCCACAGAAGCCAGATGCGCAAGGGGGCACATGCATCTGGAGTGTGTGCACAGTGGCTGGAGGCCTTGGTACATCCATTCTCCCTCTCTCTCTCTCTCTCTCTTTCCTTCTCTCAAATAAATAATATATTTTTTTAAAAATAGGCATCTAAAATACATGAGCCTGTGGCTCTAGATGGAGGGATAAGTGCAAGTAAATGCTAAGCAACCTAGGAAGAAAATAGAGGCGTAGAATGTCTCAAAGCTGACAGATTTAAGAAGCATGGGTTGTTTAATATCAGAACATGCTGTGCCTTTCATCACCTACAAGTAGCAAATAGTCATTGATCCCTTATAGTGTCACCAGTTGAGGGATGGGGACTAGAGGTTAAGTCCTAGTTCTAGGTGACCAACCACTGTAGCTGGGCCTGAGCCCAGATCTGTTGGACTCAGGCATGTTGGCCTCTAACCATTTGGCTGTTTTCCTTCAGGGTGGGGAACATGTTGATCATAATCACTCCTAATTCCTTACCTAGAAAATCCCTCCAATAAAATGAGATCTCTGAGAGGTTCAGGGAGACAGCTCTTGCTGGAGGAAGGACACCTCATGGCACCCACAGTCAAGTGTGAGACAGGGACTGTGACAGCTGACAAATGAAAAAGCAGCACATTGAAGAAAGTTCCAGAAGGAGAAATGGAGTCACAGACACTCAATTGTTTCTTTTTTTCTTTCTTTTTTTTTTTTACTTCTGACAATTGGTCTTGTGTTTAAGAAGAATCGGCTCCTTTCAGCCCCCTCCCTCTTGCATGACCTCCGTGTCCCTCCAGCCCCATGGCTTGGTTCTGTTTCACACATAGGAGTCCACTGGGGCCCACCCTCCACTTGTACACAGCTTCTACAGGAACATGTGCTCAGCTTTCAATAGCCACTTACAACTGACCACAGAACTCAATTCACTCTCAGGTTAGTGTCTGCCTGTACTTGAGAAGATAATAGTACCAGACGGTGGCCTGAGCCTTGTCACAATGGTGGACATAACTAGTCATGGAAGGAGCAAAGGAAACCGGAGGCTCTGAGTTCTGAAAAGGTGGCGAAGGGTTCTTACACAGGGCAGGTGGGGTGCAGTTTGCCGAGAAGCTCAGGAAGAGTTAGGTCTTCTCTGAAGCACAAATGGGGTTCTGGCAGACCCAGCAAAGGTGGGCAGAGAGGCCATGAAGATACAGGGACAAATGAGTTAGGGAGGCAAGGTGCTTACTCTCACCTCTGGGGACCTTAGAAAGTAGTGTCTTCAAGCTATTGGACACTGTCATCAGGCATTCAAAATCCCAATGAAAACAGGCTATGTGAGCAAAGGCAACATTTGCATTGAGCTCCCATTGTTCCCTAATGTATCCACCAATTGATTTCATATGAGAAAATGGGCGGCGGGGGGTGGGGGGCGGTCTGGTTGTTCCTAGGGTTCCCTGGGCCACCGTTTGCTGCTGAGTGTGTTACAGTGGCTGCTGCCTGCTATGCCAGACCTTTCTCCACCCCTGCCCAGGAGCTGGACTCTGCTGGCTCACCACAGCCCAGCCTCCTGCTTCCATCAGCCAGGCTCCTGAAATGGTTCTGAGGCCCCACAGCACACAGAGGAGACATCAGGGTAAGAGGAGGCCTCACTTAGGAGCCTTGGGGAAGAGAGCAGACACTCAGTGCTCCGCCAGGTGGGCCTCATGACCTGGGCTGCCAGGCGAGGGGCCGAGACAGGAAAGGAGAGCTTCCCAGTGGCGAGAAGGAAACCCAGACGTCAAAGCTTGGAGGTCTTGGGAGTGGCCTACAGAGTGGACCAGAAGCCCCACGCATCCTCCATTCTGTCTCGTCCACCCACACACCAACATGCAGCACAGTGTTGCTAAGAACCTGAGCTGGGGCTGGGGAAGAGTAGGATTGGGAACTTCCATGATCCTCATGGAAATTACACTGCATGCTGCACATGATCCTCCTGGGAACCCCACTGCATGCTGCACACAATCCTCCTGGGAACCCCACTGCATGCTGCACATGATCCTCCTGGAAACCCCACTGCATGCTGCACATGATCCTCCTGGAAACCCCACTGCATGCTGCACATGATCCTCCTGGGAACCCCACTGCATGCTGCACACAATCCTCCTGGAAACCCCACTGCATGCTGCACATGATCCTCTGGGAAACCCCACTGCATGCTGCACATGATCCTCCTGGGAACCCCACTGCATGCTGCACACAATCCTCCTGGGAACCCCACTGCATGCTGCACATGATCCTCCTGGAAACCCCACTGCATGCTGCACATGATCCTCCTGGAAACCCCACTGCATGCTGCACATGATCCTCCTGGGAACCCCACTGCATGCTGCACACAATCCTCCTGGAAACCCCACTGCATGCTGCACATGGTCCTCTGGGAAACCCCACTGCATGCTGCACACAATCCTCCTGGAAACCCCACTGCATGCTGCACATGATCCTCCTGGAAACCCCACTGCATGCTGCACACAATCCTCCTGGAAACCCCACTGCATGCTGCACATGGTCCTCTGGGAAACCCCATTGCATGCTGCACATGGTCCTCTGGGAAACCCCATTGCATGCTGCACATGATCCTCCTGGAAACCCCACTGCATGCTGCACACAATCCTCCTGGAAACCCCACTGCATGCTGCACATGGTCCTCTGGGAAACCCCATTGCATGCTGCACACAATCCTCCTGGAAACCCCACTGCATGCTGCACATGATCCTCCTGGAAACCCCACTGCATGCTGCACATGATCCTCCTGGAAACCCCATTGCATGCTGCACATGATCCTCCGTGAAGCCCCACTGTATGCTGCACACAATCCTCCTGGAAACCCCACTGCATGCTGCACATGGTCCTCCTGGAAACCCCATTGCATGCTGCACATGGTCCTCTGGGAAACCCCATTGCATGCTGCACATGATCCTCCTGGAAACCCCACTGCATGCTGCACATGATCCTCCTGGAAACCCCTCTGCATGCTGCACATGATCCTCCTGGAAACCCCACTGCATGCTGCACATGGTCCTCCTGGAAACCCCACTGCATGCTGCACATGGTCCTCTGGGAAACCCCATTGCATGCTGCACATGATCCTCCTGGAAACCCCACTGCATGCTGCACATGATCCTCCTGGAAACCCCACTGCATGCTGCACATGATCCTCCTGGAAACCCCACTGCATGCTGCACATGATCCTCCTGGAAACCCCACTGCATGCTGCACATGATCCTCCTGGAAACCCCATTGCATGCTGCACATGATCCTCCTGGAAACCCCACTGCATGCTGCACATGATCCTCCTGGAAACCCCACTGCATGCTGCACATGATCCTCCTGGAAACCCCATTGCATGCTGCACATGATCCTCCTGGAAACCCCACTGCATGCTGCACATGATCCTCCTGGAAACCCCACTGCATGCTGCACATGATCCTCCTGGAAACCCCATTGCATGCTGCACATGATCCTCCTGGAAACCCCACTGCATGCTGCACATGATCCTCCTGGAAACCCCACTGCATGCTGCACATGGTCCTCTGGGAAACCCCATTGCATGCTGCACATGATCCTCCGTGAAGCCCCACTGTATGCTGCACAGGATCTTCCTGGAAACCCCTCTGCATACTGCACATGATCCTCTGGGAAAACCCACTGCATGCTGTGTGATGTCTTCTATACTATGTAGAGCCCTGTGAGCACCACACTGCTTTACTTCAGGTTGTCCATGGGCTGCAAGTACCTGCTATGGGTTCAACCTTGGGTTTGAAGTGCCCTTGCATAGTCTCTGACATATAAAAAGCCCATTAACATGGTCACATGGAGTATTAAATCAACAAATGAAGAAGGACCACCTCTACCTCTTGTGTGGAACAGCAATACCAAAAGTGTGGGAGCCATGGTCATGCCTTCTGCCTCTCCAACCCAGAACACACTGCCTGGCACTTGGCCAGTGCACTTCAGCAGTATGTGTTGAAAATTCACACATACACACTCATATACTTGGACTCTATTACCTAGTCATAGCTGAGAGGCCTGGTGCTATGACCTCTGCAGGGCCAGAATATTTTCATGATGGAAGAAGTTGGGGCCCATTGAGCAGAATTCAAGACCTGAGCGTCATGGTGTAGTTAGGGATGAAACACAAGAATCAGTGCCCAGCCATCACTAAGGGGACCAAGGGAAAGGGGGAAATAAAACCCAGGCTGAGGGGCAGTGGCAATGAGAGGTCAGGCATTAGTGCCTTGTGAGCCATGGCTTTGCAGGGGACACAGCTTTCACACATGCCACATGAGGTAGAGTGCTGTTGGCTCACTGTGAGCAGTTACCAAACAGCCCTCCTCAAAGACCAAACACCAGAGAGAAGCCAGCGCATACAAATCACAAGAGAGAAACAGCTTGGGGTTCAGTTCAAAGGGAAGAGCTTTGGAAAGAGAGGGCTTGGTTACAGAGGATGAGCCCTCCCTAAAGCGGAAGGTGGTGGTGACCATAGCAGCGAACCAGGTATTGGTGTGCTCATTTTGAGTCTAATTTAATTCAGCACTTGAAGTCAGTGTGTGTTATTTATAAGGAGTGATTCCAGTCGAGGCTTAGGGTGTTGAAGCAGGTGAGAGACAATACAAGGCCGGAGGCTGCAAGGATCCCAGTGTAGCAGGCCCCGGCAACCTCACAGTTAAAAGAGCATAGCTCTCAGGAGCCTGAGCAGGCAGGACCTCAAGGAATCAAGCTGTGAGAGACAGAATGATTAGAATGCCCAGGTCTAGGAATGTGCTAGAGACCCAGGTCTTTGTACTCCTGGGCTTCACGGAAGCAAGGGATGAAATGGTTTGTCCCTGGCTGGGTGACCCCTTCCTCACACAGGCCTGTGGTATCTTCCACTGGACACAAAGAAACTGCAGGCCTAGGGCTTCAGCCGCAGAGCAGGGTGGAGCTGGGCTTAGCAGCCCAGACCAGGCATTCTGGAAACATACTTTTGCTTCTCAGCCTTCCCAGGTTGGCTGTGAGAACTTTTTCCAGAATAAATTGAAGGTATAGACCCTGGCTTGAAGTAGGCTGCTGTAGCCAGAGCCCATTTGAGCAAAGTCACAGGCCTGGATGGAGGAGAGGTGGGGTCTACAGACACCACCAGCCAAGAACTGACCCACAGTCAGCCATCAGCCAGCAAACCAACCCCATCCTTGGTGACAGACCATTTCTTCAAACAGCACCAAATGGCAAACCAGTCAGGGGGCGACGTGAACCAGCCAGCTCTTTGGGAGATGACCTGGTACAGAGGCTATAGCCAGAGAAACCTGTGTAGGCAGAGGCTACCTGGAGATTGAGGTGGGGGGGGGGGTCTCCCTCCAAGCCACGTGACTCTCAGGGTGAGCTGTCAATGAGAAACCTGTGGGGATCTGAGGGCTTGTCCTCCAGACAGCACGCAGCATTTGGCCTGTGCAGCCAGCCCCACAAGCTGCTGGAAAACGCTGAGCCAGGCCTGCGCTTGGCTTGCAGCGTATCATTTCCTGAGCTTTCCTGGCATGGTGCCCACCTTCCAGTTAGCTGTCCCTCCCAGTCTGGGCCTCAAAAGAGGGGGTGACACATTTGAAGTTGGCCCTTTTCTTTCTGTGCGCGATCAGAGTGCTCCAGGGACCAGCCTGGCAGGCTGTCTGGTGGCATGCTGGGCACAGGGAGCCAGGTCTGGGCGAGTTGGGTGAATCTGAGCCCTGAACGGTTCCAGTGAACTTCAGAGTTGTCTTGGGACAAGGGAAGATAGAACTTCCGTTGCATAGCAACTCTAAACTTATTCTCTTGCTCATGAGGAAAAAAGCCAACCACGTCAGGTTGTTTTTTCTTCATCTTCTTTAATTCATTACCTGGTGAAGATGACAGTAGAGATATTTTTGAAGAGTTTTGTCACTGAGTGGTGGCAGATATGTTTATCATTCTGAGGACATGCATACAGGTGATCCCTGTACAGCCTGGTCCACACATGTCACCTTAGAGTACCTGTTGTCACTCCCTGAAGGCTAGTGACACACCTTTTCTGATTGGAAATGACATCCTAATGCCCCAGCTTCCCTCGGTCCTTTGCCTTCCAGACGGCAGGGCTAGGAGGAGAGAGAGAGTTTTCCAGAGTATGAGACTAGAGTGGCACTGGCTGTCCTCCTGTTCCAGGGCTGCCCTGAAGAGGGAGAGTGGGCCTCTCTTTGTCCTTATGGGTGGTAAGAAGAGGGCCAAGAGCGGGCGGACACAGCACTTCCAAATCCACCATTTCCTTTCATAGGAGGCAAAGTGATGGGGCGGGGGGAGGCTGGGAACAGTTACCTTCCAGCCTGTGTTCACCTGTCGGGGAAATGTCACTTGAATTTGCTCACATCCCTTCTGCTTTGTGGTGGCATTTGCAGTCATTAGGTTTATGGTAACTGTGTCTGACGTGCCCTCGGTGGTGGGAGCTCTGTTGAGGCATTTGTGAAGCAATGCATGTGTATGTTTGTACCACCCTCCCCAATACACACACTCCATCACCACTGTCTCTCAAAAAGAACATTCTTTTCTCATCTTTTGAACCCATACCTCAAGGAGACTGTTAATGAGACCCTTGGCCCAAAAGAGATGAATGTGTGTCAGTGAATTCAGAGTGAGAGACAGGAGTGTGTGAGACGGGGCAGGCACAGACACTGCGCGTACATTCTGCTGTCTTCCTTTATTAGGAAAAGTTAAAATAATATATTGATACAACATTATAAGAGTAAGAGTCAGGTGCTTGCATGTACTTTCTCAGAAGGGTGGGACAGAGTGACTCTCAGCAGCCCCGTGCCTCACCATGAAGAAAAAATGTTTGAGATAGATGTCTACTTCCATGTAAACAGAACTCAATCATGCATACATGTATCTGACATGTCTTGTGTCCAGAAATATATACAAGTTTTATGTTTTAAATCTATTAAAAACAGGAGCTGGGGAGATGGCATGCCTGAAAAGCCTGTCAGCTGGGGTTCCATTCCCCAGTATCCACATAAAGCCAGATGCACAAAATGGCACATGCATCTGGGGTTTACAGAAGCAAGAGGCTCTGACACACCCATTCTCTCTCTCTCTCTCTCTCTCTCTCTCTCTCTTTGTCTCTCTCTGTCTCTCAAATAAATATAATAAAACTTACAAAATATATCTAGTAAAAATAAATTTAATTTAAATAACCAAGTTTTACAAAATGTAGAAAATGAGCAAAGGTTTACAGCAACATGGCCTAATCCTGGTAGGAACTCTGAGCTTTGTGGTATCTCAACTTCCCTGATTGTCATGCCTTCTCTGCAGCTCTATAGCAGTTTTGAAACCAGCAGCCTGTGATCTCAGTCTAGGGACCAAGATGGATGGAGGGAGCCTGAAGAGCTCTGATGATCTTTCTAGTGCAGAATACATGAGCATGGAAGTCTTGTGTCCATGCTCAGGGTGGGCTTGCAGAGACTCAAAATTTGCCCTTGGGGTGACCTTGAGCCTCTGCACGCATTGCAGGAAGGCTAAGGTGGAGCTGGCTGTGGACTCTTCATGGAAGACATGAGCCAGGATGACACAGAACACTTGGCAAGGACTACGAATCTTGTTGCTTCGAGGCACTTAAAAATATTTGTGTCCAAGGATTAATGTCCTAAACATGTATAGGTTATTGAAAGGGGAGCAGACTACCCAGAGTCTCTACATTGTATCCCAACAAAAATGTATCCACTCATTTTTTTCCATAAAAATGTTTCAATGAACAATTACAAACACATTTATAGGAAGAAAAGCTCATTCCAGAAATAGAATGTGTAAAGGAGCCATAAATGGAATCTTAGAACTGAAGAAACATAATGACCATGAATTTTTAAAGTTAGTGAATGGCGTCGAATAAAAGAAAGGGCAAATAAATCCAGGGTATAGATATAGAAATCACCCAGTCTGAAAGAGACAGAAATTGACAGGAAAAAAAATGAGCAAAGCCTCAGGGATTGGTTTAACTATAATAAAAGATCTAACAATCACGTCATGGAAGGATGAGGAAGAGAGACAGGGTGAAAAATCATTACAAGAAATGTAAATGGAAATTTCCAAAATGTAGCAAAAGACAAAAGACATAAACTTACACAAGAATCTGAACATGATACACAAGGTGTTCATCAGAAGTTCATTTGCAGCAGCTGGAGGCCTTGGTGCACCCATTCTTTGTCTCTCCTCTCTCTCCCGCTCTCTCTCTCCTTGCAAATAAATAAATAAATAATATTTTTTAAAAGTTAAAAAAATAAAGAATCTAACACCCCAAATGGGATAAGCTCAAAGAAATCCAAACCAAAACAAATCACAGCCAACTTCTAAAAACCAAAGAACTGGTAAGAGGGAAGCAGCACCTTGTATAGAGAACTGAAGTAACTATGATAGATTTCTCTTCAGAAACCGTAGACATCATGGGGCTGGGGAGATGGCTTAGTAGTTAAAGGTTCTTGATCTGCAACGCTGTCCACTGAAGTTCTTCCAAGCAAGAGAAATCTCGTTTCCAGAAAAAAGTGGAGAGGACCCACACCCTGAAGTTGTCCTCTGACTTCCACATGTGTGCCATAGTGTGGCACACACACTTACAGAAACCATGGGCATCAGAAAGATGTGGTACATTTTTCATGTATTAAAATAAAGGACCCAGAATTCTGTGTCTAGTCAAAATAGCCCTCACTTAACGAAGAGGACATCAAGACATGATCACATGAAGAAAACTAACAACTCATGGCCAGCAGACCTACCCTAACATGAACAGCTAAAGGAGATCCTCAAACAGAAAATGACCAGAGAAAGATTCTGGGAACATCTGGGAGGAAGAAAGAACAATGGGAAAAGGATAAATAAGAAAACTACAATAGGCTCCTGTTCTTGAGTTTCCTAAATGACATTTTTTAAGGCAAAAAAAATATTTTTTGATGTTCTAAGTGTATGCAGAGGAACTATTTAAACTGAGTTTATTATAAACAAAAAGGTGAAGAAATTTAAAAGGGGGTATTTCTACATGTAACTCAAATTGGTTAAAAAGAGAGAAAGAGAGAGAGAGAGAGAAAGAGAGACACTACCAGTAAACAACAAACTATGTCTGTGTAATACCTCAAGCAAGCATTAAGAAAATCTATGCAAAGAGAGACACTAAAAATTCTTCAATTAAAATTATATTTTAGGGCTGGAGAGATGGGTTAGCGGTTAAGGCACTTGCCTGTGAAGCCTATGCACCCAGGTTCAATTCCACAGTAATTATGTAAGCCTAAGCCAGATATATAAGGTGTTACATGCATCTGGAGTTCATTTGCAGTGGCTGCAGGCCTGGCGCACCCATTCTTTCTCTATCTGCCTCTCTCTCTCTCCCTCCCCCTTTCTCTAAAATAAATAAATTAAATTATATATTTTAAAAATAAAAATTAAATTCTAAAAAAAAAATCAATTCTTCTACAGTAAAATAGAGACAGGAGGAAAAAAGAAAAGGACCAAACAGACAGCAAAACAAAACACAAAGGCAAATTTAGTACCTATCGAGTTAACTGACAATAATTGTAACTCCTTGTGAGCTTTAAAAGAGCTATTCATACTGGAGATGCAGCTCAGGGGTACATCATTTGCCTCATATATGTAAGGCCCTAGGTCTGATCTGCAGTAACACATAACACATACACGCATGCACGCACGCACGCATGCACACACACACGCACACACACATGCATAAAGTACTTAGAATAGTGCCTGGCATGTACTAAGTGGTTACATCTTGTAATTCTATCATCAATCCAATGTATGGTAAATGTCTTCTGGGGTGCAAAGGACAAGACAGCACCTCTGTGTGACGCAGGAAGATACCAGTTAGGAAGCAGGAACTGAGAATGGAGTAAAGGGGGTGTTTCTTCCTCTAGTTGAGACCTCTGTTTTCCTGTACCCCGCAGCAAAGAATGACCTAGATGACACCAATGGTGAGGGCACAGTGTTCCAAGCTACATAGATGCAGTCAAGGAGATGAAGAAAGAAGAGTTGAGAAAGGGATTCCCCCCCCCCCAATGACAGCTTCAGTGTATGCATGCTAAATGCAAGTACTTCTGTCATGAAAAATATTCGTAAAAGAAAGTTGGAGAGAATATATAAGACAAAGTAGATGAGAGAACAAGCAATACTTTCAGGGACTAAAAATGTCAATGATAATAATAAAAGGGTTCAAATAATCGGGAGAGCACATAATCCTGATATTGATGGACCAACTAACAAACCTGCAAATATGTAAAGCAAACCCCAATAGACCTGCAAAAAAAAAAAAAAAAAAAAACATCAAAATCTACCGTTATAGGCAAAATACTGGAAAAACGTAGCCAGAGAATAAGCAAGGATGTAGAAGGCTCAGACACATCATCGATCAATGTGACCTGATAGATATTTATAGGCCCCCCCATTCAGAATATCTATATGGCAGATAACAGATTTGCCAAGGTATTTCCTACTCCACTCCACACACCAAGTGTCACATTCAAAAAGAGTCAAGTTATAAAAGGGATGTTCTTTGGGCTGGAGAGATCGCTCAGCAGTTGAAGATGCTTGCTTGCCAGCTCAGGTTCAGTTCTCCAGTATCCATATAAAGCCAGATGCACAAAGTGGAGCATATGTCTGGAGTTTGTTTTCAGTGGTAGGAGGTCCTACTTGCCCATATTTTCTCTCTTTCTTTCTTTCCCTTTCCTTCCCTGCCCTTCTCCTCCTCTCTCAAATATATAAATAATTTAAATTTCTTTATTATTTTATTCTTGAGAGAGAGAAAAAGGTAGAGAGAGCAAAATAGAGAGAATGGGCACACCAGAGCCTCAGCCACTGTGAATTAACTCCAGACACATGCACCCCTTATGCACATGTGCGACATTGCACACTTGCATCATGGTGCAGCTGGCTATGTGAGACCTGGAGATTCAAATGTGCATTCTTCACAGGCAAGCACCTTAACCACTAAGCCATCTCTCCAGCCCTCAAATAAATAAATAATTTTTAGAAGGATGTTCTCTGACTACAAGTGCAAGTAATTGCAAGTCAACAATAAATATTTGAAAGGAAATCTTCAAGTATTTCAAGTAATTGTAAACAATTCTCTTAGTAACCAATGAGTCAAAGAAGAAATTACATGGTTATCTCAATACATATAGAAAGATAATTTGAGGGCTGGGGAAATGGCTTAGCATTTAAGGTGTTTGCCTGCAAAGCCTAAGGACCCCGGTTCTATTCCCCAGGACCCATGTAAGTCAGATGCACAAGGGGACACGTGCGTCTGGAGTTTGTTTTCAGTGGCTGGAGGCCCTGATGTGCCCATTATCTTTCTCTCTGCCTCTTTCTCTGTCTCTCTCTCAAATAAATAAATAATATATTTTTTTAAAAAAGAAAGATAATTTGACAAAATACATTGTTCTAGATTTAAACAACAACAAAAAAAAACTCTTAGCAAACTAGAAACAAAAGTGAACTTTCTCAGCCTTATAAAAAGCAACTACTGAAAGTCCACAACTGACATTATAATCCCTGGACAGACAAATCTTTTCCTTCTACTAAGATCAGGGGTAAAACAAGACTGTGTGCTCCTATCGCTTTTACTCAGTGTTGTTCTCTACTAGAGACTCCAAGCAGGGAACTCAGGAAAGAATAAGAAACAAGAGGCATCAGACTCTGATGAGAGGAGCAAAGGTGCCCTCACTTGAAGTCAGTATAGTCACCTGTGTCCAGCATGCCCAACTCATAAGCGAGATTAGCAAACTGCAGGACAGAAAGTCTACATTCAAAAGTAGATTGTGCCGGGCGTGGTGGGCACACCTTTAATCCTAGCACTTGGGAGGCAGAGGTAGGAGGATCCCCATGAGTTCGAGGCCACCCTGAGACCCCATAGTGAATTCCAGGTCAGCCTGGGCTACAGTGAGACCCTACCTCAAAAAAAAAAAAAAAAAGTGGATTGTATTTCTGTGTCAGCAAAAAACAATAGGAACTTAGAATGCAGAAAAAATAATCATAGTAGCATCAAAACTATGAACTCTAGTTGGAGAGATGGCTTCACAGTTTAAGTACTTGTCTGTGAAGCCTAAGGACCCAGGTTTGAATCACCAGTACTCATATAAGCCAGATGCACAAGGGGGCACAAGTTTGTTTTCAGTGGTTGGATGCCCTGGTGTACCCATTCTCTCTCTAACTGCCATTCTCTCTCTCTCTCTCTTTCAAAGAATAAATAAATAAAATATTTTTAAAACTATGAACTAAGGATGAAGTTAACAAAAGATAGGCCTAATCTGTATAGTAAAAACTGTGACAAATTGATGATAGGAATTAAATAAAACTGAAACAAATTTATACACACACACACATACACCAGAAAAAGAAAAAAAAAAAGGAGAGAAATAGACTTACACATATAGGAGCAACTGATTTTAGGCACTTCAGAGAAGAACGTAAAGTTTTTGAATAAGGAGTACTGAAACAACTACATATTCACATGCAAAAATTTAGTTCAAGAACTTCCAGGTTGGTGAACACAGAGAGATGCCTAGAGAGGGCATGAAAGATGTGCACACTCTTCCCCATGCCATAACGTGCCCTACACACCTCTTCCAGCTCTTCCTGGTGTCAAAGGATATGGGAGCCCCCTCAGTGCTGGATGCCAGACGCCTTCCCCTCCACTGAGTCTCTCCTCACTTCCCAAAGGGTGACATGGAAAGGGTCAGATGGACCTGGCCTTTCACTTCTGCCATTACTGATTTTCTCCTGAGGGATATAAGATCAAACACAATTACCAATGCAAAGGACACTACTGTTCCTAAGACCAGCCCAGGTAATCTATGAGAAGAACCAATTTTTTTTACATGAAGAACCAACATTTTGGTAAAATAGCCATTCTGTCCTTACCACACTGGGGGTTCATGTGGCCTTTCCTGCTCTAGGTGACAGTCCAGAGCCTCCTCGTGCTGCATAACAGTGGATAACATCATGTCAGCCTTGCTCTACGACCCACATCTCTCCTTTGACCATGATGAGGACTGGGGAAGTAGATATGTTGTGAGGGTAGACATGTGCCAAGAGATGTTGGATTCATCCTGTGTGATGGTCAGTCTTCATTGCCAACTTGACTGGATTTGGAGTCACCAAGGAGATTGCTGAGACACAACAATGTTTCCTGAATGGTTAACTGCCTTGAAGGTGGACAGCGCCATCCCAAGGTCTGGGGAGACTGAGCATAATAAAAGGGAGGAAAGGGGCTGGCGTGATGACTCAATGGTTAGTTAAGGTGCTTGTTTACAAAGTCTGCTGGCCTGGGTTCGATTCCCCAATACCCAAGTAAAGCTGGGTGCACAAAGTGACACATGCATCTGGAGTTCATTTCCACTGGCAAAAGTTTCTCTGTCTCTCTCTCTCTCTCTCTCTTTCTCTCTCTGTCTCTGTCACTCTCGTTGAAAAAATGGGGGAGGGAGAAGTCTCATAAAGTGCTGGCATTCCCTTTCTCTGCTTCCTGGTCCAACAGGATATGAGGAACCTCTCCCACACGCTCTTGCCACCATTAGTTCTACCATGCTTTCTCTACCAAGATGGTCTGAGACCCTCTGAAACCATGAGCCAAAACAAACCTTTCCATCATGTCTGAGGTGAAAAGTCACTAATCTCCTCTGCCACTAATATTACCTTAAAGCTGGGCTGGATCCCACCACACCACATATCAACTGAGTGACCTTGGGCAACTTCCTTAACTAATTGGAGCCTCAGCCTCTCCATCTATAAAATAGAAAGAATAATGCTGGCCTTATAAAAAGTTTCAGATAATCTCTGGATAACTCCTTCTTCCCTCAGAGTTTGAGCTTATTTAATAATAGATACTTTCATTATTACTAATGCTGTTATTCTGGTGTGTGTAGCATATAAATGCATGTGTTTACGTTATAAATCAACAAAATAAATTAATATGAAATGGGAATCATATTTTTAATTAGCTTGCTGTGCCCAAGAGTTAATAAAAGGAATGAAATCATTACTTTTTTTCCCAATATGCCTGTCATAAATCAGGGCATCTAGTCAAGTGCTTCTTCTTTCCAGGGCTACAAAGACTCCGGTCCCAAGCCCTGTGGGCATCGAGCCAGATGGAGAGGGTTGCGGATTCATTCTCAGCCGCTCTGCCCTCTCCACCCACCCTCTGTGAGGAGCTGCACAGGGTGCTTGCTCAGGATGGTGTGATAATGTCTTCAACCTGGCAGAATCTCGACACAGAGCAAAGGGTCCTGAGTTTTCATCGGGTGCTGCCAATGGGTCTTTTCCAGGGAACTGTGGCATCCTAATTCCTGTCTCTTGCTGCAAAAACAATTGTGCTCCCTAGCAGCATTTTGTAAGCACAAAGCCTGCTGCCAGGGCTCTCTTACAACCTAAAGCAGGGCCACACTGTAATGTACCACAATTCATTCAGCCATCTCAACTGCATTTTTATAAAGCCAAAGGTTTCTCTTGTGAATAACCTGGCGAGTATTTGGGTTTCATTACAATTTCCCTCTAATGGAGTTTGGGAATGAAATGGGAGTTATTACCCAGATTTATAAGACTGTCTCCTGGGGAAGCAGGGGTAAGGAGGGGCTGACCCAGCAGACAAGTACGTTGATTATCAGTGAGGCAGAGAAAGCACAGCTCTGCCATTTGCATAGACAAAAGATATCACGCCTGTAATCCCAGTACTCAGGACGTTGGGGGAGGAAGGTTGAGTTCCTGGCCAGCCTTGGCTACATAGAAAGATCTCCATCTCAAAACAACAACAAAAATATCTTAGTCTAACAATAGTTTCCATCCATGTTTTTAATTGAGGGACTGGCTGCACTTTCATGACCCAAGGAAGCTCTGCTGACACATCCCCCAACAGCCTCCGCTCTCGCCCATGCCTTGGATTTAAGATTGCACCTAAGAGGCTTGCATGTTACCGGTTCAGTTGAAAGGAACATGAAAACCCCCGGTGGCATTTGGAAGGTGGGGAGCCATATGATTAGAGTGCACGTGCACTTCCCGAGAAAGAAGACATTTTTGGACAATGAGGGTACAAGTTCCTCCTAAAGGTTGAGGAAGAACCTGCTGCCGAGATGGGGGATGGGCACAGAACTCAATGTAGTCAGGAGATTGACTGGTAAGGACAGGGGAGTCTGCAAGGCCCTGAGCAAGAACTTTCTACACTTGTCTCTGCACGGCCCTTAGATGACAAGGAACTCAGGGTGAGACTAGGACCAGAACCACCATGGTACCGTATTTTATTTTTGAGAGAGAGAGAGAGAGGGAGAAAGAGAGAGAGGGCCAGGGTCTTCAACCACTGCAATCACACTCCAGATGCATGCACCCCTTGTGCACATGTGCAACATTGCACCCTTGCATCACTGTGCATCTGCTTTACGTGGGACCTGGAGATTTGAACATGAATTCTTAGGCTTTGCAGGCAAGCATCTTAACTGCTAAACCATCTCTCCATCCCAGTACCATATTCTTGCTAAAGAACTGGGTTACTTTGCTAGAAACCCACAACAAATGTACCCTGGAGCTCACTTAGTAATAGACAATATCATTAATATTCTTATACTGATATATTGCCCACACAAATATATGTGTTTATACTATATATCAACCTCTTAAATAAATACAAAGCAATAATCGTATTTGTAAGAAATACGCTCTGCGGTGCTAGGTGCTTAAACAATAGAAATACATTCTCTGAATTCCAGGGGCTGACAGGCCACAGTCAAGGCATTAGCAGGTTTTGCTCCTCTCCAGGGCTTTGTCCTTTGCTGTGAATGGTGACCTTCTCGCTGGGTCCTCTAGCATCTCTTCCTTTATTTCCAAGGAGACCAATCCTATTGAATTAGGTCTCACCCCCCCCCCATGACCTTTGTCTAACTGAACCCCACCTCTTTAAAGACCCTGTCTACAGTTGCAGTCACTGTTATTATTTAAGTGTGGAATATCCCCGAAGACCCATGTGTCAAAGCGTGGTCCCCAGAGCAATGCTAATGGTAGGTGGCAGAAGCTCTAGGAGACAAGGCTTAGGGAAAAGCCCCCGGATGATTGGTAGTGTTCCCTTGAAAGGGATGCTGGCGTCTCTTTCACACAAGATGGTCAGACCGTACCACCATGCTCCCACCATTGCTATCCAGAACACTCACCAGAGGCCCAATGTAATGTCCTTCTGAACTTGGACTGGGTCCTCTAAAACCAAGAGTTCTATCTGTCATCTGTCTATCTGTATATCTATCCACCATTCATCTATCTATCAGCTCATTTGCTCAGGGTTTTGTTATAGTAATAGAAAGCTGACAAATGCAGTTGTATTCTGAGGACCTGAGGGTTAAGACTTTACCACATAAATTTTGAACAAGGATAGAACAAGCCCACAACAGAAACTTTCAGAATTTGTATGAATACTAGTTACTGTTTGTAGCAGACAGCTTCAGGTTCACTGAGATGAACTTCCAGACCAGGCACAGTTATGGAGGAAGGGATTTATTGAAGCTTACAGATCCAGGGGAAGTTCCATAAAAGCAGAAGAAGCTGGCCTGCCTTCACAGGCCCAAGCAGAGAAAGAGAAGCACAAGCCAAAAAGCCAAAAGCCACACAGCACACTTCAGGAACTCCAGCTAGGTACACTTTGCATATCTTTAGATTGAAATCTGAAACCCACCACCATACCTTAAGATCCACCCAGTGACACTGCCTCCAGCCAGGGGGCTAAAGATGCAAACTACAAACAAATAAACAACTGAATATATTGGGAGCCATCTATTCTATTCACACCACCATACTGTTACTCCTAATCTTTACCTGCAGCTAAGCTTCCTACTTAGGAGATGTAGTACTATCAACATTTTTGAGAACGGTAAACTGAGGTACACCATGCCTAAACAACTCACCTAGTGAGTGGCAAGCTTGAACCTAGACCCCTGCTGTCTGAGCTGCACTTCTAACTACATCATTCTGCCTCTTCTCTCTGCTGGTTACCGAGAAGCACACAAACTATAGCTAGAAGGGCAAAAAGAAAACCCCACCTATCCAGGCTGGGTTTTCATTGTTGTTGTTTTGACAGGTTTGGATTCTGCTGCCCTGCTTTCTTCCTGAGAGCTGGCTGCCTGCTCAGGAACTGCTTTGTGGGTGGCAGGGTCAAAAGATAGCTTCAAAAGTTTTGACACTATGCCTACAAAGCAGGGAAGGGAACAATCTGAAATGATGCTCACATAAGTGCAATAGTGGCTCACAGCCATGGTGGGTAACCAACTGCTCTTGATTTGGCTAACTGATCTGCTCCGTGGAACGGAGCCCATAGCTGGAGCTGGGAAGTGAGTCAGAACCATATCCAAAAAATGAACCCTCTCTCCAATATCAAGCTCCCACCAATCGTGGGCTACAAGAGGGCCTAAACCTATTAAATTCTCTTTAAAATAATAATGGTTATTCCATTTATATGGTGCTGACTTCACTCTCCATTGGAGAATTTGCTTCTCTTTTTTGGATGGACACAGATCCTGAAGAGAGAATCAGGCCATCGCACCTCACCAGGGCCCCAACTGAAACCATAGAGTAATTGGGGAAATGAGCAAGAGTGCTGCTTTCTTGGTGAACCTGGTACCAGCACAACAATGAAGGAGATAGACACAGAGAACACTCAACTCCTACCAAACCAGATATCCAGAGACACAGAGGCTCCCAAGACCTCATCATTGAAGTTGTCCTAAAATGAACCTATCATGGCTCAGGAAAATTTGCAGAAGAGGGGGTGAAAAGACTGTTAGACCCACATGTTAGGACATTATGCACAGAGACATTGCGTCTTACCCTTAACTGATGGCTAACCCCACAATGCATGACCCACAGTCCCCAACGAGGAGGATCCCTATGGAGGGGGGAGGACAGGGAGGAGGCTAACAATGGTACCAACATGGCTATATACACACTGAGTACATAACTAATAAAAACAAAAGCAGGGAAGGGGCTGGAACAATGTTAGGGATTCAGTGCTGGTATAAAAAGCAGGTTCCTTAACAGTATGTGCAGAATTAGTCCAATTTAAATTTTATTTTATTTATTTATTTGAGAGAGAGAGAAAGAAGCAAATAGAGAATAGGTGTGCCAGGGCCTCCAGCTACTGCAAATGAACTCAAGACATATGCACCACCTTGTGCATCTGGCTTACATGGGTACTGGGGAATCAAACCTGGGTCCTTAGGTTCTGCAGGTGAGTGGTTACTAAGCCATCTCTCCAGCCCATGAGTCCAATTTAAAACAAAGCCCAACTAACGATTATCACCAGAGAGCTCAAGCAAACTCTCTGGACAGTGGACTACCTTTCAGTTCTGAATCACCTGCATTTATTTCCTAAATTTTTCAAATGTGCCATCACGTGTGTGTGGATGCAGTGACCTCTGAGAGCAGACACGAGAACAATAAATGTCGTGAGAGAAGGATGAAGGCAGGCCAGGCTGCAGCTCACTGCTCCAGCTCAGACCTGCAAGATCTGTGTGCATCGGGGCACGAGAACAAAGGCAGCGGCATCCTGAGAGAAAAGAGACGAGAGAGGCGCCGCCCTAGCAGCAGCTCAGCCCTGCCATTGAAATAGTAAAAATGACGCAGGGTGCTGGAGACCAGGTTCTAACTTTCAGTGGCCTTTCCTGAGCCAGGGAAAACAGCAAGCCCAAGAGAGGAAGCCTGCCTGGCTGCCCAGTGTCCCCAGGGACCCCACAACTGGCTGCCCCATACGCCAAGACCCCCAAGGGCCCAGAGAGCCCTATTCTTCTTATGCCAGGTGCAGGGTCACCCTGGGCCCAGGTGCCTCTGTGGAACCAGCTATGGTCAGCATCCAACACCCAGCAGCTTGGGGCCCACGCCAAATACTTTCGGCAGGGAGCAAGGTCTCCATTGGATGGGGACCCATTGCAGGCCTGGGTCATAGCTGGGCATGTGTCCCACCACGGGCCACCTGCTTCCTCCGGGCCTACACAGCCGGAGTTGCAGAGACAGACACAATGGGCTGGAGCCACGTCAGACTGTTAGAGGGAAGAAAATCATTCTTTGTGGACTGAGAGATCAGGACAGGATATCTATAAGTGTCTGAAGACAAGCTGGGTCTGCAACACCCTTTAGCCCCCAAAGCACTTCTGAAATGTCAAACTGCGTGCCCGGCTCTGTAAATATCCAAACCCAGAATACATGTGCATGTAGCATTTCCCCCAGCAACTTCGGAGTCTACACGGCTGCCAACTTAGTGAGGCCTTGGAGATCAACAAGTCCAGGCAAAGAGGAAAGCCACCAGCACTGAGAGCTCCCTCCAGACAGGCACATTGCCCAGTGCCACAAGCTCAGGCCACCGCTGAGAACCAGATGACTCCCAGGGACTCCTCAGTGCCCTCATCCACTGTGCCACTTCTGAGGCCACTTAGGTCACCTGGTGCTTTAAATGAGATGGTATCCAGACCCCTAAGTTCTGGTTCTATCCCTGGACCACTATGGATTTATTGAACCCCACAATTCTATTATGAAACTGACTCACAATGATAAGGATGCTGTTGAAAGTGCCTTCCTTAATATCCCTCCAAGTAGGCTTAGAGACACGCATTTCTCTTAAAGAGCTCTGGATTCTTAACTTTCGGACTCTATTCATAGTTTATTTTTGCTTTTCATTAAAAAAAGAGTTTGTTTTAGCTTGGCACGTGTGGTGCACAGCTGTAATCCCAGCACTTGGACAGCTGAGGCAGAAGGATCATGAGTCTGAGGTGTGGGTCCAGGAGGCTGGATGTGGTGGCAAAGGCCTGTAATCCCACCACTTGGACGGAAGGGCTGGGAGGATCAGAAGTCAAAGGCCAGCCTGGGTTCCATAAGAACATGTTTCAAAAAACAATAACAAGGGCTGGAGAGATGACTTAGCAGTTAAGGCACTTCCCTACAAAGCCTAAGGACTAGGATTTGATACCCCAGTACCCATGTAAAGCCAGATGCACAAGATGACACATATGTCTGGAATTCAATTGCAGTGACTAGAGACCCTGGCACACACTCTTTCGTTCTCTCTCTCATAAATAAACAAGTACATAAATAAATTTTAAAAATAGGAAAGGGCTGGAGAGATAGATTAGCAGTTAAGGTGCTTGCCTGTGAAGCCTAAGGACCCATGTTCAATTCCCCAGATCCCACATAAGTCAGACACACAAGGTGGCACATGTGCAAGGTTACACACATACACAGGTAGCCCATGTGTCTGGAGCTCTATTTCAGTGGCTGGAGGCCCTCACATGCCAATTCTTTCTCTCATAAAAAAAAATGGGGAGAAAGTTAATTGAGTATTTCCTAGGTTCAGCATTTTGGATCCTAAGTGTCCCCCAAAGGCTAAAGGTTTGATGTTATTGGGATAGGCTGGAAAAATTAGAAAGCGAAGCATAGTAAAAAAACAAAGGGGGGTGAGCTGGGCTGCAGAACTAGCTTAGCAGTTAAAGACAGTTGCCTGTGAAGGCTGAGGACCCATGTTTGACTCTCCAGGTCCCATATAAGCCAGACACAGAAGGTGATGCAAGCATGCAAGGTTGCACATGCACACTAGGTGGCACACACACCTGGAGTTCGATTACAGTGGCTGGAGATCCCTGGTGTCTCTCTCTCTCTCTCTCTCTCTCTCTCTCTCATTCTCTCTCTCTCATTCTCTCTCTCTCCTTCCCTCTCATAAATAAGGGGGATCTCTGTTGAACTTGTCTCAAAAAAAAAGTGAAACATAGTGAGAGGTCTCAGGGTCATTGGTGGGTGCTCTTTCCAGGGATAATGGCCCTCCAAACCCTTCCCCTTCCTCTTTTATGGACATGATGTGAGCTGTTTTGCTCTCCTATAGATGCCTACCATAATTAACTGTCATGCCCAAAGTCATGTGAAACCAACTGACTTTGTGCTGAAACCTCAAAAACTATGAGCCAAAATAATATTTTTCTAAGTTTGTATTCGTGGCTCATTGTTGTGACCAAATACCTGACAAATAATCTAAGAAAGGAAAAATTGACTTTGGCTCACAGTTCCATAAGGAACAGTCCATTGTGGTGGGGAAGGCATGGGAGAGAAGCTCCCTGGCCATGAGAATGTGTGCCTGAGGCTTGGGCACATCTTGGCAGGTCAGGAAGCAAGAGGGTTACAACGGGAAAGAAAAGCAGATATAACCAAGGCTCACCCACAGTGACCTACTTCTGCCAGGGGAGTCGCGAGTCTCAAAAGTTCCACAACCTCCCAAAACAGTGCCCCCAGCAGGGGACCAAGTGCTCAAACACATGAGCGTGTAGGGACATTTCACATCCAAACCATTACAAAGCAGATTCTCTCAGGTATGTGCTACAGTGATGGAAAGCTGACCATATGTGCCAGACCCCACCCCCATACAACAGATAATGTGCAGAAAAGCACTCCAGATTCATGACAAAACTCAATATGGGGCTGGAGAGGTGACTCAGTGGTTAAAGACACTTGATTGCAAAGCCTGATGGCCTGAGTTCAATTCCCCAGTACCCACATAAAGCCAGATGCACAAAGTGGCACATGTGTTTGCAGTTCATTTGCAGTGGTAGAAAGCCCTGGTGTGCCCATACTCTATCTCTCTGTGACTTCCTCTTTGTCTCTCAAATAAATGTATGAAATATAAAAAGAATACTTTTTTAAAAATTAACATATGAATACAAAGAAAATTATGATCATATCAAGTATCTTTCTTCCTCCAAAGAATCACTGTTAAGATTTATTCTCAAACTTGGGAAGATGGCCCACTGAGTAAGCGTCCTTGCTGAATAAGCATGCATTCAGTCCCCAGAACCCATATTCTAAAGAGCTGGAGGGGCCGGAGACAGGAGGATCCAGGTGGATCACTGAGTTTCCGGGTCAGCCAATCTAGTCAAAAAAGAAGGAGGAGGATGAGGGGTGGGGGAGAAAAGGAGAAGGAAGAGGCAAGATTTAGGCTCCGTGTGAGAGCACGTCTCAAGGAAATAAGGCAGAAAAACAATAGAGGAGGACACATGGCATCTTCCTCTGGCCTCCACACATGTGTGCACAGGTATGTGCATCTGCACACATATATGCACACACCTGTATACAGCATATCACACTGAAAAACAAAAACCTACTCTCTCCAGCTAGGGTCATCATCAAACCACTTCATGGATGCCTATGATTGCACTGGGCATAGGGTATAGGGATGAGGTTGGAGGGGTGAGTTTGAGGTCAGCCTGGGCTGGAGTGAGACCCTACCTCAGAAACAAACAACAACAACAAAAATAATACTATGATTTCAACAGACAGCAGGGAGAGGGTGGCTCTTCGGTTACATTTAGCAGTGGCATAAAGGAGGTGATGGGAAAATAGGGACAAAAGGCCACAAAGATGGTGGAACACAGTTTGCTGTAGTGAAAGCCATGGGTGATGGGCCCACTGCAGGTGGGGGTGGTGAGCACAGAACATGCTAGAAGCAAGAGATCAAAACTGGAGAATCAGCTGAGCTTGGTTGAGTTTGGATGGCAAGAGTGAGACAGAGGGGACAGCAGACCTGCTCTGGGTGTCTATTGCATGCTCCGGGAGGACTGCAAGGCTTCTGAGGCTTGGGTGAGCTCGTAAGGAATTTTTTAAAGTTTTTTTTTCTTTAATATTTTATTTTTGTTTATTTATTTAACATAGAGAAAGAGACAGAGAGAGAGAGTGAGGAAGAAAGGGAATGGGCATGCCAGGGCCTCCAGCAGCTGCAAACAAACTCCAGACACATGTGCCCCCTTGTGCATCTGGCTTACATGGGTCCTGAGGAATTGAACCTAGGTCCTTTGGCTTTGCAGGTGAGTGCCTTAACCACTAAGCCATCCCTCCAGCCAGCACGTAAGAAATTTGAGGCCTGGAAGGTTCATCTTATAGGAGAGACAATCTGGCTCATGGTGCCACTCCATCCCTATGCAAAGCCTTTAGGAGCTGGGGCTCAGTCCCTGGGGTGCATGTCCTGAAAGGAGTCAGCCCCTCCGCTAGTGCTGGAGCTGTGTGCCAAACACATCTCAGACTGGTGGTGAGGTGGCCTAGCTTTGGAGGAAGGTTATTATTTCCAGTGTTGCCCACACTGAGCATTCTCTACCTGGTTTTCGTTCCTGCTTCTCTCTGCCCCAGAGAACACAAGGCCCACGTGTGAGAGAATGTTGAAAAACGAGGCTTCCACGGCAGGTTCAAGCCACAGATCAGAAGAGTAAGAAAGGGGAATTCCTCCTGGGCCTGTTTTCCAGCTATGCTGGGCTTGTCAGGGCCAACAGCACCAAAAATACTCACAGTTGCTTGCCACTTGGAATATTATTATCTGAACAGTTGGTGGATAGGAACTGATTCTAAAACAGGTTATCAGAATAAATTCAGGGGGGACCATCTGTGGGGCTGCAGGCCATGGGTCTGGCGGGGAAGGAAACCAGGGGTTGTCATGGCCCCCCCCATCAAATGTCTTCCCAGGAGAGAGTACCACCCCAACATCATTAGGATGACGAGGGCTGGGGTGAGAAGAGACCCACCTCAAGTGAAGGAAGGGCCTGTGTGACAAAGAAACTGAGGAAGATATAGAAAAACAACAAGGTCTGGGCGAGGAAGGAACCCAAGGCAATGAGGGTTGGCACAAACACCCGTCATTCCAGTCTGGAGTGGAGGCATCAGATGGCATTTATAGCCATCAGTTGAAATCCTGTCATTTATTATGATTATAAAAATAAACTGTAGGTGACCTTTCCTTCCTTGCCTGTTTAGGCATTGTAGAAAAGTCTTGGGGTGCATAACTTCTCCATTTTGCTTAGCTTATTGTCTTTTTTTTTTTAACTTTAATGAGAACAAATGTGTATAATTTAAAAGCTTGGATGAGGCTGAGGGGAGGCACCAGAAATTTCCTGGAGGGAAGAGATAACAGAACTGTGAAGTGGCAGCCAACTGTGGATGTCTCCCCCAACCTCCAGCCATTCTTTCCTTCTTGCGGACCTGAGACAGGGAGCAGTGAAGTCTTCTAGACACATGTGGCACTGCTTCTGACAGCACAGAAAGGGTTTCCACAGCTCCAGTTCGCTCTCCTCATCCTCTAAGTGAACTTGGAAACGCTCTCCTGCCCGCTCTTCCTGGGTCGTCCCAATGCGTAGGGTTCTTGTGTGCAAACTAATTATACCCATGATCTAAGAATGAGGGGGCAAGTTTGAATTTCGGGTGCCAAGACCAATTGCAGTAAGAAGTGGGAGCTATTTGACAGTCCTCTTGCCTCCACAGCTTAGGCCCCACTCTCCAGTCAGTAATATGCCACTTGGGTCTTAACAATAAAAACGGTGAATTGGGAGCTGAGGAGATGGCTCAGTGGGCAGCGGTGCTTGTTTCCTGAGCGCCTGAGATGATGGCCTGATGTGCCTTGAGTTTGATCCCCAGCTGTCACATGAACAGCTGGACGGCCCTGTGGAGAGTGGAGAACAGAGAATTAGTGGGCCTCACTGGTTAGACAGTCCAACCAAAAATGGCAGCTTCGCATTCAGTGAGAGACCTCACCTCAAGGAAATACAGAAGAACCATATGGAAGGACACCATGAGCTCACCTCTGACCTCCACACCCATGCACATGGGCCACGCGATTCTGCATGCACACGCACGTGCACACCACACACACCGTAGCATATATATCACACAAACACACACACATGTGTGTGTGCACGTGGTGTTACCATGTGCCAGGGTAACAGAAACAGAGCCGGGAATCCTGCAGGGGGCTTGCAATCCTAGACTGTACAGAGAGAGAGGTCGGACCGAGGCACACGCAGACGCGCAGGCACACATGACTGCGCACCGTGCGCTGACCTTTCCTGCTTACCTGCTCTCACCCGTGCACAGTGCTTGTCCTGGAGTTCCGACTACCACGCTGGCTCCGGCTACGACCTGTCATCCTAGCTACACACCTCTTCACTCTTCCGCTAGTCCCCCTGTGCTAGGGATGTCTTCCTCCTCTCCAGCCTAGCATAGTCATTCCTTCATCTTCAAGATGCAGTTCAACAACATCAGCTTCCCTGGCTAAGTGAATTCCCAGGTCTCTCTCTCTCTCTCTCTGTTTTTGGGTATATATATGGTTGGTGTGCATGGTGTGGTATGGTATATGTACATATGTGTGCAAGTGCACTAACTCTGTGCACACACATGGGGAGGCCAGAGAGAACGCTGAGTACCCTCCTCTGTCACTCTTCTCCACGTTTCCACGACACAGAGTCTCTCACTGAACCCAGAGCTGCCGTTTTCACTCAGCTTGGCTGACCAGTGAGTCCCCCACACACGGTGCGTCTGTTCCCACAGCACTGGGGAAATAGACATGCATGGCCACACCCCAGCTTCTATGTAGGTGGTGGTTATTGAACTCGTATGGCCTCACGTCCTCTCAGGAATTAATAAATAAAAATAAGTCCTCCTTATACGGAAGCCATTTAACTGCTGCTACGTGTCCTGTGGCTAATACGGGGAGGAGGGATGAATGTGCTGGTCAGTGAGCGGCGAAGCATTCTGAGCACTCCCCAGACTGGTCAGCCTCCTTGGGTTCGCCAAGGTTCCTGGAGCCACCGAGCTGTGGATAGCCAGGTGTCCATCAGTCCAGGTGGCCTCTCCAAGAAAGCAGTTGGTGCTAGCACCCCATGACTGCTCCCGAAACCCACAACTCAGGGAAGCCAGACTCTCCTTCTCAGCTCCCATCTGGTTTGAGAAATGGAAAAAGAGCCAAATTAGGAGGCTTCCCTGAGCCCAGCTCGGCCCCACCAGGCCATGATTGGCGCTCATTGTTGGCGGCGGGGAGTATGTGGGCTTCCCTCTGTCCCTCACCAAGCTAGAGGACGAGGAATCGGCAGCCAGGGCACCCTCACTGCCGGCGGGGCGGGGAAATCTCCACTCTCCTCCCCTTCCTCCCAGCAGGAAGACTTGTCTTTCAGAGACCTCGGCAAACATTCATAACGGAACCACTGGAGCAGTTCTGTTTCTTAGAGGATTCCAGCATGGCTCAGAAGGGTTTTCCCCCTCTTCCTGTTTAAAGAACCAAGTATTTGGGAAATTACCTCACAGAGCCAGGCAACCAACTGCAAAAGAGAGCTGTCTGTACAGATAAAACAGTTAGGAGCCTTTGTGCCAGGGCTGTGAGATGTGTAGTTCATTCAGTCTCAGAGGGGCACTTTATTCCTGGGTTTCTTTCTCTCTCTCTCTCTCTCTCTCCCTAACACAGAAGAAGTCTCAGTCAGCATAGGAAACAGGAAGGAACCCGTTGTTTTAAATAGCAGACAGCAGAGAATTGACCCATTATGGTCTGCTCATTCAAGGGGTGACAGCCAGAAGGCAGCCCGCTCAGCCCCCACATTCCCAAGATGCAGGTCAGGGGGGCATGGCCAGGGTTTTCTGAGTCTGGAAGGATCTAGCTCAAGCATTTTCAAAGGGAATGGGAGAAGCCCTAGTTTTTATCTTACTTCAGACTTTATAACACTGCTCTCTTTAAAAAAATAAGATAAAAATAAAAGCTGCCATAACTTACAAGAATACCTGGAAGCCAGACAGCATCCTGTGTTTCCTTTCCTGCCCTGACTTACTGGGAGTAGAGCAAACACTGCTTCAAGCTCCTTGTTTATCTTGGCAATGGTCTATTTTCACTTTTCAGGGGTCTAGAGGGTTAACATCTGCTGAGACAGAAGGCCCCACACAAAGGCAATTGCATCCAGGAAAATGAAAAAAGGCCAGTCTCCAGTCCCGAGCCAGAGCTGTTGGGTTCAGGAGCCCAAGGGTTAATCTCTCTCAAATCCATCATTGTGACAGCCACGCTCACAAATTAGTCCTGCCCAAAGCTGTCTTGACCTCGCAATTGAGTTCTTCTGAAAGTGTTTTGTATTGTTTCTCATGTTCAAATTGGAGCCCAGGTGTCAGGATGGATAACCCAGGGAGACGGACAGCAAGACCTTCATCCGGAGCAGCTCACGTCTCCCTCCGCAGCCTGTCCTCTGCATTGGAGCTGACCGAGAGGCAGCTAAGTTCCAGCAGATGAGCTTGGCGATCTTGGAATCTAGGACTCTGCCTAACCTTGTGCTGCTGGGACCACCCAGCCTCATGCTCACTAAGCTGTCCCCGCACTCTTCGATGGCAGTCCCAAGGGAGTGTTGTGCTCCCAAGCCAGGCCATGTCTTCCATGGCTCTTGCCATCATTTGGTCTCTGATTCTGATGTGCCTGTGACAATGACTCCTGTCACCAAGAGGAGCAGGCGAACACCCTGCAGGGAGCGTTCTTGGCACTACTGCTTGTACTAACACAACCCCGAGCGCTCGCTCAGCGTGTTCAGAGGGAAAGGCTGCCCCTCCGCCCTCACTGCCTCTTTCCAGGACCCTGAGTGGACCCAAGTGATTCCAGAGATGGTGGCCGAGGATAGCCTTTTCCCATTTAATCACTTCCAAGCCAGTTCACACGCCCAAGCTGTCCGTGGACACCGAAGAATGGGTTTTACACAATGAAAAGTTAGAGTAACCATATAATTTGTTGCCTGAGTCTGGACACTGTTGACGTGAAGGAGAACTATTAATAATTGTGTCACGACAACAGGTGTAGCAGCAACTGTCCCAGGCAAGCCAGGATATATGGTCATTCCATGAACCAAGAGCAGTAAGTTGGCACCGTTTCCATTGCTGGGCATTCATTTTGTTTATTTATAATATAAGACCCGGTGTCCTAACAGGGTACACCCAACAGGGTGGAGGCAGGTCAGGAGGGTAAGTGACTGTCAGCAATCTTGCCTCTGATGGGCCATGGTAGGGTGAGATCACCCCACAGGAGCCACACACCTTCATCCCTTGGCTGTCAGTACTCTCGCTGCTCCAGGTGTCGCCCCACCCTGAGCAAGGCCACAGGGTTAGAAGCCATCTCCTCCTAGACCCCACCCTGGTAACCCGGCCAGCCCACACATTTCTGCAAGACAACTTCCTCTATTTTCAGAGCCCAAATAATCTGAAGTAAACTATTTTAATTGTCTTTTCCTCAGGCTGGAGAGATGGTTTAGCAGTTAAGCGTTTGCCTCTGAAGCCAAAGGATCCAGATTCAATTCCTCAGGACCTGCCTAAGCCAGATGCACAAGGTGGCACATGCGTCTGGAGTTTGTTTGTAGTAGCTGGAGGCTTGGAGTGCCCATTCCCCCCCCCCCATCTAGTTCTCAAATAAATAAAATAAAAATTTTTAAAGATTAATTTTTTTCTCCTCAGATGTCAAAGACCAAGCAAATGATTATAATAATAAAAGGTTTCTTGGGGGCTGGAGAGATGGCTTAGCGGTTAAACGCTTGCCTGTGAAGCCTAAGGACCCCGGTTCGAGGCTCGATTCTCCAGGACCCACGTTAGCCAGATGCACAAGCGGGGACATGCGTCCGGAGTTCGTTTGCAGTGGCTGGAAGCCCTGGCGTGCCCATCCTCTCCCTCCCTCCCTCTCTTTCTCTCTCTCTCTATCTGCCTCTTTCTGTCCTGTCACTCTCAAATAAATAAATAAAAATGAGCAACAAAAAAAAAATTTAAAAAAAAAAAAAGGTTTCTTGGGGCTGGGGATATGGCTCAGAAGTTAAAGGTCTTTGCTTGCAAAACTCACCAGCCCAGGTTCAATTCTCTACTATCAACATAAAGTCAGATGCACAAAGTGGCGCATGCATCTGGAGTTCATTTGCAGTGACAATAGACCCTGGCACTATTCTCTCTCTCCTTAGAAATAAATAAAAATATTTTAAATGTTTCTTTTAAAAGAAAAGTTCTTTAACGTGAATTTTGTATTTCATTTAAAATTAGAACTTTTTGATTCTTCCTTTTTAAAAAACAGAGTGTATCCCCTTCTAAAATATAAAAGTAGCTGGTCTAAAACAGAATATTCTAAACTGTGTAGTGGTACACAAGTAGTCCCAACACTCAGGTATCTGAGGCAGGAAGATCAGAAGTTTGAGGCTACCCTGGGCTGTAGAATGAGGCCCTGTCTCAGAAACAAAACACCTCTAAAAAATCTCTAAGCAACATATCACTTGAAAATAAGACTGTACGTATTTGTTAAAAAATAAATAAGAGGGCTGGAGAGATGGCTTAGTGGTTAAGGCCTGCGAAGCCTAAGGACCCAGGTTCGATTCTCCAGGTCCCATGGCGCATGCATCTGGAGTTCATTTGCAATGGCTGGAGGCCCTGGTGCACCCATTCTCCCCGCCCCTTCTCTATCTCTAATAAATAAATAAATCTTAAAATAGAAGTAAGAATCATGCACATTCTGCATCTTCACATAAGCTGACTGACTAATGGGTAGGAATTAAAATCAGCTTTTCTTCGGAAATAGCAGTTGCCGTTTTCACTCTTTAATTTTTCCTGGGTAGAGCAATTGTTCGTGGATCATAGCGTATAATCTCACAAAAGGCAAGGATTTTGCCTTCTTCATATTTTTGTTGTCTGTAAGGTGCTTGATAATTATTTGATAAACATGTAAATAAAAGTCTATGCTAGGCTGGAGAGATGGCTTAGCAATTAAGGCGCTTGTTTGCGAAGCCAAGAACTCATGTCGAATCTCCATGTCCCACGTGAGCCAGATGCACAGTGACACAAGCGTGCAATGTCACCCATGTACACAAGGGGGCACACGCATCTCGATCTGCAGCAGCTGAAGGCCCTGGCATGCCCACCCTTTCTCTCTCTCTCTGTCTGTCTGTCTCTCTCTCTCAAATAAACGATAATAAAAATAATATATTTTTAAAGTCTATACTAAGTATGGTGATATATATAAATGGCTTCAATTTCTGCAAGTTGCACTGAAAAGCAAAAAACCAATCTAATAATATATGCTTAGAAGAGGTATATCTAAGGCAAGATTGGCCAAAGTGCTAAATATAAAGAGAAATGCACTCAAAAATCAGAAATATTAGCAAAGATAGGCTGGGGAGATGGCTCAGTCATTAAAGTGTTTGCTTCACATACATGAATATCTGAGTTTGATCCCCAGAACTCACATAAAGGTGCCAGGCATGGTGGCATGCACTTAGCAGAGACAGGAGGATCCCTGGGACTCACTGTCTAGCTAGTGTAGCCTAACTGGTGAGCTCCTGACCAGTGAGAGACCCTGTGTCCACAAAAAGGTGGTTGGCATTCCTGAAGAATGACACCTGAGGCTGTTTTCTGGCTTCTACACACATGCATGCACAGCCAAAAGCACATGCACCTTCTCCCACACACATGCACACACACACATAAAAACATGTAGCAGTACAAAAAAATGTAATGTGAAATATATCATTGAAATGATGCTTTTATATTGTCAAAGGTGAGATCAACTGAATTTACCAGATAATTACTTTTTGTGGTTTCCATTTGTTTAGTGGCATGTCACAACACACACACACACACACACACACACACACACTGGGACTTACCCAATTCACCAATTTCTGAGCAAAAGAATCTAAAATATTTATTTTCAAACTACATAAAGTAACCAAAAATCTAGAAAAACATAAAATATTGGTAGGAACATCATTGTCCTGGGATCCATGATATACCGATAGAGGTAAAGTACATTAATAGATGATGATGCTAATAATAATGATGGTGGTGGTGATGATAATGCTGAATTTTATTATGCTGAGTTTTGCTTCTGGCTAAGGCATAAAAAGGGACCTACCTGGTCTTGGGATACCAGCGCCCAGTGGAAGTAGGCTCCACCCAGGAACTGAGAGACTTGTTCCCTGGTACCAGGCAGTAACAGGGCCTGTGCCCATAGAGAGGGTTGTGCTGTGAGTCTGGGGCACTTTCTAGGCTCTAGCCTCACCCATGAGCCAGTATCAATTTTCTACAGATGATTTTCACCCAGGGACCCAAGTGTGATTCAAAAGGGTCCTCTACAAAGACCTGTCGCCAAAATTGTGGATAAGGAAGTAAACATTACATGTTGGTACCATCCTTTCCCTCCTCCCTGCCCCTTTTCTGAAAAGGCCTTCCGCATTGAGGATGCAGGTCAACCATGGGGATTGTGGGTCATGCATTCTGGGGCAGCAGCCAGTTATGGGGGAGAGGCAATGTCTGTGCAAAATGTCCCAACTTGTGGCTCTAACAATCTTTCCATCCCCTCTTCCGCAAAATTCTCTGAGCCATGCTGGGAGCATTTTAAGTCTACTTCAGTGATGGGCAATTAGGAGCATCTGTATCTCTGGTTTGGTAGGTGTTGAGTGTCCTCAGTATCTTTCTCCATCACCCTTGTGCTGATATCAGCTTAATTAAGAAAGCAGCATTCTTGCTCATTTCCCCAATTCCTCTGTGGTTTCAGCTGGGGCAGGGGTGGAGTGTGCTGGGTCATTTATCTCCTCAGGTCCAGTTCCCATCTGAAAAAGAGAAGCAGATTCTCCAACAGAGAGTGAATTCAGTGCCAAGTAAATAGAATAACCATTATTAATTTAGAGAGAATTAAAGGGTTTAGACACCCTTGTAGTCTAAGGTTAGTGTGAGCTTGACAATGGAAAGCAGAATCATTATCTAGACAAGATTCTGACTTGTTTCCCAGTTTCAGATATGGTTTCCTTTCCACTGAGTGGATCTGTTAGGCAATCCAAGAGCAGTTGATTACCCACCATGGCTGTGCGCCACTATTGCACTTGTGTGAGCATCATGTCAAGTTGTTTGCTTCTGAGTCACTTAGACTTTGAGTTGCTTGGACAGATGTTGGCCACTTTGTCCTGGTAGCTCATGTAGCACCTTCCAGCACTAGATGGGATAATTATCTGGGGACTGGCTCTCCTCCAGATTCTAACCAGGTCTCTCCATGGTCCTTGCCAACAGTGTTTGGTGTCTTCAGCAGTAGTCTTACCATTAACCTCTGGTGGTTTATCAAGTGCTATGACAGAAGTCTGTCTTGTTTGTTTTGAGAGATCTAGTAGGTCTCTCTGATCAATAGCTCACTGTGGATGTAGACCACATTGTTGTATAGGAAATTACAGGCCAGCACCAAGGAAAAAGAAAAAAGAAAAAGCCAGAGAAGAAAGATAAACAGGATAAGGGTTTGAGGTTAGGTTTCATCTCACTCTCTCCAGGGCCCTTCGATTCAGGTGCTCCCTCAAAGGTCCTCTTGAGGGTTCCACCTTTTAGTCTGACTTCCAGGATATAGGATTCTATGGTACCAGCTCAATTTGGGTTCAGATTTTGTGTCCCCCACACACCCACTCTTTCCTTCCCCCAAGCTCTACCCTCCCTATTGTCCAAGCCCCAAGATGCTATTAAGTTATGTCAGAAACTTGGGCTAATCCAGGTTAGGGACTGCAGATGAGTGAGATCAAGCAACGGTTGTCTTTCTGTGATTGTGTGAGTTCACTGAGAATGATCTGTTCCAAGTGTGTGTGTTGTGTGTGGTGGTACACACTTTTAATCCCAGCACTTGGGATGCAGAGATAGGAAAATCACTGTGTTTTCAAGGCCACCCTGGGACTACATAGTGAATTCCAGATCAGCATGGGCAAGACCCTACCTTGGAAAAAAAAAGTATTTTTTTTAAGAGCGCAAAGAACATGTGGCAACAACCACCATGACCCACTACAAACCTCCTTACTCCTTTAGAATGAAAGCCAAAATCACTGAGAAAGGGGAAATGGCAGAGAAAGAAATCAGACCCCTGCTTCTAAAAGAGATAAATGACCATCTAGAAGACGCAAGTCAGCAGATGAGTGAACTAAAGAAGTCTATTCATGACTTGACAAGAAAGTCTGCAAAGTAAATGCAACTGCAAACAAATTGGAGGAGAAAATTAAACAATGGAGGATACACCAAGAAGGAAACCAGAACATTGAAAATAACCAAAGAGGAGTTCTGTAAATGAAAGAATCAATCAAATAAAAATCTCAACAGAGAGTTGACCCACAAACAAGAGGATGCAGAAGAATAAATTTCTGAGGTAATGGACAAAGTTAAGACAACAATACACACAGACATACATAGATGAAAAACTCAAAAACACAGCCATACTTCCAAACAGTCTGGGATGCATCTAAGACACCAAGCCTAAGAACTCACAGGGTAGAAGCACCCAAGGTAACATCTTAAGAAGTATATGTAGGGCTGGAGAGATGGCTTAGCAGTTATGGTGCTTGCCTGCGAAGCCTAAGGACCCATGTTCAACTCTCCAGATCCCACATAAGTCTGACGCACAAAGGTGAGGCAAGCGCAAGTTCGCACATTCCCACTAGGTGGCGCAAGTGTCTGGAGTTCAGTAGCAATGGCTGAGGCCCTAGCGTGCCAATTCTCTCTCTCTCTAAAAGAAGTAGCATGGCTGGAGAGATGGCTTACTGGTTAAGGCACTTGCCTGCAAAGCCTAAGAATCCTGGTTTAATTTCCCAGTACCCACATAAGCCAGATCCAGATGCACAAGGCGGCACATGCATCTGGAGTTCGTGTGCAGTGGCTGGAGGCCCTGGCATGCCCATTCACACACACACTCTCTCTCTCTCTCTCTCTCTCTCTCTTTTTTTTTTTTTTTTGTTTATTTTTATTCATTTATTTGAGTGACAGACAGAGAGAGAAAGAGGCAGAGAGAGAGAGAGAGAATGGGCACACCAGGGCCTCCAGCCACTGCAAAAGAACTCCAGATTCATGCACCCCTTGTGCATCTTATGTGGGTCCTGGGGAATCGAGCCTTGAGCCGGGATCCTTAGGCTTCACAGGCAAGCGCTTAACTGCTAAGCCATCTCTCCAGCCCTCTCTCACTCTCTTTCAAATGAATAAATAAAAATAAAATATTTTTAAAAAGAAGTAGCACTGGGCATGGTGGCACACACTTTTAATCCCAGCACTCAGTAGGCAGAGGTAGGAGGATTGCCATGACTTCAAGGCTACCCTGAGACTACATAGTGAATTACAGGTCAGCCTGGGCTAGAGCAAGTCCCTAGCTCTAAAAGCCAAAAAAAAAAAAAAAAAAAAAAAAAAAAAAAAAGTAGACAGATTATTTAATAGATGAATTATTTAACATTTAATAGATGAATTATTTAACATGCAAACACCAGAAGCATTTAGAACCCCAACAACACATGCCCAGAGAAGCATCTCGTTATGACACCAATTAGACATCTCATGCAGCTTAAGCTGGCCTCAAATTTGTTACTGAGGCTAGTCTTGAAGTCTAATCCTCTCGCCTCCCTTCCTAAGTGCTGGAATCATAGGCCTGCACCATCTCCCCTAGTTGGAAAAGTATTTTTCAAATCCAAGTGATTAGGATTTGAAAAACTTGCTTTTGTCACAGTACTAACTTTTGGTTTTATATTGAGATCAGAGAATATGAATTCAAGACACTGCTAACCAAAATTTTAGAGGAAGTTTCTTTTTTAGTATTTGATTAACTTTTTACATTTTGATTTATTTATTTACAATCAGAGAGAGATAGAAAGGAAAGAGAGAGAGAACGGGCATGCTAGGGTCTCCAGCCACTGCAAACATACTCTAGATATATGTGCCACTGTACATCTGTCTTTACGTGGTTACTAGGGAATCAAAACCTGGTCATTAGGCTTTGCAGGCAAGCACCTTAACCACTACCAGCTTCATGAGACACTGTATCAAAAAAAAAAAAAAGGCTGGGGAGATGGCTTAATGGTTAAAGCACTTGCCTGCAAAACCAAAGGGCCCAGGTTCGATTCCCCAGGACCCACATAAGCCAGATGCATGTGTTTGGAGTTTGTTTGCAACAGCTAGAGGCCCTGGCATGCCCATTCTCTCTCCGCCTTTCTATCTGCCTCTCTCTCTCAAATAAATCAATAAATTTAAAAAAAAAAAAAGGCTGGAGAGATAGCTTAGCAATTAAGTCACTTGCCTACAAAGCCAAAAGACCCAGGTTTGATTCCCCAGGACCCATGTAAGCCAGATGCACAAGGTGGTGCATGCATCTGGAGTTCATTTGCAGTGGCTAGAGTCCTTAGCACACCCATTCTCTCTATATATATATCCATCTATCTATCTACCTCTCTTTCTCTGTCTCTGTCTTTCTCTCTCTCTCTCTCTCTCTCTCTCTCTCTGCCTCTTTCTTGATGTCAAATAAATAAATAAATAAATAAATAAATAAATAAATAAAACTTAAAACAAAACAAAAAAACAACAAGAAAAACTTCTTTCAAGTCACAGTCATTCAAGTGGAACACAGTAGAGGGAAAAAAATGAGATGACTATTGAAATCCAAGAGAAAGAAAACAAGCATGATAGCCTCTAATGTTTGTTATTTTTTCATAAAGGAGAAGGTGCTGGGGAGATGACTGAGTTGGTGACGTGCTTGCTTTATAAACATAAGAACCTGAGTTTGATTTCTAGTGCCCATGTAAAAACGCCAGGTGTGGTGTCACATTGGAGAAGTTGGAGACAGGAGGATCTCTGGGGCTCACTGTCCAGCTAGTCTAGCCTAATTGGTGAGCGCCAGGCTAATAAGAGCCCAGGTCACAAAAATGGTGGATAGTTTTCATGAGGATGACCTTTGGCCTCTACATGCATGTGCATACCTACATATACATGGGAACCTTGCCACACATACAGAGGTACCCACACATATATTTTAAAGGCACTCAGGAGAATAAGGCAAGAGGATCTCAAGTTCAATGCCAGTCTAGCCTACATGGTGAGATTCTGCCTTCATTCAAAAAAAAAAAAAATCACCAGTTTAAGTCCAACCTAGATTATAGAATGAGATTCTGTCAAAAAGAAAACACTTTGTTAGATTAACCTTATGACCCTGACACCAAAATCTAACGAAGATGTAATGAGGCGAGAGAAGGACAGAGGGGAAGGGTGTGGGAGCCGACGGGCTTAGAAAGAGCCAGATGGAGAGTGTAAATCCCTGTGGGGTGGTGCTGCGCAGAGAGAGACATAGTGAGATGAATCCAACAGGGTGGACACAGGCAGATGTGAGTCACTTCCACTTTTGAGCTGTCATAACTTTTCAAATAAACAAATGAGTAATGCCTAAACAATTTTTCAAATATAAGATTTAACAAGTAAACACTTTATAAATATGCACACACACACAAAAACACACAATCCCAACTGTGCAGCCCATCATGAGGAGCTCATATCCGAAGCAAATGTGAAGTTCGACAAGTAAGGTTCTCTCAGCAGCACCTCTGCACGCTTGGTGCCAACACACCAAGGCCCAGAACGACCCCGGGAAAGAAAGACGGGGGTAGATACTCATGATGCTCCCAGAAGCAACTTTGTAGGGTTGTGCCTCTGAGTGTGCAGCACGCCATGAAGGCTGTATAGCCAGGTGGCCACAACACTGTGATTTGGGGTGAAATGTTTGTTGTTACCTGAACAAAACTGTCCATATGATCACCTCATTGTCTGTCATCGTCTGGCTGTTCTGATGGTGACATCTGCAGCAAGATGTGCTGTCCGCCTGCCCTGAACCTCAGCTCTGGGTGCAGAAACGCCTTCCACTCCGCCGTGCCTCCTTCCTAGGGCCTGCGGAGGCTCGGGGCCAGGTAAGGATGGTTCAAGTGCAGCCTGGCACGGAGCTCAGAGTTGCTGCTCCCTCCTCCCTCGGGCTGCAAGCTCATTCAGTGTGTGGCTTCCAGTTCAAGAATCATTCCAATATTTTTTCTCTTAGGTGCCTCTTGACCACTTTGGCAAACTGATCTCCTTTACAGCTGGGTGAAGCTTTGTGTCTAGGCTCTGATCGGGTGGATATTAATAGAAACAGTGTGTGCAATTTCTGCCCCTTTTCTCCCTCTTCCTGGCTGGATTACAGGCAGGATGGTGGAAGCTGATGCAACCATCTTGGGCCATAAAGTAAACTGGGAACAATAAACTATGAAGAGCTGAAACTGGGCATGGTGGCGCATGCTTTTAGCCCCAACACTGGGGAGGCTGAGGTAAAAGGTTCACTGTAATTTGGATGCAAACCTAGGGTTACAGAGTGAGTCCAAGTCAGCCTGGGTAGGGTGAAATCCTGCCTCAAAACAAACAGAAACAAAGAGAGAAAAACAGAGAAGAGAGAGAAGAGCAGGGGAGAGAGGGAGAGCATTCAGGGAGCTGGCCAAATTTTGGATAAGCAATTTCCCCAAAGACTGAACCTAAAGTCACCAAAAACAATAGGTTGAAGCCAGGCATAGTGGCACACGCTTTTAATCCCAGCACTCAGAAGGAGAGGTAGGAGAATCACTGTGAGTTCAAAGCCAGTCTGGAATTACATAGTACATTCCAAGTCAGCCTGGTATAGAGTGAGACCCTACCTTGGAAAAACAAACAAACAAACAAAATCAAAAGAAGAGATTGGAAGGCTTAGGCTCAGCACTGGCAACCTGCCCTCCGGGAAAGTTTGGTGCCCAAAGGTTTGACGTCCTCTTTGCTGAGGTTCCCCCGGCACAGACTGGAACGAGACCCCCACCTCTAGCAGCTGTCCCCTGCCTGGCATAACCAGATGCCATTCTGCTTTGTGCTAGCTGGATCGCCTTCCCACTCTCAACTGCTCAGAAGGACACCAGAGCAATTGTGTTGGTGATAAGCCAGGTAGATTAGCACTCCTTTTTGCCTCTATCCTAGATTAGTTTCATAACTGTCTTTGTGATCTTATTCAGAGCTTCCCACAATTGGCAGCAAATAATTTCTTTGCTTTACATGTAGGAGGATTAAATGCAACCAAGCCTCAGGAGCCCCTATAGGAATGGTCAAGATAAGCCAGATGTGCCTAAAACTCCTTCTGCACAGAGACAGAAGTACACTGGCAGAGGAACACATCTGACACCCTCGGGAGCATACCTGCCCAGCCCTAACTCCTTACCTCCACATTCACTACCGGGAAGCCTGCTCAGGCCTAACAGGAAACAAGACAAGACTGCACAATCCCTCCCCAGGCTGGCCGGTCTGCAGAGAACTTTTGGGTGCTCTGGTTGCACAGACTCCACAAACCCTGACTGACTACCAGGAGGAGGAACAGGAAGAGCAAGTGAGGAACAACTAGGAAGGGGCCATGCCTATGTACCAAGATACCTTGTAGAGCCTCTGACACTTCTCTGAGGAATTCCCCTCAATCTGTATTTTGTAAATGTTAAGTGGCCAGTGCCACATGGTTCTAACCTCTATGGCTCAATCTTCTGGCCATTCACACCTAGGGACAGCTTGCAATGTTTCCTTTTTCCATGCCTCATGGATTTGCAGAGCACACTTCCGTCTTTCTCATGGTCGTTTGGGGACTCCAGTTATCATCGTCACCTGTGCCTCTACTACTAATATCTTGGGTTCATATGCTGACCAGAATGCAAAAGTCACACCGTCTTTGCTTTGCACACTGCCAGGATGATATCATATATACTGGGGTTCCGGGTCATGGCATGGGTGTGGAAGTCAGGTCAGATGCAAGGTGTTAATGGAGCAAGTTCACCAGCATGTACCAGGGGCTCATGGGGCATCTCTACCATACCCAACCCAACAGGGCTCAGGAAGCACCAAGATAGAGGGGACTGAAAGAACACTTAGAACCACAGGGTGGAGAGCAGGACTGTGGGGCAGTATTCTCCAGACTTCAGCTGACTGGCGCATTCATGAGCTCACAGTGAATGTCATTACCTCCAAGACCTGCACAATACTGAGCCCACCAACATTACAACACGGATAACTGAGAGGGAAAGAAAGAATGAGACATCAACATAGAACAAGTACTATTTGGAAAGAGGAGAGGGGTCAGTGTGATAAGACTGTGGGAGGGGACACAAAAGAGGGAGGGAGGGAGGGAGCTATGATAAAATTATGACAAAGTTATAATAAAATGATTTAAAAAATTACAGTATGTCCATGTATTAAAATTATCAACTAAAAGAAGTTGATTGTCCTAAAATTTTCCACTACAAGACCAGTACCAGTCAGCAGATTACCAGCTGCCCAGCCTAGGCAGTCTTTTCCTCCTAAAGACTGAAGGAACTCATCCCCTGTGCTAAAGTGCTCTCTCAGGCACTGGGCTCCTGTCTTCTCTATCTCTCTTACTTACCACATAAATCATTCTCCTTGCCTCAACGTGTCCCGGACTCACTTGGCCCTTGCGGAGTGGTCAGTAAATGGGCTCAGGTCTGGTCACAAATGCCTGACAGCACAGCTTTTTGCTATCACACCATCCTTCCTCTACTGTTGCTCACAAACTGAGATAAAAATTTTTCTCATTTTCTCATGCACTGAGGTTTAAAGGGCTCTTTTTATTGCTTGGTTCTCTGCCAAACTCATGCCTTTCATAGTCTCATTTTGTATCCCATAGAACTTATTCAAGACATCTTTCCAAGGGGGGAAAAAAAGACCTTCTCTAAGAATTCTAGTGTTGGTCCTGAAGATTTTTTTTTAAATAAAATGAAATAAAATAAAATTCAGGGTAGATTCCATTCAGAGATCTCTAAGAGATAATGAGCTGTACATATCACGTGCTGCCCTTGTCATCCTCTGTTGAATTCACTTGGGGATTTATATCTTAATTACTACAGAACCCTAGAGGGACATCCCTAGGGGTTTAAGTCTCTAACCCATGGAGGATCCAGGAAGAGCTAGACCCCTCAGGGAGACTTCTGTTCTGATCCCAAACTTTCTTTCCAACCCCTGCCTCCCCACATTCCCACTGACATATCCTCTATTTTGGGCAAACAGAATGCATCCATCCCTGCTCTCCCAGCCCCACATATTTCTCTCATAATAATGTCTCTTCTCTGATTTCTTACCTCCTCAAATTCTTACTAGCCAATGTGGGTATTTCCATGCCCATCTCCATCCTAGAAACCTTCTGCCAAGCACAACTGTGCAGCCCAGGTTAAGTGCCAGGCACTGGATTAGGCTGGGGAATGTGAAGAGAACCAGCATTCCAATTTATGAAGCTCTGGCAGGAAAAATTAATATGCAACAAATGATTACACAAAGAATCCAGCACACTGAGACAATTGCATCTCAGCTTTCTTCAGAGACAGGAGTGGGAAATGGCTCTCAGAGGGAATTCCATGTGGTTTAGAAAGGAATACACCAGCCAGAGAAAACTGGTTTTCACACTGGCCCTTTCCTTTGTGGAATAAGCTACTTAACCTACCCAAGCCTCATTGTCTTCATCTGTAAATTGGGTATAGTGCCACCTATCCACAGGACTGTTAGAACAACTAAGTCTCCCCAAAAACTGAACAACTAAGTCTCTCCAAAAACTGGCTCAATACCTCGGAATCAGTACCATAGCCACAGAACGTTAAACTGTGATTTTCAGGAAGCTATAGCAAGTGCCTCACTGTACACAGGAGACCCTGACCTAAACCATTTAGAATATCAAAGCAGACAACTGAAAACTGTTTACATAAACCTTAATCCCTGAGCTCACATCAAGGAAATAAGAGTCAAGAGAGGGGAAGATGAAAAGTGAATTCTGTGAAGAGGATGTTCCTGTTTATGCCCACGCCTCAGAAAAGCCCATGGGCAGAAACCCATAAGACACAGGAACTCCAGAGGCAGGAGAGGCTCTGTCCATAGCTGGTCAAAGTGGTGGTAGATGAGATAGCAGATGAAGAGGTGCTGGTTCACCACCACTGACACCTTCAGCCTGTCTTCTGTCTCAAGAATTAGCCTGTGGAGCCAAGCATGGTGGCACATGTCTTTAATCTCGGCACTTGGGAGGCTAAGGTAAGAGGATTGCCTGAGCTTGAGGCCAGCCTGAGCTACAAAAGTGAGTTCCAGATCAGCCTGGACTAGAATGAACCCCTGTTTCAACTCCCCCCTTTAAAAAAATAAGAATTATTGCTTATTCCCATGGAGGGAAGTAACCAAAATGTATTGGTGTGCATAACTATAGCTAAGAAAGAGGAAGGAGGGAATGGAAGAAGAAAGACTCATGGAGGAAAAGAAGAAAGTGGAAGAGTAAAGAAAAGAATTATTTCATTATTTTTTTCCTATCCAAATAGACAAATAGATTTGCTTAACTAGGAAAAAAAACCACAAGTGAATTTCCAAGACTATAAGCAGTTTCATATTAGCATCTGAGATTCTCATGACATTAAAGAATTAAAGTTAGGGGCTGGAGGGATGGCTTAATAGTTAAGGCACTTACCTGTAAAGCCAAAGGACCCAGGTTTGATTACCCAGGACCCATGTAAGCCAGATGCACAAGGTGGCACATGCATCTGGAGTTCCTTTGCAATGGCTGGAGGCCCTGACATGCCCATTGTCTGTCTGTGTGTCTCTCTCTGTCTGTCTCTCTCTCTCTCTCTCTCTCTGTGTGTGTGTCTCTCTCAAACAAATAAATTTTAAAAAAAGAATTAAAGTTGATTTAAGAATGTGAACTGTACTTCATTTTTAAATTTTTTTTGTTTATTTATTTATCTGAGAGCAAGAGACAGAGAAAAAGGCAAATAGAGAGAGACAGACAGACAGACAGAATGGGCATGCCAGGGCCTCCAGCCACTGCAAATGAACTCCAGATGCGTACACCCCCTCGTGCATCTGACTAACATGGGTCCTTGGGAATCGAACCCCGAACAAGGGTCCTTAGGCTCCACAGGCAAGTCCTTAACCACTAAGCCATCTCTCCAGCTCTGTACTTCATTTTGGCTTTGCCTCTGGGTTTTAACCTGTTACTTCCTCTATCGTGCCTGGCCGCAGCATGAGATATAATACCACTGTACAAAACTTCGTGAACTTGACTGAAAATTTTCCAAACCTAGAGAGAGAATTCAACATTTAAACACCAGAGGCATTTAGAATCCAAAATGCACATGACAGAGAAGAATCCAGAACACATCATAGTCAAGATGTCAAAAACACAATCAAAAAAACAAAACTAAAAGCTGTAAGGGAAAGATGCCGGCCCACATACAAAGGTAAGAATATCAGAATGACTTCACTGAAGCCCTTCTCATGATGGAAAAATATACAAAGCTCTTACTTACTTGTACCCAAAAAGATTTAGTAATGAAGAATTGAGGGCACATTCTTACCATCAGCAACTCAAACAATATATACTTTTTTTTTTTTTTTTTTGGTTTTTCGAGGTAGGGTCTCACTCTAGCCCAGGCTGACCTGGAATTCACTATGAGTCTCAGGGTGGCCTCAAACTCATGGTGATCCTCCTACCTCTGCCTCCAGAGTGCTGAGTTTTTTTGGTTTTTCGAGGTAGGGTCTCACTCTAGTCCAGGCTGACCTGGAATTCACTATGTAGTCTCAGGGTGGCCTCAAACTCACAGCGATCCTCCTACCTCTGCCTCCCAAGTGCTGGGATTAAAGGCATGCGCCACCACCATCTGCCACCAAATGCATCACTATGGGACCCTCCTAACTGCCCTTTCCCTCAACCCTAGCCTCACCACATCCAAGCCCTGCTCATTTCTTTCTTGGACAACCTTCCCAAGCCTGCCCAGGCTTAACAAATCTGTCAGTTAACTCAGGGAGAAAAAATGTCCACGAAATTTTTTTTAATATTTTTTTTATTTTTTATTTTTTGTTTATTTCTTTGAAAGTGACAGAGAGAAGGAAGGAGGGAGAGAGAGAGAGAGAGAGACAGAGAGAAAATGGGCGTGCCAGGGCTTCCAGCCACTGCAAACGAACTCCAGATGAGTATGCCCCCTTGTGCATCTGGCTAACGTGGGTCCTGGGGAATCGAGCCTCGAACCGGGGTCCTTAGGCTTCACAGGCAAGCACTTAACTGCTAAGCCATCTCTCCAGCCCCCACAAAAATTTTAAGATGGTTTCTCCAAACATATTCATGGACACTAACAGGGAGCAACAGACTCTTTTGCTATCGTCAGAGCTAGGGCCAGTTCTGAAATTCACGGATTCCCTAGCAAATGATCACAAAAGTCCAGAATATTACATTATTTCTACACAGCATTTTGAGCAGAATAAGGTATACACATCACATTTTGTCCGATGTCTTAAGTGCTGTAACATTGGAGTGAGTAAAAGCCGTGCAGCCACCGCCTACATTCTTACAGATCTTGATTGCAGGCTCTCTCCATAAGGGTCAGAGGTTATACAGTTCAACTCTATAATCCATTTTTTACAACACAATCCAGTTCCCATTCGTGGAGAAGACAGCTTTATTCGTGGTTAGGAATGTTCCCCTTTTGACCTCTCCATTTACTCCTTAGATAATAATGTGTTCCCAAGCTCAAAGTTCCTGAGTTTGAGTTTCAGTCAAGGAGGAACAACGAAGAAGAGAAGGGAGAGCATGTGTGGCCTGGACCTTCTGGCAGACTGCTGAACCAGACCCTCAAGTGTCGAGATGTCCATTGTCTCCACTCCAGAACTGGACTGACTTAAAAAAAAACAACTGTATGAAATTACCAAAGTGCCCTATGTCATCAGGTGTGTACAAACCTTGGAGGGTTAGAAGTGAGTCTGGGGTCCAAGAATGACCACACAATCCAAAGTATATTGATGAGACAATATCTACTTCTGCAGAAGTGTGCAGCCATGAAGAGGTGAGGCAGGCCAGCACACCCAACAGGAAGTCAGCTGGGTTTTATCTCCTACCGTGAGGGTCCTGTGTCCCACTCTGACTAGTCAGAGCTCGACCTCACTCTCACACGATTGGCTAAAATATAAAAAACAATGCAGTTTCTAGGGGAATCCTAAAGAAATGGAAAATTTAGGGACTTTTTACCAAATGCAGACATAGAAGCTTTGGTCTCAAGGACTGGTGACCCCTTTGGTCTCAAGAATAAGCAACCCAGGAGAGGGGGGCTTCCCACAGAACGCCCCCCTTCCAGAATTGACTTTATCTTTTGAACCCTCTGACAGAAAGATTCTCTCCCTCTCTCTCTTTTCTTACAGAGGCATCTTATGAATCCTAGCATGCTGTCAGGAAGCCCACAGCCATGTGTAAGGATGCTTCTAACAGGATGCTGAGCTGAGTGGAACAACTCTTTTGTCCCGGAAATGGCAGATGAGCTACACGCGAAAGATGAAAAGACATTAAGCACCCAGCCTTCTAAAGAGAGCTATAGACTTGGTGCTTACCCCCCCCCCAGAGGCCTGAGCCATCCAACCTGAACAAGAGGACATGTTGTGGATATGACAGGACTTGAACACAGGGCCACTTGCCAAGTCACTCTGTTCCCTACCATCAAACCCCCCACACATCTGTCTTTGCTGCTCCCTCCTTTCAGTTGCTATCCCCACCAGAGCTACTGGAAGAACCACACCGATGGCTCCGAATGAATCTGTTCTCAGGGAGCTCTCTCTTGGACCATACCTCAGATTCCTTGACACCTCTTCCTTCACACAGTGGTTCTTGACCTCTAGAATTCTCTTCCTCATAAGGTTTCCTCTTCATGCTCTGCAGTCTGCCATCACAGTCAATTCAGGTGGGTGTCCTGTTTGTCATAGAAATTAGTTCCTGGGCTGCTGAGATGGCAGTCAGTAAAGTGCTCACCATGCAAGCACAAGGACCTGTGTTTGACCCCAAGAACCATTTAAAAAAAAAAAAGCCAGGAATGATGGCCTGCATTTGTAATCTCAGTGCTAGGGAGGCAGAAACAGGAGGATTCCTGGGGCTTACTGGCCAGCCAGTTTAGCCTACTTGTAAGTTTCGGGTCAAGAAGACCATGCCTCAAAAAAAAAAAAAAAAAAAAAAAAAAGATGGATAGTGTTTCTAAGGAATGAGGCTCGAGGTTGTCCTCTGGACTTCATTCACATATAAACACACACACATACATACATGGAAGAAAGAAATTAATTCCTTTGCCTCCGCGGCAGTTTTCAGGGAATCTAAAGAAAGGTAAACAGAAGAAGAAGAAAAAAAAAAAGATAAACAGACAGTTCTCAATGGCCTTAAGGCTACAGACACGACTTTCCATCCTTACTAATCGTTAAGACCTCAGCCAGAGCCACTGCCAAAACTGTTCATGAGCTGGGCTTCTCACCCCATGTAGGTGACAGACAACTTACACACTTTTTTGGTGTCAAAGGAAAAACAGAAAGGTGCGATCTTGTGCTGGGTAATATTCACATGCCCCTCACACTCCATCCTCTGGTGACACTGGAAGGTGACTTCCGAAGATATCCAGAGAGTCTTTCACTGGCTTCAGCCAATGGGAACTGGGGTGGGTGAGGGGGTAAAAAGGGAGGTTGGCGGCTGGTCCACCCCGCTCAGCTGCAACTGGAGAGCAATCCTCCCTCCCAGAGTCGCAGCAGCTCTTCCCTGGCCTTCTTCCTGCAGCTGCAGCCCCCCCTCCAGTTTCCAGTGACCACTCAGTCCTGCGTAAGATCGCTCCTGCACAAAGGTGCTGGGCGATGCCCTATTGATGCAGGATTTGGGGGTTCAGGAGGGGTCCCCTAAAATTTATAAACCCCAGGTTTTGGGTCTGTCCTACCTTTAATTAATAAAGGACTAAAGAGATGGCTTAGAGGTTAAGGTGCTTACCTACAAATCCAAAGGACCCAGGTTCAATTCCCCAGGACCCACATAAGCCAGATACACAAGCGGCTGGAGGCCCGGTACACCCATTCTCTCTCTCTCTCTCTCTCTCTCTCTCTCTCTCTCTCTCTCTCCCTGCCTATTTCTCTTTCTCTCAAATAAATAAATAATTTCTAAAAAAAAAAAAAAGAATAAAGACAGACTCAAGAAGGGTAATTTTTTTAAAGCCAAAAATTTAAAGCTGGGTGTGGTGGCTCATGCCTTTAATTCTAGCACTCAGGAGGCAGAGGTAGGAGGATCTCTGTGAGTTCAGGGCTATCCTGAGACTATATAGTGAATTCCATGTCAGCCTGGGCTAGAGGGAGACCCTACCTCAAAAAAACAAAAAATAAAAATAAAACAGAATAAATTATGAATTATCAAGCTTATTTAGGGGAAATCACAAATTGTGGGGTTTATTTAAGGGTCTAGGAAGGGAAACTAAACATGTGGAAAGCAGGAAGCATGCTCTCATGTGGAAACATTGTGTAGTTTATAAGGTGCATTTAAGAGAAATCTTTAGAAAAGGACTGAACCGAGTTGTACGCACATTTAAGGTAGAACTTAGATGTATATAGAGAGAGACTCAGAAAACACACATGGCATCTGCCATTTGCTTTCCTGAAGAAGGAAAGTATGAAAGCAGAAGAGAAACTGAGGGTTTCTACTAGGGACAAACTGGAGTAGAGCTGCAAGCCTGTGGACTTGCGAGAAACTGGAGCTTTTAGGGAGAAATCAGGGGAAAGCTGCTGGCACAGGAAAAGCAGAATCTAGGAGCTTGCGGAGGTGGACCTAAGAGGAACCAACATGGCAGTTAAGAAGACAAACGCTGAGCCTCAGGAAAAGTCTCAAGAGAGCAGATATCCAAGCAGAGACCAAGAGATTCAGAGAGAAAATGAGTAATGATGAGAGTTACACTCATGGTAACCCTGAGTTTAGAGAAATTGCACAGGTAGCAAGCCCGCAGTTGGTGAGAGCACCCATGTGTCAGATCTGGAGTGTAAGAAAAGTACACCCACGGTGTTAGGTCAAGATGGGCTTCCCACAATGGAGTTACCAATGATGGCAGGATGGCAATAGACACCAGCAAGTGGGTCATCCACTTCCTTCAAGGAATGGCCCAGCTAGTATCCCTTCCTTGCCTAATAATGCCCCTTAGGACATGACTTTCTGCCCTCCCGTCTTGTAAGTCACCTGGTTACTGTTCTGGCTATCTTAGATCTCCCCTAAAGAAACCGTTTTTTTTTTTTTACTTCCCCCTTCCTCACCTTCCCCCATCTGAAGAGCTCTATACAGCCCACTATCTGTAACCCCAAGTTGACTGTGCTCTGCTCTTGAGAGTCAGTCCTGGCAGCTCATGCTTTTCCCAAATAAAAGCTTCCATCTTTGCCTCAGAGTGGTCTCCATGGTCTTGGTCACTCCCGAACCTTACACATGGTACATTCAGAAACCTGAGAGACATGCATGTAATCAAAGAGGTTAGTTACCCCAAACTATAAAGCAGAGACAAGCAGAAAAGTTTAAATCAAGAAACAATGCAATGTTCTCCCATGGCTGGGTGGGGGTAGAGGCCAGACTCATGTGTGTTCAGCAACACAGGATAAGAGCTGGAGAGGAACACACACACACACACACACACACACACACACACACACACACACACACACACACACACTGAGGGTCGCATCCAGCGACCAGCTTTTATAGTATCAGACTCGGGTATGTAAGGGGAAGACCTGACTGGCTAGTAAATCTGGTGGGTGGATTTCAGAGCTGGCTTGCCTGAACCATTTTATTTAGATAACATGTTGGAAGGTAGGCAGCAGGGGGCACTGTAGATTGATCTTGATAAACCACACATTTCATTTCTGCCAAAAGTTCTCTTCTGGTGCCAGGGCAAGGTGGCACCTCTTGGTTCTCCTTGAGCCTCAATCTCTAACTGAAATTGCCTAGCTTTCTCCTATCTTCCTTCACTACTGACTACTAGATCAAGGGTACTATGCTATGTCTCACTGATTTCCCTTGAGTCTGCTTACAATGTTATGAGCTCTTTTTGTTAAGCTTTCTTCACTTGCCTTCCTTCATTGAGCCATCTCTCTCCCATTGGTACTCTCATTAATGAAGTAATTGGTACCAGGAATGATCCCAGTGGGGAAAAGTCATCATCAAATAGTATTCTAGGGTTGAATTGTTCACATATGTGAAATACACCAATATAATCCCCATACCACAACAACATAGAATACATGTAATCTGTAAGATAGAATGTCATCATTTCCTTTCTGAAAACACCCTCCTGGACACACCTAGAAGTATGTTTCTTAGGTGATTCCAGACCCCCTAAAGTAGACAATCAAAACTAGTCATCACAGTCTCTACGTACAAACCAGGCTAGCTTGACTCTCCCTATGCAATTCAGGCCAGTTCTGAACTCACAGTCCCCCTGCCTCAGCCTCCCAAGCACTGTGATTTATAGGCATGTACCACCACACCCAATGCTAGACTAGCTTTTAAATATTTTTTTTCTTTTTTTAGAGAGAGATACAGAGAGAGAGAGAGACAGAGAGAAGAGATAGAGAATTGGCACGCCAGGGCCTCAGCCACTACAATCAAACTCAAGACACTTACACCACCTAGTGGGCATGTGCCACCTTGCACTTGCTTCACCTTTGTGTCTGGTTTACATGGGATCTGGAGGGTCAAACATGGGTCCTTGGGCTTCGCAGGCATGTGCCTTAACCACTACACTATCTTTTCAGCCCTTGACTAGCTTTTATGACAGCTCTAAAAATCCTTACACAGAAAAGGGACAAATTAAAAGTTCCTAGAATACTCAATCAGGACATAAGTGGAAAGGCAGAAATCCACAATGGTGGCTTTAAGGGACTTCCTTATCTTCTACAAAACTAAGGGTCATGCCCAGGAAGTGACTCAAAAAGTGACAAGCATGCAGAGGCCATTAATATCTTCCCAGGACCCTCAGTCACAGATTGGGACGTGTAGGCACAGTTCCAGGTGGGGACGACAAGACACTCCGGGGCCCACGTCCATATTATTGTTTTTATTTTATTTATTTGAAAGAGAGAAAGAGGGAGAGAAAGATACAGAGAGAGAACGAGAGAGGAAGGAAGAGAATGGATACACCAAGGCCCCCAGACACTGCAAAAAAAAACTCCAGACACATGTGCCACTTTATGCCTCTGGCTTACGTGGGTACCAGGGAATTGAACATGGGTCCTCGGGCTTCACAAGCAAATGCCTTAACTGCTAAGCCATCTCTCCAGCCCCATATTGCTGTTTCTTAAAAATATTTTGGGGCCCGAGGAAATGGCTCAGCAGTTAAAAGCGCTTGCTTACAAAACCTGTCAATCTAGATTCACTTCCCCAGAACCCACATAAAGCCAGATGCACCAAGTAGCACAGGCATTGGGAGTTCGTTTGCAGCAGCAAGAGGCCCTTGTGTGCCCATACTCACTCTCTGTGCCTCTCTCTCCTCAAATAAATAAACAACATATTCTTAAAATATTTTCCTTATGTATTTGAGAGAATGAATGGGCACTCCAGAGCCTTCTGCTCAGATAACCAGGCTTTGCAAGCAAGTTCCTTCAACTGCTGAGCCATCTCTCCAGCCCCCACTTCCATAGTTCTCATTATCCTCAGGCCCATGAGAGTTTTATTCCAGTATAGCACAAGCGGTACAGTGAGCAGGGGAAAGAAATGATGGGTTGAGAGCCTTGCAGGACAACCAGCAGTGTGCAAAACACACGGGGAAGAGTTCTAAGGGTGTTGGATGGGAAGGGTGACTCTAAAACTTGATTGGGGAGGCTATAATGATAATGGCGGGCTCACTTCAGCTTGGGGATTTAATGTGCTGGCTTGAGCACCTGGGAGTGGCATCATAGCTATGCTGACTGACTAAAGCCAGGTCTCAGTGGTGGCTGGCAATGAATGGGGAATTTTCTAGCCTTGTGAAGAATAGGAAAGTGAAGGCATGGGTAGCTGGGAATGTTGGAAGGGATCTGTTCTTCACAATGTGCTTAGCCACACCTAAACCACACTCCCCAGGAGGCCTGAGGATACTCCCTCCAAAGGCCGTAAGAATTTCATTAGTGCAGTGCTCACAGGCATCCTGGAAACGCTCTCCTTGGCTGTTTGCTGAAGCAGGAAATGGCCTTGGGAGAGGCTGCAATGGAATTAGTCTCTGATATTAATGAGGGGGGGGGAGTGGAATGGGATACTAGAGTAGTAGAGGCCAGTGCCTCAAAGGCACAGGCACACAATTTCCCCAATGAGCTGCATGACTTGGGGAGTAGGGAAACTACAGGGTCACCTATGGTGAGCTAACCGGGGTCCCTGGGACTGAAATAGCTATGTGTATTGCACAGGATAGATCCCCTGCAACATTCCCAGCTACCTACGCTTTCAGATTCCTTTTCTCCCGAATGCTAGAAAATTCCTCATTAATTGCCAGCCACCACTGAGGCCAGGTTTCCTTTAGCCAACATAGCTGTGATGCCACTCCCAGGTGCTGAAGCCAGCATATTAAATCCCCAAGATCCAGTGAGCTCGCCCACATCAGTACAGCTTCCCCGTTCAGTTTCATAATGGTCTCCCCACCACCACCACTACCACCCTTAGGACTCCTCCTGCATGTGCTCTGCAGACGGATCTTGCCGCACACAGCATCTGCTGAGAGTAGATGGCCCATGTCAATGTCCATAGGTGGCTCTCATACTCCGGTGGACACCACTTCGGGCAGCACATCTGCCAGTGGAAGCTGAAAGGCATGGAGTACAGATCTACACTGGCTCACGTGCAGAGACTAGTGCACACAGCCATGCACGTGGTCAAGCACTGGAACACTACTTTAGTAACAAGGAGGTCTGAGAGGAGGGGGCACATGGATAAACTTCACTGAATGGGCACAGACCACGAGGATATCTAGAACATGGGAATGCCTTCCTGAGGGCATGCCCAGCCTGGGCCATCGCAGGAATGTACAGAGCAGCTTGTCTTGGTCACGCTCTGGAATGGCGACTATCACAGTCTCAACAACACGTAGCCCACAGCAGAGGGCAGTGTTGCACTCCCCCATGTGATACTACTCCGAGAGGGACAGCCAGCCCCCTGGTGGCAGGTGCATGACACTGCAACCCTTCCCTCATGGAGCCCTGACTTGTCCTTACCTGAGCAGATTGCTACATGCTTTTGCTTTCTCTGCTCCTAGCTCTTTCCTGGCTCCATAACTGATCATAAAATCCATAACTATAGGCCAAATTGGATTGTCCAGCAGCGGAGTTATTCTAATTAAGTAAAATCCACATGGTCTCCCTACATATGAGGACATCTAGAAGCAGATGGTGTGATGTTGAAGTGGAAGTGATATGAATGAGAAATGAGTTAATTCCCTTTTTGTAGGTAGTTAGAGTTACAAGCCCAAAAACAATACCACTAATGACAAGTCCAAAGAGCAGGGCCCAGGGACTGAATTCCAAAAAGCCCTAACTCACCATGACTCAACAAGATGTCAGCTGACCACCAGACCTCGTGCCCTTGTTTCTTTTTAACAGAGAGCCCCCATACATTCAAAATAGCCAATCCCCAAAAGTGGAACCCCCATCCATGCTCAAAGTAACCATGCCCTGATGCCTCATTTACATCTGTGAGGATATACGCACCCTTGCTCCCAGTCACTAGGTGGATCAACCCACTCAGGGTCCTCTCAGCTTGGGAGCTTTCTGATTCACTCTCTAAGAATAAATCTTTGGCTAACTTGCCCGTCTTCCTTGTCTACGCCTGTCAGTGCTTTGTTGATTGTAAGACAATGGACTCAGGACATGCCCCATGGGGCTGCAGATAGCATGGACAATGAGCAGTGCCCCACACCTGTCACTCTGGCCATGGACTTCAGCAGCCAGCCACCAAGCCTGTGGTTGCTGTCACAGCTCACACATGGCTAAGTGGCTAGAAGGGTTCAAATTCTATGCACCAGAATTATTTCTGGAGATGGGGAGATGGCACAGCTATGCAAAAATGAGGTCCTGAATTCAGATCCTCGGAACCCACTTAAAAATCAGACATGGTGGCATGCAGCTGTAATCCCATTACTGCCGAGGCAGAAACAGGAGGCTCCCTGGAGCTCAGTGGCTAGCTACTCTAGCTGAATCAGTGAGCTCCAGGTTCAGTGAGCGACATTGTCAAAAAAAAATAAAGTTGAGGGCTGGGGAAATGGCTCAGCAGTTAAGGAGTATGCCTGCAAAGCTTAAGTAAGGACCCAGATTCAATTCCTCAGAGCCATGTAATCCAGATGCACAAGGTGGTGCATGTGTCTGGAGTTTGTTTTCAGTGGCTAAGGGCCCTGACATGCCCATTCCCTCTCTCTGTAATAAATAAAAAAATAAGGTAGAGACGGATTGAAGAAGGCACTTATTAATCCCTGGCTTCCAGACACACACACACACACACACACAAATATGCATACACACATGCACACACACTAACACATGCAAAACAAAAATGGATAAAAGATATTTCTGTCGTGGGCTTGGTGCTGCACCTTCTTCTGTTGTTCAAGGCAGACAGTAAAGGCCTGCTGTAACCATGCGTGATTATTCTGAAAGTCAGAACGTCTTCACCCCCAAACAACTGACATTAAATAACTTATCTTGCTCTAAAATTCTATGCACATCAGCACCATTTTATTGCACAAAGAAAGTGCAATTATATTCCTTAAATGTAAGTATAACATATTTGCTAAATACATTTAAACTTACATATATTATACACATTACATGTGTCTGTCTATAGATAGATACATTAAAAATAAAGGCTGGGGGTTAAGACACTTGCCTGTGAAGCCTAAGGACCTAGGTTTGATTCCCCAGGACCCACATAAGCCATATGCATGAGGTGGTGCATGCTTTTAGAGTTCATTTGCAGTGGCTGGAGGCCCTGGCATGCCCATTCTGTCTGCCTCTTTCTCCCTGTCCAATAAATATATATAATATTTTTAAAAATAAGTGTCTCAATGTAAAACATTGTCTTACAAGTTTTTAACCTATTAATACAAAATATCTCATCCATTTTCTCCTAGTTTACCATGTCATAATTTTTTTTCTTTTTTGGTTTTCTGAGGCAGGACTTCACTCTAGTAGCCCAGGTTGACATGGAATTCACTATGTAGTCTCCGGGTGGCCTCAAACTCAGAGTGACCCTCCTACCTCTGCCTCCCAAGTGCTGGGATTAAAGGCACATACCACCACACTAGGCTCATTTTCTTTTTAAAAAAATTTTTTTTATTTATGAGAGAGAGAAAGAATATATGGGGGGAATGACAGGGCCTCCAGCCACTGTAAATGAACTTCAGACACATATTGCACTTTGTGCATCAGGCTTTACGGAGGGGATGGATCCCAGGACGTCAGGCTTTGCAAGCAAGTACCTTTAACCACTGAGCAATCTCTCTAGCCCCAATATGATTGTTTTCTTGATCGTGGCATCTCCCCTTCCAGCAAGAATAAATATTATTATTTCCTATGGTGCCAGTATGGAGCAGGCCACTGCTCTAGTCATGGCACACTTCATTTTCCCTGCCTCTGAGCTCTGCCATGCTTGCAGCACATGTGGAAACCATAACTGGGGAGAGACTGCTGAGCACTTGAATTAGCTATCTCCTTGACATGGCCACAACTTGCAATAATCATTTCCCCCACCATAGCAGAAGTAATTTCTCAAATGGCTAAAGCAATGAAGCGCATGTACCCACAAATTATGCCTTCTGAGGTCACACTGATAGGAGTATGATTTAACCTATGGGGAAAGTGGCTGGTTCTGAGCAGTAGGAGGAACAAAATGATCAGTAAGAGGTAAAGTTCTAGGTCTGGAGGTGTGGCTCAGTGGGAGAATTCTTGCCCAACATGCACAAGGCCCTGAGTTTGATACCCAGAACCAGAAACAAAACAACTTTAGAAATCTGGTATAGCACTTGTTACTTGGCCACAGTCCAAGCAGACAGAGCTCACATTGAAATACCTTAGTTCTTAGTCCCCCCACCCCCGCCCGGGTCCCTCTAGGTCTGCTAATAAGCAAAGGGTAAGTTAATAAAGGACCATGGAAGTGAGTGGCATTGTGTATGAACCAGGAGCAAAATAATGTCCAATATGTGGTAGCATCTTTTTAAAAAGTGGGTCAATTTTAATCAGTTTCTCTCTACATTTATTTGCTACTAAAACTGAAAACCAGAAAATCTAATTATCTACCCTAATCATTATACCCTAACCAAACGATCCAATATTCTCTTTACATCCTTTTTAGTTATTGTGTTTCACTGCAGACTTCAGGCTTCCAAAACACACGGGAGTATTTGAGCCTCACGGGTGTTTCTCTGGACCAAGTCAAGCATAGAAATATAATGAAGTCATTCGTACCCATTCTAACCACATAGATTCCTTATATATTAGTGCTGATAACTTCAGAAGATGTCCTAAGCACCACAAAGGGAAAAAAAACATGGAAGAACATCACAGAACTCACATTACACAGCTTATTCAAAAAGGCCACTGCTGTACAGTCTACCCTAGCAGACAGAAGCTTCCTCGCCTGCTGTATGATATTTCCAGCAGGAAAGAACTGGGTCAGCAATCTTTAGTCTTATCATTCTCTAGTCTAGCATCTCCCAAAGGCTCTCACCTGTAAGGTATATAGAAACTGCAGGTACATTTGAATAGCACACCTCTTGCTAATGTCCCTTAAGACCAACATCTCTTTGCACTCTTTCAGGCCAAGAGTAATTTCTGTTTCCCAGACATCTCAACTTTGCCTGCCACTCTTTCTCACCATCAAGACCCCTCCTGCCTGGAGGGAAAGCCACCTCTGTTCTCCTACAAGCTCCTTTCCCTTCTGTCCCAGGCCTGGATTGGACCTTTTGGTAGAGTGGAAGTGAGTCTGGCACTAGGATTGAGGGTCATGTTGGACAGGTCCTTACTAACATTTCCAGATGTGAGCTTGCTCAAGACTTTGTAGGAGTTTTCTTCATAGGACACTTAAAAAGACTCAAGGATCATGATTGTATTAGGACTCTGTGATAACTCCAATGATATGCTGAAACCTCAAAAGACTAGCTCCAGGGCTGGGTAGATGGTTTAGCAGGTAAAGGCACTTTCTTGCATAGCCTGCCAACCTGGGTTCAATTCCCAAGCCTCCCAGGTAAACCATATGTAAAAACTGGCACCAGTGTTTGGCATTTGCTTGCAGAGGTAAGAATCCCTTGCCAAATAGTAAAAGTTCCTTGGGCTGGAGAAATGGTTTAGTGGTTAAGGTGCTTGCTTGCGAAGCCTACGGACCCAGGTTGGATTCCTCAGTAGCCATGTAAACCAGATGCTCATGGTGGCACATGTATCTGCATTTGTTTGCAGTGGCTAGCAGCCCTGGCACACACATTCTCTCTCCCTCCCTCTCCCTCTCCCTCTCTCTCTCTCTCTCTCTCTGTCTCTCACTCTCGCTCTCCCTCTCTCTCTCTCCCTCTCTCTCTCTATCTCAAATAAATAAATAAAAATAAAATAAAATATTTTTTAAAAATGTAAAAGTTCCAAGCTCCAACAAGTGACAATGAAGTAAGCCAACCTGCGGCTTCACCTTCATGAAAAACACAATGGGTAAAATTTAATCAGTAGCATTTGCAATCAGGGCAGTGGTTAACATAGACAAGATGGGACAAAGATGGCAAATACCATAGAGGGGTGCCTAGATGGCCTGTAAATGCCTAATTGTCAGTCGCATAGGCATTTTCTGTTTGTGAACGTTTTGTGTGTGCATTATGCTTTGGTGAGAAAGTTTTCAGTGAAATGCCAGAACATACTAACCCAATGAGACAGGAGGCGGGCATCAGAAACATCAAAAGCACAAGCAAAGATCCAGGGCTGTAGCTGAGCATAAACTACAGCAAATAACAAGTTCACATTTGTGGAAGCAAAGACAGCAAACTAGCCTGATAACGAGGCTACGTGCCTACGTGACTCAGACGGAGACAGGAAAGCAATTTTTAGCCAGATAAGGGGGCACACACCTTTAATCCCAGCACTCAGGAGACCCTATGTCTCGAAAAACCAAAATGAATAAATAAGTAAATTTAAAAAAGCAATTTTTCTCTGACATAACATACAACTCAAGGCCTGAATAAGATTGGGGATCATTTTCATCATTTTAAAAAAACATTTTAAAATATTTATTTATTTATTTATCTATTTGGCAGAGAGAAAGAGGCAGAGAGAGAGAGAGAATGGGTGTACCAGGGCCTCCAGCTGCTGCAAACAAATTGCAAACACAGGCGCCACCTTGTGCATCTGCCTTACGTAGGTCCTGGGAAATCGAACCTGGGTCCTTTGGTTTTGCAGGCAAATGCCTTAACCACTAAGCCATCTCTCCAGCCCCATTTTCATAATTTTTTTATAAAGGATACTGGAAACTATAAGGGATTCAGAGCAGAGCGATAGAGATGATTTAAAGAGGTGGGAAATGGACCCTCAAAAAAGAAAAATAACATTAAAAGTAACACTTTTAAAAAAATGGATGTTGGCCCTCTAACTTCATAAGTGGTAAAATAATTCTCTTGCTTTTCCCTCTGGTTCTTCCCGTGCTCCTCACATGTATCAGCAAGCAGTTTTGTGGACAGCCAAATATGCCAGTTGGTGTTAATTTATTGAGCAGATATGTTCATGCCACTTAAAAGAGAAAAGCTATTTTTTCCTTAGAAAGTATCTGCTAAAAGAACTAAAACTGCTGAGATTCAAGAAGATTGGCCTTAAAATAGCTGAAGACTTTTGAGAGAAAGGCGCTTATTACGCATTCTGACCTTAGCCAACACGGAAGTAAACGGTCTTACAAGAGAGTTCGGTAAAGTGCCAGGAGCACTGGATCAATGAGCAAATCACAGGGTCTGGGGAGTGGTGAGGAGGAGAACGTTCTGACCAGCCTAGGTGTTTCCTAACATCATAATTTATTGTCTCCGCGAGGATGAGTTCCATGCTACCCACAGGGGCATGCATGTGTAATGCCTCAATGGTCTCCTCCAGGGGGCGCTCCCAGTGGGAGGTACGATGCTCCATGCTGCCCCAGAGGCCCCGGTGGGCAGACTCTGACCTGCAGCCCCACTGGTCCCAGGGGTCCTGCAAGAATCAAGGGCAGGATGCAGGAGTGCTGGCTGTCACTGATCACCATGGTGACCTCACAGAGAGCAGCTGCTTTCATCACCGTCCTCAAGGAGTCTGAATGGTTTCCGAGACAGGACAGCAGGGGCGGGCAGCCCCAGCTGAGGCCAGAGCCTGAGGAAGTCCTGGCCACTGGCCTAACAGAGCCAATCACCTCTCATGGGGCTCCCAGAACAAAAAAAACTAGGGTTCACTAGAGAGCAGCCCTTGCCAGACAGCCTGAGAAATGCCTCCTGGCACCAAAATGCTCCTCTGCCCATGTCTCGTTGCCTTGGAAAGTCTCAGAGGCCTGGGATTCAAGACCTCAATTGGAGGCCATCTTTTCTCTCAAGTGACACCTGAATTCTGTGGAATCTTAGGCTTAGTTCAAATCTTTATCTCCTTGTTCACCTGGTAACCAGTCCATTTTGATGCTGTCACTGTGAGGAGACTCCAAACCCCTTCAGATCCAACCCCAGAAGCGGCATTTACCCATGGACCTAACACTCGCCCACAGCCCCCGTCCATCCACATCCTCTCCACCCTGCCCTGCACTTACAGACCTCCGCCACACACTACAGGGCCAGCACCCCCTCCACCTGGCACTTGGTTCCTGGCATACTCAAAGCAGGCCAGGGCCAGAGCCCGGAGGAGCCTAACAGCTGGCAGGCTTCAGAGAGGAGGGGAGGCCAGCTTGGGGGTAGGAGGATCCTGACGGGGCGTCTCCAGAAAGACATCTGCTTCCCTGGCTGCGAGATCTGAAGGGCGGATACAGGAGACATGGGGATGGCAGGGGAGCCCCTACTGCCTACTGAGCATCTTTGCCAAGCCCCACACTGTTCCCACCCTCTAAGGTGGCTGCAGCCTGTCCCTTTCAACCACAGCCAGGCCTCTACTCCCCTCCCCCTCGTCAGCTGGCGTCTCAGCAGAGAAGTACCACAATCAAACTGCCTCCGAAGAACAAAGGTGTCTGCTGGCTGCTGTCCCAGCCACGCTGCGCTCCCGAGACCTGCCCAGCTCCCCCTGTGAAACCCGCAGGGTGCCCACAGGCCTTCCCTGACATGCTGCACCCACCCCGGCAGCTGCTGGGCCCCCGCCAGGTCCAGCATAGGACACCTCCTGGCTTGCCTCGCCTAGTCTGACGCCCTGTCAGGTGCCAGAATTAATGGGCCTGAAGCCTTGTAGGCCAATTGCTCACTTCAAGAAAGGCAGGAACAGAGGAGTGAAGGGCCTTGGGCTCGTCTTCTCACTAAATCACGGATCTGGAGCCTGCCCGGCAGCTCCACCACCTCAGCTTTTCTCTCCTCTTCCCAATGCCCCCAGACACTGGAGTTCCAGCCCCAGTAAGCTGGGGGAACTGATTTGTGGGGTGATGGCTGCTTCAGAGCCCCAAAGCCACTTCTATGAGCCTGATGAGAAGTAAAAACCCATCAATATTCTCTGTCTGGATTAAGGATTTAAAACAAAACAAGCAAGCAGCTCTGGCTTGGCCTTGCCAGTTTATACTGGACAGAGGGCCTGAGGCACTAGAGAACCTAGGGTGTTCTTTTCTCGCGGTACACTGCTGACTGTTGGGGGGTAGGAAGCAGTGGTCTTGGTGGGAGGGGAGGAGTGCTGAAGGGAGCCTCCTGACCTAGTCACCGAGGTGAAGCTGTCCCTGGTAACAAGCGGCCCCTATATCTACCGGAAAGTACTGTCCTCCGCGCGTAGGCAGTCTGTGAATGCCTCTGCTGGGATGTCTCTCCAACAGAGCACAACAGTCACTGTGCACCGCAAGCCCCTGGCTCTGAGCTGCCTCGCGGCCAGCAGCCTGGCACTGCATTCTGTTGGTCTGTCGTCACTGTCTGCCCACTGACTTCCTGGCTTCGATTTTTGCAGAATAGTCTCTGACCTTCTTTCCCACCCTCCTGGTGACTCAGAGACGAATGGAAGAGTTCTTAGGCACTGAGCTTATCCTATAGAGGGGACCACAGCACTGCCTCCACCACCACCACCCACCCCTGCGAAAGGATGCCCGTCCCTCTACACTTCCTCCAGGGGCCAGCAGCCACTTGACTATGCTAGTGCCCAAGGATCCCCAGTCAGCTGCAAGTTCTATGAACCCTGCAGAGCTTGCACCTGCCACGGCTCAGGCTCCAAGGAGCACAGAGGCGTGAGCTGCATGTCAAGAGCTAGCACAGGCTTGGCCACACAGATGGCTGGGGTGACACTATTCCCTTACCCAACTCTTTGGGTCCCAAACTCCTCTCCTCTTCCCTGTCTCCAGCTTCATTTCTCTGGCCATGGTAGAGGACCTTGGCACACAACTCCATCCCTGACATGCCATCATCCGCATAGTTGACTCGCTTCACTGGTGGTTCCATGAAGTGGCAGCAGAGTCGGTATCTCATCGGCCACCTAGGACAGAGAGCACTTGTTAAGTGTTCATGGAGTACACTGACTCCTTCGCATCTTCCGTTAACTCCAAGCTTGGCCATTGACTTCCAGGTTCCTAAGCCACAGCCTGGCAGAGACAGCCTGGTTTTCTGGGTTTTCCAACCTCACCATGTGCGCCAAAGCAGACGAAAGGTCGTGCTTTTCTGTCATGAGGAGAAAAGGGGGGAACACTTGGCTGAGTACACCAAATAGGCGTATTCCCCCAGGAGTAGAATAGAGAGCTACTCAGAGGGGAAAGATAGGAAAAAACAACAGAATCTCTTTTGGATTGCCCTGCTTTGAAAGTTCTCATTGCACCATGGGCATTGCATCCCAAGTCCTTGGAAGCCGAGGAAAAGGCATGCCACACATAGCTGGTGCTTCACGTTGCCATGGAAAGATCAGGAAATCTTGGTGTTAATCACCGATCCTCAGGAGTGTCACTTAACTCCTGTGGACTTCTGAGTCCCTGCAAGATAACAATAAAATCCCTGCCCTTCCTGCCTCAGAGGATGGTTGTGAAGAATAAATGGGAGAAGAACCAGGAGAGGGCTTTAAGAAGCTAAGTTCCTTCCCAGGCATGAAGGCCATGAGCCCTTACAGGCTGCCGTGGGAGGGAGAGGATCCTGTATCCCTGCTGTAGGCTGAATTGTACTCTGCCAAAAAGAAGGAAGAGGAGGAGGAGGAGAAGGAGAAGAAGAAGAAGAAGAAGAAGAAGAAGAAGAAGAAGAAGAAGAAGAAATATGTCATAGTTTGAAATGTGAAACCCCCAGGATCTCAAACTGTATTCTGGAGACAGAGCCAGCAAAGAGGTGCTTAAGGTAAAAAGAGGGGACTGAGCCGGGCGTGGTGGCTCATGCCCTTAATCCCAGCACTTGGGAGGCAGAGGTATGAGTATCACCGTGAGTTCCAGGTCAGCCTGAGCTAGAGTGAGACCCTACCTCGATAAACAAAAACAAAAACAGGGGGCTGGAGAGATAGTTTAGTGGTTAAGGTGCTTACCTGAGAAGCCTAAAGACCCAGGTTCAATTTCTCAATGTCCAATTAAGCCACGTGTACAAGGTGGAGCATGTGTCTGGAGTCCGTTTGTAGTGGCTAGAGGCCTAAGCATGCCCATTCTCTCTCTTCTCCCTCCCTCTCTCTCTTTCTCTCTCAAATAAATAAATAAATTTAAAGAAAAGAGGTCATTAGGATGGCTCTGCTCCATTATGGCTAGTATGTTTGTAAGAGATCACATTGCAGAGTGAGGACCATGTGCAGACATAGGGCATGGTGCTCTCCACAGCCACAGAGAGTCCTCAGAAGAAATCAACCTTTCAGGCACCTTGACCTTGGAGTTCTAGCCTCTAGAACTATGAGGAAGTAAATGTCTGTTGTTCAAGTCCCTAGTCTCTGGTGCTTTGCCATGGCTGGCCAGCTTCTCTTGTGCCTTCCTACACCTCTGTGAGCATTGGCTGGTGTTCAGGAGTAGCCAGCCATAGATAGCAGCTCTCAGAAGCTGTTTAAGAAACAAATTCTCACTGAGTGTCGTGGCACACATCTGTAATCCCAGTACTTGGAAGGCAGAGGTAGGAGGGCCCCTGTGAGTTCAAGGCCATCCTGGGACTACAGAGAGAGTTCCAGGTCAGCCTGGACTAGAGTGAGATCCTACCTTGAGAAACCTAAAAAGAAAGAAAGAAAGATAGAAAGAAAAGAAGGAAGGAAGGAAGGAAGGAAGGAAGGAAGGAAGGAAGGAAGAAAAAAGAGGAGGAGGGAATTAGGGAGGGAGGAAAGAAATTCTCAAAGATGATCACAGCCTCCTCATCAGTCAGGCAGGATGCTTTCGTCTTAGACATCCCATCACTGCACCACTGCTAAGGTCTCTGGAGGAGCGTGCTTACTGCTCACATTAAGCCTTCCTACAGGCTACAGGGGACTGTGTCCAAATGTATGCCACCTAGCACCTTATTTTAAGAGAGAGAGAACGGGTTCAATAGTGGCACATCTGTCATGGTGGAAACCAACTGCCCTCCAATTGGACTGGAGGCCCGCTCCATGGGAGGGAATACATCCCTGATACTGAAAACTTAAAACAGGGGTAGTCATGAGCCCTAGGGGTATAACATCTGCTGATGTCTGGAAAAATGTATATACTATGCTTATCAAACTGCCCAGTAAGCACTTTTCTTAATATTTATACCCTTACATTAATGCTACTCTCACTTTGGGTACAGAATCTTCTCTTTTCAGATGGCAGTGACCTTGGGATGACTCAAAAGATATCATAGTACTGGAAAGAAGTGACTGGAGTACTGAGTTACATCTCGATCACACCTTCCAAGGCTCAGGGTCTAATGCGGAAGAGGTGGCGGAAAGAATGTAAGAGCCAAAGGAAGGGTAGGACTCCTTACAACGTCCTCCTTCCAGACATAAAATGGCCTGGATATCCATGACCTCATAGTGCCTGACACTACCTACACAAGACCGTCATAAGAGGAGGAAAAGATCATGACATCAAAATGAAAGAGAGACTGATTGAGATGGGGAGGGGATATGATGGAGAATGGAATTTCAAAGGGGAAAGTGGGAGGAGGGAGGGTAGCACCATGGGATATTTTTTATAATCATGGAAAATGTTAATAAAAATTAAGAAAAAGAGAGAGAGAGAAAGAGGTAGAGAGACAGAATGGGCATGCTAAGGCCTTCAGCTGCTGTGAACAAACTCCAGATGCATGCGCCCCCTTGTGTGCATGGGCAACATTGTGTGCTTGCATCACTATGTGCCTGGCTTATGTGGGAGCTGGAGATTTGAACATGTGTTCTTCAACGTCACAGGGCAAGTGCCTTAACCTCTAAGCCATCTCTCTAGCTCAGAAGGCATGTTTTTAACACACAAATGTCCACCAGGTCTGTGGAGAAAGCTCCTGGGAACTCACCTTGTGACACAGGAGGAGCCCTTTCCCCATATGTCCTGTTTAATGAAACTCAATGAAAAACGACCTCAGCGCAGAGTCACACGCAAATCGCATACACTGAAGCAGAAAGGCGTCGCAAAAGGTCGTGCAGTTCAAAGTTCTCCATTCACTTGAAGGAGACAGCAGCAGTGAGAGGTTGGGTAATCTTCCCTAGACCACATACACTGGCTGGCGCTGGGCCTAGCCTGGCCTTCTCTAGTCCCTCTTCCCTTCTTGCTTTCTGCTGTTGTCTCTTAAGAGCTTCCAGTTTCTGACTATGATTGACAGAAAAGAAAATAAGATTCTGGTAAGACTTACAAAGACACGTCAAGCCCTTCACAACATCACCTCATTTTATCCTGGCAGTAGTCTGCCAGATCCCATATCCTTTTATGTTAAAGAGCCTGCCTCAAGCCACTCAGCCGAGCAAGGTGAAATCAGTCCTGTCTAACTCCAAGTCCCAGACAGCCCATCACCTGGGCATGAAAATCCTGTACTGTTGAAACAGCTTGGAGACCTGGAGGGGAACTGTCCTTCTGGGCTGAATTGATCTCTGTCCCCACGTGGCCACAGCTGGCCTCCTCGGAGGTCCTTCCTGCCCCACCTCATGACTGCCTGGCTTTGCACGCCCTCCGAGCTGGACCAGCACAACGAGAGAGGCTGGCTTTGACAATGGCCCCTCAGGTCTCTCACGCAGCTCTCAGCCGATACCAGCTGGGATGGTCAGGACCAGGGCAGGCCCGACAGAGGAGGAGGCATTCCCGTGCCAGCGCCTTTGCTTTCTCTTGGCCGGTGGTGACTTGAGAAAAGGCTATTTCCTACAAGCCATAATGGTGGAAGCTCTGTTTCGTATGCAAGGCCTCTGGCCTCTTGGCTTCTGGCTCTCCAGGCAGCTATCTTGCGTTTGTCCCCCATGCACAGTAAAGGTGCGTTAGGGGAGATGTGGGGAGGGCTCCCACACGCCACGCCTCACCCCTCTGTAATCCAGTCATACGTTAATCGCAGACTGAAAGGGGCCAAAGGGAGAAGCAGGGCTCCTGTCAGAAGGCTGCAGTAGTTCTGGGCGCCTTGGGGCTAGGGTAGACCAGCGGCAACATTAACCGCTGACTGACTGGATGGCAGAGTTCCTCTGCTTCACTGCTCCCCATTTCCTCTCCCCCTACAACTGTGGTCCTCAAGTGCCTGTGCCTTGAGCCCGTGAAGCAGGCCTGGCTGCCTGCAGCAGCTGGGAGATGGGACAAAACCATCCATGGGGGCACCTCCCCTGGTCTGCCTCCGGGTATGTGGCTTCAATAACGCATTAGCAAATGACACAGAACCGTTAACAAGACTTTCCACTTCTGCTCTGCAAAGAAAAGACAAGACAAGCACTTCTTTATTTATCAAACATGGTAAACAAGTTTGAAGTCCTCTGAAGTAGCTTAGGGTCCCAGGCCTTGCAGAAGCACCCTGCTTTTCAGATTGCTGACGCCTTCCCAGGTATCTGCCTTTGACATCACTTAGTTACAGACCATGATCATGCCTTTGGGTTTCTACGTTAGGGTTTGAATACAGAATCCCCCCACACACACACACACACATACACACACAGGCTCATACTTTGAATCCCTAGCTGGTGGGGCTATTTTGGGAGGCTGTGGAAATTTTAGGAAGTGAGGCCTGGGAATGGGCCTTTAAATATTATACCTTGGTCTCTACTTTCAACCATTCTCTGCTTCTTGACCAGCTACCACGTGAACAGCCTCTGCCTCACACACCCACCACCAGAGTCTCTTTGCCATGCCTTCCCCACAATAGGGGCGGAACACTCGGAAATCGTGAGCCAAAATGAATCTTCCCTTCCTTGTTACTGTCAAGAATCCTCATCATAATGATGCAAAAATCACAAATGTAGCTGGCAATGAACTCTGCCCAAGTACATGTAGCTGTCAAAAGGGGAGCAAGTGTTTCTCCGCCCCCGCCCCCCGCCCAGCTGCCTTTGCACTGCCTGCTTCCAGCCTCCGAAGACGGATGGTTTTCTTTACCTCAGGCAGCACCCTCTGCCAGAGCAGGTGAAGATGGCGACTGACCCCCCTCCCCTGATCCTGGCTCTGTGTTCACAGGACTCTGAGCCAAGGGGCTGTCTCCGGGCTGTCTGGGTAGGAGCCAGGAGATGAGACAGACAATAGAGAATAAGCTTCGGGGCCATTTTCCTTTATGAAAAGATCTTCATTTCCATGCTAATTGCAGTTTCAGGTCTGCCTCACTTAGTAGACTTGGCATGATGTGCCGAATCATCCAGCAAGTTGCTCCTGGCCTGCCTCCTCCATCTCCTTTTTCTTGGCCAGATATGGGCAGTCCTACATTGATAGGGAAAAACACAGATCTCCAAATTATTTTGGTGCCTTGTGTAAGGTTATTATAGAGCTTGGGACAAATCCCAAACTCCCCAGCTGCCACTGATGCTGACCTGAACCCACACCTCTCAGCTGTCCTACCATACCTTCATCCCTGTGCACTGCTATAGCTAAGAACTTAAATGCCCCCCAAAGGGGCTGGAGAGATGGCTTAGCGGTTAAGGCGTTTGTCTGGGAAGCCAAAGAACAGATGTTCAACTCTCCACATCCCACATAAGCCAGACACACAAAGGTGAGACAAGCGCAAGGTCACATATGCCCACTAGGTGGCGCAAGCAACTGGAGTTCAATTTCAGTGGCTGAGGCTCTGGTATGCCATTGCGCCAATTCTCTCTCACACTCTCTCTAAAACAAATAAGCAAATAAATAACCCTCAAAGGCTTACATGTTGAAGGCAATTAATGTCACTGTTGGGAGATGATAGCACCTTTAGGAAGTGGGAACTCATGGTGGTTAACTTATGGTGGTCATTGTTAACTTGACTGCATTTTAAACTACCTAGGAGATCAGAGGGGCCCACTCTAGATACATCTGTGGGTCTTCCAAGAGATGATTAACTGAAAAGGAAAAGACCAAGCCTGCCCAACACTGACACTCCTGTGTTTGCTGTTCTTCGCTACCTGACCGGCTCTTCTGTGCCACACCCCCGCCATAATGGACTGACTCTGAAACCATTAGCCTAAATAAACCTTTTCTCCTGTAAGTTGCTTGGTTAGGGAATTGGTCACAATGATTAGAAAAGTAACTAATACAGCTTAATAAAAGGAAGTTAAGTGCCAGGGAATGTGCCCTAATAGAGATATTGGGACCTTAGCTCCCTCTCTTCCTTAATTCCTTCCTCCCTCGCCCTCTCCCTTTCTCTGCTTCCTAGCTGCTGAGAGGTATGTAGGCAGCTTTGCTCCTCCATATTATTCCTGCCGTGATGCTCTGTCTTGCCATAAAGTAATGGAGCCAAGCAAGCAGAGACTAAAACTTCTGAAACAGTGAGCACGGGTAAATCTTCCCTCTTGTAGGCTGCTCTTCTCAGACATTTTGTCACAGTACTAGAACGTTAACGCACTGACTACAAAAAAGTTCCCGTTTCTTCAGATTTTTCTAGACTGTTCTGTAAACCAAGAACCACATGAAGGCTAGAACCAGACTGCATTTGCTGGGCAAGTAGACCCTGAAGGGTGGTTGGCTCTCCTCCAGAACTGAACTAACTTTCCTATCTCAAAGGGCATTTCTTTATTCTGGTGGGAAACGTGGCTGAGGCGGTTAAGGGGTGGACTATGGAATCGATCATAGGAAAATGGAGGATGGAGAATTTGCAAGGTGGAAAAGGGGTTCACCAGACAGAGGAAGATGAGTAGCACAGGACTCATCCATCACAAGCTGGAACAATTCAGCATGCCTGACACGCCAGTTTCATTAGAGCGCTTCTCCCAGCCTCCCATTGTAGAGACAGGATGTTGTGATTTTAGTAATTTAGAATGACACAAGGAACCATATTGGGTTTTGAGTGAAGAATTATTTATGAAAGCACATTCTCTTTTCAGGAGTGGGACTAAGAGGTTCTGTTTTCTAAAAGTTTCATGACTGTCACCTGTCAGAGACTTCTGGGGTGAACACTCATACTCTCCAAAAAGTCTCACAAGCATTACCTATTCTAGAGACTTCTCTGGTGAACACTCCTGCCCCTTCATACTCCTCATCCACTTCTCTAACTTCCCACGAAATTCTAGATTGCAGAATTGAATTATTGTAAATAGGTCAATCTCTACTTTTGGTCCCCTTGATAGCTGGTCCTCATGAAGACTACAGAAAAAAATGTGATTTCCTAAAACGAAGAAGAGAAACACGTGTGGACTGCAAAGGATGGAGACCAACTGACCTTACCGTCAGCTCTTCCTCTCATATGGGAGAAGGTAATTACTGAGAGAGTAATTTTACTCGCTTTAGGAGAGGGGAAAAAAAAAAAAAGACTTCAATCTCTGCACACTAATAAAAGGGTTAATTTGTACTGTCAGCCCTTTTCTGCCTGGGTTGCCGGGAGGGCAGGTGCTGGCTGCAGACTGCGTCCAAACAGCAAGGCAGCAGGGTGCGCCCTGATTGGCTAGCTGTGCTGTCCCCTCTCCTCCACCCCAGTCAGGAGGGTCATAAATAGGAAGAGATGGAAAGGCGGGTAATCAAACAACCCCGTGCAATTGCTGGGAGCTGCCAAGCGTGAGGAAGGTGGCACTCCGTGCTTGCTTTGGGGAACCTCCGTCCTCCCTGGGAGGGGCTGAGGCCTGTGACTGGCTGACTAGGGGTAGTGTGACCTGCGGTGTGCGGAGGTCTACGGGGTTCTCAGGCAGTACAGGGGGCAGCAGGGAACGGGTGGGCGGAGTCGGATCACGCGGCTAGGGGGGGAGGAGAAATGGGGGGCTCCGCTGTACCCCAGGTCGGGGGCACGCATTTATGGAGCAGTTGGCGTGCGTGTCTCCATGGCAGTCCGGGTGGGCGACGACGGGTCCTCACACGGGACATGCCGGCCCCGCTCCTCCAAGGCCAGGCCGAGCTCACTGCGGCGAGTCCGGGCGGGGACTCCGCTGCGGTGGCCGGGAAGGCGGATGCTTTTCGAGCAACATCCATCAACGTCCTGTTGCTGGCCGCCGCGGCCGGGAAAGCTCGTCGGAAATACTAATGCGCCGGGGAAGATGCTCAGGTCGCAGGGGACCAGTGACAAATGAACCCAACGCTCCGGGGTGGGACCCGGGAGGCCCTCGGCCTCCACTGCGCAGCCGCAGCCGCGCGCCTGGAAGGCGGGGCATCGGCGTGTTGAATGATTGGTGGGCGCTGGGAGCCCCGCCTACGCCCTCCATCCGGAAGCCCCGCCTCCCAGCCCTCCCCATTGGCTTCTGGCCACGGCGCTCCGGGAAGCTACCAATCATCGTCCATATCTCCTTACAAAGGGTGGGGAGACACCTCGTGGCCGGAGTCACGTTCTGCTGGAGGAGGAAGGACCCAGGCTTAATCCAGTGAGGCAAGACGCAGACCACGTTACCTCATCAGGTACAAGAGAGTCCGAGCGTCCCCCGTAACTAGCCATGATGAAAGGCTGTCTTGGACATAGACCTACTTCAGACGCCAGCACCCATTCTGCGTCGCTTCGCATCTGGAGTGATCTTGTTTCCTCTGCCTGGACAGACCAACTCCTAAATGCTGGAAGCTACGGACACTTGAGTCATCCCCCACCTCCACCCTCATCCCCATCCCCAAGCCAGCACTGGTTAGCATTCAGGCCTGAGCTGTAAAACACCCAGCTTCACTGTGACTTCTTGTTTGCCACTGCAGCGAAAGAAATAGTTGTCTTGTTCCCTTTTGCCATGGGTGCGAGGGAGGGTTAATAGGTGTTTAATCTGCAAAGCCAAGGAGATGTGGGATGGCTCTAGGCTGAGGATTGATGGAACTGTCGGATGACAGTAGGCAGGGGCTGTAAATAACTCATCATAGAGCTTTGCCTTTGCAGATGAAAGGTCAGGACCAGAGACGTGAGAGGACTTGTGCCAGGCTCATAGCCAGGTGGAAATCAGCTTCCTTTCTACTGCACCTTGCTGGAGAGTTTGCTGCGTGTCCCCTTCCTCTCCTTCCTCCTGTCACACTGACCTGTTACCGAGCAATGATGAGATCCAGCCCTAAGAGGAAAAACAATTCTAACAAAATTCTAGCATTCCTTGAGGCTGCCTTGACTTGGCCAGTCTGGATCTCTGGAGCAGTCAGATGGTTCCCTTTTGCCAAAGGAGAGGAGTATCAATAGGCGTTTAATATGCAAGGGAAGACCTTGACTCTGAAGGACTTGAGGCTTATTTCACACAAAGCCTTAAGGAGAACAGTGATGCCATTAGGTTAGCAATGTCATGACTGATGGCCAGGTTCTCTTCTTTCCGATTTGGCCCCCAAACACAGAACCTACTGGGTTTGGTGTCTCTGAAATTTGCAGCCAGTCAAGAACAGATTTTGTCATTTCAACAAACCCTCTGTATTCCTTTTTCCTGCTTCTTAGCCCCCTGCACTACAGGATGAAGTGTTTATCCAGCTTACACAATCTCCTGCAGCAGTGCTGTTCACAAGCAGTAGTTGCCTTCCAAGAGCTCAGCCAGCTTGGCCAGGCAGAGACTCTATATTAAGAACAGCCTGGACATACCTGCCTGGAAGTTTCCCCTCCCCATGGTCTGCAGGTACAAATGGGGTTCCATGGAAATTAATGCCCAGTTTTTAATGACCTAGAGCCCCTACTAACAAACGACAGGACTTTGGTGGCCCCCACCCCTGTAGACCCTCAGGCTCACTCTCTTCTGTGTTCATAGATGATTCCTTTTTGTGTAGCCACCTATAATCCAAAGGCCTGAAAAGCCTTTTATAGCTGTCACTTCCCCATTGCCACTAATGGCTCAGCTTCCCCACCCCTGAAGAGCCCTGTCCTTATCTGAGGAGGTTTCTTGGCCACAGTGGAGGCACAATGGGTCCCATGAAGTGTCTCTGAGCCCTGCCTTCGGGATAGACCTCATTTGGTTCCCTAGAGGACAGCAGCTATCCTCACTAATCCCCTGGGTAGACAGCTGTTATGTGTTATGTTAGTCCTGATAAGGAAAAGAAAAAAGAGCTAAGATGCACTTAATGCTGTTTTCCATGCCTAGAGGTCAGAATCTTTTCCCACTGTGCTCAAAGCAGAGCCTACTTCATCATTAACTGGCAGTGGATCCTTTATTTAAGCAATGTTTTGGGCACCACCTGGTGCTGGCACTGGAGAGCCAAGAGTGGACAAACAGGATGAGGGTCATTCTCCATGGAGCCTATAGACTCCAGGCAGGAGTGAAAGCTACAGACAGAAGTTCTCAGCCCAGGAGCAACAGGAAGCTTCCACTTGAAAAGTAAGGGAAGGGGGGGGGGGAAGGAGGGAAGGGAAGGGAAGGGGAGGGGAAGGAGGGAGGAAGGGAGGACAGGACAAGACAGTTTAGGAACAGTGAGAGGTATAGCTGAAGAGAGACAGACTATCTCGCAGACCATTATAATTCTATTGTAAGAAGATGGAGTTTTCTTTGATATATAGTGGGGGAAAACTTGCCTTGTGTTGTAGTTACCTTTGTGTTGCTTGGACAAAACATCTGACTAAAAGTAGTGGATGGGAGGAAAGGGTTTATTTGGGCTTAAATTCTAGAAAGGAAGCGTCATGATGGCAGAGGAAAGCATGGAACAAGTAGAAGCTGAGCATAACTTCTTGCCACAGCAGGTGTCAGATATTAGCAAGAAAGTGAGCTGAGGGGCTGGAGAGATGGCTTAGCTGTTAAGGCATTTTCCTGCAAAGTGGAAGGACCCAGGTTCAATTCCCCAGGACCCACATAAGCCAGGTGCACAAGGGACGCATGCATCTGGAGTTCGTTTGCAGTGGCTGGAGGCCCTGAAGTGTCATTTATCTCTCTCTCTCTCTTCTCTCTCTCAAATATAAAATATGCTTTTTGAAAAAAATGAGCTGAGCTTTGACAAGGGAGTGCTGGGTATAACATCCCTTAGCCTCCACCTCCCAAATTGTAACCAGCTGGGAACCACGCATTCAAAACACAAGAGTCTATAAGGGACACCTGATTCAGACCACCACCCCTTGTTCTAAGCAGGGAAATGACATTGACATTCATGAACAAAGGCTGCTTTGTGGCATAATCTTGATGGGGATCTTCCAGGCAGAAGGAGACACTCACTTGCTGGTCTTGAGATGTTCTCCTTGATTTTAGTTTTACCCAGGAAGGAACCAGGTACTTGTATTCCACCCATCTAGCTTGGGGTACAATTGATTTTTGGCCTTTAGGTTTACAAAACAGTGTTAGGGCCTGCTAGAATGGACCTGTCTTCTGGAATCTCTGACTGATTGGATAAAATCAAGTCTCTAGACCTACAAAGCCATGAACTTGATCCTGACCAAAGCTCTGCTCACCAGTTAAGTTGAAGAAACAGTAAGATGCTACCACATCACTGTGAGCCCCCATTGCTGAGGAAGTCTGTTCTGATTGTAGTAAAGAGCTCACTGGACTCTCTTAGCAGAAGGCTGACAGAGCCACTCACAGGACTTGGTACAGGGTTGGCAGGCACTCTGCAAGGGGCAGCTTGACTTCTGTAAGATTTCCAGTGAAGACAAATATTTCTCACGTGGCCTGAGATAAGGGGGTGCTTCCCATTCGTCTTTGATCCACAGCATGCAGACAATCACAGCCTCCCACCCCACCTCTGAATGGATGATCATGCCTCACACACCTTGCACCCACCACGGCCCCACAGCCAGAGGCCCATGCATGTGAGTTCCCCAGTAGCTTAACTTCACAGAGGATGGACATGAAGCCTAGGCTGCCGGCAGCTGGTCATCGCCTGTGGTCATGTCAGTTCCTGCTCAAAGACATCTTCCTCAGAGCTCCTGGGTACCACCACTGTTCCCAACTAGCAGCTAAAATCAAGTTAAAACAAACCTGAAGGTTGAAGGAAACACTCATTACTGTTGGTGGACGTGTGTTATGGTTTCAATCTGGAATGTTCCCTACAGGCACATGGTTTGAACACTCATCCTTCTTTTGAAAAGCTGTGGAACCTTTACAAGGTGGGCCCCTAATTAGAGGAAGTAGGTTACTAGCCTTTGAAAGGTATGGCCAACCTAGTTGCAATCCCACTCTTGGCCTCCTGGTCTGTAGTGAGCCACCACCCTATCTGAACAGCCTGCAGCTATGGGAAGGGCCACCCCAGTCTCCTCATCTTTCCTACTGTGATGAACTGAAATCTCTCTGAAATAGAGCAAAAAGAAAACTCTCCTTCCTTAAGTTGTTTCTGTTGGGTATTTCAGTCACAGTAAAATGTAAGTGACTATTACAAGATGTCAATTATGATCTCTTTAGGAAAATCACAAAATAGGTAAATAATTATTAAATAATCCTTTAGAATAAGCATACTTTGGTTAAATGTTTTCAGTTAAGCAGGAATGTGGCAGGTAACTTAATGCTATTTTTTTCTGTATACAGGTGTGTTTATGTGGTGTGTATGCATGTTGGTATGTGGTAGGTGCATTGTGTGGATGTATGTGCATGTGTGATGGGTGCATGTGTACATGTGTGTGGAGACCAGAAGATAATGTCCTATGTTACCCTCAAGAAGGCTGTCCACTTCTTTTTGAGACAGAGTCTCTCATTGGCCTGGATATCACCAACTAGGATATACTGCTGGCCACCAAGCCTCAGGGATCCTCTGTCTCCCCAACTCTGGGATTCAAGGCATGTGCTGCCATGCCGGGCATTTTTACAAGGATACTGGGGTTAAAAATGCAGGTCCTGCCTCATACTCGCAAGGGAAGCACTTTACCCACTGAGAGCTTTCTCCAGTCCCTCACTGTATCGCTTAAAAAAATAAAAACATTGGAATTAGTATAAGTATTTAATAAAAAGGGGTTAAGAACTCTCATACTTTTTGAATCAACTATGACATAACCTTATCAAAACTAATATTGGCATATCCATCCTAATAAATATTTAATTTATTATAAATTTTATATGGGTACTATTGAACAAATAGTGTGTGCATATTAAACACATAATATGGATATTTCAAGTGCTATTATAATTTTATTCATTAATGCTACCAAAAAAAGGTGTCTTTCAGAGAGTAACATAATTTGGTTAGACTCAATTACTTGTGAATTTGTTGTTGTTTGTGTGTGTGTATTTGTTGAGGTGAGTTCTTTCTATGTAGTCCAGGCTGGCCTCAAATGTTTGTTCTTCTTGCCTCAGCTGCACTATGGACAGTACAGATGAGCACCATCCCACCCAGCTTCGACTGTCCCTTAATGCTGTAGTACAGTACTGTGTGTGTGGTATGAACACTGGTTATACTGATTGCCATAATTAGAAACAATCCTTTACGAAGACATAGATAACAACATAAGTGCATGATTGGACACATTACCATAGCAATTCTATATTTACTGAAGTCGGGCTAAGTAAATTTTCTGCCTCTAGGATATTAATCATAGTTATTAATTTCTCATATGTTAAACATATTTAGAACACTGATTTTTTAAAGATTTTTATTTATTTATTTATTTATTTATTTATTAGAGACAGAGAGAGGGAGAGAGAGAATGGGTGCGCGAGGACCTCCAGCCACTGCAAATGAAGTCCAGACACGTGCACCACCATGTGCATCTGGCTTACTTAGGACCCAGAGAATCATACCTGGGTCCTTAGGCTTCGCAGACATGTGCCTTAACCACTAAGCCATCTCTCCAGCCCAAAACACTGATATTTTTATTGTCAGACCTTTAAGTAAAAATAAGGCTGGAGAGATGGCTTAGCGGTTAAGTGCTTGCTTGTCAAGCCTAAGGACCCCGGTTCAAGGCTCGATTCCTCAGTACCCACGTAAGCCAGATGCACAAGGTGGTGCATGTATCGAGTTTGTTTGCAGTGGCTGGAGGCCCTGGTGTGCCCATTCTCTCTCTCTCTCCCCCTCTTTCTCTCTCTCCCTCTGCCTCTTTTTCTCTCTGTCTGTTGCTCTCAAATAAATAAACATTTTTTAAAAAATAAGTAAAGATATCTGTCTCTACACTTTAAACTGTGCAAATGTGACATTTTTCAATTCTAATTTTTCTATTTTGGACATCTTTATACATGTGCATAATATATTTTGGTGTTATTCCCCTCAACTCCTCCTCTCCTTCCCATTAACACCGTTCTTCCTCACTAATCCCATCTTACTTTTATGTCTTTTTTAACCCACTGAGTTAAATTAGGGTTGCTTGCATGGTCATGGATGGAAGGTTACTTACGGTGGAATGGGCAACTCGCCAGTGGCTACACCATCGATGAACCTGACTCCCCCAGGTCCTTAGGCTTCACCAGCAAGTGACTTAACCACTAAACCATCATTCCAGGCCCTGCAATTACATGCTTTCCACCTGCTTTTCCACAAGATTCCCCGAGCCTTGGAGGGGATGGTTTAGATGACCTATTTGAAGCTGGGTACATAGTAATCACTTATTCTCAGCCATTTTGCCAGCTATGCATCTCTGCATTAGGCACTGCCCATCTGTGGTGGAAGCCTCAAGCTAATCCACGGGAACAAATACAGATATTTAGAGGGCAGTTTGACTTGTCCGTTTAGCATAACCACAGTCGTAGTTTCTGCACCAGGGCTTAGGTTACTAACTATAGGCTCGGGGCCAGGTTTATAGTACCAGGCCTCAAATCCAGTCAGAAAGCAATTGGTTACACCCACAGCATCCATGCCACTATTGCATTTGCTAAACAGGTCAGTTGTGGAATATACATAGTGCACGTCTGGGTAAGACTTTTCTCCCCCAGAAGCTTACATAGCACCTTCTGGCACAAAGGAAGGTGGCCAGCAGGGAGGAAGCTTCCAGCTCAGTTCCAACTAAAGACCCTGTCCCCATTCCCCAATCTCTGAGTCATCTTTATGTTTTCTGCTTGACATAGTTGACTGCAATACACAACCAACATTTGCAGGGGAGCATTTCAGATTCAAACCACAACACTGTCTCTTTTATCCTTCGCTTCCCAGCCACCACGAGGTAGGCAGCTAACCCTGCCTCATTCTCCTCCTACCTGCTCAAAGAGAAGGAGCCTTATGACTGAAACTGTAAGCTCATTCCTTTCATCCTAGAAGTCAATTTCCTCATGTATTTTGTCACAGCAACAAAAAACTAACATACATCATCGTGGAAGAACAGAGAAGGCAAGTGTTCCTCTGCACTGTCCGTTTGGGGGTGGAATGAAAGAGAGGCCTAAAGCCTGGAGCAGCCAAGGATGTGTGCAAACCAGACAGGGACCAGGGACCATAAGGTAAGGACAGAAAATCCAAGCCAGAGGACAAACTTCCCAGCAGACTGGGACAGACTTTGTCAGCCTGGCAATGAGTTGGCTTGTCATACACAGCACAGTCCTTGCAAGGAGTGTTTGGTTCACTCACTGGCGTCAATCTTGTCTTCCCTTGGAGGAAGACAAGGGTTGGGTTTTCAAGAGAGGCACCCTTCACACGCTGGGAAGCACCGAGCAGCTGCGACTCCCAGGTTGTTTTCTCCGGTGCCACCAGCCATCGGGCCCCTGTGATGCTCACTTCGTCCTCTTGTCAGTGCTGCTCAGGGCCCATGGTCTCTTGGTAGGTCTTACAAGGCCTCACAGGAGTCCAGGTATATTCCTGATGCAGCCAGGACTGGTGGCCAGCCGTGGTGACGAGTAGAGCTCGACATCCCCCTTCCTCCCCTGAGGTAACCACAGGGAGGTTTGGCCTCCCAGACTGAGATGTGCCAGTGCCGCAGAGCCCAGAGGAAGCTGAACAATCAGGGGAGAGGGAAGCCCTGACTTGTGCACCGAGCTGCCTGCCCTTGACCACCCCTCCACCCCCATGAGATATGAGGCTGAAAGTGGAGGGCTTTTTGAATCTCATTGATGAGGTCAGAGCTGGGGTTTTGCCTCATGTTGCGCCATCTCTCCTTCCCATATCAAAGCCAAAGAGATGATCAAATCAGATTATCATTTGCTTTAGCAGCCACGTGTTGTGTTCGAGATAAGACAGGCACTTTTCCCATGTTGTATCTTGTCACCCTGTGGGTAGCACTTCTGGGGTGGGTCCTTCATCTTCATGTTGATACGTGCGAAAACCAAAGCTTGAAAAGCTTAATCGTTTTCCCAAGGTCCAGGAAGTGGAAAGGCTGGGATAGGGACAGGTCTGGTGTCCTGCCCTCTGGGAAACACTGCTTGAAATTTAGACCAGCTAAGAGGTAATTTCAAGTGCTAGTCATGAACTCTCGTCTCAAGGTCCAGTGTGGCACCCACAGGGTAAGGACAGAAAAGTCTCGTGACCTTAGGCAACCTAAAGTGATCAGAAGCAGAAGGCAATAGGCAGTTCAGTCATCAGGGCTCCTGGCATATTTTACCCACCTGCTCATGCCACTGGCCATAGCCAAGCTGAGCAAACGGTAGGAGACCTGCATGGGGAAATGGGAATCCTAGGGTTCCCTGCCAATACACCAACATACGCGAACACTGATAAATTCAGGGTATCCCTGGATTCTTATGGATTCAAAGAACTGAAATTCATAGACCACAGGGTAAGGTTTAGAGAGACTTTATTGGATTAAGAGAAGGAAAGAAAAGGAAGTACAGAGATCTCCCACCATATGGAAGGCAGGAGGGGTCAGAGAGCCCATGTGCCCCTCCCCACCCTATTCCAGCCCAGTTGAGCTGGGGTGGGGGAGGCTTACCAGAGCAGGGACCTGGGGATTCAGGTGTCAGGAGAGATGAACAGCCAAGAAGAAGCCAGTAAGCATCCATTTGTAATCTATCCCGGTGGGCTTCACTCAGGCTCTGCTGAGTTCTGGGAGAGAGCTGATTGCTCTACACTTGGGGAGCTGGCTCAGAAAAAGGCAGGCACACCTAATAGAGGGGGTCTGTCACTGAGGGATGAGACCTGCTCAGACACTGAATTCCAGTTCTTTGGAAGCGAGGTGGTGTGACATCTCATTTCTCTTTGGGCCCTCCCCTTGCTGACTACCTACACAAAAAGAAGTGCCTTGCTCCTATTTCTCCCTAAAAGGTTGGGCATGGGACAAGGAAGACAACACTTAGACTTGAGGGTAAAGACGGCACTGTCATGGGAAGCCAGCAGCCCCGACAGAAACAGCTCCATGTGGCCTCAGCTTCCTCAGTCCCCTGTACTCAGTCCACTGTGTCCTCGGACCAGCTGATGCATGTCTGTATGTCTGTCTGAGCGTGGGTGAGAGCACGTGCTTGTATGCCTACGCAAGTGTGTGAGTGTGCACATGCATTTGTGTAGCTGGATTCTCACCAGCCTTAGTTGTGGCTTGTGCTCCAGTTTGAAATCCCCCAGAGGCCAAACATGGGCTCTGTGCTCTTGCCAGCTCTGGGGGCTGCGGCTAAAGTAGCCTGCTTTATGGATGAGCCGCCCCCCCCACACACACACACGCAAATTTAAAAGGCCACCTGGAGAGCTGATGGTGATTTTTAAGAGCTAATGCTGCCACCCGCGACTCACTGTTTATAGATGGCCTTTGCTCGCTGCTGCTATCATAAACTGTGTGTAAGACACTGTATATTCATGGGCCACCCAAAGCAGTGGGTGGGCAGGAGACAGCACTAATCAAGGTGCCAGAGTAGACAGGGCCCCACCGCTGCCGGATCAGAGCTGAGACCAAACAAAGGCCGGAGGCAGCTGGTCCTGCACGCAGCTGTGCAGCGGCCATTGAAGGTGACAGATCCCCTTAAGTTATGCAGCCCAGCGTGCACAGAAGGCGTGCCCTGTAAATCAACAACAGGCTGTCTTTAGAAAGGCTCCTCCTGCTAGCCTTGGGATCTAAACAGGCCCATGGCCTGAAGCGAGAGGAGGCAAAAGCAGGGGGGTCGGAGGGAAGGGGATCTGTAGCTGTCTCACAAGAAAGTCCTGATAGCCAGGGCTGTGAGGGTCAGGTGGGGCAGGACCTGCAGGGATCACCTTCCCCCGCCCCCCCCCCAGAACCCCTTCGATGTCAGGCTTGGGTGCAGAGCAGCTTCACGCATCTCAAAAGGGCACATCAACCCCGGACTCACTGTCCCTGAGGCTGGGAAGGTGCCTTGGAGCAAGGTAGCTCCTGGTCACTTCAGGGAAAAGGTACTTCTTGATGAGAGCGGCAGTGGACTGCTCTGTGAAATGGGGCCCATGGTGTGCGCCTCTCCATCCTGTTAGCTCAGACAATTGGGATCTTCCTAGAACACTCGCGCTTTTCTGGCCTATCCTCTCCTCCCACCACCCCCCCCCTTTCCTTCCCCTCCCTTCCTTTCTTCCTTCCTCTCTTTGCTTCTCCTCTCCTCCCTCTTGTTTTTATGTTTTTGTTTTTATTTTTTGAGGCATTGTCATTGCATAGCCCAGGCTGGCCTCAAACTCAAGATCCTCCTGCCTCCTCCTCTTTCACGTCAGTGCTGGGATTTACAGTGTGTGTCACTATACAAGAGGCTGAATTTCTAGAAGTCACCATCCAGCCCAAGGTTCATGGGCAGTCAGAAATTCTTTTTTAAACCCCAAGTCTTCTGGTGGCCAGTGCAGACCAGACCAGGTCTCTCTGCTTTGCAGTCAGAAAGTTTCTGAAATTTCTTGCTCTCTGGAACAACGCCACTTAGAATAAAATTTGCTGGGTTCAAAGTTTAAGACAATGACATCTGGTGGGGGAAAAAAAAACCCACATAACAACAATGATTAAGCCTGCAGCTCCAACTTTAGCCTGCCCCATCCCCATCACCACTGCCTGCAAAGCAGTGAGTAGTGGCTATTATTCTCAGAGCAGCGGGGCTCCGAGGGCATCCTGGCCATGCTGAGGCCTCAGAGAGAGAGAGGGGAACAGCTGCTCCAGGGCAGACTTCCGGTTCTGTGGAAGCGGAAAAGCGGAGAAATGGAGAGACAGCACATTGGGAGAGCAGGACTCTGCTCCAGTCACACACTTCCCAGCAGCCCAGCTCCTGCCCTGCCCTATTTTGCTGTGTTTGAAACACTGCAAATCCATGAAAATCACATCCACTGGGAGTAGTCAGCTTTCTGAAAGTAAATATCTTTTTGGTATTTAGAAAGGCAAAAAAAGAAACCTGTTCTGATGATTAATGAAGGTCTTTTGCAAACAAGGGAAGTCCCACATCCATGTGAATATCTAAACGCCACTGAACTGTATACTTTAAAAAATGGTTAAAATGAAAAATAAAGGGGAAAAGGAGTGGAGAGATGGCTCAGTGGTTAAAGGCACTTGTTTGCAAAGCTGGCTGGTCTGATTGATTCCCCAGAATCCATGTAAAGCCAGAATCACAAAGTAGTGCATGGGTCTTGGAGTTCTCTTGCTGCGGCACGAGGCCCTGGTGATCCCATACTCCCCTCCCCCACATAAACAAATTTTAAAGACAGAAGGGTTTCTTTTGGATCACGGTTTCAGAGGCTCCACATAGTCAGTTGGCCCCCATTGCTTCAGCCTGTAGTAAAGCAGAACTGTGGCAGGACACATGGCAGAGAAAACCTGTTTGTTCACTGCGTGTTGGGGGCTGCGCGTTTCACTGCACTTCCAAGGACATTCCCCCAGTGACCTAGCAACCTCCCACTAGGCCCTCCTTCTTGATGTTTCCACACTCTACTGCCTCCCATAACACCATCAACCAGAGACCAAGCTTTCTAATACAGTGGCATTTGGGAGACCTTTAAGACCCAAACTATAGCAAAGATTTATGCTGGGAGGTTACCTGGGGCGTATACTGCATGTCAGAAAAAATAAAAATAAAAGATTTCAAATAATACATATTTGGGGCCCTAAGTAGTTAATCACAGAATGATTATGTGACCTGATAATTCCACTAGTAGGTATACACCCAAAAGAATAGAAAATAGGGACACTAACAGATACTTGTATACCAATATTTATAATAATATTCACAGCAGGCATAAAGGTAGAAATAACCTAATGCCCACTGACAGATGTGCAGATAGAGAAAATGTGACATATGCATACAATAAAATATTACTCAGCCAGAAAATGAAGGGAGACCTCAAAACGTCACAGACGAACCTTGAAAACGTTACGCTAAGTGAAGTAATAAGCAGGTAGGAAAGGAAAAGTATTGCATGATTCCACTCCTAGGAGGTATAAGAGTGGTCAAATTCCATCGTTACAGAATGGGCGTGAGGGCAGAGTGGGGAGTTAGCATTTGATGGGTCCAGAGCTTCATTTCAGGGTGAAGAGAAGCTTCCAAGGGTGGATAGTGATTGTCACTGCACAACATTGTGAATGCGCCTAATACCATGAATTGTGCATTTACAAACAGGATGGTAAAATTTACATTGCACATATTTTATCACATTAGAATTGTACATTGAGGTTGGAGAGAGCTCAGTAATTATGAATTCTTCTTGTACAAGCATGAGGGCCTGAGGAAGCTCCAGAGACTGCTTGAGTTCAATCCCCAGGACCCATATAAATAGCTACATGTGTCTGTAACCTCAGAGAATCGCTGGGGCTCCTGAAAAGCCAGCAAGCTCCAGGATCAGCAAGCCCCAGGATCAGCAAGCTCCAGGATCAGCAAGAACAGACAGAGAGTAATGAAGCGGGACAGCCAATGTTCCCCTCCAACCACCTCAGGCGAATACACAGAGCTGCAGGCGAGTGCACAGGGCGCTGCATGAGCACATACATGTGCACACACCACACATACACACACCGTCTCTCACACACACATACAAACAATGACACACACCACTAAAGTTCTTCAGTTACTGAATTCCTCAGGAAAGAAAAATGCAAATCAGTGCATCCGCTTCCTGCCTCCCAGGTTAAGAAGGGCTCCATGGACAAGGAGCATCAGCAACCCCATGCTGTAGGCTTGTGATTTCTGCAATAGCAAGCCCCATTTTCAGACAGCATGAGCAGTGGGAAAGAAATAGAATGCTGACTAGAACAGAAACCAGCTCCTTAAAACGATCAGTACACTCACCAGGTAGTTGCTACTGCCCAGACAGAGTGTTAGAGGTGAGAGAGAAGCAGAAGCTAGCGGGACAGGGGCCTGAGGCTGGAGCTGAGGTGGGCCATGCTGGGTTGTGGTTTTAACTGTTTCTTGAGCAAAGTCAAAGGCGAAGGAGTGGAGCCCAGCCACGTTCAGGGAACCTACCAGAGGAGCCTGCCCGTGTAAGAGCTACACTCTTAGAGTCGGGATAGATCAAAGAAAGCCACTCTCCCCAACATACACACACACGCACACACACGCACGCACACACACATGCACGCACACACACGCACACACACTCTGGTGGGAGGGGAGAGAAAGAGATGCACAGGGAAGAAGAAGGGGAAAAGGAAGGAACATTGCATGCCTAGCCACAGACTCTGACATGGCTTTACAACCTAAGTTCACAGGGAAACTTAAGCTAAGAACTGGGGGTAAGGCAGCACCAAACGGGTCCAGCCATCTTGCCAAATACAGGGTCAGAATATCAACCATGGTCTCCCCCACCCCTCTGCTTCCTCTCTTCCTTTTCCACCCTCACTAGCTTCCTCTCACTTCTGGGAAGCGACTGTATCTCCGGGGCCTGAGCCAGCCCCATGGAACTCTGCACCCTCTGAGACCAAGCTGTCTCCTGACCCTCCTTCTTCAGTGGCATTTCCTCAAGGAAAGCTTGCTCTGACCCCAAGTGACATCCATATCCCTCTGTAAATACACCTTTAGATACCTGCTTGCTCTCAGAGCACATGAATCCATTTTGAATTACACATTCACTTGTGGGATTATTTGATCAATGTCACTATAGACTATAACATTCTCCTCCATTGTTTAGAAATAAACTCATCAGAAATTCCAGTGTTGGGCTGGAGAGATGGCTTAGCAGCTAAGGTGCTGGCTGTGAAGCCTAAGAAGCCAGGTTCAATTCCCCAGTATGCAGCACAAGGTAGCGCATGGCCATTCTCCCTATCTGCCTCTGTCTCCCTCTCTCTCAAATAAATAAATTAATTAATTAAAATATAAAGATTAAAAATGCTTTAAAGAGAAATTTCAGTGTTCTATCACATAGGAAATAATCAAAATGATATTTCAATGGATGAATAGGGGTCTGGAAGATTTAGTGGCATTTGAATATTCAGACATGTAGTCATTCCTGTTATATAATGAAATAACAAGACCTACCCCAGCTACTTTCCTGGGCTCTTCAGATCAAATGAAACCGAAGGTATAAAAAACATATGGGATTCTATTTTAGGATTGTAGCTGGTGTAATTTTGCTACATGGATCAGCCACACTGGGGAACGACTGTAAACCGGGAACCTAATGCAAATGGTTCGCATACCTCATGGATTCCCAAGTTTTGAAACAGCACAGGGTGTTGGGGCAAGCAGGCGTGCGATATTAGCCAGTGACTAAAAAGGAAGACAGGAAGAAGGAAAATAAAGTTACACTTTCAAAGTTAGAACTCAGAAAAGTGGGCGCGCTTAGCAGCCAAGCTCAGTGAGCAGCTGAGTGGAAGGAGGGGCTTCTGGAATGCACAGGAACACAGCTCACTAAGTGGATGGTTAGTCCTCCCATCCTTTCAACGTCATGTTTCTTGACGTTACAACTTTTCTGGTGTGTGCGTGCATGCACATGAGTGGAGGTCAGAGAGCAACCGTGGGTGTCAGTCCCCACCTTCTACTTTGCTTGGGGCAGAGCCTCTCATTGCTCACAATGGCGGGTCCACAAGCTTCCAAGGGAGTCTCCTGTTAAGGCCTCGCATCTCACCGTAGGTGCGCTGGGATTACAGATGCTACTGCTATGGCACTGGCTTGACACGGGCCAGTTAGCCTTTACTTAGGAGCCATACCTTCACTACAAGAGATTTACCCACTGAACTATCTTCCCAGCTCTTTTTTGTTTTTTTTTTTTTGTTTTGTTTTTCGAGGTAGGGTTTCACTCTAGCCCAGGCTGACCTGGAATTCACTATGGACTCTCAGGGTGGCCTCGAACTCACGGCGATCCTCCTACCTCTGCCTCCCGAGTGCTGGGATTAAAGGCGTGCGCCACCACGCCCGGCTTTCTTCCCAGCTCTTGAAGTTACAACTTTTTGAGGGGTGCAGGTGACTGACAGACCCATTAGGATTGACTCTGAAGGGAGGGAACAGTCATATGCCTTTATTATCTTCTAATCTTTTGGGCACTTTAGAATGTCATGCCTCTACCCAGGGCCAGATCCTATTCTTCCTATGGAAAATCATGTAGCAGAGTATATTCAAGAGAATTAAAGAAAAGCAATGAGATAAGCCCATAAAACAGCCATTCTTTCCTGGGAGGAAATAGCCTTTCCTTATAGGCTTCCGCAAAGCCCATCTACCTGCTCCCATTCAGTTCATATGGTGTCTTGAATGTTAGGGAGTTGGTAAAGATCCAAAGGAAATTATGAGGGGGGACGTCCATTCTCAACGACCTCTAAGCCTGGCCATGTCTGGCTAGAGGCCTAACAACTGAGATGTGTCCTTGAGGGGGATGGTGAGAACCTGTGTCTGCCTCCCTCCGCTTCATGAAATGAGCTTTGTGTCACCACAGCCTATCTTCCTTGACACGCTGGTTCATCACAGATCAAAGAGCAGTGACACTTCCCGACCAGTGGCTGAAACCTCACAAATCCAACCCAAGTTTTAGATGGCAGTGACCACTGGGAAGACTCAAAACTCATCAGACCGCCGAGAAGAAGTAACAGTGGTGTGTTCAGCACTGAGACATCTCTATCATAGCCCCCAGGGCTTAAGGACCATTGCCCAAGAGGTGGTGGAAAGAATGTAAGAGCCAAAGGAAGGGGAGGAGTGCTTTGAAATGCTGTCTTCCAGACACCAAGTGCCCATAGTATTCATGACCTCACAGGGGCTGACGTTACGTAGATAAGACGAGGGGGAGACATGATGACATCAAAATAGAGCAGGGACTAGATGGAAAGAAGGGATTCAGTGTGAAGGTGGAATAGAAGAGGGGAAAAGGGAGAGTGGTGTGAGGAGTTATCACAATCATGGTATATTATGTATATATATATAGAGAAGTTGTCAATAAAATATAGAAAAGAATGTAAGCAAAAATAAACCTTACTTCTTCATGAGCTGGCATTGGGCATTTTGTTACAGTGACAGAATGCTAATAACCTTTAGCTTAACCTTAAGACAAAAACCAGCTTTATCTGGGTGTGATGGCACACGCCTTTAGTCCCAGCACTCAGGTTGCTGAGGTAGGAGGATTGCTGTGAGTTTGAGGCCAGCCTGAGACTACATAGTGAATTCCAGGTCAGCCTGGGCTAGAGTGAGACCCTACCTCAAAAAAACAAACAAAAATAAAATTAAAAAATGCTCGCTTTGGCAGCACATATACTAAAATTGGAAGGATACAGAGAAGATTATCATGGCCCCTATGCAAGGATGGCATGCAAGTTTGTGAAGTGTTCCATATTTCTTAATTAAAAAAAAATCACCTTTAAAGTGTTTTGTCATTGCCTCTACACCAAAAAGAACTGTTTCTTAGATTTTTAAAATATGACTAGGGCTGGAGAGATGGCTTAGCAGGTAAGGTGCTTACTTGTGAAGCCAAAGGACCCAGGTTCGACTCCACAGAACCCACATAAACCAGATGCACAAGGTGATGCACATGCACAGGTAGCGTGTGTCTGGAGTTTGTTTGCAGTGGCTAAGACCCTGGTGCATTAGTTCTCTCCCTAACACTCATTTAAAAAAAAAAAAAGTGAGCTGGGCGTGGTGGCGCATGCCTTTAATCCCAGCACTTGGGAGGCAGAGATAGGAGGATTACTGAGAGTTCGAGGCCAACCTGAGTCTACATAGTTAATTCCAGGTTAGCCTGGACCAGAGTAAGACCCTACCTCGAAAAACAACAACAACAGCAACAAAAAAGTGAATAGACAGCTACTATTTGTTATCATGGAGTTGTTATGCAGTTTCCTATTCTTTGGAAAGCCTTCCTATACTTTGACAAAGTGGCTTTTAATTTCCGTTATCCAAAGAATAAGAAAAAAATCCCATGGGTTTGATACCTGGTCTAATTATATGTCAAGGTATGTCCTTAAAATTCCTATGTTGTGGGCTGGAGGGATGGCTTAGCAGTTGAGGCGTTTGCCTGCAAAGCTAAAGGACCCAGATTCTATTCCCAGGACCCACGTTCACCAGATGCACAAAGGGGCACATGTGTCTGGAGTTCATTTGCAGTGGCCGGAAGCCCTGGTGCACCCATTCTCTCTCTCTCTCTCTCTCTCTCTCTCTCTCTCTCTCTCTCTCTCTCTCCCTCTTTCTCTGTCAAATAAAGAAAAATAAATATTTTTAAACTTTTTTAAATTTCTATGTTATAATAATAAGGAAAAACAATGATAATCAGAAGAGATTTCTTGAGCCCTATGGTTATTAGCAACAAGAAAACATCAAAATATAACTTAATGATGAGTTTTTAACATCTGACTAGGTTGTATATGAGTGGCTATCACCTCTATACATACTAAGTCTAACAGAGACATTTCCAGCTACTATCTTAAGCTTTAGGCACAGGCGCATGTGTGCACACACACATACACAGACACACACACACACACAAACACCATTTCAACATATTTGCAACAAAGATAATGAACAGAGCAGACAAATCAATGTGACAGGTAATTTACCATGACTGCTTGATTTCATCAGCTGAGCCACAATGCATTAGGAACCAGAAAAATTAGACAAGTAGAGAGGATGATGGTATCAGTGGTTAATGTTTATTTTCCATGACCTGGCAGCACAATTATTCTCAATAAGATATGCTATTCTCTAAGAGAAAAAAAAAACTTTAAGCAGTTCAGCTAATAAAAACAGAATTAATAAGTTTTAAGCAGACCTGACAACTTGGAGAAGGAGCCCATGTGCGTTTTATTAATGGCAGGTGCCCCACTAGCAAGCCATACAGACTCATCCATCCCTGTGCTTAGGGGAAACGCAAGGAAGCAGGGCATCCTCTGTGCAAGTGCCCTCCGCATTCACCCAGCGAAACGTGGCTCTCTCTTCCTTTTCAGTGTCCTGCAAAATGCAGACATTCTAAATTGAGCTCACAGTTCTGTGTTGGCTAGTGCAACCCCAAACAACACAAAGGCATGGAAAATCTTATGTGAATATATGTTCATGAAAGTCACACATACGCTAAGGCTCTAAATCAAGGTATAAATTCTCCCAGTTGATTGAAACAAGAGGTTTAATATATCCTTTTACCTGTCAGACTTTTCAGAAATTGAGATAAGCCTTGTATATGATTTTTTAAATATTTTATTTTATTTATTTATTTATTTGAGAGAGAGAGAGAGAGAGAGAGAGAGAGAGAGAGAATGGGCACACCGCAGTCTCCAGCCTCTGCAAATGAACTCCGGAGCATGTGCCACCTTGTGCATCTAGCTTACGTGGATCCTGGGGAATCAAACCTTGGTCCCTTGGCTTTGTAGGCAAGCATGATTGTTGACTGCATCCTCTAAGACAATGAGCCAAAATAAACCTTTTCTCTTTGTATGTTGATTATCTCAAGATTGTCATAGTAAAACAGCCCAACACAGGTGGGTACTAAGGCATTCACTTCAATTACACATTTGAAGTTGAAGAAGGTTAGCTGATCATTTGCCACTTCTAATAGGGCTATCCTTACCTCACAATATGAGACATCCACATTCCCTGAGATAAACCTTGCTTTTTTACTAAGATGTTACTGATACTCTTTTGCATGTGTCTCAGGTAGAGTTCCAAATGTCAAAAATACAAAAAGGCACCCCAGTACTCAGAAGCTAACCAGCAGGCCAGAATGTTCCACCATAGGTTCTTACCCTGCCTCCAGAGGAGTCCTGACTGCTGTGGCCTAACACTACCTCCTTATCAGCACATAGCAGTTAGAGCAGTCACCACCCCATTTCCCTAACAGGAGTTAGGGTGGCCTTGTGGGGGGGATTGAAACACTATAGGAAAAAGGCAGCTTCCTTGGCTAGGCAGACAGGGAAAAAAAAACGCCTTTGATAGCTGGCTATATTCTAACCTAAGATGGTGAAGAGGGTGACCCCACTTCCTCCTTCTTCCTGCCTAAGTGAAATCTTCCCACCAGTGGGCTGGCTGTGGGATTTCTGGGACCTCACTAGTACTGGATGCACCATGGACCAACCAGCGTCTCCACCTTCCTTTAAGCTGACCAATCGAGGACTCTGGACGGGCAGGCTTCCCTCACTCAATGAAAGTCCAGTTCCCACAGAGAATGCGGATTTTCCAGTTTTGGAAACTCCTCTTTGCAGAGGGGTTTGTTCTCGCTTTCTTTTCCTCTTACTTTGAAATAAAGTTTATTCTTTAAAAAGAACAACAATGGGCTGGAAAGATGGCTTAGCTGTGAGGGCATTTCCCTGCAAAGCCAAAGGATCCAGTTTGATTTTCCAGGACCCACGTAAGCCAGATGCACCAGGGGGCGCATGTGTCTGTAGTTTGTTTGCAGTGGCTGGAGGCCCTGGTGCACCCATTCTCTCCCTCCCTCTCTCTCTGTCTCTCTCTCCCTCTTTCTCTCTCTCAAATAAATAAAATATTTTTAAAATAAATAAAAATAAAAAGAACAACAAAAAAAAATGTGCCCATGCATCCACTCTTCTTTTCACTATCAGAGCAGTTTCCAACCAATGACATGAGATATTTGACATCAAATGATCCAACAAGCCTTATGTGCTCGATGACTTTGCTCTACTGGAGGCTAATGTAAGTGTTCTGAGTACATTTAAGGCAAACAAAGCTGAGCTTGGATGTTTGGCAGGCTAGGCATATTTGATATTTTCAACTTACAGTGGCTTTATTGGGACATAAAACAAGTTGAAAATGTATCTGGGGGGGTATACACACACATGTGTGCACATGCATGCACTCTGGCCCAGAACATCTCAGAGGCTGTGGTCAGAACACCAGTCAAGTAAGAGAACATGAAACCATTCCCTTGTTGGGAATCTGGATTGGGAGAACTTTTTCCATTCAATGACATTAAATTCAAATAATGATAAATACTGTATTTCTCTAATTTTGTGCTCTGCTGTCTGAATATAAACAAAGAAGTATTTATTCAAGAAGACAAAAGCTATTTACTCAGCATTCTGCTTCTTGTACCATGCTGACGTGAGCCACCAGAGCATTTCCCTCTGCACACCATGGCTTCTGGTTGTCCCCATCATAAATAACAACCCTGTGCTATTGGTCACACCACCAGCGAAGGCCAGGCTAAGGCTCTGATGTCCCTAGATAACACGAACATCCATAGGAGGAACTGATTCATATGTGATCCAAAATTCATACAAGAAGTATGAATGAGTGAATCAAGAAAGTTCTTTGAAGGACACCTCCCTGGGGATTTCTGGACAGTTGCTAGAAACAAGGGGCTCACAAGGCCACACCGGTGCCTGAGGAGCTGTTGCCAGTCAGTGGCTGCTGGGGCAGGGAGGGAGATTTCCTTCAGTGGTGTGGACGCTGCTATGCTGTCTGTGCTCCACAACCCTAATTATACTCATTGGTCCACAGGCACAAAAAGAAGACATGAACGTAGAAGACGGGCAGCTTGGGAAGAGGAAGGGATTCAGCAGCAGTGGGAGGGGGATGAGAGAGAGTAATGGCTAGAGAATATGATCGTAATACATTATATACATGCATAGCATTGTAAAAAAAAGAACAAAAAGGAAATTATTAACAGGACAAAGTTGTTGTTTGCATTGTCCAGCAGTGTACGGATGAGCAAGAAAGGGACACACAGAACCCAAAATATGATTTAAAGGAGGGTCAGGGAGATGCACTTGAGGGCTTCCCGAAATGACCGGACTCGCAGCTTTCATTCAGTCTCAGGCAGTCAAAGCTATGGGGCGTCTGAGCATAAGACAGAGCACAGGTTTGCATCGGATCACGTCATGACTTGTTTGTTATCAGGAAATCTTTGGAGAAGCTGTTCCTTCTCTTTAAGAAGCTCCACCAAGGTGCATTGCCCTCTATGTCCTCAGGCTTAGCTCGTGCAAAGATGACCCTGTGGCCAATTAGCTTAATATACACACAATATATTATATGCACACATGATACTGTAAAAAATAAAAAGGAAAATTATTAAAAAGTCAAAGTTCTACAAGTTAGTAAGTTATACCACAAAGTGTCTATATAGAATCTCATTAATGGGTAAACCAATGATATAATTAAAGTCTAAATACAAATCAAAATACACATGAAACTCAGTGTATGATAAATGTGTCATCTCAAGTCAGTGGAGTAAATATCACTTCATAAAAACCATACACTGTGACAACTTGGTAGTACATATATTTTATATACTTAGAAGCATTAAAAAAAGGAAAACAAAAATTTCAAGAGAACAGTTAAATTCCTTCATTATCTTAGAGTGAAGGAAAAACTATAAGTCACAATTCAGAAGTTGTTTTTTTTTTTTTTTAGATAGAATAAATTCTATATAAATAGGAAAACCCAAAGAAAATCTAAAGACAAATGACAAACTACCAAAAAAAAAATTAAAAGTTAAAATAGGACTGGAGAAATGGCTTAGCAGTTAAAGCACTTGCCTACAAAGCCAAAGGACCCAGGTTTGATTTCAAGGTCCAGTATAAAACCAGATTCACAAGGTGGCGTATGCGTCTGGAGTTCCTTTGCAGTGGCTAGAGGCCTTGGTGCACCCATTCTCTCTCTTTCTCTGTCTCTGTCTCTCTCTCTCATAAATAAGTAAATGAATAATAAATAAATTTCAAACAAAGCCTACTACATGTTGGAATAGCAGTTCTCAAACTTTTGGTCTCCAGGAGTGCTTTCTATCCTTTAAAATTATGGCAGATTTTAAAACATTTGTTTATGCAGGTATAGTGATTCACCCTTATAATTTCCGCATTTGGGAACCTGTGGCCTCAGTCCTGCAAATTCAAGGCCAGTCTCAGTCACATAGAGAGACATGTGTGAAAAAGAAAATTGTTTACCTCAATTTTATCCATTGATATTTACCATATTAGAAAACAAAACAGATTTTAGCTACATTGCTATTAAAAATAAATCTATTTTATGATAACATGTTTTATGAAATAGCTATATTTTCTAAAACAAATTATGGTTATTATTTTACACTTTTTCAGTTTCTTTAATGTTTGACTTACTAGAGGATATCAGGGGTCTCATGTCTATTTCTGCAGTCTTTATTCTGGTTGAAAGTGTGTGTGTAACTTGTTTCACATACTATGAAGCTAGAAAAAAAGGAGTATTTGGGGGCTATAGAGATATATCAGCAGTTAAGGTGCTTGTCCATAAAGCCTAATGATCCCAGTTTGATTCCCCAGTACCCATGAAAGACCAGATACACAAAGAATCTGGAGTTCATTTGCAGCAGCTGGAGGCCCTGGTGTACTCATTCTCATTTTCTCTCTCTCCCTCATCCTATTGCTCTCTCTCTCTCTCTCTCCCCTGGGCATGGAAGCACTCACCTTTAATCCCAGCACTAGGAAAATTGATCACTGTGAGTTCAAGGCCAGCTTGAGACTACATAGTGAATTCCAGGTCAGCCTGGGCTAGAGTGAGACCCCACCTGAAAAACCAAAAATTTTTAATCACCCTTTAAGAAAATCACAGAAGCCAGGCATGGTGGTGCATGCCTTTAATCCCAGCACTAGGGTGGCAGAGGTAGGAGGATCATTCACAGTTCAAGGCCACCCTGAGACTACATAGTGAATTCCAGGTCAGCCTGAGCTAGAATGAGACCCTACCTCGAAAAAAAAAAAAAAAGTCACAGATATTATTCTATCATACTGCACTAGTGATGTAGGATTTTGGGGCCTAGGAGGAGTCTCCCAGAATTTTTGACCCCTATGTTTTGGGTTCTGTCCTACCTTTAAAATAATTAATTATTAAGTTTATTTAGTGGGAAATCACAAATTGTGAGGTTTATTTAAGAGAGACTGGGATTTAAGAGAAACTGAGGCCTTTAAAGAGAGGCTAGAATAGCTGGGCTTGGTGGTGCATGCCTTTAATCCCAGCACTTGGGAGGCAGAGGTAGGAGGATCACCGTGAGTTCGAGGCCACCCTGAGACTCCATAGTGAATTCCAGGTCAGCCTGGGCTAGAATGAGACCCTACCTCGAAAAACCAAAAAAAAAAAAAAAAAAAAAAAAAAAAAAAAAAAAAAAAAAGAGAGAGAGAGAGAGAGGCTAGAATAAAGCTGCAAGCATGTGGAAGAAAAACTGAGGCCTTTAAAGAGGGATTAGAGTAGAGCCCCAAACACCTGGAAAGTAGAATCTAGGGACTTGTGTAGGGAGACTTAGAGGAACCTGCATGACATCAGCCATGTGTTTTTCCCCATAGAAGAAAGTTAACAGAGCAAATGGTGGTGACTTATGGAAGAATAGCAGAGAGAAAATATCTAAGCAGAGCAGGAGATTAAGAGGAGAAATGAGTAGTGAAGAGAATTACATTCATGGTTCCTCCGAATTTAAAGAAATTACACAGGTAGCAAGCCTGGAGTTGGTGAGAGTACCCATGTGATAGGTCTGGAGTATAAGGGAAGTACGCATGTGGTAGATTTGGAGACCAGAGGAAAATCATACAGTAATCAAAGTGGGAAATTATTCCAAACTATAAAAACAGAGGCAAGTAGAAAAGTTCAGATCAAGAAACAATTCTATGTTCTCCCACACCCACCCAAGCTGCGTGGGGGTAGAGGCTAGACTCATGAGTGTCCAAGCAGACATGAGAAGGAATACAGAGACCTACACACACACACACACACACACACACGTGCCAATGGTCACACCAAGAGAGAGGGAGGGAGAGACTGGAAGGCTGTAGCCTTTACAGCATCAGATTCAGTTATGTAAGGGGAAGACCTGATTGGTTTGTAGATTTTGAGGGTGGACCCCAGGGCCAGCCCACCTGAGCTAGCCCATCCAGGTAGCATGCTACACTGTGGACAGCAGGGAGTACTATAGATCAGTCTCCATCAGACCTGAGTTCCACTGTTTGCCAAAAGTTCCATTCTTGTGCCAGGGTGAGATGGCATGTGGGGTGGCATCTCCTGCTTCTCTTCGGAGAAAAAAAAAAACTAGCTTTCACCTACCCCCCCTTCACTAGAATACAGCAAGTACAATCTGACATTTTCATATTTTATTAAACTCCTCTAGTCTACTTTATAATTTGAATGGGTTTGTATCTGTTCATGTTTTATGGTTATCACTGGATAACATTGGTTCACTGTGTGTGGCTGATGAAACCTAGTGCTATATTCCATTTCCTATGAACTTTAGGAACACAGGGACCTGGTCTACCAATATCCTCTCATTGCCATACTAACACTAGCTTTATTAAAGTTATCCACAGAGCTGGTCTCCTTCCACAAACATCAGCATGATGGGACTCGATTCAAGGCCTGTGCCTTTAGTTGGGATGGGTAAAGGCCCTTCATTCTATAGATCTCATCTGGGTATGTCTACATGTTAATCTACACTGAGCAGGTAATCCCTCCTTTTCCCATAGGAGTCATCGTGTTCAATAGTGTCCACTTCCTTTCAGCCTCACTTATGTGCTCATCATGCTTCCAGCCCTTTAGATTCATGAATTTCTTTTTTAAAATATATTTTATTTATTTATTTGAGAGAGAAAGCGCCAGAGAGAGAGAGAAAGAGAGTGAGAGAATGGATACTCCAGAGCCTCCAGCCACTGCAAACTAATGCCAGATGCATGTGCCCCATTTTGCATCTGCCTTACGTGGGTCATGGAGAATCAAACCAAGATCCTTTGGCTTTGCAGGCAAACACCTTAACCACTAAGCCATCTCTCCAGCCCAGATTCATGAATTTCTTAACAAATGGCCAGCCTGTCTTTCCTATTCAGTATATATAAATTTGACCAAATTGCTTAGTAATTCTGCAGTTTGCTTCTGCAGTATTGGGATCAGAATCCAGGACTCTTGCATACTAGGCAAATGTTCCACTGCTGAACTGCACTACTGGCTCTGCACATGCTTTGTATAAGCCTCTGTAATAGCTGTAGAATTTTTGACTCATAAACATGGGGTTAATTCTATTTAAAAAAATATTCTGATTTCTCGGGGACTTCCGGTCAAGATGGCGGCATAGGAACCACGCCTAAGCAGCCTAGGGGAGAAAAAGCCAAAGAAAACCCAGCAAAATACACAAGGGAGGTGTATAAGAGATTAAAACAGCAGCGGAGAAGTAGGAGATATCCAGAGCCCACACGGGCAGGCCGAAGCAGCTCCGGCAGCGGCAGCTCGGGACCCGGTAGCGGCAGCTCGGGATCCGGCAGCGGCAGCTCGGGTCCCGGTAGCGGCGACTTGGGCTCCGGCAGCGGCACCTCGGGACCCGGTAGCGGCGATTCGGACTCTGGCAGTGGCAGCACGGGCACCGGCAGCTGCATCTCTGGCTCCGGCAGTGGCGACTCGGGATCCGCGGTGGAAGCCGGAAGCGGCTGTGGAAGCCGTGACTCCAGCCCCAAAAACACCATCAGCTGCTCCGGTACCGGCCACAGCGGCTTCAGGGCAGCGAATCCAGCAGCGGAGGCTCCAGCGGCTTCAGCGGCAGAGGCGGATCCCGCAGCGGCAGCACCAGCAGATCAGAGGCGGAGGACCCAGCAGCGGCAGCTCCAGCGGATCAGCGGGGGCAGACCCAGCAGCGGCATCTCCAGTGGCGGATCCAGCAGCAGGGGTCCCAGCAGCGGCAGCTCCAGCGGCAGCAGCGGGGATCCAGCATCAGGGGTGCCAATCTGCAGGGCCACAGTTGCCAGGCTTGGTTTGCCCCACAGGAAAAGCCAGTACCCAGTTCCAGAAAGCAGAACAGCGGCCCAACATCCCAGCCAGCAACTTGACTGAGACCAAAAGCATCCAAAGAGGTAACTGGGATTGAACCAGGGAAGGGTCTCACCTGGTCACAAGCTGACTTGGATCCCTCAACAGACCAGAAATCTTAACTTCTTTGTTGATAGAGGATCTGGTTTTTATAATACCTAATCTTGCATAAATGCTCGGTGCTGTTCTTGACTGAATGTGTATAGGGTTTAGTTAAATTTTAGAATATACGTGTATTTTATTCCACTCAACCTATTTGAATACTCCCATAGCAGGCAAACTTAACCCCTAGGACCACGTGCCTAGATACTCTGAGAGTGGTAAGAGCCACACCTAACATCTTAATCTCCTACATAGAAGATATACAATATCAGATCAATAGATACAGCAAAGGATACCCAGCTAACTGGAAAATCTAAGCAGTAACTTAATCCAAGATGCAAAAATATATACATTATAACACAAGAAACACCAAAAACCAAGGCAATATAAATCCACCAAAAAGCATCAATGCTTCAGAAATGACGTCTAGCGAAAACGAGTTAGAGAAAATGCCTGAGAAAGATTTCAAAAGAATGATTGTAAATATGTTCAATGAACTCAAAGAAGAAATCAAAGGAATCAGAGAAGATACAGGACACCAATTTAATGAAATAAAGAAATCAATACAAGACATAAATAAGGAAATAGAAATAATGAAGAAAAACCAGTCAGAATTACTAGCAATGAAGAACACAGTTAATGAAATAAAAAACTCTGTAGAAAATCTCACCAGTAGAATGGATGAAGGAGAGGACAGAATATCTAAGCTAGAAGACCAGGTGGCAGATCTAATACAATCCAACAAAGAGAAAGACAAACTAATAGAAAAGTATGAATGGGAATTTCAAGATATTCGGGACACTATGAAAAGATCAAATATAAGAATTCAGGGTATAGTAGAAGGAGAAGAATTTCAATCCAAAGGTATAGTAGGCATCTTCAACAAAATCATAGAAGAAAACTTCCCCCAAATTGGGAAAGAGGTGCCAAGGCAGATACAGGAAGCATTTAGAACACCAGCCAGACAAAACCTGGAAAGAACCTCTCCTCGCCATATTATAATCAAACTACCAAACACACAATCCAAAGAAAAAATATTGAAAGCAGTTAGAGAGAAAAATCAAGTTACCTACAAAGGCAAGCCCATCAGGATCACAGCAGATTACTCAACACAAACTTTCAAAGCCAGAAGGGCTTGGAGTGATGTATTCCAAACTCTGAAAGATAACAACTGTCAACCAAGGCTACTTTATCCTGCAAAACTGTCCATTCAAATAGATGGAGAAATAAGGACATTCCATGACAAAAGCAGGCTAAAGGAGTATTTGAAGACAAAACCAGCTCTACACAAAATACTTGAAAGAATCCTCCATGCCGAAGAGAAAGAAAAACACACATATAAGGAACCTGGAAAACAACAAACAACACTCAAATACTAGTTAATATAAGAGAGCAAAGGTAGAACCAGAACCACAAAAAAAAAAAAAAAAATGGCAAGCATAAATACACATCTTTCAATAATATCTCTTAATATCAATGGCCTCAATGCTCCAACCAAAAGACATAGATTTGCAGACTGGGTTAAAAAGCAGGACCCTACAATTTGTTGTCTCCAAGAAACTCACCTTTCTACAAAGGATGGACATTATCTTAGGGTGAAAGGTTGGAAAACGGTGTTTCAAGCAAATGGACCCAGAAAGCAAGCAGGGGTTGCTATCCTAATAGCTGACAAGGCAGACTTCACTCCAACATTAGTCAAGAAAGATAAGGAAGGTCACTTTATATTGATTAAGGGCACACTCCAACAGGAGGACATTACAATCCTAAACATATATGCACCTAACATGGGGGCTCCCAAATTCATCAAACAAGCACTGTTAGAACTAAGATCACAGATAACACCAAACACAGTGGTAGTTGGTGACTTTAACACCCCACTCTCATCAATTGACAGGTCATCCCGGGAAAAAATAAACAGAGAGGCATCTGGACTAAACGAGGTCATAGAAGGAATGGACCTAACAGACATATACAGGACATTTCATCCAAATGCTGCAGAATATACATTCTTTTCAGCAGCACATGGATCATTCTCTAAAATAGACCATATATTAGGACACAAAGCAAATCTTAACAAATTCAGGAAAATTGAAATAATTCCTTGCATTCTATCTGACCACAATGGAATCAAACTACAAATCAATAGCAAGAAAGGATATAGAGCATACACAAAATCATGGAAACTAAACAATACATTACTAAATGATGAATGGGTCAATGAAGAAATCAAGAAGGAAATCAAAAAATTTATAGAGTCAAACAATAATGAGAACACAACATACCAAAATCTCTGGGACACAATGAAGGCAGTTCTAAGAGGTAAATTTATAGCTTTAAGTGCCTATATTAAGAAATTAGAAAGGTCGCAAATAAATGACCTAATGCTTCACCTTAAAGCCTTGGAAAAAGAAGAACAAGGCAAACCAAAAATCAGTAGACGGGAAGAAATAATAAAGATTAGGGCAGAAATTAATGAAATAGAAACCAAAAAAACAATACAAAGAATTAATGAAACAAAGAGCTGGTTCTTTGAAAGGATAAACAAGATTGATAAACCCTTAGCAAATCTGACCAAAAGAAAGAGAGAAGAGACACAAATTAATAAAATTAGAGATGAAAAAGGTAACATCACGACAGATGCCAGAGAAATTCAAAAAATCATAGGGACATATTATAAAAACATATACTCCACAAAGTATGAAAATCTGAAAGAAATGGATGATTTCCTTGATTTATATGACCTACCTAAATTAAATCAAGATGAGATTAATCACTTAAATAGACCTATAACAAGCATGGAGATCCTAACAGTTATCAAAAATCTCCCAACTAAAAAAAGCCCAGGCCCAGATGGATTCACTGCTGAATTTTACCAGACCTTCAGGGAAGAGCTAACACCATTGCTTCTTAAGCTTTTCCATGAAATAGAAAAAGAAGGAATTCTACCAAACTCCTTCTATGAAGCCAGCATCACTCTGATACCAAAACCAGGCAAAGATAGAACAAAAAAGGAAAATTACAGACCAATCTCCCTCATGAACATAGATGCAAAAATTCTCAACAAAATATTGGCAAACAGAATACAAGAATACATTAGAAAGATCATTCACCCTGACCAAGTAGGCTTTATCCCAGAGATGCAGGGATGGTTCAACATACGCAAATCTATAAATGTTATACATTATATAAATGGGTTGAAGGACAAAAATCACATGATCATCTCATTAGATGCAGAGAAAGCATTCGACAAAATCCAACATCCCTTCATGATAAAAGTCCTACAGAGACTGGGAATAGAAGGAACATATCTCAATATAATAAAGGCTATTTATGATAAGCCTACAGCCAACATATTACTAAATGGGGAAAAACTGGATGCTTTTCCACTAAAATCAGGAACAAGACAAGGGTGTCCACTGTCCCCACTTTTATTTAATATAGTTCTGGAAGTCTTAGCCATAGCAATAAGGCAAGAGACATGCATAAAAGGGATACAAATCGGAAAGGAAGAGATCAAGTTATCATTATTTGCAGATGACATGATTCTATATATAAAGGACCCTAAAGACTCTACTAGCAAACTGTTAGAGCTGATAAAAACCTACAGTCATGTAGCAGGATACAAAATAAATACACAGAAATCAGTAGCCTTCATATATGCTAACAACAAACACACAGAGGATGAGATCAGAGAATCACTCCCATTCACAATTGCATCAAAAAAAATAAAGTACCTTGGAATAAACCTTACTAAGGAAGTAAAGAATCTATACAATGAGAACTTTAAAACACTCAAGCGAGAAATTGCAGAAGACACTAGGAAGTGGAAAAACATCCCTTGTTCCTGGATTGGAAGAATCAATATTGTGAAAATGGCAATCTTACCAAAAGCAATCTACACATTTAACGCAATCCCCATCAAAATTCCAAAGGCATTCTTCACGGAAATAGAAAAAACAATCCAAAAATTCATTTGGAATCACAAAAAACCTCGAATATCTAAAATAATACTGAGCAACAAAAATAAGGCTGGTGGTATCACCATACCTGATTTTAACCTATACTACAGAGCCATAGTAACAAAAACAGCATGGTACTGGCACAAAAGCAGACTCGTAGATCAATGGAACAGAATAGAGGACCCAAATGTAACCCCATGTAGTTATAGCCACCTGATATTTGATAAAAATGCCAAAAATATTCATTGGAGAAAAGACAGCCTCTTCAGCAAATGGTGTTGGGAAAACTGGATATATATCTGTAGAAGGATGAAAACAGATTCTTCTCTTTCTCCGTGCACAAGAATTAAGTCCAAATGGATTATGGACCTTAACATCAGACCTGAAACTCTGAAACTGCTAGAGGAAAAAGTAGGGGAAACCCTTCAACATATTGGTCTTGGCAAAGACTTTCTGAATACAACCCCAATTGCTCAGGCAATAAAACCACAGATTAACCACTGGGACCTCATGAAAATACAAAGATTTTGCACTGCAAAGGACACGGTGAAGAAAGCAAAGAGGCAACCTACAGAATGGGAAAAAATCTTCACCAGCTATATATCTGATAAAGGATTAATATCTAAGATATACAAAGAACTCAAGAAGTTAAATAATAAGGAATCAAACAAACCAATCAAAAAATGGGAAATGGAGCTAAATAGAGAATTCTCAAAGGAAGAAATACGAATGGCATATACGCATCTAAAACAATGTTCTACATCCCTAGTCATCAGGGAAATGCAGATTAAGACTACATTGAGATTCCATCTCATTCCTGTCAGATTGGCTACCATCATGAAAACAAATGATCATAAATGTTGGCGGGGATGTGGAAAAAGAGGAACCCTTCTACATTGTTGGTGGGAATGCAATCTGGTCCAGCCATTGTGGAAATCAGTGTGGAGGTTCCTAAAACAGCTAAAGATTGATCTACCATATGACCCAGCTATAGCTCTCCTAGGCATATATCCTAAGGACTCATCTCATTACCTTAGAGATACTTGCTCAACCATGTTTATTGCTGCTCAATTTATAATAGCTGGGAAATGGAACCAGCCTAGATGTCCCTCAACTGATGAGTGGATAATGAAGATATGGCACATTTATACAATGGAGTTTTACTCAGCAGTAAAGAGAAATGAAGTTATGAAATTTGCAGAAAAGTGGATGGATCTGGAAAGAATTATACTAAGTGAGGTAACCCAGGCCCAGAAAGCCAAGCGCCACATGTTCTCCCTCATATGTGGATCTTAGCTAGAGATGATTGGGCTTCTGTGTGAGAAGGAAAAAACTCAGTAGCAGAGGCCAGTAAGTTAAAAAAGGAGATAGAAAGGGAAGAGAAAGAAAGGGAGGAGGGCTTTTATTAGGTTGGTATTGTATATATGTAAGTAGAAAGATTGAGATGGGGAGGGGATATGATGGAGAATGGAATTTCAAAGGGGAAAGGGGGGAGGGTAATACCATGGGATTTTTTTTGTTATCATGGAAAATATTAATAAAAATGGAGAAAAAAAAATTAAAAAAAAAATTCTGTGGCCTGGGGATATGGCTCAGTGGCTATAAATCCTTGCTTGCAAAGCCCATCTGCCTGAGTTTGATTCCCTAGCACCTTTGTGAAAGCATACGTAGAAAGTGTCACAAGTATCTAGTGTTTTTTTTTGCAGAAGCAGGAGGCCCTGGTTGCACACACACGCACACACACACGTGTGTGTGGCAAAAATGTTTCTGCTTGTTACACAGTCCTTCCAACTCTGCTTTCCTTTTCTTATTGTTGTTCTTTTTCAAGGTAGAGTCTCTAACCCAGGCTGATCTGGATTTCACTCTTTAGTCAGGCTCAGGCTGGCCTCCAACTCACAGTGATCCTTCTACATCAGCCTCCTGAATGCTGGGATTAAAGGCATGCCACACCACGCCCAGCTCCAAATTTTTGTTTTAAATGTAGCTTTATTTTTATTTATTTGGGAGAGATAGAAGGAAAGAAGGAGGCAGGTAGAAGAGAATGGACATGCTAGGACCTTTGGCTGCTGCAAATGAACTCCAGACACAAATGCCACCTTGTGCATCTGGCTTACATGGGACCTGGGGAATCAAACCTGAGTCCTTTGGCTTTGCAGGCAAACACCTTAACTGCTAAGCCATCTCTCCAGCCCTCCAATTTTGTTTTTTGAGACAGGGTCTCACTATGTGACCCAAGCTGACTGCCAAATTGAAATCCTCCTGCCCTCATCCTGAGGCTGGGATTGTTACAAGTGTGCACTACTAAGTCCAGCCTCTTCCATCAGTTAACTCAGTGTTTATATAAGGTTTCTCATCATAAATAATTTAAGTCACTTTAACATCTAATTTATCTTGATCAGTTAGTTGCCTAACAAACATTCTTTGTGGTCTTTCCAAACCTCATCCTTTCCTATGAAGCCTTGATTCTGTTATGACCATGCCAACAAGAGTAGCCAACGTTTTAAAAATATGTGTATGCATGCATGCATGTGTGCACCAGGGTCTCTTGCCACTGCAAACAAATGCCAGACACATGCACCACTTTGTTCACCTGGATTTCTTTCCATGGGTGGCTGGGTAGTGCCCAGACTGGCAGGCTTGGCAAGAAAGCAGCTTTAACTACTGAGCCTTCTCCCCAGCCAAGCAACCAACAGCTGCTATTCCATTAACTGCATTTCCAGGAATGTGCTGTTTAATAACTAGCACAAATATACTTACACAAATTAAATGAATCTGATATAAATAAAACATACTACACTCTTGAAATTTTATATGACCAACTTATGCTGTCTTTTTAATAAAATCCCCCCTCCAAATTCTTTTATCTGCAGCCATCCCATAATTACAACTGATTAATGAGTGTTCTCTGGCATGTATATTGGTTGATGTTTCATTTACAATAAATGAAGACAAGAGAGAACAATTAACACACATGTCAGAGCTTCTCTTGTCAATGATATATCTGCCTTTGCTGAACCAGGTAATGGTTCTTGAATACTGAAAGTATATTTCCTCATTTTTTTTGATACTCACAGTGTAATCCCCACAGGGACATGATAAGTTTTAATCTGTACCATCATTCCTTCCATCAGTTTTTTTTTTAACTACCTAACAAAACAAATCAATCTCTGATTTGCCCATGTCGGTCTAGATTCTAAATACTGCCATCATGGCGTTTTAACCCCTCAGGGTGTTACTGATTGTACGACCTCAAGAGTGCAGAGAAGAGGAGAACGTGGAGACAGGAGATGGCTTTGCAGAATAAGTGTTTAGTGTATAAGCATGAAGACTGGAGTTTGGATCCTCATTTCCTTCATTAAGTGACAGGTGTTCAGGTGTCTGTAATCTCAGCATGCCTACAGTGACATGGGGGGCAGAGAAAGTAGGGTTCCAAGTAGCTCCGGGGTCAGCTAGTTTGGAAACAACAGCACTGAACAGAGTGCAACCCTGCCTCCCACAAGGTGAAAGGCGAGGACTGGCATCTGGGGTTGCCCGGCGCACGTGTGTACACAAGCACAAAGATGAAAAAGGTGGTATGACACCAAAGAACTGAACTTTGACCACTGCCTTGTTTTCACCCAAACTATCACCTGGGAAAAAAAGATATACAATCATGGTATATTGCCTATATTTACGGAAGTTGTCAATAAAAAGTTTTAAAAAAAGAGCCAGGCGTGGTGGCACACGCCTTTAATCCCAGCACTTGGGAGGCAGAGGTAGGAGGATCGCTGAGAGTTCGAGGCCACCCTGAGACTCCATAGTGAATTCCAGGCCAGCCTGGACCACAGTGAGAACCTACCTCGAAAAACCAAAAAAAAAGATGTACAAGGGGCTGGAGAGTTGGCTCAGAGGTTAAGATGCTTGCCTGCAAAGTCTAACAACCCAGGTTTGATTCCCTAGTACCCATGTAAAGTCAGATGCACAGTGATGCATGTATCTGGAGTTCGTTTACAATGGTTAGAGGCACTGGCATACCCACTCTCTCTCATTCTCTCTTTCTCTGCTTAAAGATAAATAAAAATATTAAAAAGATATGCAAGGGCTGGAGAAATGGCTTAGCAGTTAAGGCGTTTGCCTGTGAAGACAAAGGACCCAGGTTCAATTCCCCAGGTCCCATGTAACCCAGAAGCACAAGGGGGCTCATGCATCTGGAGTTCGTGTGCAGTGTGGCTGGAGGCCCTGGCACACCCATTCTCTCTCTCTCTGTCTTTCTTCTCTCTCTCTCTCTCTCTCTCTCTGCTTGCAAATAAATAAATAATTATTTTTAAAGATATACAAATGTATGGAGTCCTTCTCCATTAATTCTTTTCCTTATAAGAAACCCTTGGAGCTCCAGTTTTCATAGCCTGGATGTTCCTGATGTCGGGCTCAGTCTCTGCATTTTCTGGGAGCTGAATCCAGAACCTGATCCAGGCCAAAGTTCATGTCCTATGTGCCAGGACCCAAGAAGTCTTGTTCTCTTCCACAGAAAGCACATAGTATTGTAGCTCCTTATCTTCCTTTGATGGTAGTGGTGAGTGATGCTTAAGACACAGAAATTCAGTGGGAGGCATGAGGTGGGTACTTTCATCTAGTTTCCTTTTCCATTATGAGTTTGGAGCTTTTATGTGGGGTGCTTTCCCTTGGCCAGTGGTTGAGTATCCAGGAACCTATCCTGTCTCTTTATTTACCAGTTTAAAAGAAAACATGAACTGGTTCCCTCTCATCGTGCAAGATAACTAATTCTAGTTTTAAATACCATTATGAATTCACCGGTTTAAACACATTAGTGGGTTTTAATTCATCACAATTATGCCTAATGTACGGCCAGCCATGGTGGCTGGCATCTGCAGCCCTAGCACTTGGAGGGCTGAGGTAGGAGCATTGCCATGAATTCAAGGCCACACGGGGCTATGGAGTGAGACCCACTTTTGGTCAGTAGCGTGCACTCCATGTTGCCATCAGAACCCTTTCACCAAAAGCCTCAGCCCATTCAATAGGTCATCTTGTCCATTTCTGCTCCACACCTGGGACCAGCTGATGTCCACAAGTCCTGGGATCTTCGAGAAACTGTACTTCAAAGTTCAGGTGTTAGGAACGACTGCTCAGAGCTCTGCTTTGTGGGTCTCCTCAGTGTGCTGCCACATGAAGAAATGAAACAGCTGACTGTCAACTCAAAGTAGGGGCTCCAGAGAAGTGCCACCACTTACTACAGCTGCCTCCTGAGAATTCTGATTCTCAAGGACTCAAGACCTCATAGAACTAAAATAGCTGGACTGGAGAGACAGCTTAGTGGTTAAGGCGCTTGCCTGCAAAGCCAACCAACCCACGTTCAATTCCCCAGTGCCCACATAAAGCCAGATGCACAAGGTGGAGCATGTGTCTAGAGTTTGTTTGCAGTGACTAAAGGCCCTGGTGTGCCCATTCTCTCTGCCTCTACCTCTCTTAAATAAACAATTTAAAAATGTTTTTAAAAGAACTAAAATATCCAAAATATCCAGTACATACACATTTGTTCAATCATATTCAACAAACGCATCTGGCAGCACACCAATATGATTGCTGACACAACATTTTCATACGTTCTCTTCATTCTTCTGTTGTAAAAGCAACACTATTTGTGCAAAGCATGTGGTCATCATGGACTGTGTTTTCTCCTGAATTTACTTCTTATTTCTATAAACAACTAAACAGCTCATGTTCAACTCCTGTGGTTTGGAGGGACGTCTTCCATGGACTAAAGGCCTGGTCTCTGGGTGTGCTTTGGGGCAGGGTGGGAGCCTTGAGGTGGGACTTTGTGGTGGTCTTTAAGTTATTGGGGTAGTGCCTTGAAGAGAACTATGGGACCCCATATAATCCCTTCCTACTTCCTGTCAGTAAGTGGATTGTTCTGTCACATATTCCTGTGTGGTATATCTGCTCTTGCCAATGGCTCAAAGGGGCTGTCAACCGTGGATTAGAATTCCCAGAAACTTAAGCCAAAATTAACTTGTTCGTAAGTTCATTGTCTCAGTGTGTTTTTTAAATCTTTTTATTTTTATTTATTTATTTGAAAGTGACAGAGAGAAAGAAGCAGATAGAGAGAGAATGGGCATGCCAGGGCCTCCAGCCACTGCAAACGAACTCCAGACATGTGTGCCCCCTTGTACATCTGGCTTACGTGGGTCCTGGGGAATTGAACCTTGAACTGGGGTCCTTAGGCTTCACAGGCAAGCGCTTAAAGGTTAAGCCATCTCTCCAGCCCTTTAAAAAAATTTTTTTTCAGTGTTTTATTATAGTAATTGGAAGCTAATAACCATCAGCTGTGTGTGTGTGCACATACGTGTGCATGTGAATGTGAAGACAGGGTTTGTTATCAAGCTCGGGTGAGCTTTAAACTTGTGATGATCCTCCTAGCCTCCGAGTGCTGGGATGACAGGCCTGTGAAACTCTGCACACCTCTTTAAGGTATTTGGTAGTTCTAATCTGTAATAGGTTCTTGAAAAGGAGATCATTTCTCTTTGATGTCAATAATAATTTGGTGGGTAAAAAAGTCCTCATCTTTCTTTAAGGCTCTTTAAATCTATTGCGACATTTTGTGTGCTATACAGCAGTTAAAACTTCTGATGACAATCTAATACTTGCCCTTGCCAAGCAAATGCCACCTTTCAAGTAGACACCAAAAAGCTTTGCTTCTATTTTCTATTTTTACTCTAAAAGTCAGCAACTTATCAAAATATATTTTCACATTTCTTTTAATTCATAGTATTTGTGACGGTTAATTTCTATTGTCAACTTGCTCAGATCAGGAATCAAGTAAGAGACAGGTCTGAGGGCATTTCCAGGAAGGATTAACTGAGGAAGACCTTCCCCCCCCCCCAAGGTGGGCAGTCCCCTTCATGACAGCCTATATGTAAAGAGGTTCCAGGAAAAGGCTAGCTGCCCTTGCTACTTGCTAGAGAGTCCATCTACCTTGTTGCTGTCATCCTTTGTGGACATGAGAACCCAGCTTCTTCAGCCCTCCAATATGGACTGAAGACCACCAGCTCTCCAGGAACTCCCCCTCCTCGAAGGCTTTCAGCCCTGAGGCACCCAGACTAGAGCACTGGGCAGCTGCCAAGTTCTCTGATTACCTAGTGGGCAGTAATTGTTGGACTACCCAGCTGTATTAAGTCCATCTAATATAGACTCAAAACATTACTTTTTTAATGTTAGGAAAATACATCTGAAAGATAATTTTTAACATCTTTTGCTTGCCTTTGCTTTACGTTTGATCTTACCTTTTTTCAATGTCACCTTTTAACCTTAAAAAAAAAAATTATTTGGGAGTGACAGAGAAAGAGGGAGAGAGAGAATGGGTGTGCCAGGGCTTCCAGCTACTGCAAACGAACTCCAGATGCATGCGCCCCCTTGTGCATCTGGCTACCATGAGTCCTGGGGAAGAGAGCCTCGAACCAGGGTCCTTAGGCTTCATAGGCAAGCACTTAACCACTAAGCCATCTCTCCAGCCCATCACCTTTTAATCTTTTACTTTATTTTAAAAAATATTTCTGGGCTGGAGAAATGGCTCAGAGGTTAAGGTGCTTGCCTGCAAAACTTAATGGCCCAGGCTTGATTCCCCAGTACCCACTCAAAGCCAGCTGCACAAAGTAACACGTGTATCTGGAATTCATTAGCAGCAGCTAGAGCCCAGGTGCACTTATTCTCTCTCCATCTCTTATTTTCTGTCTCTACTTGCAAATAACTAATTTTAAATAAAAAAAAAACTCTTGCATCTTTGCTCTTTAAAAAAACATTATCTGTCATATCTACTTTTATTTCCAGTCCACAACTCAGAAAGCATTTCATTGCCAACTCTTCCATGGGATCTGCTAATCTTTCTCATTCTGATGCATTCTCCTTGCACATCTCGTAACATTTCTTTTACACTAGAGTAGTTTTGTGGGTATTTCTGCCATAATGGTATTTTCCATGGGGACCTTATTTAGCTCTTGTTTTTTTTTTTTTTTGTTTTGTTTTTTGTTTTTTTGTTTTTTTTGTTGTTGTTGTTTGTTTGGAGCAAGGAGAGGCAGAGAGAGAGAGAGAAAAATAGAGAGTGGGTGCGCCAGGGCCTTCAGCCTCTGCAAATTCCAGACGCTTGTGCCCCTTTGTGCACTTGTATGACATTGCATGCTTGCATCACTGTGTGTCTGCTTTATGTGGGACCTGAAGATTCGAACAGTTCTTAGGCTTCACAGGCAAGCACCTTAACCACTGAGCCATCTCTGTAGCCCTCCTGTTCTTTTTTATGTATACTTGTATGGGATCTGATCTTGGTAAAAGTTTATTTCATGCGAAATTAATTTTCCTGAAGTGTTGGAATGAGGTAAGATCCTGGTTTAGATAACCTCCTAGAATTCATCCTTGTTCTTAGAAAGCCCAGTAGGTTAGTTTTCGGTGGGGTTATGGTGGTTTGAATCAGATGTCCCCCATAAACTCATGTGTTCTGAGTGCTTAGACCCCACCTGGTAGCAACTGGGGAGTTGGAGCCTTGCGTGAGGAGGTGCGTTGCTGGGAACAGACCTTGAGATTTACTGGTCCTCACTGCTCACTGGGCTCATTGCCCTGCTGTTGTTTCCCACCTGCTGTGGCAGAGGTGGTGTCCAGCCTCTGCTCGTGCCAATCTTCCCCTCCAGATTGTAACCCAAAATAAAGACTTCCCCATTAGCTGCTTTCAGTCTGGTGTTTTGTCCTAGCAGCTCGAGGGTAACGGCAGGGGAGGCTTTCTGGCTTTTCCTCTCTCTCTGATCTAGACTACCTCTTTGTCTACTGGCTTTATCCTGGGTTATTTTATTTTATTATTATTACTGTTGCTGTGGGTTTTTCTGTTTTTTAGTTCACATCCAACATTTCCTTCAGTATGAGCCATGTTCTGGCGCTCTCGCAAGTTTCGATCATTCCTAGGGGCAGTACTGATGGTGCCATCAAGGTTCTCTATAACCAGACCATCAAGGGCGACTCCACAGCTTCCTTCTCTCACAGAAACCAGCATCATGACATCTTAGAGGTGTCAGCGCACTGTTCCCACCTGCTGGTATTTTGGGAGTTCCTGAGGATACCTTGCCACCCTCTCTTGCTCTCAGCATTATGTTTTAATATGGGAACTGAAAATTTATGCTCCCATTAACACCATCAGGCCAGAATCCTTTCTACACATGTAGTTTTCACGAAGGGAAATGTGATGTGGATTGTGTGGCCAATATTCTGTTGTTAAATCCATGTTCTGCCAGACACTTCAATGTAGAACGTGGCATCCGGCATGGGAATGTTTCATGACAGGCTGATCTGCATTGGGAACCAGTCTCATGGATGGAAACTGTTTCCTTAAAGCCAAAGTTCACTGTCTGTCTGACAAACTTGTCCTACCTCACCACAGCAAGTACCTGAGAACTAAGTCATGCTCAACACCTGCTTCACAATTGTAGTACAAAGAACCTTAGGGCAATCTCAACAAACAGGCAAGACCACACTAGTATCAGACTTGGAAGAAAAGTTAATGATCATTTGAGTAGGTCAGAATTAAAGACATAGTTAGTACACATTAGCAATCTTAAAGGCTGTGGGGGTGACAGCACCTACTGTATTCATTCTAGTCACTGCTGTATCCCCAAAAGTCAGTGTATTGGTATTGGTACTTAAATGTCAAGGACCAATACACTGAGTCCATCTTCCCAACCTCTTTTTCAGCAGATGTTTCCCACTGTTTGAAACAGCAGTCACATTGGTGATAGGGGTTTTGTGGAACTTGATGGAAGCTGGATAAGCATGTCTAGTCATTGCTACTGCCAGGGCTCAATCTCACTAATGTTAACAGTCGTCAGGAGACAGGGACATAGCTAGAGAGAGCTGTAGTTGATGTAGCCAAGTGTCAGAAATGTTACATTATATCTGATTTCCTTAACACTGAGGCAGTTATTCAGGAAGCCTAGAGTCACAATTATCAGCCAAGGATACTGGGATCCCTCAGTATGAAAGAAATGATCCAAGGCTGGATAGATGGCTCAATGGTTAAGGCACTTGCCTGCACAAAGCCAAAGGACCCAGGTTCAATTCCCTAGGACCCACATAAGCCAGCTGCACAAGGTGGCATGAGTCTGGAGTTCATATTCCTTTGCAGCGGCTGGAGACCCTGGCACACCTATTCTTTCTCTATGCCTCCTAATAAATAAAAAATCAAAAAAGAGAACGCGTGTGGTGTGAGGAAGTTACTCCAGATCTGCACTACTACACATAGGAAGAGTAAATACAAAGTGAAACAGCTCGGAGGCCAAGGCTTTCACTATTGTGAAAACAAGACTCTAAAACAGATGAGAAAATCTTTTCTATCAAAGTGAAAATTCCTAAGACATGAATGTAAGAACACCGTAACACAACTTCTCAGATAACACCGCCTTTTAAAATCTCCTGAAAAGAACAAGAATGAGGCTTCTTTCAAGGCAATATGAAAAACTTAGCTGGGCGTGGTGGCCCACACCTTTAATCTCAGCACTCGGGAGTCTGAGGTAGGAGGATCACTGAGTGTTCAAGGCCAGCCTGAGACTATATAGTAAATTCCAGGTCAGCCTGAGCTAGAGCAAGACCCTGCCTCGAAAAACCAAAAGAAAAAAAACAAAAAACTTTTAAGCCAAATTTTGGTGGAGCTGTAACTGCAAATTCTATCACACTTTGACCTTCCTTCTTGACCATATGTATGGGCACATAGTCTGACAAATAGTTGATAGCCTTCTAGTTACAGGGCACTCTCCTCCTTAAACTCTTCAGTTTTGTATCTGAGACAAGCATGAGGGAGAAGTATGAAATACATGGTTTAGTTCTTTTTCTTAAAAGTTTGTAAAACATGTGCTTATAAATTATCCTTTGAAAACAAGTTTCCAGAGTAGTGCTCTCTAGAACCGCTCTGCGTGTGAACTGTCGTGTGCTGGCTGTTAACTCCGTCACTACTGAGCATTTGAAATGTGCGTATGTGACTAATGACTAAGGAAACAAATTTTATTGAAAACCTGAAACTCTGTTGCATAGCATTGCTGCATGATGTAGCATTTGTTTTTGAAGTGGCTGTACACAGGGAAGTGAGAATCAGCACAAAGGTTCCAACTTCTCCATATCGTTACCAATACTTGTGATTTTTTTTTTTTTTTTTTAGCATCCATCCTAATGGGATTTGTATATATTTAATCCGACTCTATGGGTTTCTTTTTTCTGTTCATGTCTTTTTACATACATTTTTATGAAATCCAGTTTATTTACTTTTCTGTCACTGGTGTCAGAATCAAGGAATCTTCCAAATATAATGGGTCTTAGAGTTATCAATATTCTTTCATAATAGCATGGCCAAAATGTGGATGCAACCACGTCCATCAATAGAATCTGATTCAGCCCGAAAGCAGGGAACTCCCCAACATGCTGCAGGTGGGAGAACCCTAAGGACATTAGGAAAACACAAAAAGACAAATACTGCATGATTCCCCTTGGATGGGTTAGTCACAACCACAAACATAGAAAGGTATCTGCTGGGGACGAGGAGCTGGAGCTGTCCCCCAAAGTTATGGAGGTGGAGCACGCTGCTGACTCATCCAGTAACGTTTAGTGCTGTGGACCCACACAGTTCAAACTGGTTAAGATGGCTAAAAAAAAAAAAATTCATTTGTCACACATGGCTGGTGCTTACAATATTTGAGCACCATTACAGACCACAAATGAAAGCAGATGTACACACGGACAGATTAAAACACTAGTCTGTCAGGAATGTCAGTGGATGGAAACACAGCCATCCAACTCGGATTACTTGCCAGAGGTGGTGGCGTACTTTTCAGTCCATCTGTGCATAGTGCACACATACATGTGCTGTGTGGGCACACATTTGGGTGTGTACGTGTGCCTGTGTGTGGCCAGAGGTTAGCACCGATCTTCTTCAATCACTCTGCCCTTACCTTTTGAGGCAGGTTCTCTCTCCGAACCCAATTCAGCTAGACTAGCTACCTAGCAAGTCCCGGGGATCCTCCTGTCTCCAGTGTGACTACAGGTGTGTACCACCACGACCACTTATGTAAAAGGCATTGTAAATAAGGCACTGGGGGTCTGACCACAGGTCCTCGTACTTGCATAGCAAGCACTTTACCCAATGAGCAATCTCATCACTCCTTTTTCTTTAATGCGTGGAGGCCAAAGGTTCATTTAGGTGCTGTCCTTTTATTTTTTTAAGACAGAGCTTCTAATTGGCTTGGAGCATGCCAAGTAGGCTTGACTGGGTGCCAATGAGCCCAGGGGATCCTCCTGTTTCCACCTCTGCCCGCGGGGGTTACAAGTGCACACCACCACAACCATCATTTACGTGGGTTCTAGGGATCAAGCTCAGGTCATGATTGTAGAGCAGGCACCTTACACCAGAGCCATCTCCCCAGCCTTGCTGGTTTACTATGTAACTAGAATGAGGTACTAGAAGGCAGTACCTAACCCTGGACACTTCAATGGTCCTAATAAATGTGTGCATTTTGAAGAAACATAGTTTTGATGATACATTATAAAATTATCTTAGCATGACACTAGCTCATGAAACATTATCTTTCCTTTGTGTTTACTTTAAATATGTTAATACCCAATAGTGTGGCTTTGCATAAAAGCATGGGCTGAAATTTAAAAAGTATAAAGGAGGTCAGCAGTTAAGGTACTTGCCTGTAAAGCCTAACAAGCCAAGTTCGATTCCCCAGTACCCACATAAAGCCAGGTGTACAAAGTGGCACATGCATCTGGAATCTGCTTGCAGTGACTGGAAGCCCTGGCATGCTCGTTCTCCCTATCTGTCTCTCTTCTATCGCTTTCTGCTTACAAATGAATAAAAACATTTTTTAAAAGGACTAAAAAGGTCTCTAGGCATCTGTCACTAATGTAACTGAGGAATTTTCAGTTTGCATATAAGCAATGGTTGGCGTGTGTGTGTGCGCACACACACACCCATACACTGGCAATTATGTCACATCTGTATCTATGTTATAAACATAGATAAAGCCTATCTGTCCCCAAGCCCAAAGTGTTGCTGAATCAATTCAGCCACTTGTATTTTCACAATAAAAATTAAAGATTTTTTTTTACATTTCCCACAGTAAAAGACTGCATCTCATTGCTGTAAAATTTAAATGTTTCTCCAAACTAAAATTACAATAGTGCATGTGAATATACTTTTCCTTTGAATTTCCAACTACTTTTTTTTTTTGCGATGTTTAGAAGAAAGGCCTATACATACATGAAACTTCACTGATAATTTATTTTTAGCTTTTAATATATTTTCTACTAAAAAAAAAGCCATCAGGACAGGAAATGTTACTGGTATTGTTGTTACAAAAACAATTGATAATTTTAATCCACAAAGGATGAGAACACAAGACACTGACCTCATTGTACAAAGAATATTACAATAAAATGACCAGCTGGAGGCCAGCGACACATTCGAGACTTCACATATACACATGTACTTTGAAACAAGAAACAGGACAATTTTCACCTTTGACATGTTCATGACCACAAAGAGAAACACCACAAATCACAGCTTTGAGTCTGATTTCCTGGTACACAAGTGACCTAAAGCATACTGCGATTAACATTACCTTCAGGTAGATACAGACATTATGATCTGGGACTTTTCTCCCCACCCAAGACAATCTGCTTTAGCTGTCAAGTAATTTGGTTTGTTATCCATTTAAGAAGATTACAACAATAAATACAGTATCTTAACAACACGAGTCAGGATAGAGGTTTTGAGACCAATCATTCAAAAACTATGTATGTACTTGAAACTATGTATGTACTTGTTCCCAGGAAGGCAATATATAAATTATAAATGCAATCTTGGGAAAAAGAAGTATGGTCACAAATCATTTTCTCTCAAACACTGATGAAGAAACAGTGTGTGTTGAGAAGGTGCTAGTATGGAAAAGAACAGAAAATGTACGAAGTAAGGAAAATATATTTAACCACAGGAAATATTAAATTCAGTTGATTTTCTAAAATGAGGTATAAGAGTATGCCTGTAAATGAAAACAAAAAACAAAAAGTTAAGAACCAAAATGCATATCTCCAATGGAAAGTCTCTAAGCCTCTTATAGTTTCTTTTATTAGATTAAACATTTCATATACAGCAGTTAATCTAGAAAAATACATTTAAAAATTTTTTCAACAGACCATGCACCCTGTAACAAAACCTTCCAAACCCTGTTTTATTATACAAATTAATCTACATTAGTAATGTAAAAGAAATTCTCACATTTAACAATGTCATTTTCCAACCAACATCCATCTAATTTACACACAAGTTTCCACTAATCCAACTGGAGAGTTAGAATTCTGTAACATTTTCTAACGTATTCTGTACATATTAAATAATCTAAAGGGATCCTCTTGTAGTGCATTCGCCATGTAGTAGGTTTATTCAGTATTTTTCCAGTACCATTTGTATTAATACAGTGATCTGTCTGTAAATGTAAGTCAGTCTGAAAGTGCACACAGTTTACCTTTCCCAGATAATCACCATTTCTGGAGGAAACATTATTCATGGTAAAGATTATCAGTATCATGATTAGAAATGTAGAGTTAGTAGGTATTTGGAGACTATACAACTTAATTATATACACAAGCTTAAGGAAAGTAAGTCTGTAGCTCATATTTACATAAAATAATGTCTATTTCCACAGGGTCATACCAAGAATTCAATATGGCACTCGCTATAATCAGGATTGTCAGCTATGGTTTAGTATCACCAAACAGCCCCCAAAACCCTGAACTGATTTATCCAGCCTATCACGGTGCTGAAGGACGTTAGTGTGCTGCCCAAGCTAGTAACTAAGAGACCCAGTAAGGACACTGTGCGACAAATAAAAGCCCTCATCCAGGGATTCTATCTGGGAGATAATGAATTTTAGCACTGAAGACTGCCACCGCATGCAGAAATCCTGAAAAAGAAGCGCACAGGTTTCAAAATGAATACACTTCATTCTGTCTTAACTGCCCAAGAGTTTTCAAAACAACTTCTGTACTAAGTAAAGAACTTACAAGTCATGAGAATTTCATGATTATCCAGTTTGACAGGGTTAAAAAAAAAAAAAAAACATGTAAGTTTTTCTTTTTCTTACCAAATTATCCAGTGTATATGACTGGTTAGAATTCTGAGTTGACTGAAATTCAGAGTGTGAAATGCAAACATTCAGGATAAAATGAATCCATAATTACACAGTCATACCACCTTGAAACGAAGCAGCAAATATGAGGGTCTAACAGACATCTTCACTCTCCCTTTCCTTCCCGATCCCTCAAGAAAGTGCAAACACCAGAGTCACTTCTTGGTCCAAAAAAAAACACAAACATGTATGAAGATTTGAAATCTGATGAGATCCCATTTCAATCCACAGGTTGTCTTCTGTGAGAATCAACGTCCAAAGATGGAGCTCAATTCCAGAAGAATTAGTTCTACGATCTGATTTTGGTACACAGTGTGAACTGCTATATTGCCAGTCTCTTTCTCTGGCTTTAGTAGAGTTGGGCCAAAAACAATTGCTATACTCTGATAGGTCATTCGGTTTTTTTCTCCATTTTCTATAACTCTAAGGGGAGAAAACAGAAAAGTTTGAATTGCAGTATAAACTGAACAGTATGCATTTAGAAAGAGTGCCCACTTGGCTGCTTAACCAAGGAGAATTCAGCCTGAGTGCCATGTCAAGTTTGATCTTTATTAAACACAGCAGAAAAGTATTGCACATATGTAGTAAATCTTAAACATGTTCTATTTTAGCTTAATTTTAAAAACACAACACAGACTTCAAGGTGTACTATAATTCAGGCAACAATGATTCATCCCCAGAGTTGACAGGAAGAACATTTCATCAGGACATGGAGATCAGAGTTCTCCATCTTATTTAAAAAACTTACTCTAACTCTATCATTTGTTTTAGTTTAGCATTTTATTGCTCTTTGTGCAGGAGGAACAAAAGCTGTTAAAGCAGCAGTGTAGTAGCAACCATGAGGGCTTTGTTTTGCAGTGACGTCACACACCAAACCTGACAATCACTCTCACCATCACATTCTCTCACTTCAGTGACACATGAACACCTACTATGAGCTAAGCAGTTTTCACACCAAACCAGTCGACCTAGGAAAGTGTGTTATTTCCCATTACAAAGATAGCAAGTGACACATCTGGGAACAGAGTCTGTCCCTATATTCTTTCCACTGTACTATGCCCATTTCCTAACTGTGCAGTTCTTACCTTCTGAGGTGTCTAAACAGAACCTGCATTGTATCTTGATTTGGCTTTGGCAACTGTCTGATTAGATCCTTAACAGCAGTGACACGTTGTCTCGGTTCTTGTTCTAAAAGAAGATAACAAGTAGATATCTTGCAGCACATTCTTTGGAAACTAAAAGTAATGACATTTTGGAAGCTGATATTTGGTAATACACAGTGACATCTGGTGGTCACATTAAAAATTTCTGGAGTGAAACAATCCATTGAATTTTAAAAAATCAAAAGTTAGCTTATCTGTGCAAAAGATTTCCAGTATGGAGAAAAAAAACTGAATAGAGTTACATACTTACTAATTGCATTAACAAAGTCATTGAAGTGATTAAATGTAAAAAGGGGTTCTGGTAATTCTCGAAAAAACATTTTGAGTGCTCCAGTGATGACATGAATGTCTTCCCACTTACTGTCATTCAAATCCAACTTCTCATCTGGAAGACAGTAGAAACAGAACATTTTAAAAACTGCTTTAAGCCAATCCCAGATCAGGCACACTCGAGGTGGCATGGTTGTGGACATTTGGATTGAGGGTCGGGTGTGGACTCTTACCATGATTGACAGCAAACCGTAGCTTTTGGATCACGGCAAGGTTGCCGCTTACTCTGTAGATGCCATCAACATCCAAACCTGAGAGACAGAAGATTCTGAGTTGATTTTATTGTTTGGGGTATGTGGTGTGTGCATGTGGTATATGCACGTGGCACAGATGTGCACTGTGTGTGCACGTGTGGAGGCCAGAGGAGGAGATCAGGAGTCCTACTCTATGCTTCCGCCTGATTTTCCTGAGACAGCATTTCTCACTGACCCAGAGCCCCCTTTGCTTTTTTAGACTTGCTTACCAAGGACTCCAGCAATCCTGTCTTCACTCCCCTCAGTGTTGGGCACAGGCATGCTTTCACATGACATCAGATTCAGGTCCTCATGCTTGTGCAGCGAGTGCTCTTGTTTACTGAACCATCTCTCACTTGTTTTTTTTTTTTGTTTGTTTTGTTTTGTTTTGTTTTTTTTGAGGAGAGGGTTTTACTATGATGCCCAGAGGCTGGCCTCAAACTTGAGCCAGGGTAAGCTCAAGCAAATTCTCTGCCTCAGCCTCCCACGTAGCTGGCACCCAGCTTCAGAATTCTTATTCATTAGCATTACCATTAAACATCAAAAGGACAAACACTGTCTTCATCTAAATAGCTTTTTCAGTAGATTCTTGGCAGGGGTGGGGAGGAGGGTGGTGATTCACTCTGAATTCTGTTAAACAGAATTAAACAGCAGTAATTCTACTTTGTTTATCAGGTAGACTGTGGCTTAGCGCATGGAAAACATCTCATTAAACTTAAAATACTAACAATTTAAGACAAACTTCTCCAAACACCTGTGAGTAGTTTAAAAAGAAAGCAAGTAGATTAATGCAACCCGTCCTTTTTCTGCATACCATTTCATAATGTAAACGCACACACTGAAAAGCCGGTTGCTCTCTTCAAATGTTTGTCTCAACTGTTCATCATAAATAAACTTAATGTAAGCTACAGAAAAAAACTGGTCATTTGATATAGTTTATTATTTTCTTTTAGACGTGAAACAAAATCACTTGAATCTCAAATGAAGAGCCCAGCACAGTTTAATGTGCAATTCATTCAGCTTCATCTAAAGGCAGTGTGGGTCTCTGCTGTCACGCTGACAAAAGCCAATGGGACAAGAGCTAAAACTGGCAGGAATTAAAAATCAATAATGTATACTAACTATACAGTATGTTTCTGATATAAACAGATGTTGTGATTATTGTCAACATACTGTAGCTCATAATAAATCAGTGTTCATAATGTATGTGTTAAAATTCAGTAAAAATAAAAAGTCGTTTGTCTTATTTTCAAGGAATGACGTTAGACTTGTCTACTGAGATACTTTTGAGTTGGTTTGACAGCTTTAAAATGCCCTCTGCTTTATCCTAACAGAACACACCTCCTCGTGGTAAGTGCATACACTGCTGTCTGGTCTTCTACTGTCTTGTCCTTCCTTAAACTCAGTTTCATCTCACCACTGTGTCCACTGAGCACTGGCAACATCAAATGGCTAGAGAGAATGCCGTATCCGTACTTAACCATTATGTGTCATGGTCAATAGATGCCTGCTGCTCTTAATTTGAGACAGGCGCACATATGAAAGCTTTCTACAAACAAGAAAGATTCCCTTGCTCCCTCCCTCTCAAACATTTTAGGACCATAAGTTACTTCTGGATGCTTCACCCCATATCATAAAGCCTTAGGGATTTTGATGCTGAGATAGTGAGTCAAGTTGCTTGACTTGAAAAAAGAAGAATCTAGGGAGATGGCTCAGTTGGTAAAGTGCTATCCATGTAACAATGGGGACCTCAACTCGAATCTCAGCACTTATGTAAAATGCTGGGCACAGTGGTAGGTGCCTGTAGTCCAGTTGCTGGGAAGGCAGACCGGGCAGGAGGGGGGGGGCGCTTGGGGTTTGCTGGCTAGATTGGTTGAACTGTGGGCTCAGGTCTCAGTGAGAGACCATCACAAAAAATATGGTGAACTACAATTAAGACACCAGATGTCAACCTCTGGCCTCTACATGCACACATGTGCATGCACATCTGATGCATGTGTACCTATATGCATACAAGCACACATCTACACGTACACATGTACATATGCAAAAAAAAGAAAAAAAGCCGAAAATCATTTTCTCACCATGCTCTTCGACATGCTCAACGCACAACTTCACAAACTTCGGCACTGTCCCGCTCTCTCTCTGACACAGACTAGCAAGATTAGATCCAAAGACCTGATCTGAAAGAGATTGTTCAAAATATGACCCACCTTGCCAACAGTTTAGGAAATATCTAAGCAACTCAGAATGCCACACACACTTACCACAGCTGTGCCTGATCTCGGGCACTTCTTCACTTTCCAGTCAGTCTTTACTCAACTCCATGAACAGAACTCACCCTTGCCTAAGCGGTTCATACTTTTTATTCCTTCTTCAGAGAACAATTCCCCCCTCCCACCCCTAAAACTGATTTCTTTCCTTCACTCATGGTCTCAGCTAAAATGTTACACCACCTCAGAAACATCTGCTGATCATTCTTACCCGAGACACCCAATTCTAGTTATTTTCTATATGACTACTATGATGGACTCAGAGCACTCCTCACTTCAAATGGTCTTGTCTGCCTTCCACCTAAGTCTAAGTTCCATGAAGCTGGGGACCTTATAGTTAGTTCTGACCACCAACTCACAGTCTCTACAGATAATACTCAAACATTTTTAAAACTAACATAACAAATAAGCATCATGTTTTCAAAGGCTGTTCCATTAATATTTTAACCCAAAACTTTAGACATTGCACATTAGTGCTAAGTCTTTAGGAAAACAGAATATTTGAGGTGAGGAGTAACTCCACAAAGTGACAACTGTTTGTATTTCTCAGTGAAAAGGGCCTGATAAACAAATTAACAGCTTTGCCATTAATTTACTTGTCAGACTTTGTTTTGTCAAGGCTCTAAACTTGACATGCCACGCATATGTTTTCTCTGGGTGTTCTTGCTTTTCCATAACCATAAAGGCTATTTTGTTTGTTGTTTGTTAGTTGAGGCAGGGCCTCAAGTTGCCTAGGCTGGCCTTGAACTCCTCACTTACCTCCCTCCACCTCTCTTCCAAGTGCTATGACTGCAGGCAGGGGTCATCATGCCCAGCTAATGTGAATTACCTAAATTCCTTCAGGAAGTCTGAAATACATGAGACTCATTTTTGTTTTGTGATTCAACTGTGTTTTGAACAGATGCCCTGATCCTTTTCACAAACCTCATGATCAGACACACATACATATATTATGTCGTCTTTTATTTCTGAGGAAATGTCACTGTTTTAGTCATGAATTTGAAATTTTTACTTTTGGAATTAAATACAATTATAAATATGCAGGTATATACAGATGTATGTGATTTTATAAAACAGATCTTGTTAGACATTTTGTTAGACAATTAGGGTTTTTATAAATAATAAATATATAAATTAATTAGGAAAAACAATTTTGTATTAATTTTGAAATTACCTTAAATTACAGCAAAACACCATCAAGAATAAGCTTTTTTTTTTTTTAACTCTACTGTGGTAGCTTATTCAAATTTTTAAATTTGTTTTATTGTCACACTATAGAACTAAAGTCTTTGCTGCTGTGGCTCCCAAAAATGTGCTGCACATCACATCTGTGTCGCTTCTCTGATATAGCAGTTCTCGTTTAGTTTGGCATTTATGTCTGTACAATGCTTTAACTACAGTAAATTTTGAATGTGCATTAAAAATCAGTGTCTACTGTTCACAAGCCTCTTAATCACTATATACTAATGACGACTCAGTGAAAAATGAACAAAAATTATATTTTTAACTGTTTGGAAATTTTCAGTTTTAGTCTGAAACATTTCTGATTTTTAGCAATAGTGATAATTATAAACATTGCTTCTCCTACAAACCTTTTTAAAATATTTTATTTATTTATTTATTTTAGAGAGAGAGAGAGAGGCAGAAAGAGAGAATGGCTGTGCCGGGGCCTTTAGCTACTGCAATCGAACTCCAGATGCATGCGCCCCCTTGCGCATCTGGCTTACGTGGGTCTTGGGGAATCGAACCAGGGTCTTTAGGCTTCGAGGCAAATGCCTTCAGCGCTCAACCATTTCACCAACCCCTACATACCTTTAATATAGCCTTTTTCACGAACAGCTTGCAATGTGGGGCGTCGTGTAAGAAACTTCTTTAAATTTTTCTTGGTTTTCTTCTGTTCTGAAGAATCTATGCTAGATACTTTCATAGCTTAAGACAAAGAGAGATTAGGCATTTCAGAAAATGACAACTTTTCTAATTAAGTTTTTTCACAGATTACTCAAATTATCATAATTTCATGAGTCAAAATCATAGCACAAATTCTGTTATAGTTTTAATGTAGTTTCAAAGAGGCATGACAAATCATATTAACACAAACCCAGTTTTAAGCAGAACCTTTCATTCTCTGTTTTTGAGAAAGGATATCACATAGTTCAAGTTAGCCTTAAATTCACTATGTAGCAGGAGACAGCCTCGAACTTGTGATCTTTCTGTCTCTGCCTCTCCAGTGTTAGGGTTATAGACATGTGCCACCACACCTGGTTTTATGCAGTTCTAAGGACCAAACCCTGGACTTCCTCCATGTTAGGCAGACACACTACCAACTGAGCTATAGTCTCAACCCAAAGCGACTGACTACATCTATATTGTTGAAGACATCCCTAAGTTATTCTAATTTATATTCATCATTTCACAAATGATTACTCATCTTCTTTGATGCTCCATCAATTTCAGATGGCAAAATGACTACATATATAAATATATCAAATCCATATAACATACATCTTTTTATCCTATTGAGTAAGAGTCTAGCCGGGTTTGGCAGCACAGCATTCAGGAGGCAGAAGTAGGAGAACTGCTTGAGTTCAAGGCCAGTCTGAGTCTACAGAGTGCAGAGTGAGTGACAGGTCAGCCTGGGATAGAGTGAAACCCTACATCCAAAACAAAAAACAAAAAGAACTACATAACTGACTTTTTCTAATAATGGAGATTGCACTCAGCCAGCCTTTATATGGGCATTTATTTAAAATCTCTGGGAAACCAAGAGAACAGCTCACATAAACCACCAGCACACACACACACAAAAAAAAAAAAAAAAAAAAAGAAAAGAAAAGAAAAGAAATAACTTACAACGAAGTTTTTTAAGCTCTTTAAGGTCTTTTTCTTTATCCTGCTTTTCTGTCCCTGGTGAATCCGGCACCTCCTCTTCAATGCCTTCATCAGGTTCCATTGCCTATGTGAGTGAGAGATGTCCCAATGCACATTACTTCTAGTGCTACTACAGCTGAAATAACATTCCTTTCATAATGACCAGTAATTGACTTTTATCAACAATTTTAGGAAACCAAGTAATATACAGTAAGTTTGATTTAGATGTTTGATAAATCTGTCAAGTATGCTTTCCTCCTTAGTGGCATGACTGCATATTTCTAAGCGGAAAATAAAGCTGACAGCACAGAATGATGGGCTTACGCTCAGAGTCAGGCTTTCTTATCTGACCCACTAAATGTGGGCGGCACACAGAACAGTTACCAAGACAGGCTGCCATCTATGGAGAGAAACCATAAAGTAGCTGCATCGTGACACTGGGTAAGATTCACCCTCCTGGGTGTGACAGAGCTATCTTGTCTACGATGACAAGGAAGGACTACAGCACTGTCCTGTGATGACAGCGTGGGACATACAGCACACTGATGTTTGGGGCTGAAGGAAATATTGAACTCTTCTATTGCTTCTCCAAGGTAACGTTTACCTCGTTAAAATGTTAAAAAATAAAATAAAATAAAATAAAAAAGGGCTGGAGGGGATGGCTTAGCAGTTAAGGCGTTTGCCTGCAAAGCCAAAGTACCCAGGTTCGATTCCCCAGAACCCACGTTAGCCAAGTGCACGGGGGGGTGGGGGGGGCGCACACATCTGGAGTTCGTTTGCAGTGGCTGGAGGCCCTGGCATGCCCATTTTCTCTCTCTCCCTCTTTCTCTGTCAAATAAATAAATAAACAAAAATAAAATATTTTAAAAATCCAGATGAACCAGATTTAAAATCTTTAGAAAAAAGTTCTTAAAAAGTCTGGACTGAATTCTCAAAGCTAAAAACTTTGTTCTGCACTTCACAGTTGGTTTATTACACTGGAATTTATTTTTGTATAAAGTATAAGGAAAAACTGGCTCCCATTCCTTCTTGGGTATCCAGTTGGACAAGAACTATTTACTAAAAGGCATGTTTTCTTCCTTACAATTGCACAGCACTATTTCTGGTCTAAAGTGTTCACAGGCATGTGGGTCTGTCTCTAGGCTCTTTCTGTTCCATGGGTCTGCATGGATATCATATCATGCTCTATTCATTAATGAAGCTTTATAAAGTCAGCGAGCACTTTTACTTTCTTCTTCAAGAATGCCTTGGGTGTTTCTCAGCCTCTGCTTATGGTATTCTTATTGGGGTATGGAAAGGAAGATGTTACAGTCTGTCCATGGTTTCAGGAAGAAAAGGGACAAAATTCAGAAACATCGCACAGTATTACAAAGGATAGCTTTATGATTAATTTGCTAAAAGAAAAAGAAATGAAAACTACAAATTTCCCTTTATTTCCTTCAGATTCTATCTTTCTTCCCATCAGATGATCAAGTAGAGTCCTGCACATATGGAGAAAGGTCAAAAATACAGAAACTATGGGTGGCAAGGCCACTGAGAAATTCTGCTGGAACTGAGCTGATAACCTCCTTCATGTAGACCAGCTGAGAGAAAGCTGGAAGAAGCCATTCTACATTTAGTTCAATGGGAGAGAGATATCACCAGTGAAGATACTCAACAGTGGACACTGCAAGCCTTATAATTGGCCAGCCAGGCCAAATGAGCCAACAGGTGCAATAGTGGCACATCTGTCATGGTGGAAACCAACTGCCCTCCAATTGGACTGGAGGCCCGCTCCATGGGGGGGAATATATCCCTGATACTGAAAACTTAAAACAGGGGTAGTCATGAGCCCTAGGGGTCTAACATCTGCTGATGTCTGGATAAATGTATATACTATGCTTATCAAACTGCCCAGTAAGCACTTCTCTTAATATTCATACCCTTATATTAACACTACTCTCACTTTGGGTACAGAATCTTCTCTTTTCAGATGGCAGTGACGTTGGGATGACTCAGAAGGTATCATAGTGCTGGAAAGAAGTGACTGGAGTACTGAGTTACATCTCAATCACACCTTCCAAGGCTCAGGGTCTAATGCGGAAGAGGTGGCGGAAAGAATGTAAGAGCCAAAGGAAGAGTTGGACTCCTTACAACGTCCTCCCTCCAGACATAAAATGGCCTGTATATCCATGACCTCATAGTGCCTGACACTACCTACACAAGACCATCATAAGAGGAGGAAAAGATCATGACATCAAAATGAAAGAGAGACTGATTGAGATGGGGAGGGGATATGATGGAGAATGGAATTTCAAAGGGGAAAGTGGGGAGAGGGAGGGTAGCACCATGGGATATTTTTTATAATCATGGAAAATGTTAATAAAAATTAAGAAAAAAAATACAGAAGCTAAAGGCGCACGGTTCCGTATGGCCTGTGACTGTTCTAAGCATTTCAGAATATGAACATGGCCTTCTTTTGTGTTTTTTGCTAAGAACAGGAGCATTGAACACCGGTAGAAGAGAAGGGGCAGCAAACTGGACAAGGAGGCGCTAGAGAGCACGCTATCGAGACTGGACTGCAGCTGCATGTTCCTTGCAATACTGAAAAAACATTATGCATTAGGCACTGTTTGCCTTTTTTCCTTGAACCATTTCTTTTTCCACCAATGCCTAATGTAAAAAAATTCAAATCTATTGGCAGCAACATTATGTGAGAATGTTTAATTATTTACATCACCAGCCCCTGAAGCTTGCTAAAGTAACCTTTGTCTTTCCCAAGTCTGTTGATATAAGTTATGAAAACATACACACACGGGGGGGGGGGGGGGGGAGAGTCTTTTCATTTTGCACTAAAAAACCAGAAGAAAAACAGTTCTGCAATACGAATTTTGCTTAAGGGCTGGGGAGACAGCTTAGTGGGTAAGGCACTTGCCTGCAGGTACGAATCCCCAGGACCCACGTAAGCCAGATGCCAAGGTTGTACATGCATCTGGAGTTCGTTTGCAGTGACTAGAGGCCCTGGCGTGCCCATTCTCTCTCTCTCTCTCTCTTTTCTCTCTCTCTCAAATAAAGAAAAATAAAATATTTCTTAAAAAAAAAAAAAAAGAATTTTGCTTAAGTCAAACACATACCTGGTTATTGATTGTACTACTAAGAACTTTAAACCAATCATTGATCACAGCATCATTTTCAGACTGAATTAGCAGTTCTGTTCCTTGACGAGTTTTTAGCTTTAGAGAAAAGGAAGCAGGGAAGAGTATGGTGAGTGTTTTAAGAAAACAAATGAAAGCATTTACTTCAAAGTTTACAAAATCAACAGTAGATCTAGGGGTTAATCACCATGAAAGGTACTAAGACAGCTATGGAATATATTTTATTATAGTACAAAATAGTATCAGTTTAGTTACACAGATGTCATAAAACTTGTTAAAACCAGTATATTTTATCATTTAAATATAAGTTTGAGTATAAAAGCAGTGAATCTGAAATTAGAATTGAAACAGAACTTATTTGTAAAGACACATGAATGTGTGATGGTTTTATATAGCCTTAGAATGGTCTCTATCTGGCTATAAAAATAAATATAGAAAAAGACTACGTAAATAGGTTAATTTTCATCTCTTCTACTTAAAAGTAAATGCAATTACTGAGTTCAAAATAGAGCACAAACAACAAAAAATCTCACATTCCTTTAGGTCATAAATCATGCCAACTATACAATCAGAACGGAAGAACACAATGGATTATTCTATATAAAATCAACAATTAATTTAACTAATCTCTAGTTCAATGTTTCTTATGCTTCCTCACATTTTTTGGTTGGTAATTGAGCTGTCTTCCTAGAAGAACATATGACAGTGTTTCCTAAAAACATTTTGGGAAAGATTCTCTATTTTCCCCAAATGATGTTTAAGAAAGCTATTCCTCAAAAAACAAAAGTTAAATTTATGTAATCTTAATTTGGAAAAAACTGGAATAAGTTCTAATAAGATTCCCTCCTTCAAGACTCTGATATTTGACCACTGATCCTTTTTATTCTAGAACCAACTATTTAAACTGGAAGGCTAATAACTTCCCTTTATGCATTTTTCTAAACAGTCAAGACAGTCAGTAATGTTGAGTGCTCACACTACAACAGACAGGCTAGAGGTTCTTTATAAGGAAATAAAGGGGAACCATATCATTTTTATCATTGCTAGGGAAAGGCAGGATTTATGAAAGAAAGACTTGTAACAGAGTCTCAGTTCCAATAGTATATAAATGAAGCTGATGTTTACACTACCCATTGCACCTTAAATCATGGTATAAATGACTTAATCACCAGCTTTGCCTTAATTAGTCACAATGAAAGACTATTTCCCAAAGCACTAAAAACCAGGACATCCACATAACTAAAGTAAGAATGTGTGTTCTATTCAGAGCACAATGTATTATTACCTCAAAGACATTCTTCTTGCTGGATTTATCCTTTGACGCCATCTCAATCGTTGCTCCCTTGAGGTCCACTGTGAATTCTGGTTTGGACTGATTACTTCCAAACTTCATTTCAGAGAAAGAGAAAACTCTTTATGTAATACTCTTGCATAAGAAGACTAACTTTATAATAAAATAAAAAGCATTTTCATATCTTCCTTTTCCATAATATAAAATAATACCAACTTTAAAACTGAAATGTCTACAAGTATGAATGTACAGTTCATAAAAAGAAATAAAATGGGCTGGATGTGGTGGCGCATGCCTTTAATCCCAGCACTTGGGGAGGGAGAGGTGGGAGGATCACCATGAGCTCCAGGCCACCCTGAGACTACACAGGAAATTCCAGGCCAGCCTGAGCTAGACTTGAGCTAAACTGAGACCCTACCTTGAAAAACCAAAAAAAAAAAAAAAAAAAAAAAAAAAAAACAGAAAGAAAGAAAGAAAGAAAATGGCTCACACACCTTTAATCCCAGCATTCAGGAGGCAGAGGTAGGAGGATGGACAAGTTCCTGAGACTACATAGTGAATTCCAGGTCAGCCTAGGGCTAGAGAGAGATCCTATCACCAAAAACCAAAAGAAAGAAAGGAGGGAAGGAGGAAGGGAGAAAGGAAGGGAGGGAGAAAGAAAGTGGCTCAATTTCCCTAACAACCCCCCACCCCCACTACCACCACATTCCACCTCTGCTCCCTGGAATCTTTTTTCATCTATCAGAGTGGCAAAAATTCCAAACTCATGTTGGTGAGGCTACAGAGTGAGCCTTGACCTGTGAGATAGAAATTGTAACAACTCCTACTGAGGGATCTTGGTAATGGTTTTCTTTATAAACTGGCATCACATGTATAGTTTAGTGTCACACTTCTAATTCTTGGTATTTATGCTAGACTATATGCAGCTATATAAAACAACATGTTCAAAAAGACAAGGCAATAATCTTATACATGGAGAAAAATAAGGCAGATACCAAGAAAATTTTCTGCCTAATAAACATTCAAAATCTATTTTGTGCTTTAAACAGTTATTTCCTTATCAACTATTTATGTTGCCAACAATGAATGATTTGTGAAAACAGAAACCCCTAAGCTTCGTCTTCTTATAATAAGCCCTTGTTAGAAACTATAACTAAACACATATGTTATGAAGCCTTCAGCAATTTAATGAGGAATAAGAAATTTGCTGGCATGGGTAGCTCAGAAAGAACAACTCTATGTTAACTACATAAGGAAAACAATTAGCCAAAAGGAAATGTTCATTAAATACATACTTATTGTGTTATCTTCCCATTATTAGCAGACTAAATGGAGGCTATGGATATATAAGAATAGAAAATACAGCTGGAGAGAAGGCTTAGCAGTTAAGGTGCTTGCCTGCAAAGGCAAAGGACCTCAGTTTATTCCCTAGTACCCACGTAAGCCAAATGCACAAGGTGGCATCTGGAGTTCATTTGCAGTGGCTGGAAGCCCCAGCATTCCCATTCTCTCTCTCCCTCGTTCTCTCTCACTCTGCCTCTTACCCTCTCTCAAATAAATAAATAAAAATATTTTTTTTTAAAGGATAGAAAATAGTATTCCTATGGTACCGAAAAGTTTGGATTTTTTTTGAAACTTGTAAAGTTAATTAAATTAAACTACAATGCACAGGTCATAAACATTATAACTATTTCCTGAATTTAATATAAACATTTTACACTTGTCTTTGCAAGTGGGTTGGAACTAATCTTATGATAACTTATTCATATTTTGTGCATCAATAATTCTATAGCAGCTTTACACTTAATATATGGTCAACTTCAACTGTATCTTTGGGGTTTTTTTTTTTTTTGTTTGTTTGTTTTTTTGATTTTTCGAGGTAGGGTCTCACTCTAGTCCAGGTTGACCTAGAATTCACTATAGTCTCAGGGTGGCCTCGAACTCACAGGGATCCTCCTACTTCTGCCTCCTAAGTGCTGGGATTAAGGGAGTATACAACCATGCCTGGCTCAATGGTATCTTTTTACTTCAACTCTTCAGCTAGCAATGTGAACTTAAATAATGTACTTATTAAAACAAATAATGCAATTATATGGAATTAGTGAAATCTTTAAAAATTAGGTTAACTTTTGGAGAAACAAGCAAGGGGGCTGTTTTCCTGATGAACCGGATACCAGCACAAGGGGGAAGGAGATCAGCACAGAGAAAAATCAACTCCTACCAAATCAGAGAGCCAGAGCCTCAGAGGCCCCCAACACCTCATCACTGAAGCAGACCAAACATAAACCCAACATGGCTCAGGGAAATTTTGCGGAAGAGGGGGCGGAAAGACTGTCAGAGCCACATGTTGGGTCATGATATGCAGAGACATTTATCTTACCCATAACTGTGGGCTAACTCCACAATGCATGACCCGTATACCTCAACAAGGAGGGGCCAAGGGGAGGGGGTAGGTCACGGATGAGCCTAATAATGAAATGGTACCAAACTGACTGTATTTGCTGAATACAAAACTAACTAATAAGGAAAGAAAAAATAAAAAAAATTAGGTTAACTTTCTGTACACACACACACACGGACACATGGTTTTTATTTCAAGGCAGGGTCAAAGCTAGCCCAGGGGAATCTGCTATTCACTCTGTAGTCTCAGGTTGGCCTCAAACTCACAGTGATCCTACCTTTGTATAACCTGTATAAACACTCAGCAAAACAACCAAACTGAAATTTTAATTTGCTGCCATTATATGCCCTGCAGATATTCTGTAGGACCCGATACAAATGACCTCCCAATTGTAAATGACATGACAGGGAATGCTGGAGAAATATGATAACTGATTGGCAACATTTTTTGTTATTCTTTTCCAAAACCCAGACCTACTTTACTGCAATCACCTCCCACCAATATATGAAGCCATCAGAGCAAAATGTGGCAAGAGGAATGCACCAGGTGAGACAGTGACAGCTAAAACAGGATCAGACTTGACATGCAACGGCAGGCCAATGACTGACAGAACTGTTCCATGAAGAAAGCAGCAAAAGCAAAAAGTCAGAGATTGTACCCTGTTGTAAAAGAACTTGTTGGGGAAAGGTAAGGAAATGATGATGTCATCACCATAAAACACAAAGGCAAATGGCCCAAGAGAAAAGGCATAACGGAACCAGACAGGTAAGAATACAATTCTATTCAAACGCAACAGAGACAGAGCTAAACTCCCAAATATTTTAGCTGTACAATTATCTCAGAGGATTCTCTTACTTTGTAGTTACATAAATCTGTGATTTATTTTCCAGATGAATGCTTTATGGAATTGTTCACATAGGCATGTTGAGCCTATATTCATGACCAAATTACTGAGGGATAAGAAATGCTCACGTCTGGCCCTCTGCCATCCTGCCCAGCCCACTGCTCAGAAACTCCTGGCCTTCCTCTTAGTGACCTACTAGGAAATGTCCTCTGGTAACCCTTTCCAAATCAGCTTTTGCAAGTAGTTTTCCTATATAGCTTACCAATTCCTTTCTCTATGATTCTTCCTCCAGAATAGAAATAATTTTGTCCTCCATGGGACATCTGACATTCTGCAGAGATATATTTAGTTGTAACAAAGTAGAGTACAAGAGCCAGTCACTTGCTAGACACCCTATAATGTGCAGGGCAGACCCTAACAAGAGAACTACCTGGCTTAAAAATGCTCCATGTCTGATATTTGTGGAGTGGATTTAATACTTAAGGAGTATGATGACTGATGCCTCAGAGGTAACACAACATGTGCCATGTGGACACTGAATGGCTCCCTTGTCAGTCTTTCTACTGTCAAGTCAGGATTGAACACAGGCATATTGCTTATTTCTAAACCGCAAAGTTTAACACCATGCTCAGCCTTGCAGACATTTAAGTCAGCCGGACAAGCATTTTTCTAGATGAAAACAACAACAAAACAACTATAAGCTTATGTTACTGGTGAATAATTGGCATTTCCAGAAAAGTATCCTTAAGAGAAGGAAAGGTTTACTCAAGTTTTGGATGATAAATTATCTTTGTCAAATTTGTATTGTAACATGGAATTGCAGCTGGTATGTATTTCACTCATTTAATTCTAACTATTCTCTGTAAAGAAAGGAAGGGATAAGAGGTAGAGGAGAGAAGAAAGAGGAAGGGAAACTGAGCACAAATTATATATATAACAAGTTCTAGTCCAGACTCATCTGAAACTCTGCCCGTGAACTCACAACAATCCTCCTACCTCAGCCTCCTGAGTGCTGGGATTAAAAGCATGCACCACTATGCCCAGCTATGAATATTTTTTTTAAAACAGAATTTGAAGAGTATGGGTTATTTTGCTCAGATTCTGTCTTTAAGCATGTAACTACAGTGAATGGGAGATTTGAACCTATTTCTTCCAGTGGATCTCTTAGGCTTTTTAAGAAAATTATTTAATTAATTATTTGCAAGGAGAGAGAGAGGAAAAGAGAAGAGAAGAGAAGAGAAGAGAAGAGAAGAGAAGAGAAGAGAAGAGAAGAGAAGAGAAGAGAAGAGGAGACAAAGAGAATGGGCACACCATGGTCTCTAGCCACTACGAATTAACTCCGATGCATGCACCGCTTTGTACATCTAGCTTTATGTGGGTACTGGGGAACTGGACCTGGGTCATTAGGCTTTGTAGGCAAGTGCCTTAACCACTGATACATCTATCCAGCCCCTCTCCGAGGTGTTTACACTGAGTAAATCAATTTTTTTTTGTTTTTGCATGTGTGTGGGTACGTATTCACATACACCCATGCGTTTGGAGATCAGTTTGTTGTCAGGAGTCTTTCTCAATCGCTCTTCACCTTGTTCACGGACCCCAGAGGGCCCTAATTCTGCTAGTTTAGCTATCTAGCTTACCCCAGTGACCCTCCTCTCTCTACCTCCTAAGGACTGGCAAGCATTTTTCCTTTACAGAATGAGCCATCTCTTCAGCCCCATGAGTCCTTTAAGGACTGCCTTCTCTTATCACACAGACCCCTCAGAAAGAACGACCAAACCTCAAGAGAACACCACAGGAGCTCGGACTAAGACCAGCTTCAACAGAATCAAGCTATACAGAGCATGAAAGGCAGTTTTTACCACAAATAATTTCTGTCTTTTAAAATTATTTATTTATTTGACAGAGAATGAGAGACAGTGAGAGAGAATGGGCGCATCAGGGCCTCCAGCCACTGCAAACGAACTCCAGACACATGCGCCCCCTTGTGCATCTGGCTAACGTGGGTCCTGGGGAATTGAACCTGGGTCATTAGGCTTTGCAGGCAAATGCCTTAACCACTAAACCATCCCTCCAACCCGATTTCTGTCTTTTTGACTCTTTAGCATCTCATCCTCAGGTACAGTGTGGTTCCATTATATAAATGGGAGATTTTACTGACAATCTAGTTGGTTTCTGAGCAGAGAAACAAAATTAGTTCAATTCTTTTAAAAAAATCCTAGGGAGTATCTTGCATATTTTTCCACATTTTGATATTTTTGAATGTAGTATCTATCAAAATACATCATAAAGACTCACATACTTTTTATTTAAATAGTATTACTTTCATTTATTTGGGCCATTTAACTTTGGTTTAATTTCTTTAATAGTGGGTATTGGGAAAGCAGTATGAGTTTTAAAAATTGGCCATAAAATAAAAATTAAGAATTAACTGTAAAATCAAGCATTCTACTATATCCTGAATCTGTTTACTTTTTATTGTGACTATAAAACACAAGTGGCTGTGTTTTAATTGTATATACCCTGAAATGGTTAAAATTTTAATAATTTAATAGCATTAAAACCATTTAAAGACAACAATTCAGGGCTGAGAGATGGTTTAGTAGTTAAAAGGTACTGGCTTGCAAAGCCTGATGTGGGATCAAGAAACCAATATCCACATAAAGCCAGATATACAAAGTGGCACATGTGTCTGGAGTCATCTGCAGTGGAAGATGGCCCTGGGGTGTCCATCCCACACACTTTCCCACCCCTTCTCCTTTCCTCAAATAAATAAATAAGCTAAAATTACATTAATAATGCTATAATTTCAAACTATGTACCTGAGTGAATTTGTGTTATGTGGGGGGGGGGGGGGCGGATGAGTGTGTGCACCACAGTGCGCATGTGTGGAATCAGAGGACATCTCTGGGTATCAGTCTTCGCCTTCCCCCTTGCTTGAAGCAAGGTTTCTTATTTTGTTTTCAACCACTGGGTCCATCAGCCGAGCCAGCAAGCTCCTGCCTCCGCCTCCCTTCTTGGGGCAGGTGCACTGGGATTACAGATGCTCATACACAAGGTTCCCCGGGACACGTTTGCCAGGCAAGCACTTTATCCACTGAGCCGTTTCCCCAAGGGATTTAAAACTGCATTTCAGCATTGCTACATAGTAGCACAGTAAGGCAACTTTAGATTGTAAAGGCCTCCCTGTTTTGTCAGCATTAATACATTTTAATTATGAATTCTGAATTGCATAAGGAGTTGTCTAGTGAAAACTTTAATGAAATACAGATGCCTATAAATGATCACATGGTGGCATATTTACTTGACATCTGTAAATGTCCAGTTTCATGTTCTTAAAGTCACATGTACACCCACCTAAGTAAATGATACCTTTCTTACCACATGGCTCTACTTGCTTACTTCATCCTACATACCATAGCCTGCTATTCTACGTCTCAGTCATTACCAAATGATCAAATTTTTACCTTTCAAAATGAAAGCATACTATATGTCATTTCCACTATAATCGCTGAACAGAGAGCAAATGATGCCAAAAGGAATATTCTAGAATATTTACTTCTATGCACACACTATTCATTTGGGGTTTTAAGATTGTTGTACCAGAGTGAGAACATGCTCAGTGGCATTCACAGTTCAGAACAATGTTACAGGCTGCATTTTAAGTGCAGAATATGAAAACTTGCTTAAACTTTACAAATGGATTTCTTTCATCCAACACAAGAGCAATAACTTGTGTTGTTTTTAAAAGAACCTCAGTAATCCTAAGAAAGTATTAGCTAGGGTAAAATAGGAAGCAGACCAGACATATTTATAATAATTTCAATTTAAATGCTATTTTATTTGAATGTTGATACCGTAAATGTAATTACTCAAAGGTTTAGAAATATTCAAAATAGGAACTCTGGAGCCCAAATGCCAAAGTTCTAACTAGATTTGCCACTTAAGTCTTATATTACTACACCACTTTGTCATCCATGATGGGAAAACGGGAGAAAAAGCTGTCCCAGAATTAAGAGGTTAAGACTACACGACCTGCTGCCTTTTGAAGAGTAACTGATATGCATTTTAGAATACTGGCAATTTTGTATGACAATTTTAACTATTTGCACTATAAGTAACTGAGGAATATCAATAAACACTGAAATACACAAAAAGTGGCAAAAAACCTCACAAGTAACAGTTGCATGTCTTTTCTGTGAACACTAGCTGACACTATGCACAGACATGGATACTTGGGTCACTGGCCAGTATACAAGGGTCAGAATACAACTCAGGGTGAAACTAGCCATATTACTGTCTATTTCCTAAGTAAATGTCGAAGTAACAGTCACAAACATAGAAAAGCCAGAAAATGAGTCAAGAAATACCTTTATGATATTTAGGTTGTAAGCCCTTCTGTGCAACAGATAAAGCAGACTGATTTTAATAATACAACTCATTAAACTTTTTAAACTCTTTACCTCTTTTTTTTCTTTATCTCATAGGAGTCCAAATGAATCTTTAAGAAAGCTTCATTTTTCAATGCACACTCCTGACTAGGAGGACTTTGGAAATTACTCCCTGAGATGCAGGTACCACACATCCCACATGACGTAAGTGTATATATAAGGCCTCCACAGAGTAGAAATACGTACCCAGCTTGTGCTGCTTCCTTGAGTTTTGGTAAAAAGTAAAGATGAACCCTGCAACACTGCCCAGGAGGACAACCAGTTCTTTCTGCAATTATAAAGATGAACAGTTACAGGTCCTTCCCAACCAAATGTTAGGTCAAAACCTACTTATCACTATTATCAGTGTCACAATTTGATTAATATTTGAACTGGATATTTGATTCTCATGACATTCATAGTCATTTACTGCCCCAACTTAGGCCCCCAAACAAATGAAGTTAATCAGAAAATACAAAATATTGTCACACAGAGCTACTCCAGCACACTGTAATCAAGAACACCATTTTATTTTAAAGTCCCACAAATGAAGCACCATAGCCAGCCAGAATTCTTACTGACAGCAGAACAGCAGGTGGCCATGCTTACCTCGCTCACCTAATTCTTTATACATACAAACTTTTGTATTTCTCGGTATCTCCCTCCTCTAATAGGTCTGTACTAGACAGGCAGTAGATACTAGATATATAAAGCAAAAATAAATTATATACTGATTTACCAGTACAAGATTTTTTAAGTTTCTAAATTACCAAGGTAAAACACACATGTAAAAACTATGAGTACAGGAAGGTGTGAAGGAAAGGCCTGTGCTTCTCTCTTAATCCACATTCCAGAGGAAACTGTGGAGGAGCTTGGTATGTATGTGGCTGTTAAGGAGACTGTCCATTGGTCTGCCGATTATCTACGGATGCAGAGGTACGGGCCACACTGAACGTGTGCAGCGTTACCGCTGTTCCTATTACAAAGCTGGCAATGTTGTACCCTGGCCAGAATCCATTCAACTTTCCTGCTGCATTACCTTCAATTCTGTGATAAGAGATTTTGTTTAAATATTTCTCTCCCATTGGAGACCTACATTATCTAAGGGCAGAAATGATGCTTTATTTATTTATCTATTTCAAAGTCTAGCAAAATACTTTTCAAACAGCAGGTGTAGATAAAAGTTTTCAAACAAAAAATAAATTTAAATTACTTTAAAAGGAACTCAGTTGCTGAGAAGGTAAAATGAATGTACCCATTGACTATAAGAATTAAAGCTTTCCTTACAACTAAATGTATTGGCCAATTCCTTGGTTACTTTATAAGTAACCAAAATAAGGTTATTTTTTGTTTACTGAATGTAGAATTTACTAGCTATCAATTATACTTTACTATTTTATTACTTTTTATATCTAAAGTTCATGGATGAAGAGGAATGAAATAAAATCACTACTGTTTCAATGTTCCATTTTCTTACCAGTTTGTGCACGTAACTGTTGGCATTGCTTTAATAGGAAAATAATCACCACTAATGTTTAGATCTTCATTGTGCTCTTACCCATAATGCTTTCCCCCTTTGCTATTAAGATCTCTATTCCTGCTTTACTTTTCATGTTTTGACATGGTGTGTGCATTTATGAATCACTTTAGGAGCTATATAAGTGTGGAAAGTACTAAAGCCTTGCTTTGGTTCAATCTTACCACCTTTCTGTTTCAATTGATTAGTTCATTGGTCCATTCTCCTCTCTCTCTCTGCGCTTGCAAATAAAAATATTTTATAAAAAGACCTTTCTCCATTGCCAAACTTTAGCTGTTCATGGGAAAGTAACTTTCAAAAACTTCAAACACAGTAACATGCCAGAAGACTGACCACAGCTGAAGTGAGAATTCAGGTGTCTGTCATTGAGCCAAATACCAAAGAATTTAAAAGATGTGAACCAATAACTCTCTTGTCATATTATCTTGAAATATAGAATTTCTATTCATAATTTGTTATCCATGTTAATTTGTAACAGGTTATTTTAAAATAATGAATATCCTTGATGTCTCTTAATTTATCACAATAAGCATCTGTAGATAACAAAAGACAAAGTATCTTGGGAATACTCAGTGATCTGCAAGAGTTTAAAGAGGTCTTCATATCCAAAAATATGTGAATCACTAAGAGAGGAGTGAGAAAGACAACAGTGCTTCACTTCATGTGAATAAATTTAAACATGATGAAATGGATGCATTTGAAAACATAAATTACAAAATATATTCCAAAAGAAACAGAAAACCTAAGACTATCACAAAAAAAAAACCAACAAAAACAGAAAATGACAGAAGAGCTAGTCACACTGCATAATATATCCAAAATAGAAAAAGGAAAACAAAAACCCAATTCATAAGTGAATTCTACCAAAGAACAGGTTTAGGAACATATAATTGCCACATTATAAAGATGTTTCAGAGCATTTAAAAAAATTTCTTTTAAAAATCCAATCTCACAAAGACAAGTGCAATTAAAGCCAGCCTATATATTCAACTACTTATAAATTTAAAGCTCTTCCTTAACACATTTATCCATTTTGATAAAATCACATTTAGCAGTTTTATTTAAAATTCAAGGCAGGTGGGGTGGCACACACCTTTAACCCCACCACTTGGGAGGCAGAGGTAGAAGGGTTGCTGTGAGTTCAAGGCCAGCCTGGAACAAAAAAATGAGTTCTAGGTCAGCCTTGGTGTGTGTGTGGGGGTGGGGGGGGGACAGGAATGCATATAAGCACAATACTTTCTCTTGAATCTCTATTGGCAAAGACCAAAAATTAAATGTTTCATACATTTCATGGCAATTTTATTTAAAAACATATGACTCAAAATTGTCCTAAACCTTTTAATCACTTATGCTGGAGTTTAATTCTATCTTTACATTTTTATCTATTTCAACCAAATGAATCATGAAAGAACATTAAGGATTTGTGTACTTACCGAACCTTTTTCCCATTTTCAGAAATTTTTGTTACATTTAACAATCCATATTTCTCTTGACCCTATGGAACAGAGTAACATTTTTTATAGATCGTTCATACAGACTACAATGTTAAAGTACTAATTCATGACTGATCCACAACGGTCTGGTAGTCTGAAAATTAACTTAAGAGTAGTTGGTATGTAATGCACTTAGTGTTGGAGTACATTAAGAATACAATCATCGTAACATTCCTGTATTGTTAGTAATCTTGTAACTAAAAACTCCCTCTTTTTGGGGGGAGGCAGCAGCTCACTGCAGAGCTGGGGCTGGCAGAGCCTACTGCCTCTACTGAGGAGCTGGGATCACACTGGCAGCAGCACCTGGACAACACTTACTTTCTCCCACATCACACTAATGTGTAGTGCAGTGACTATTAGGTCACTGACTTAGATTTTCATGAATGAGCACCAGAACAAGGTTGATGCCTTCCTATTCAAAGAAAGCAATACAATGCTATAATGGTAAATGCCACAATAATAAAAACCTGAAAATTATATACTAACCCGTTTTGTCAGAATGTACAAGTAGCTAGGTAGAACAAATGGAGTGGCTATTTAATAGATCAGCTCACGGTGTATGGAATTCTACACAGAAATGACTTTCATGTGGCATAAAGTGCCTCAAGAAGTGCGTCACTAAACCTGTTACCATACGGTGAGCTGGGCTCTAGAAACACTAACCTAAGACCCAGCTTATGGCAGAGTGACACAAGCCTCATCATTAAGTAGAATGAAGGCAAAAGCTATGATGCTCGTTGTTGTCTCAAAAGTCCTCCAGGCGAGAATGAAGTAGCACTTCTCAACCTGTTAGCTTCCCATGCTTATGCGAACTTAATGGAAATGATTTTGTGCCCAGAGTGTTTATCTACACCAACAGCAACTGCATGTACACAAAACAACCACCAGTCTTAATTCAACTGCAACTTACATACACACACAAATACTTCACAAGAAAAATATCACAACTCAGAGCTGGAGAGATGGCTTAATGGTTAAGGAACTTGCCTGCAAACCAAAGGGCCCAGGTTCAATTCCCCAGGGCCCATGTAAGCCAGATGCACAAGGTGGCGCATGCATCTGGAGTTTACTTGCAGCAGCTGGAGGTCCTGGCATGCCCATTCTCTATCTGACCCCCCACCTTCTAATAAATAAAAATAAAATATTTTTAAAAGCTTTTTAAAAAAGAAAAATATCACAACTCAGAATTTATTTTTACTTGATTACTTGGCACATTTCCTCTAGGTATTTTAGTAAGAGAAAAAAATTGTATGGGTTATAAATGATAATGTTTCAAAATTTGCCTACATCTTGAGGCAAAGTTGAAAAATTGTTAATTTACATTTTGGGCACATGAAAACTTAGAAATAACCCATGTGCAGGTAGTCTTTCAACAACCGTTTGACAAAGCATAGCATTTTATTACCTCAGATATGCAAATTTCATACATTTCAAAAGAGCCTTACTGTCTCTCAAGAAAAATGTCAATTATGCAATCCTCTATATACAAGGCATTACACAAAAGCTTTCTGAATTTACTGCCCCCTCCTCCTGTCAGAATGGATGGGGAATGGAAATAAGGACAGTGATGGACACTGGTTTTATAAACTGGAATTAGAAGAACAGAGAAATGAGAAAGATAGTATTTTTATGCCATAGCTGAAATCATGTAAAAACTGCACAGAGAGGTAGGATGGAAATAGAGCCATCAAAATAGAAAGGAAAAATGGATGGAACAGTGGTAGTGAATGACAGCCTAAGCCCCAGGATAAGACAGATGACCTAATCAGGGATTCTTATCCAAGTCAATGGATAGATGGGGTCTGATGTAAAACTGCCCATGTATAGGAACTGCTGAAAGGGGCCCAGGAGTTTCATCATGAGTTCAGAGGTGTTGAGAACGAAGTATTAATAATCCAAGTATTAAGCACTCTCACATGACCATAAAAGATCAACACTTATCATATCCAAATGTATAGAAAGTATAAGAAACAATGACCATACAATGTGTTAAGCGCTATGAGAAATGAACCTATAACTCAATCTGGGAGAGAAGGATGTGACTCAGAGGTAGTTTCTACAGAGGCTGACCTCTGAACTAAGGGGGTGTTAGTGAGGTGGGAAGAGGAGGTGAAAGCAATGGGGAAAGGCATGGAAGTGCCGATCACTTCTTACTTGAAAGTGTGTGGTGAGGCACTGGAAAGAAGAAATAGTCAACAGTGGTGTGACTGGGAGCCAGCTAGAATATTGTAAGAAATGATAAAGGCCTAAACTAGAGCAGTGGTGGAGAGAGGAGAGTAACCAAACTTGAGAAGAACTCAAAAGATAAAACTGACAAGGATGGAACATGAAGGGGAGAAGGGAGGCTATTGGGAAGTGTCACACTTAAGCAAGCAAGTAGATGCTAGAATCTCAGTTTCAGGTCACTTTTTAAGACAACCTTCCTCCGCTCACACTCAGGTGTGAGCTCCACTGCCGCCCAGTCTGACCCCCCTTGCACTTTCTGAATGCAGGGGTGAGGCTGCCTCACTTGTGTACGCTGCAGCATGGGCCCCAGCGTGACAGTACTCGATGGTGGGGCCTTTGGGAGGGGATCAGGTAATGATGGCAAAGACCTCAGGACTGGGATTCATGTCCCTGTGTCCCCTTCTCCTTTATGCTATGTGAGAACTGATCATGAGCAATGAGTTTCTCCTGTTTTTTAACTTACCTAGTTACTGATTTTTGGTTGTAACTGCCCAAATAGTCTAAAACATCTTTAGTACAAAACACGGAGGTAGTTTTTATTCACTATCTATTCCATTCATCCACAAGCTGGGACAACATCTCCATTCAGTGTCTGACCAGTACCCTGGTCCCACAACTAGCACGTATGTTCAAGTGGACAGTGCTGTACCACAGAAGCTGTACGAGATGGTCAGTAACGAGAGGCAACAGTGCTTTAACTTGCAAACTTATTCCGTTCATACTCCCTTCACAGGTTTCATCTCACCGATACAGTATGCACTCAGTAAAACACACTAGCCAATATAGGAGAACAATTATCGCACAAGAAAATCCATAGTCTAGTTGCTCATGTCAAAATGACATAGCAAGAGTTTTCTTATTATTTCTTATTAATTAAGTTATAATAACAGAATTGGCCCAAACTCTCTATTTCTTGACAGGAGCTTGCTGTGTGGTCTAGTCTGGCTTCAAATTCACAATCCTCCTGCCTCAACCTCCCTGGGATTATAAGCATATGACAGGCCCAGCAATAAAATTCTTTTTGTATGTATGTCATAAGCAAAATGATATAATGCTGAAAAAGAACTCATGTGATGAAATATCCAAAACAGGTACATTCAGGGAAACAGGAGCTAGTTGGTACCAGAACAGGGGTGGGGTGGACAGATACTCAGTGGGTATGGTTTCCTGAAGACTAAACATCATTGAATTGCACTCGCTACAGTGTGCAATAGTTAATTTTACATGATATAATTTCTTTTTACCTCAACACAAATATTTTTTAAAAGTATTTTTATTTTTATTTATTTATTTGACAGAGAAAGAGAGAGATGCAGAATGGGTGCTCCAGGGCCTACTGTCACTGCAAACAAACTCCAGATGCATGCGCCCCCTTGTGCATCTGGCTAACGTGGGTCCTGGGGAATCAAACCTGGGTCCTTTGGCTTTGCAGTCAAACGCCTTAACCACTAAACCATCCCTCCAGCCCATCAACAAAAATATTTTAAGGACTAATGTTATCAAAAAGTCATTCAGAAAAGTTAGATATTCAAATCAAGTCTTTTTTTTTGAAAAGTCTTAAAATAAGCAGTATTTAATAGCAATGTGAATGTGTCCACTAATAATCTTATTAACACAGTGTTGAAGCAATTGTTTCTCCAAAATGATTAATAAATGTTATTTTAATACAGTCATTAGGAATACAAAGTCAAGACTCCTTACAGTAACTAGATAGGAATGGAAGCAACAGGCAACACTAGGCAGCGGCAGGGCAAGGGGAGAGGAGGGCCTGACAGCAGAGGAAGAGGGTGGAGCACTCACAGGCTCGGGGTAGACAGGACACACGGCAGAGAGAATCAGGGAAGGAAAGAGCACCCTTTGTTTGTGAGGCACCCAGACAGCCTTGGGCGGAAGTAACACAGCTGCTCATTTTTTTCCCACTGTAGGCAAAAAAAAAAAAAAAAAAGATGGAAACAAAAGAAAACCTGGTATGGCAGTTCCAGTGGTGGCCATCAGAGGGTGCCCTGGGTCCAGGACTGAAGAGTGGCTGTCAGATGCATGGGGATTTCATTTGCAAGCAGTCCTTTGGAACTGCATGTAGGTTTACAAACTTTTGTTGCTATACTTACCAAGAAATTCCCTTCTAAGCAAACCAATATGGTCTGTAAGATATTTTAGGAATTATATATTAGCTATATTTTAAGTTTAAAAAGAATGCTCTCTTTCTTTTTGATGAACTGACAGATCCAGAATTCTATTACAATGTCTTAGATTCATTACTGTTAATTCTGGCCCAAACTACTAAAATCATGTCTACTTTATCTTATCTTGACTCTTATGGGCCTAATACTGTATTAAACAATGCAAAAGATAAAAAGTAGAAACTACAGTCCCCATTCCTCCTTTATTTAATAAACTCAGGGAGTTCAGTGTAGAAAGACATAGCACTTGAAAGAATTTGCACCTAGTAGATACAATTCATGACTCAATAATTCAGAAATAAAGACCACTACTATGTGAGGCTAGTCTAGCAAGGCCTTCTAAGAGTTAGTTTTGAAAGAGGTACAGGATGTAGGTTATGTACAGAAAATCCAAACCCAGCCTACACAGGGAGGCTGCCTGATCCAAGGTAAGAAGGGAATGCATAAAGAAATGATAAGTATTTGAAGAGATGAGTATGATAATTATCCTAATACATCACACAATTTGTGCTTGAAACATCTCACTGTATTTCATAAATATGTACAATTACTAAATACCAATTAAAATAAAAAAGGCAATGCATGCAACATATGATAAGAAGAGTGAAAGACTAGAAATGAAAGCAGAATCAAACAAAACAAAAAAGATTAGAAATGGTCAGAAAAAGTAAGACAGTATCTGGAACTCTGCTTCTAAGAAATCTGAAATATTTTCGTAAAACAGTTACGATGAAAGTTTGTGTTCTTCAAGGCTTTATTTAAGGTTTCATTTATTGATTCATCAAATATGTACTGAGCAGCTACTGTGTGGCTTGACAGCTGAAACTGGGGTTACTCTGCTTCTGTTCTACAGAGGCTTTACTTGAGGGGTAGAGAGTCCTTTAGGATCTCCCCAAGTAAGAGTTACTCTTTTATGAAATCAAGTAAAATATAAATCATGCTATGAGAAAACCACAAGCAGACCTCACCTGATGTAGATTAAAACACAATTTTCTGTGGAAACAAAGTTTGAAGTGAGCCCAGATGAACAGCAGAAGCTGACCCTGCAAAGATGAGGAGCGTCTCCTGACAAGAGAAGCAGCTCCTCTGAGAACTTGAAGGGAGCACCGGAAGTGGGACATCAAGAGTAAGGCAGGACGAGGACCAGGCGTGAGGTGAGGGGGGAGACACTGTCAAGAGCAAGGCTCACAGTGCACTGTCGCTTTAAAAACTTTCCACATCGCTGGACAAGGAGAGGATGAAAGCCGAGAAAGGGCCACAGTAGGGCCAGCATGACAGGGAAGGCAAGAACAGAGCATGAATACAAGATCGAGTCAGAGGTGCCAAAGGTTTCCTGGTTAGGGTGAACACACAGCTGAGATATATTATCTCCACAATTCCTCTGACACAGACTTAACAATGTCCTTAATAGTATGGAAGAAAAAGAGTGCTAACTACTAGGAAGGAAGAGAATACGTCTTACCTTTGAACGCTGGCCTGAGGGAAAAAAAATGAAGTGTAATGTGGTAATATATCCTGGAAATTTTTATGTTTATTTTTAAAAACCAAGTATTAATCTGTCACCTACAAATATGTCACATAAATTATTTACTCATTCTAGATACTCAATTTTACACAAAAGGGAACTTTAGAATGTGTAAAATTTAATCATTATTTTAAGCCTGTTTTAATTGTATTTTTTCCTTAAAAAATTTAATAGCTGCTCAAGAAATACTTAAACAGGGCTGGAGAGATGGCTTAGCGGTTAAGCGCTTGCCTGTGAAGCCTAAGGAGCCCGGTTCGAGGCTCGATTCCCCAGGACCCACGTTAGCCAGATGCACAAGGGGGCGCACGCATCTGGAGTTCGTTTGCAGTGGCTGGAGGCCCTGGTGTGCCCATTCTCTCTCTCTCTCCCTCTTTCTCTTTGTCTGTTGCTCTCAAATAGATAAATAAAAATGAACAAAATATATGTAAAAAAAAGAAATAGTTAAACATTATATCTGGAGAACATTAATTTGTTACAACTATATTGTTTTGAATGTCTCTAGCATACTAACTGGGTCCTGGTGCTTTGATGAGGTGGGAGAAGATGCATTTTCAGGAAAACTGGGTTTTGAGGCAGTTGGAGATTCCTACAAGAAATAAGTAATGAACAAAGTTATTCTATTTTATATAATTCTATTTCTCCCTGAACTCATAGTGAAGAGCTTATTAACAAGACCATCTAAAAGATATTTTTCTTCTATATTCAGCTCTAAAACTAGTAATCTGAGTTAAAAACTATAGATGTTATTAAAAGTTTATGAAATATGGCATATTTTACAGCCAGTTAAACAGTGAATAGAAAATTGCTAAAAATGATGTGTGTTAGCTTAAAATCATTTTACATCAGTTGTAATGAACCCTAAGCCCTTATGGATAATATGTATTAGTTACCAGACGACCTGATGTTAAGAGAGCAGATGGACTATCCAGGATTAGGCAAGGAACAGGAACAGGAATTATTTGGTACCTTCCAGGATGAAATTTTAATCAAAGTAACATGAGAAACTAGATTTAATTGCTATCATTATTTAAAGGAATTATAACTATCCAGTGTTTAGATATAAGCAAGATGAAAATATACAGCAAACTAACATTTAAAGATTATTAACACAGATGGGAGTAACGTTTTGATGTTTAAATCTACAATATCCTAAGAGCAAACCAGCATGTTTTATAAGCTGTGTGTTTTTTCATAACTAAAAAAATAGTTTCTTAAGAGGATAAAATATTTTTTGGCATCAACACCTGGCTCTATTTAAATTGTCTCCACTCCCCTAGATAACTTTGAATAATTTCAGGGAAGGCAAATTAGAAAAAAAAATATTGATACCAATTAATCTCTGTGCCTTCAAACACCCCTCTCCCCATTTGTATCTTCCAATGTCTATGCTTATGAAACTGGAAAAGATACTGACAGAGAACCTGCTGATGTTTTATACAACAAGGCAAAACCACTGACTTAACTGCACAGTCACTCATTTGTAAAAAGGTCATCAGCTCGGCACGGTGGACAATTTAAAACACAGAAACCCTGTAGCAGTGAAAGCTGTACAGGGAAACCTCTGAAGACACCATCTTACAAATTAAACATCTAAAGCCAGTACTGCCAAAGGACAAACTATTAAAATCTTATTAAAAATTTCTTCAGCTGGGCGTCGTGGCGCATGCCTTTAATAGCAGCACTCAGGAGGCAGAGGCAGGAGGACTGCCGTGAGTTTGAGGCCACCCTGAGACTACATAGCGAATTCCTGATCATCCTGGGCTAGAATGAGAACCTACCTGAAAAAAACAACAAGAAAAAAATCTTCAGAAGCTGGGCGTGGTGACACACACCTTTAATCCCAGCACTCAGGAGACAGAGATGGGCATATTGCTGTGAGTTCGAGGCCACTATAAAGTGAATTCCAGGTCAGCCTAGGTTAGAGCAAGACCCTACCTCAAAAAACAACAAAATAATTTCTTCAGAGGAGAAACTGGGAGATGGCTCAGTGGAAAAGCACTCGACATGCAAGCCAGAATCGTGAGCTTGGAATTGCAGACCCAAGTCAAAGCCAAAGCCCACGGCAAGCTTCCGTGCTCCCCACACACGAGATGGGAGGCAGACAAGACTTCTCAGAAGCTCCAGGCCCTGCTAGCCTGGTGAACATAGCAGTAAAACACAGACAAGAGACTGCCTCAAATGAGGTAGGTGGTGAGGAACAACCCAAGAAGTTGTTCTCTAGCCTCCACATGCACCTCTCACAAGCACACACACATATACACAGTGAAAACAAGCTGTCTTTAGAAAAAGGAATGGAACAGTTCAGCCTCACTTAAATAATTTTTCTGATTTCAGCTCAAATGAATATCTGCCAGTCATATTAAATCAGTCCTATATGTAAATAAAACCCACAAATGGAGTAATAATGAATGCATAACAATTTTAACTATAATACACAAGAAACCATTTTACGTTTATATATTTACGTACATTTATAAATGTAAATGCATAGAGACCTACTATATATATATCCATAAATAGTATTTATACAAACCAGGCATGAGCAGAAACAAAGAGATCCACTTATACATACAAACACAGTCGTACCTACACCACCTCCTTCAAGGTTATCTGCCAAATGAATTAGGACCCTTATTATCATAACACCTGCTATACAGTGTTAACATTCCTTTGCTTATATTTCACGTCATATAAACATCCTTTCTTATGTATTAGCTAGTTTCTTGTAGTTTAATACCATTTTTCACAGCCTCAAGGGCACCCTGTTTGAAGGAGACATACATATATTAAATATTCACTATACCAAGGACAACAGAAGTTACTTTAAAATAATGCAAACAGACAAAGAGACTAAAGTTAACTACTAGCTCAAATATGCCAACTATATACATCACATTAGGCACAGGTAAGTTGGTCTACTGTGCAAAAACTAAAAAGAAGTCAAGGACAGGTGCTAACTGAAAGGTATGCTATTTAGTTAAGAAATAATTTCATAATACATGAAGAAGAAACACTAAATTTATACTCACTCAAAAGAAGTAAAATGTTCTAGCTAAGAGTTATATTTAACAACAATAACATAGCATAAATGTTAGTACAAATGACAAGTCACGTACAATATAATGTCCAAAAAACTTGCCAAAATTCTCAGATTTTCCTCAGAAGTCCTACCTTGTCATTGGTGTCCAATACAATGGTGCTATGTCTCCACTTGGTCAGTACTATTGGTTCTTGCAGCCGCCTGTCCAGGCTTCTACTTTTAATTATTTCTCTTTGCTGCTGGGATGAAGCATTATACTAAAGAGAACAGAATTCACTTCATAAATAATAGAAACTAGGATGAAATCTAGGCTCTTTCCAAATAACACATCACCACTAAACACTGTTTGTTGTGTGACATCACTTTGAATTTTCTAACCCATTTTCCTATCATTGACCAGCCTGTGACATGACAGAGGATCACAGATTTGGTGTTGGAGAGACCCAGTGCTAGTGCTATAAAAATAGTAAAACTCCTTAATCTCAGTTTCTTTAGCTGCAAAACAGATAAAACAGAAATAGGACTTCATTCACTGAGTTGCTCTAAAGAGTAAACATGGCATAAAATATACCAAATATAATCAATTCTTCATAAACATTATTGTAACTTGAAAAATGAGATTAGAACATTTTTTAAGATTGCTTCTACTTCTAAAATCCACATAAATTTAATTTTTGGTTTAATCTTTTTAAATAATGCTTTTACACACACTGTATCTTATGTATGATGGCTTCTAGTTTTGTTCTCACTAAAAGGCCAGTCACAATACTACTTGTTTTCTACAGTGATACTAGTTTTGCAGTCAACTCTCACTTTATCAGGTGTGTAGAACTGACAAAGGAAAATGACAAGTAAAGTTAACAGTATGTTCTCAATCTGGTATTAAATCATCCAAGTCTGAAATCTAATGAAGAGATTTCACAAACAATTGAGAATTCTAAGGTCCTTTGGGTTATACAGTATGGCAAATAAATAAAAATATATTAAAGTAAGCCATTATAAATAAATTGTAATAAATTATATCACTCCCTCCAAGACTCAGGAACTCTGTTGAAGAGAGGGGCTCCATCTAAGGAAGCTCTGGGAGAAAGAATTCCTCCCTGCCACCTGGCTGCTGGTGCTGCCTTTCAGCACGGACGCATGGACCTAAGACCAGCGGCTCCTCAGGACGCCTCCAGCCCTTCAGTGCCGGATTGGACTGGGGAGCTAGCGGGTTCCTTCACTCTCAGGCTGCAAACTGCTATTGCTGGACTGCTGTAAGCTAATCTAATAAATACCCTTTTAATACAACTCATTCTATAAGCTCTTCTCCTCTAGAGAACCCCGATTACTAGACCAAGTAAAGCCAGAGGTTCTAAGTGGCGCATGCATCTGGAGTTTGTTTGCAGTGGCTGGGAGCCTAACATGGCCATACTCACTCTCTCTGTCTGCTTCTTTGTCTCTCTCAAATAAATAGCTAAATACCTAAATAACTAAATAATTTAAAAAAAAAAAAAAAAAAAGGTCCCAGTACTCGGGAGGCAGAGGAGGATCACTGAGAGTTCAAGGCCACCCTGAGACTACAGAGTGAATTCCAGGTCAGCCTGAGCTACAGTGAGTCCCTACCTCAAAAAACAACAACAACAAAAGAAATAAAATATAAAATAAAAAATGAAAAGAAGAGGGTTGGAGAGATGGCTTAATGGTTAAGGCACAAGCCTGTGAAGCCTAATGACTCAGGCTCAACTCCCCAGAACCCACATAAGCCACTCGCACAAGATGATGGACATGCACAAGGTCCCGCCGCAGCACACATTGGTGCAAGTGTCTGGAGTTTGACTGTGGTGGCTAGAGGCTCTGGTGTGCAACTCTCTCTCATAAAATTTTTTAATGTAAATAAAAGTATAAATTTAAAATGTAAATAAAAAGAATGCAAGAGCTAGAGGATGGAGAGGAATGCTTTGGAATGCTGTCTTCCATACATGAAGTGGCTGCTGCAGTTGTGACTTCACAATGGCTGTTGCACAAGACCTGCACACTACTGGCCCGTCAACATTCCACCAAGCATAGTGGAGAAGGGCAAGGAGAAAGTCATCACAATAGAAGAGGGACTAGATGGAAAAGTGGTTTAGTGGGAAAAAGGGTGACAGAAGGATGGAAGTGGATTATGATCAGTACATTATGTACATACATGAGAACTGTCAATAAAAAACTAAGGTAAAATTGCAAAAAAAAAAAAAATCAATCAACTTTTATAGCAATTTCTTTCCCTAAAACTAAAGGATACCTAATTTCAGCCCCCCATCCCTAAGAACCTATAGCAAATCTCAACTTTTAATGACCCTTATTACAATTGCAACTTAAGTATGTTTTAAAGATGTGTTAATATTAAAAACATCTGACATCTTTCTTCCCACAATATGTCATGTCATTAGTCTCCAAAATGAGTCCATTGAGAGTTCCACAACTGTCTCTCAAAGCTGTTACTTATTCTTTATATTAAAATTAGCCAACATATTCTGGTTTCTTTTCAGATGGAAGACATCTTTTACCTATTTAAAAATATTTTATCTATTTATTGGAGAAAAAGAAAGAGATGAGGGGGATGGGCATGCCAGGGTCTCCAGCCACTGCAAACAAACTTTAGATGCATGCTTGTATGTGTGGCTTACGTGGGTACCGAGGAATTGAACCTGGGTCCTTAGCCTCCCTAGGCCTGAACCACTAAGCCATCACTCCAGCCCATCTTTTACCTTTTTAAAATTAGCCAGGGGTTAGAGAGATTGCTCAATGGTTAAAGGCACTTGCTTGCAAAGTCTGATGGTCTGAGTTTGATTCCTCAGTACCCACATAAAGCCATATGCAGAAAGTGGCACATGTATCTGGAGTTTGTTTGCAGTGGCAGGACACCCTGGACTGCCCATTCTCCCCACCCCACCCCACCCTCTATCTGCTTGCAAATAAAGAAAGAAAGAATATTTGTTTTCAAGCAGAGAGAAAGAGAGACACTGAGACTGAATGGCACACCAGGGCCTCTTGCCGCTGCAAATGAACTCTAGATGCATGCAAGTGCCACTTTGTGCATCTGGCTTTACATGGGTAGTGGGGAATTGTACCCAGGTAGTCAGGCTTTGCAAACAAGTGCCTTAACTGCTGAGTTCTCTCTCCCCAGCCCATAAAAATATTTTCTAAAAAACTGGCCAAAGCTAGAAATCACATATGTGTGTTTGTTAATTCACTGTTATTGGACAAACAGCATTCTTCAGATTATCACAAAGAGTCACAAAAGGACTACTTCTGGACTAAACAATGATGATGTTTAAACAGCTATCAAACTTTGGAGCTGGGAAGATGACTCAGCAGACAAAGGTGATTGCTTACAAGGCCTACTGGCCAGGGTTCAATTCCCTAGACACCCACTTAAAGCCAGATGCAAAGTGGCACATGTGTCTGTGGAAAGACCACCCACATAATTTAAAAGCAAACAAACACTGTACAAGGCATCAGGTGTAAAAAGTCCCTGAAATACAATAATCACTAGCAATAGTTAAATGTGTGTGAACTTAAATGGAAATTGAACTAGCTTTTGAGCTTATGATCAGTATAATTCAGAAATTCTTTGTGTGTGTGTCAGCAAAAATAATATAAACTTAAATAGGTACTAATCACAATTTTAAATGTGCTCATAATTTATAGGCAGTAGCAGATTCATAAAAGCAAACAAAACATGAATGAAGTGTTAGAAGACAAGTAACAAAGTACACAAAACCAGAGAAAGAGAAAACCTCAACCACCGAAACATATCTCACGAAACCCTCGTTAGAAAAAAGTGAACAGGATCTGGAGAGATGGCTCAGCAGTTAAGGCGCTTGCCTGTGAAGCCTAAGGACCCAGGTTTGATTCCTCAGTGTCCACATAAAGCCAGATGTGCAAGGTGGTGCATGTGTCTGTAGTTCATTTTGTAGTGACTAGAGGCCCTAGTGTGTCCATTCTCTCTCTCTCTCAAACAAATAAATAGAAAAAGGTAAGCAAACTTTCACTTCCAAATCAATTTAAAAACATCTTTTTATAGAATTAGTTAAATATTTATGTGAAAACAAACTACAGTGAGGACCCACAAGTGAGTACTATCATATAAACATAAGACATTTGCTTCAAGTATTTTTTTCTAAAGAAATAAAACACAATAGATATAGTAGATATCCTCTTACTATAGCTTCCAGAAGCCATTTCTCTCCTTCACTCCCAGGTATGTCACCTGAGCTCAGCATTCATCACCATAAGCATCTTATAACTGGATACATACTTAGTATTAACAAGTGTACACTATACTGTGTAGATACTTTTCAATTTATATAAATGAAATCACAGCACATACAACATTCTCCAGTTTGCTTTTTAAATTTAATACACTGGTATTTTTAAATTGATTTCACTTGTATTTACCTGTATATAAAGATATATATAGCATGTCTTACCATTTTGCTACTAATGAACATGTATAAGGTATTAATACTGATTTATAACACTATGGCAAATGGTGCTTTGCATAGTCCTGTATATCGAGGTATACATAGACATATTTTTAAAAATTTATCTGAAGTGTGAAATACTGTCTCATTATATTAGAATTTTCCTGAATACTTGCAAAGTTCAACAACTTTTCTGATATTTTTCATGTGTTTGACTATTTCCTTTCTGTGTCTTGCTTAGTCATACATTTTGTCTATTTTCAACCTTGTCTTTCTGTTACTGATTTATAGAGAGAACTAGCAAGTTCCTTATAGTCGGGATTCTAAACTCTCTAAGGGACATAAACAGTGTATCTTTTCCTAGTGTGTAGCTGCCTTCTCTCTATTATATGGTATTTTCCACGTAGAAGGAGCATGTAGTTTCACTGCAGTCACACTGGACACTGTTGGTAGTGTGGCTTCTAGGTCTTGTTCAAGAAATCTTTCCTTTTCTGAAGGCACTAATATTCTTTGATATATCCTTTTAAAATAATTGGATTTTTACATTGAACTTACTGAGCATGACATAATGTTAAGATCTACCTTTATCTCATGTTTTCATGGGAATAACCAGTATTTTTGCAATCCTTACTGCACAGTCCATGTTTACTTAACCCACTCAGTTGTAATGCCACCACTGGGCTTTCTATTCTATGAAAGATCGTAGCACCACAAGATGCCTCTCTCAGCCAATGACTGATTCACTGGTAACACACATTCCAATATGATACTGTGTTACTACTCTTTCTCTTACAAAGCCCAAATGCAAGACCAATTTCAAACAGGAAACACCAGGTACCTTGATATAAGAGGGCACTGCTGGCACTAATTAAAATTTTTATTTGCAGGAATACTAAAAGGCCAATTTCAAGCTAAACCACAAGATGTTCTGAATAACAAGTATTGGGTAGTGAAGCTAATCTGCACATCTTTGAGATTTTTAGTTAATTAGAGGACATATAATAAATACAGAAAAACCTAGTCCCGCTACTTTTTAAAACTTGAATACAAATGAATCACTCCAGTAAGTTCAAAGCCAACTGTTCTATCTAGGAAATTCCAGACCAGTCTGAGCTACGTAATCGCCCATCAACAACAGACTGCATCTAGTGAAACCATCTTCACATATTGTTTTGCTACTTCAACCCAAAGTTCAGGTTCAGATTATTATTACCTTTGGCAATTCCCATTCTGACCGAGATCCGTCTGCACTGTAGTAATATTGTCTACCTTGATCGTCAACATGCTTGAGCCACTATAAAACACAACAGGTTCTTATTTAATTTAAATAATTTTTATTTGAACTGTAACTACCAGAGATATTAGAAAGTATTCTTAGGAATTTTATCATACTTGCTCAAGAGCAACACTGCAAAAGAAAAAAAAAAGACTAGCATTTTAAGTTTGAGAACTGTAATATTCAGTATCAATATTTCTCTATGTCAGCCTAGCAATTCAAGCAACATTTAACAAACAAGTAACCTATGATACAAAGATGCATGGACATATCCATGTGCTGGAACACAGGTGAACTTCCACCCTGCAGACAGGTGTGAGACTTCACCAAAAAAGAAAATAGAGGGCTGGAGAGATGGCTTAGCAGTTAAGGCATTTGCCTGCAAAGCCAAAGGACCCAGGTTCGATTCCCCATGACCCACATTAGCTAGATGCACAAGCGGGCACATGCGTCTGGAGTTTGTCTGCAGTGGCTGGAGGCCCTGGTGTGCCCATTCTCCCCCCCTTTCTCTGTCAAATAAATAAATAAAAATATTTTTTAAAAAAATAATAAAATAGCCAGGCGTGGTGGTACACACCTTTAATCCCAGCACTCGGGAGGCAGAGATAGAAGGATTGCCATGAGTTCAAGGACACCCTGAGACTACATAGTAAATTCCAGGTCAGCCTGAGCTAGAGCGAGACCCTACCTCGAAAAACCAAAAAGAAAAAAAAAAAAAAAAAAAACAAAGAAAAGAAAATAGAACTTTCTAATCTTTAGGTTTAAATTTTATAATTAAGCTTCATTTTTACACAAACCCTTAGGGAATGACCTTCCTTAAACAAGCCAATGCATTTCATATATGCAATTTAAATAACACTAGCTAGAAAACTTCATGCAGTATAATACAAGTATGTGAGGGAGGGAGGATTACATACTGCTAACACAAACATATCATCTTCATTATAATGTAAGTAAAAACTGCCACTTTTATATATTCGAGTGTCAAATAATTGAGGCAGGAAAGAGGGATAGAAACCTGTCCACACTTATCTCCAACAGAGGAACCTTAAACTAGCAAAGCAAGCAGTTACCTTCTTTAAATGAATTTCATAGGTAATATATAACATTTCATTATTCAATCCCAAATTAATTAATCACAGAATACCAGATTCATAGTTTGTTCATAATGGAAAAAGGACTATAGGTAGAGGCAGAGTATATAAAAATTGCAATTTGGGAAAACAAATTTCAATAAAAATTTACCCCAAGAAAAATATAAAGACATATTTTTATTGAGGAAACCTACACAAATGACATAGTTGTTCACTTAAAAGGTCAGTCTGAAATGAGTTGTCAATACCATGAAAGTCATTATCAATAGAATAGATTCAAACCACAAATCAGGGGTGGAGGTGTAGCTCAGTGGAGACTGTTTGCTACCATGTGCAAAGCCCTAGGTTCCATGCCCAACCCACCAGAAACCAACTGACCAACCAACCATGAGTCAGTCATTCTTATGCATTTTCATGTTTTTTATTGGCATAATTATACAATTGCCATAGGGGATATTTTCATTCATTATTTAAAATTTTGTTTTATAGAGACAGGGCCTCGCTAATTAGCCCAGGCTGGCCTCAAGCTTAATTTTCTTACTTCTGCTTCCCAAGTGCTAGGATTATAAACATGTACCACCATGCCTGGCTCATGGGATTTTTTTTTAATATTACTAAAACTATAGCAAGCAACTATTTTATGAGGATTCTGCCAAGAAATATTAGAGAGGAAAAAAAGAGAAAAAAAAGTACCTTTTCATTAGTATAGTCACTGGTATATAAGGTATGCCCACGTTCATCCATCTCTTCTGACCAACCCCTTGGAGGAGAACCACACTGACTATCTGACTGGCTGTAACAACTGCTGTGGTAGTTTTCTTCTGATGAAAGCAGCTACAAACAGTCAGAAACATAAGGATTTTTCTTCTTTGAGTATAAATAAGCAGCAAGTAAAAATCTTAAAAAGACTGAATTTACTTGTCTATGAGTACTAAGATATCTTAAATACATTGAAATACTTTTATTTCCAAAATAAATTGGTATCATTACTACATTATAAATGGTGAGATGAAGTTAACAGTAGTTAAGTTATTTTAGCACAATACAGCAATCCTGGACAGGTTTACCAAAATAACATTGTAACAATGCTTCAGACTAGAGTGATAAAGATGCTACATTCTGTTTAATGTTGCCTTTAACTGAAATCTCAGATTAAAAATTAAGAGGTTTGAGCACACAGGCACATCCATGTGGAAATATAGAAGGAGGTAAGGGGACTCTGTTAGACTGAACTTCCTGAAAATTCAAATAAATATTATCTTGAGCTATTTTTAAAATGCGTGAGTGAGGGAGATGAGAAGAAGAGCACTAGCTCTGTAACACCGTATTTCATGTTCTAAACTCCTGTCATTCCCTAGTCACTGAGACAAACCGGGACACTAAACTGAAAAACCAGTACAAAAATACGATAGGTAAATATGATGAATTCCACAGAGAAGAAAGGCAAACTAGAGGATGGAGAAACGGAGCAACCATCAGCCTGAGCCCAAAGAGACACATCAGTGTGCCAGCCGTTTCCTCACGGTACTTCACTTCCACTCACTCAGCACCTGCTGATTCTTTTTAACACTGGTGCACTGACTCTTTCCATCACTTCTAAGTCAGTTTCTGCAATCAGCTTACTCACTCAGACTATGCTCCCTACCTCCATCGTCTGGCCGCAGAGGCAGAGGGCCAACACCCAGTGCTCCTTGCAGAAGATCTACATAAAATGAGCTGAGTATGTTTTGCAATAGTAACACTTTCAAAAACAAAATAGAGAAGCTAATTTAAAAACCAAGAATTTTTTAAAATATTGTATTTTTATTTATTTGAGAGACAGAATGGGCACTCCAGGGCCTCTAGCCACTGCAAACAAACTCCAGATGCATGTGCCCATCCTTTTACATCTGGTTTATGTGGGTACTGAGGAATCAACCCTGGATCCTTAAGCTTTGCAGGCAAGTTCCTTAACCGCTAAGCCATCTCTCCAGCCTCCAAGAAATTTCTTTTCTTGGAGATATGTTAAAATACAAGATCATGTAGGAGTACAACAAAACCTAGAAATTTAAAAGAAGGTAATTAGTAAAATTGAGAAATATCACAATGGGGGCTGGAGAGATGACTTAGCAGTTAAAGTGCTTGCCTGCGAAGCCTAAGGACCCAGGTTCCATTCTCCAGATCCCACTTAAGCCAGATGCACAAGGTAGCACATGTATCTTGAGTTTGTTTGCAGTGGTTAGAGGCTCTGGTGCGCACAATCTCTAATAAATAAAAATGAATAAATATCACTTTCACAAAAATAACTTTCTAACTGGGGCTGGAGAGTTGGATCAACAGTTAAAGGTGCTTGCTTGCAATGCCTCACAGTTCAGGATTGATTCCCTAACATCCACGTAAAGCCAGATATACAACCTGGTGCATGTGTTGGGAGTGCATTTGTAGTGGCAGGAGGCCCTGGTGCACTCGTTCTCTTCTCTCTCTCCCTCGTCTTCCCTCTATCTCCCTGAAAAATAAATGGTCAATAAAAATGTTTTAAAAAATTTAGGGGCAGAGCCGGGCGTGGTGGCGCACGCCTTTAATCCCAGCACTCGGGAGGCAGAGGTAGGAGGATCGCCGTGAGTTCGAGGCCACCCTGAGACTCCATAGTAAATTCCAGGTCAGCCTGAGCTAGAGTGAGACCCTACCTCGAAAAACAAAAACAAAAACAAAAAAAACTTAGGGGCATGGGAGATGGCTCAGCAGTTAAAGGTGCTTGCCTGCAAAGCCTAAGATCCAAGGTTCAATTCCCCAGTACCCACATAAGGGTGGCACATATGTCTGGAGTTTGTTTGCAGTGACTAAAGACCCTGGCATGCCCATTCTCCCTATCTGCCACTTTCTCAAATAAAATATTTTAAAACTTTCTAATTGACAAAGTATTTGTCACAGTTTTTCAAATTTTATGCAAAAAGGTGCTCTCTTCTACCATGAAAATGAACCTTCAGTATATTGCTGTTTTATTATACTACAATACCAGAGATAGCTTTAACATCTGATATCAACGGCAAACAGTCATTCGCTAGCAGTTAAACAACAGTTAGGACACTTTCAGTGCAGTTCTCTACACTATATATGGCCACTTAGGAGGAGGCTAACTGGCATAGTAAAAACTCTGGGGTATATTCTGCAGCAAATGTGCCCCAGTAGAAATATAAGGGGTTCTATACATTCCATTTATAGAGAAACCACAGGAGGTGCCTCAACTGATCATCCAGATGAAAACAGCTGGACATGTTTCACAAAATTTTGTTTGATTTTCAATGATTAAGAGGCTAAGAAATACTCAAGAGGTTAAAAACTGAGTGAAGAAAAAAAAAAAAAAGAATCCACAGAGTTAAAATATTACTAACGTAGCCAGCAATGGTGGTGCACACCTTTAATCCCAGCACTCAGGAAGCAGAAGTAGGAGGACTGACATGATTTTGAGGCCACCCTGAGACTCCATAGTGAATTCCAGGTCAGCCTGGGCTAGAGTGAAACCCTACCTGGAAAAAAAAAATATTAAGGTAGCTGGGTGTGGCGGCATATGCCTTTAATCCCAGCACTCAGGAGGCAAAAGTAGGAGGTGTGAGCTCTAGGCCAACCTGAGACTACATAGTGAATTCCAGGTCAGCCTGGGCTAGAGAGGGAGCGCCTACCTCCAAAAACAAACAAAACAAACAAAAATTATTAAGGCTATTACATGACAACAGAGGAAAACTGACTATAAATTATGGATTACATGATATACTAATATTAATTTTTGGCATGTGTATATGTGTGTTCATGGTAAGTATGTACAACTGTGTGTGTTAATGTGTGCATGTGCAGGTCAGAAGTTAATACCACGAGTCTTCCTTAATCACTCTCCACTTTATTTGTTGAAGCAAAGTTTCTCACGTGAGCCAGAATTAACTGATAGTTGAGTTTTCAGCATTAACAATGGAAGCCAGAAAACATGAGAATAGAGTCTTTAATGAATTAGCAAAGATAAGCAAACAAACAAAGTAAGTAAGCAGTCAATTTGGAACTGTATATCCATTGAAATACTCTTTAAAAATTAAAGCAACTCAACACTAAGTACAATGAACAAATACCAGTAACAATTAGTTTAAAAAAGCAATATAAGCAAAACACATTTCCAGACAAGAGAAGCAACCTATCACTATCATGAGGAATTTAAAAACATGCTACTTATGACAGAAGGAAATGTGGGAAAATAAAAAATATGAGGGAAAGATGGTAAAAGATTCAGGATTATTGTTAAATCATAATAGGGGTTAAAAACATGAGTAGACTACATATCACAATATAAACTAACAAAATACAGCACAGTATGAGATTTGTATAGCTTCAAGGAGCAAGAGAAGACCGACAGCAAATGATACAGTTCAAATGTCCAAGGCAGGTTTAGCAGCAACACTGAGGACGCAGTCCAGATATCTGATATAGAGAGCAGTCAAGTACTGTCGGACATCCAAGCCCAGCATCTCTGGCCTCCACACACTAGATGCTAGTAGTACTTTGAGACTATAAAAGTCTCTAAACAATGCCAAATGCCCCTTCAAGGCAAATTTGCCCCCAGATAAGGTAAGAACTAATCTAAGGTAGACATGAAACAAGCTTCTAAGGCAAGTCAGAAGAGTAATCATCTCTCAAATGTCAGTAAAGCAAAAGAAGTGAAGTATGTTTATAACATGCCCTCCAAGGCTCAGGGCACACTGAGGAAGAGGAGGCAGAAAGGATGTCAGAGCACGGGGTGGGAAGGTATAGTGTGAGCCACTGTCCCCTACCACAGAGACTGCCTGCATTCATGACCCCACAGTGAATACTGATAACCCCACCAAGTTGGATCCTCACTGCAATGGGGACTAAGGGGAGGGAACTAAGGAGAGTACAATCTGATGGGATATGACCATTAGCAATATAGTTCTCAATTAAAAAAAAAAAATCCCACCAAGAACAAGAAAAGCACAAAAGTTAGCAGATGAACAAAACACTCAACTCTGTTCCCAGAAGACAGGAAACTCTAGTCTGGGCAAGGGGGTAAGGGTAGATGAAACCCAACAAGTTTACCAAGCAGAATTAGAAAATGGCTCAGAAACTGACACATTTAATAACCTCTGGAACTACGAGGGTGAACACGAGGGGACTAAAAGAGGAAGGCTAAAGTTACCAGAATCCCCTCCTTCATGCCAACCTACTAGGCACTTTCTCTGGCAGAACTATGTGGGTTTTAACCCTATGAAGAGGGGAAATTAGTTAAGATTCTCAGTTGCACGGCAACAGACACAGGGTACTACAGGCAGGGAGAAGAAACCAACTACAAATGGAATGCTGGCAGCAAGGCCTTGGCAGCCCTCATCTTCTGGGCAGGAGAGCTGAACACTTGTAGGGAGACTCTGATTAGTCCAAACAGAAATACTCCAGGGTCTAATATCCCTAGCAAGCAACTGACCTGATTCCATTCAAGTTAAGTTCAAAATGCCTCCTGACATGAATGAACCTGATGCATTCATGACCACACAGTTGATACGGCTGCCCTACAGGACCTGTGCTGCTCTGAGCCCATCGACATTTTGACACAGAAGATGCAGAACCAAAGTTCCTTTTGTGAGACAACAAACCAGAGGAAGGACTGCCATGAAAAAGGAAGGTCCTCAGTGGGACGAGGGCAAGGGAACAGAAGAGTAGCAGGGTGGGCATACAACCAAACTACATACCGTACGTTCATATACTAAGGTTCTCAATGTAAAAACAAGAATGGAAAAGTGCTGTGTGATTAGGCTGGATGTGGGGTTCATGGCTTTAATCCCAGCATTTGGGAGGCTGAGGTAGTAAGATTTCCAGGAGTTCAAGGACAGCTTGAGCTACAGAGTGAGTTTCAGGTCAGCCTGGATTTACGTGAGACCAACCGAGAATCCTGAATCCTGCATTCAAGTTTATGATGAATTAAATATTATAGCAGAGCAGGTTATTCTCCCCCCCACACACGTACACATAAACACACACACGTACACATACACACACACACATACACACACGCTTCTTTCTCAGGTAATAGAAAAATATGCTCTAGACACTTTGGTAAAATGTCTATTTTTATACAATATGTGCAGTTTGGAAGTGACAGCTGAGACCCTAAAAGTCTCTTTCATCTATTTACTGAAACAGCTATAAAACATGTTTAAAGTTCCTATGTATTTTAAATATTTTCTATTATTCTGTGATTTAGCCTTTCCCCTAATTCTTCCCAATGATAAGATTTTCCTTTACTATTGATATACAGGATGGTTTATTTTCCAATCTTTCCAGATCTAAAATTCAAATTCAACTTTCCTAACATATTTTTGCTATATTTGTCCATTTTTGCTATCACCACCAAAAGAAAGGCAATTGATGATCATGACGGGGGAGTTCAATATAAAAAGCTTTTAGATTCTACTGAGTGCAAGATGTATTACTTGACTCCTCAGGTCCTATCTTCCTGGAGGCTCTGCATGTATTCATACAAGGTAGCTGCTTCCTACGAGAGTAGGATGTACCCCTCCCAGCCCCGTTTTGGATAAAGGGAATCCAATTGATGATGAAATTGATTTTACTCAATTCTACCAATCCTGCCACCTTTCTTCCAGCACATCTAAACAATCCCCCCCCAAGATACCTTTCAGACCAAAAAACTGTGTTTCTCAGAATGTAACTGATCAATTTTCCTAACACTCTATAGGATGTATGGGGGAAGGTGAAACCAGGAGGGAATGGCTGGCACATGAATTCTCAAGACTTACAGAATGATCCCACCATAGCAAAGGAATTATTCATTACTTCTGTTACCTAGAACTTAAAGGTATCTTGTATCTCTAACTGACAAAGAAAAACTGAAGGAATTTAATGGCCATAAAAACTTAGAAAACAAGGAAAAGGGAAAAGGCACTTCTTTTAATCAGTGAAACAACTCTGTTTCTACTTATTTGCTATTATCATGTACACGCTTTCTTCTTTGTTACTGGCTTACATAGTAAGTTAGTGTCCCTTTTCTTCATTTGCTTTTCAAACAGGATCTCAAGCAGCCCAGGTTGGCTGAACTCCCTATGTAGAGGAGGCTGGACTCCCGATACCCCTGCCTCAGCCTCTCAAGTACTGGGATTAGAAGCAGGCATCACCATAGCCAGCTGTTAGTGCCGTCTAGCACACCAGAGAAGCACTAACAGAGGACAATTTTATCTAGGTCAGGAACCTGGAAGCACATGCCAAGGCTACCTCCTCTAGGAACTGCTTGAATCTGGAAGTAACCAGCACTGCTGTAACGCAGCTTGAAAGAACACTCGGCATCCCGAAGACCCGAGAGCTCGACCAGGTACTGAGGATACAGAAGACTGGGAAACTAGATGGCTGGCCCTTTCGTTACTCATACCTCTTGGTCTCCTGGACTCTGGGAGTCTGCTTTGTTTACACTGGCATCTCGAGTCCATCGGGGTGGTTTCCAAGTCCTCTCTTGAGTTCCTCGGTTGTAGTAGAAACAGCGCCCTGAGCTGTCTTTATGAGTTTCCCATTCTCCATTAATCTGAATTGCTGGGCTCCCAGGAAGCGGGGGAAGAGCAGATTGTGATATTTTCAGTTCTTGTAGGTTAGCATAGACGGGAGAATCTGGCCTTCCTTGATTTGGGGGTGTAGTTGCCTGTGAATTAAATTTAAATTTCATGTTTAAAATGGCATAACATTTATAAATTAAATGAACTGAAGAGACTAATGCATTTTAAAAATATGGAAAAACTAGCGCAGCAGGAGGAGCGGGGGTGGGGAGACCATTTGCTCAGCGTGCTCAAGGACAGGGTCAGAGCTCCAGCACTACAAAACAAACAAACAGCAAGACAAGCCTTTTTAATAACATAAAAATCATATTTTTAAAAAAAGGAAAATTAAAAATGTTAAAGCATAATCAAGAGAAACATAACGTGTGTGCGTGTGTGTGTAACAAAAAGATTTATTTTAATATTCACAGCTAGGTTAAAAATGAACAATTATCTTCATTTAATATTCACAGCTTAATTGCAAATGAACAAATACCAAACAGAATTTCAATTATACTTGAATCTTTCCTTTCCCTTGAGAAAATGTTCAACTAAGAGCTGGGAGTCCTAGTTCAAGATCTGACCTAGATGATGCATGGCAGTGGGTACGACCTTCTACACCTGTCACAGCCAAACAACATACAATCTCTGTAAATGAAAGAACTAGACTAAACCCCCAGGGGTTTTCTGGCTTTGAAATTCTTGGATTTTAGACAATTTTTTAATATAAAAGTATTATGCATGAATAGAACTCAGTGTTTCTTCAGAAAACTACTAAAGAATGATGCCATATTCTAAGCTCTATCATTAAATCAAGTGGGTACAGTAATAATACACAAGTTAAAACTTACTAGAGGGGTTTGAGGGGATGGTTCAGCAATTAAGGTGCTTGCTGGTAAAGCCAAAGGACCCAGGTTTGATTCCCCATGTAAAGCCAGATGCACAAGGTGGTGCATGTGTCTGGAGATCATTTGCAGTGGCTAGAGGTCCTCGTGTGCCCATTCTCTCTCTCTCTCTCTCTCTCTCTCAAATAAATAAATATTTTAAAAACTTATTAGGCAGTATTTCTTCTCAGCAATCATTTTCCTGAGGCCCCAAACAAATCATTTAATCTCTACCTAGTTTTCTTGGAAGATTCCTAAGCAGTAGAAAAATAAGAATTTGCAACAACTCACTGATTTACAAGCTTAACCTTAACCTACAGTTTGTTTTTCTTCTAATTTTTAAATGTCTTGCTAGTACCTACTTTATTTGCATTGGACACCACCACCATGGGTTATGTTATACATAATTTCAGCTGCTGAAGGAAAAAAGTTCATATCTGTATTTAAATACGTATCTTTCTTTCACAAGACTTTGTCAACCTTATGACCATGACATGTGAGCACAGGTCATCCTTCACTGTGAGGTTCTGTGCTCTGTGGGATATTCATAAGCACGAGATGACAGAACACACATACCTATCTCCCAGGTGACAAACTCTCCAGACATTGTCAGGTGTCCTCTGGAAGCAGCACAGCTGAGAGTCACTGCTTTACCACAGAAAGCCTACAGTGATCCTCAGAAGTTGAGTAGCTTTCAGAGTTTAATGAGTGAATGAAATAGTGAACTTTAGCCTTCATCTGTTGATGTGATCTATGACATATTTGCATATGTTGAGCAATCCTTACATCACAGGAATAAAACCAACTTAATCATGATTATGATCCTTCGACGTGCTGCTGAATTCAATTTTTGCATTATGCTAATCAAAATAAGCCAGGCCTTTCTTATACCTGGACGCAAACAAAACCTCACATGAGTGCAAAACAGTGATTCCTAAGTACTGGCAACAAGGCAGAGAGGCAAGGGGGTGGTGGAAAGGTGGTGCATATGGTCAAACACTGTACCCATGTATGAAATACCACGCTAAATCCCAGTAATATATAGAGTTAGTGCACGTTAACAAACTTAAAAGGAAAGAAAAAAATTAAGTTTTAAAAGAGGAATGTGAGCCAATTTCACTGAATTTAAAGTACATTAACCTCTAAAATAATACAGGCATATAAAATATTTAATATGTCTAAACCAAAAAGCAAACTTTAAGAGAAAATCATAAAAATAACCCAAAATATGAATACATAGTTTTAAAATGGTATTAGTCTTTTATACATGCATCTAATGATGCAAATTAGACTGTTTTCCTATAACTGTTAACTTCACAATCAGACTTTAAGAGAGCATCTTCCCATGAAGAACGTCTACTCTATAGCGACAGATGGACTTTGTTCCCCTTACAGAGTAATCTCATGCCCTGATTAAGTAACCAGAACAATGTTTACAGACAAAACAAATGCTGTTAGGATGAACAATCTGCAGTAACTTGCTCCTCAGAACTTATCGGGACTGGGCTGCTCACCGCCCCCCCCCCCTTTGGGAAACCTGGTAGTCCCCCAGCTCTAAAGAGGCCACCATATTGATGTCAAACTTAGAGCAGACACATGCTCTGCATAGGGCACTATAGGCCAGCACTCCTGGACTCAAGCCATCCTCCTCTCAGTACTTTATGTACAGAATGCTGCCTCAACAAGAACCAAAGGAATTGCCCCATTAGCACTGACTTTTTTTATTAGAATCTGGAGAACAGGAAAAGACACCAAGAAACAACCACTTACTAAATTATGAGTAAATGCCACTAAATCTTTAAGAAATTAGTAATTCTATTGTTTACAAAGATAAAATCTGAATAATCTTTTCAACTAAAAATAAAACTGGAATGTTCCAGTAATCTATGAAGCAATCAAAATTTTGAACCAAAAGCAGAAAAGAATTAAATGAAAAAATAATATAAACATCACTCATGGGCTGGAGAGATGTCTTAGCAGTAAGGCACTTGCCTGCAAAACCAAAGGACCCAGGTTCAATTCCCTAGGAGCATGTAAGCCAGATGCACAAAGTGGCGCATGCAGCTGGAGTTCGTCTGCAGTGGCTGAAGGCACTGGTATGCCCATTCTCCCTCTCTATCTGCAAAACTTTAACTTATAAGCATATCAGTTCTCCACAAATTTATACATTCTATAAAGTCAATGCAACATTTAGCATGTAAGAAATATGATCTAGCACCACAATTAATGAATTTTGCTAAAGGCTGGAGAGATGGCTTAGCAGTTAAGGCGTTTGCCTGGGAAGCCTAAAGCCTAAAAACATGAGTTTGACTCTCCAGATCCCATGTAAACCAGATGCACAGTGACACAAGCATGCAATGTCACACATGCACACACAAGGGGGTGCATGCTCTGGAGTTCAACTGCAGTGGCTGGAGGCCCTGGCGCACCAGTTACTTCCCTCTCTCCCTCTCTCTCTTGTGCAGACACATTTAAAAAAAAAAAAAAAAAGGCCAGTCTGTTGGGGTGGCCTTAAGTTTTTTTTTAAATAAGTTTTGCTGAATGAACAAATGAACAATCATTAATGAAAGTACACAAACTCCAAATAAAAACAAAAGTAAGAACTTGGAGCTATTTAGATGTGATAAAAAGAGGGGAAAAAACTAGGAAAACTCACATTTCTAGTTGGGAAACAGGATGGACAGATGTGTCCCTAACATGAACTGAACACCATGTACTCAACCAGGTGCTTAGAATGTAAAAACAAATCAAGGGCTAGAGAGATGTCTCAGTAGTTAAGGCACTTGCCTTTAAAGCCTAATGATCCAGGTTCGATTCCCCAGTACCCTCGTAAAGCCAGATGCACAAAGTGGTGTATGCATCTGGAGTTTGTTTGCAGCAGCTGGAGGCCCTGGCATTCTCATTCTCTCTGTCCTTGCAAATAAAATATTAAAAACAAATCAATTTGTCTCCAGTCCCTCAGAATGTGTACAGTTAAGTAAAGTTAAACTTACACTGACTGCACAAGAGACACAAGGGTACACAGGGAACGGAAGAAGCTGCAGGGAGCGATGCTGACTCGTACGTGCCGCAGCAGCACAACAAAGACCCAGGAGAACCGAGGGACAGACAAGGAGAATCCGCTGCCATGTTGACAAGCACAGATGTCTCCTGCAGTTCAGCTCAGTGGAACAGCACTTGCTGAGCAGCACTGCCTCCCACAAATAAAAAACAAGCAACAGGTGTCATCCAGCAGCATTTAGGCAACTACTAAATACATTGTCATTTGGATCTTAAAAATATGATAGTATTAAGAGGGACAAAAGTAGAGGCTGAGATAAGACAGTTGATCCAGAAGACGGTGAGAGCTGTAATAAAGTTGGTAACTATGGAGAAACAAGACCAGAGTCAAGATTAAATTAACATGCAGATATTTAAGTGAAACACAATTTGTTTCTGTATTTTTATTAAAGTAATGTCAAGATGAACGGCAGTATAGAAGAGAAATTATACACAGCTTCTACTAGGTTGTTAACTGTACGAAAATCCAAGTGGAAATATGCAGATTGTTGGATAAAAAACAAGGAATATTAAAAACTTTGGGCCATGCTTCATGGGAGGAAATTCATGGTATTGACAAATCCGGTGACAAGCTTATGGTTGGGCTTTCTGAGCCACGGTTGTAGGTACAACAGAGCTTCTGTCCCTCCTCTCCTCACACAGCTCCACAGCCACGGCCTTGAAAGATACTGAAAGACAACTGTGGAACCAGTGGTGGCCATTCACAGAATTCGGGTCACCCTCACCAACCACAACGGGAAGTCTCTGGAGAAGGAATGTGCTAACTTGATCAGAGGTGCCACGGACAAGAATCTCAAGTGAAAAGGACAGTTCACATGCCCATCAAGACACCGAGAATGACTACAAGGAAAGCACCTTGTGAAGGTTCCAAGACATGGGATCACTTCCAGATGAGCATCCACAAGCGACTCCTTACTTACACAGCCCTTCTGAGATTGTTAAGCAGATTACTTCCATCAGCACTGAGCTGGGAGTAGAGGTTGAAGTCATCATTACAGATGCCTAAGTCAATTATTTTAATAAACTGACTGATTTAGTTTAAGAAAAAAGCTCATGATTGGGGAGGTCACAGACCCTAGGAGAAAACCTATTATATGTCATTGCCAGACTGCCCTCTAGCTACATTTATGTCCATGCATTAATGCTTCTCTTTGCTCTGGTCAGAGAAGTTTCTTTTGGAGTAACAAGCAACTACTAGGAAAACTAGAAAGTCATCAACGTGTTGAGAATAAGTGACTATTGAATGCTCAGTGCTAAATAACACTATATCACCCCCTCTAAGGTCCAGCAAACACCATGGAGAGGGGACAGAAAGAACTTAAAAGCCAAAAAGTACCTGTGGAACACCCTCTTCCAGACACATGGTCATTACACTCATGAACCCAAAGCAGCTACGGCTGCCTACACAGGACTGAACGCACCAATATTCCATCATGGATGGGGAAGGAGAGCATGTGGCCCTCTCACCTCCTGGAGCACTACTGGCAGTTAATGGGTGCAGGGGGGAGAGGGAGGCATTTTCTTCAGTGGTGTAGTACTGCTGGTAAACTGCTCATACTCAAATAAATAACCACCTACCCATGCTCACACAGGCAACCCTAATTAGACTCAGTGGGACAGGGACGACCGACACACACACACACACACACTCTCTCTCTCTCTCTCTCTCTCTCTCTCTCTCTCTCCAAAGTAGAAGTCAGACAAACTGAAAAAACATTCATTAAGAGAGGGGTGTGGGGGGCAAAAGAAGATAATAGGAGGTGAATATGATCAAAATATATTATACGTGTATAAAAATTGTCAATAAATTAAAAAATATATATTTGGGGCCGTACCCCAGAGTTACTGCGATATAAAGTAGTGCCAGAGCCAGTAAAGATTGTAAAGTACCCCAGTGTCTCCCCTGGCCTCCACATGTGCATGTGCTTACTCTGTAACACAAACACACACGTGCGTATGCGTGTTCTATACACACATACTGTACATATGCATGTACCCTCTGTACATGCATTGTAAACACCCATATACTCTATACACAAACACTACACACGCACATACTCTACACACATGCATACAAAAAAAGACAAGACACTGACAAGTCTCCATTGTCATCAGTGGGCTTTAGTCTAGTCCCCTTGGTTCAATACATGTGTATCTTAAAAAGCATCAATACTTACACACAATCCTTTATTTTTTTATTTGTGGGGGGGCAGGCAGGCAGATAGAGAATGGGTGGGGTGCCAAGGCCTCTGCCACTGCAAGCAAGTTCTGGATACATGTGCCATCATGTGCATCTGACTTATGTGAAGGTGCTGGGGAATCAAACCTGGGTTCTTAGATTTCACAGGCAAGTGCTGTAACCACTAAGCCTTCTCTCCAGCCCAATACCTACACACCAGTCTTAAGTCTATATTCTAGTTCTCTCTTCCTCTACACAAGAATTAAAGAGTTAAAATAAGACTAACAAAGAGAGTTCTTACAACATAGAGTCAAATGGCACTAGTATGCTAGCAGTTACAAGAAAAACATTCATATATCACCAACAAAAATAAAATGTCATACCAGAAAAAAAAAATCAACCTTTAAAAGGACAATAAAATAGCTTAAAAATAAATAAATAAAATGTGACATTAATTAACAACTAAATTGGGGCTAGTATGGTTGCACATGGCCCAATTTTATATTTAAAAAAAGACTTGGCCTGTTCCACTTTATCTATACACAGACTAAAATAATCCCAACAGCTATCCACAGGAAGGAAAAGTTGGTAATCATATATCTATATAAAACTTTAACCTTAGATTATATTAAATTCTTATTTGTCTTTTACTTTTTGTTGTTTTGTTTTTAAAGGTAGGGTCTTGCTCTAGCCCAGGCTGACTTGGAATTCACTATGTGGTCCAAGGCTGGCCTTGAACTCACAGAAATCCTCCTACCTCTGCCTCCCAGGTGCTGAGATTAAAGGCATGCAGTTTGTCTTTTACTTTCCTTTTAAAATACTTCATTTATTTATTTACTTATTTGAGAGAGAGGGAAAGAGAAAGAGGCAGATAGATAGATAGAGAATGGGTGCACCAGGGCCTGTAGCCACTGCAAATGAACTGCAGATGCATGTGCCACCTTGTGCATCTGGCTTATGTGGGTACTGGGGAATTGAACCTGGGTCCTTAGGCTTAGCAGACAAGAGCCTTAATCACTAAGCCATCTCTCCAGCCTGTCTTTTACTTTTGATATTAGTTCAAGAGCTACATTATGTACACTGTAGAGAATAGCGAAATGCACATCAACTGAAAAGCTCTACCTTCTCTTATTTCTTAAGCAGCACAGTGTCAATCCTTAGACATCTACCTTACTACAAAATGCAGAATCACAGCACTGAGTAGAAGAAAACCTTACGGCTACTAACGTATCTTTGATGTAAGCTTACAGAACAAAGATTTCTTCAAGTATGAGACTTCAAAACAGATTTTAAATCATTTTAAACTCTAACTCATGCAAAAGAAATAGTTTTAGCCAGGAATGGTGGCACACTCCTGTAATTGCAGCACTTGAGAGGCAAATTCTGGGGGACTGCCACAAGTCTGAGGCCAGCATGGTTGCAGTTTAAGATCAGACAGGGTTACAGACAGCGAGATCGACTGGAAAGTAGGAGAACCTGAGTAGAGATCCCCAGCACCCACAGACAATGCCGGACACAACGGCGTATGTCTGTAACCCCGGGCTGAGGAGGTGACACAGAAAGATCTCTAGGGATGGCTGGTCAGTCAAATAGCTAAGCTCTGGGGTCAGTAAGAGACCCTGTGCCAAAGAATGAGGTGGACAGCAACTGAGAATGAAAACAGGCATCCAATTTTGGCATCCATGCACATGCATTTGCATACATGTGCACACACACATATGAACATGCATACACACGTGCATACTACATACAAATACACACACGTATATGTTAATGTTTCTGCATCCTTAAACAAGGTATGCCTCACCATAATTGTTTATTGGGATAAAACTGTGCCAATTAATGGCATAATAAAGGACAAAAATAGAAAAATAAAAAACCTCAAACAGCCAACAGTGAAAATAGGACTAAGTTTGTTTTAGTTTCAAAACTAAAGATTGCATAGCAACTCTGACTGAAAAATGTAACTTTCCAAAAGGGAGCTTTTCACTCAAGCCAAGTTTTTTTTTGGGGGGGGAGGGGAATTCCATGTCATACTTTAACAAATTTTGAAATAGAAAAACTGTGAATTTCTACCTTTCATGTCCATGTCATAGGGCATAACCACGGTGAGTGAGGCTCCAAATTTACACCACTGCTTTCTGTGACTCCCTAGTGCAACAGTAACGTCCTACTACTGAACGGCTCTTGAAGAGTGACACATGCTTCTTTCTAGGACCTGCACATGGATACTAAGAAGTCATTTCTACGCCGGGCGTTGTGGCGCACGCCTTTAATCCCAGTGCTCAGGAGGCAGAGGAGGATCACCATGAGTTCGAGGCCATGCTGAGACTAATTCCAGGTCAGCCTGAGCTAGAGTGGGACCCTACCTTGGAAAACCAAAAGAAAAAAAAAAGAAAGAAGTCATTTCTGTGCTACCAACCATACCAGCTGCCACGTCATGATATAAACTAAAGACGCTCATACTTCATAAAAAGCCCTGAGTGACAGGAGCCAACAGATCATAACCGTAGGTGTGTCCAGTTAGGAAGCTTACCATAACTAAAAGCTTTGCCCAAAAGAAACAACAGAAAAATCTGCATCAGGACGAAGGGTATACCTTCCAATCTCATTTTCTGGTATACCCTCATGTACTGTTCTCCAGCCTTGAGGCTCTGCAGCTGGTCAGAGCACCTGAGACACAGCTAGAAGCCCGTCTTGTGCACCTCTCTGAAGCCTGGCATAGCACCTACACAAGTTAGCACTCTGGGTGTCCCTTCCCATCACATTCATTGATCCAAATAACAGTACCATAGTCTACCCAACTGTAGACCTCAACGTTGAAGAAGCAGTCACATACCCAAGTTATTCAAATATCTTTTCCAGTACATGAATCAAGTAATTAAAAATGAGACCTTGTCTCAAAAAATGCATAAATTAGCACTTCAGACTCACTACCCACACTCAGAGCTCCGTGACCACACAGTACTGGCTACTATACAGAACAGGATCAATCTGCAGCCTTTTCTATGCACACATAAAATTGTTAGCATCACACTTCATAATGCTATTTTCACTCTCCCATTAAACTATAAACTTCTTCAGAGTTAAGAGCCAGACCACATTTTAATGTTTATTTATTCTCAAAATACAAAAAAAAAAGTCAATTGAAAGACATTTCCTCCTCCCTTCATCCCTAATTCAGAACTTAGTAAATCTTATTTTCTCATTTGCTAATTCCTAATCCATGGAATATGTCATGAAATGGAAAAGCAAAGGAGACTGCTGCAATAAATGCACACAGCCTGTGTGTTGGTCCTTGCTGGTCGGTAAATCAGACACAGTTCTCCACAGGACATCGTGCTGAGACAGCAAGGCTCAGTCACTATTCTATGCCAACACGCACTGACCTGGGGCACTGCCATTCACGACTACAAATCTCCCTCCCGAGGGACCTGAATGTAACTCTATCATCAGCATTCAGAGAATGACAAGAACACATTGTCCCGAAATTTCTAGATTAAAAAGTTAATAGAATTACAAATGGAAAAAAATGCCTCTGAGATTAGTCATTGAAAACATTCTACATGTGTAAGTCTACATATTGAAGTGGTAGTTTCTGGCAGCATAAAAATATGAATTCCTAAATTAATCTACAGCTTTATTTCATACATTTAAAATAGCTGACACATCATAATCCCACATTTTTTGCAATGGTAAAATATTATTTGTCTATTAGAAGATCCTGAAATAAAAAAAGTTCAAGCATACTACTTAAGGAAAAGAATTCATAAATTGTCACTTCAAACACAAATCAACAAATGACTTTCTAGTGTACCACAAGGAGCGATTTGTTAGCAAGTTTGCATACCACAGCTGCTTAATCCATTATATCATTGCAAGCTGAATGCAGAGCTACAAGTCTTAAAACACATCCCAAAGCTGTCTTGAAACCTATACATCTATTACAAATGGTTTTCCATTACTTTTATAGTAACATTATACCAAAACAAGAAATACTTCAGTCTCAAATTCTTTCAAGAGAAGATATACAAAACATGTATTTAGATACACACAGTAAAAAATTGTAATAACTGGTATTCACATGCATATATGCATGAGAGAGAACAGAGGACCATAGGTAAGCCTTTCTGGCTTGTTTTCAGAGTCACAGAGTTAGGGCAAAGTTTTATTTTATTTTTGTTTTATTTGTACTCTTTAATTTATCTGACAAGGAACACATTTATTTTGAAATGAGATTAAAACAAAAATGTTTGTGGAAGAGAAAAAGCTGTAAATACTATATAATAATTTGGGGTGATCTTTAGGAAGTCCTATGGATAAATTATAAAGACAGAAAACACTTGTGACAATTTCCATGGAACTCAAAACTTGCAAGTTTACTCAGAAAACAAGATAAAGAGCTTGTTCAAGGTCACAGATATTTTGGCTTCTCCTAACCGAGTTACATAGTCAGTGAATTTACAATTATGTTCCCCATAATAGACCACACTGAGGCTCAAGTTCACTTTAGTGAGCTCTCACTCTGCATATGCGTAGCATGGTAAAGGAATAGGGAGGGTGGGCAAGGTGGAGTAGAACCGTTCTATACCGACGGCACTCTAAGACCTGGCACCTCTCACAGAGCAAGCAGTTCATCCGAAAGCTACAGACGCTGGACTTGTTCAAACACCAGTCACGCTGCATCCTCTTCTTTTGAAGTTGTGGTAGAATATACATGAATAAAACCATTACCACTGCCCAATCCCCGACTTCTGTGCAAAACTGAAACTTCATACTCGTTCAACAGTAATTCATTTGCCAGTTCTCAGCCTCCGACAGCTACACTTGTAATTCTGTCCCTAAAACTCTGACTACTGTTGGTACTTCATGTAAATGGAATCATATAATAGTATTTGGCCTTCTCCCCCCAACCCCACCCGCCGAAGTAGGATCTCTGTCTAGTATTAGTCCAGGCTGACCTGGAATTCACTATGTAATCTCGGGGCGGCCTTGAACTCAGCAATCCTCCTACCTCTGCCTCCCAAGTGCTATCATGCCCAGCTGTATCTGATCTCTTCTGACTGGCTTACTTCACTTAGCATGATGTTCTCAAGACTTGTCCACACTGTAGTGACACTGCCCCGTTCTAGGTGTAGGCCACCTTTTACTTATGCTGTAGTGACACTGCCCCGTTCTAGGTGTAGGCCACCTTTTACTTATGCTGTAGTGACACTGCCCCGTTCTAGGTGTAGGCCACCTTTTACTTATGCTGTAGTGACACTGCCCCGTTCTAGGTGTAGGCCACATATTACTTATGCACCATCCAAAGCCAGCCTCTTGCTTCTACCTTTTGGCCCCTGGGAATAATACCATTATAAACATGAGGGCCCTTGAGTGTTCTCTTTTAAAGCTACTCAAATCAAACTTAATTTTAACGATAGAGGTCATTATTAAAAATAATAGTAGAGCTGAAGAGATGGGTTAGCAGTTAAGGCGCTTGCCTGTGAAGCCTAAGAACTCATGTCCAAACCTCCAGGCCCACAGAGCCAGACACACAGTGATGTAAGTGCACAGTGTTGCACATGTGTCACAAAGAGGCGCACACATCTGGAGTTCATTCAGAGTGGCTAAAGGCCCTGGCACACCATTCTCTCTCTCTCTCTCTCTCTCTCTCTCTCTCTCTCAGAATAAAAAAAAAAAGTAATAGTAATAATTTTTATGTCTTCCACTCCTGAACATCTCATACATGCACAGAAAACCATTAATTTTTTTTAAAAAAAGGAAAGAATCAGTGGCTACATTTAAAAAAACCTTAATTTCTTTAATTCTCCTCTTCACATATGCCCTTTATACTTACATTTCAAAGTGTGGAAACACCAAAAGCCAGGACTAGTCAAACTGAAGCTTGTTTTCTAAGGTCATTAGCCTCTTTTCAGGGCAATTACAAGCTTTCAAAAAACGACAAAAATCTAGTTCTCAGTTCAAGTTTTGGGGAAAAGATTCCAAAATATAAAAGGCATGCATTTCACAAGTCAAATTAAATACTAATCTTGCTCAAAAGAACTCCTATCCAGTCCCAAGGCTCACTTGAGATGTGTGTCCGTCCCTTTTGTTGACAGCCAGTTATACACATACCTGTTCCTTTTCATCAGCATCTGAACATTCACAAAATAAATCAAGACAAATGAGAAAACCTGTGGCAGAGATTTAATCCACTAACTTCTTGCCTCCTGGCATGTCCTTTAAAGAGACTTGCTCCTTAGAATGACACATAATGAAAGTGGCAAGAAGACAGCTGGTAACTTTGGAAGGAAGAGAAGGGAAAAGTCTGATGAGTAGCTTGCAGTCTTCATAGTCTATGTGAGCACACTAATAAAAATAACATACATGGCAACAATGTATCAGAGCAGGTACCTAGGAGAATGAACGTGAGAAAGTAGTATCATTACTACAGGAACGTTGACGTTTTCTCTTTAAAGTTGCTGCCAAAAAAAAAAAAAAAGTAAAGTTTCCACTCTACTATCTAAAAAATAGGTAGCATATTGCAACATACAAGTAAAGACCATTTTTCTCATGAACATTATATATACACAAGAGTATTAGAGTTGTAACAAAATTGTTGTAAGTTTATTTCAAAATGTATGTCTACTTCTGTGACATCTTAAACTAGGTATATGAAGCTGTTGGTCTCCCCACCCCCAATGCTGAGGAAAAAAAGCAAACAAGTACACTGCCCTCAAAGCAGTGTGAGGCAATCCCAGGGCTATTCTAGCCCCTGATACACTGGCTTCTTAAGGCACAAGCTGACCTCCTGCCTCACTCACCTACTTTCCAATCATTTTGTTTTGGTTTTGTTTTTCCGTGATGGGGTCATGCTCTGTAGCCATGGCTGGCCTTAGGCTCAGTAGGTAGCCCAGAGCCTTGAATTCACAGCAGTCCTGCTGCCTCAGTCTCCAGAGTGCTGGGATCACAAGCCTGCACTACCACACTGAGCTTCCAATCGTTATAAAGATGCTGAATTCTGCCATGAGATATAGAAAAAGACAAAGTAACTGGGTTTCAAAAGTCAAATATCTTGTATCTGTGACATCAATGCCTCTGACCTAAAATTGGAAGCCTATTCCTATACTTGACTATTCATGAAGTTACATCATTACACTCCAAACATCAGATCTGAAGTGCTCTAAACACTAGGCTTCAAAGTAATTGTTGTGATACAATTATGTGAGTAGTAATTCTGAGTTTGAACCATCTGTCTGATTTTACTGAAGCAACTGCTAAAGAAATCCAATGCATACAGATGAGAGTTTTCTCAACGAAAATGCAACCAAGTTTCCACATCTGTTGTTTTTGTTGATATGTCACCTAGATTGGCAAATTCTTCTGTAGAATGAAAACAGGACACTTCTACTGTACACATTTCGTAATGACTCTATTAAGATTAACCAGCTTTTCAACTTTACATTCTATTTCTTTTCTTTCTTTTTATTATTATTATTATTATTATTATTATTATTTGGTTTTTAGGGGTAGGCTGTCACTCTAGCTCAGGCTGACCTGGCATTCACTATGTAGTCTCAGGGTGGCCTCGAACTCACAGCGATCCTCCTACCTCTGCCTCCCAAGTACTGGGATTAAAGGTATACGCCACCATGCCTGGCTACAAGAATTTTCTGATATTCCAGGTCAATTTATACTCATCTTTAAATATAACAACCTTGGTCTATTTTAAGTTATAGGTTGACATACATGAATATTCCTGTCTATCAGAATGTGAAGGAAATTCATATACAATTGATCTTCCATAGTAACTAGCAATTATAGGACATGAAAAGCATAAATTCAGATTCCTAAAGTTAGCTATTCCAATGCGTAGCAAACAACTGTGCCATTATGAACACACAGCATACACTTTGCCTTCTGCCATTCCACTGTTTTTAAGGGGCTGGTCCCACTAGTTCTCCTGTCCTTGATCATTTGCTTTCTCCTCAAACTGAAAAGATTCCAATGGCACTGTCGACCATATCACCCTGCAAACCCCACACCCTCCTGGTTAGTGGACTGGCACTAACACTTGTGATGGACCTGAGTGATCAACCTTGTCTACCAGAGTAACTGGAGTAGTGATAACCAAGTAGATCGAACCAAGAAAAATCCCTGCAGATTGAACACACACACTTCGGGCCTGCCTTCCAGCATGTAGTAATACCCCAGGTAATTAGTCAAAAGTTCTGCCGAGCATCCAAAAGGGCACGTGCATGCATGCATGCATCTGTGTCTGTGTGTGCGAGTGGATGGACAGATGGATGATATATACAGAGAGAGAAGGGGGAGGATTAGAGGCAGAGGAATGCTTGTTTTTTTTTTTTGTGGGGGGGGAGGCTCTCATGACTTCAAACTGTAGGGTTTTATGCAGGGTAAGATCCAGGGAAGAGTTGTCATTTGAGTCCAAAGGTAAGCCAGCAGAACTTCTTCTGGCTCAGGATGTCAGTCTTTGCACTGTGGAGGCGTTCCACAACCGGACTATTCCCAAGTTAGAGAGAATCGTGTGCTTTACTCAATATCCAGGTATATACCTTAATCTCTTCCAAGAGACATCATCACAAAACATCCAGATTAAAGTCGGACCAAATATCTGGGCAGTGTTGACTAGCCAAGCTGACACTAAAAACTGTCACAAGTTCACCTGCTGTCAATTGTAGAAATATCATCATACTAAGGTTTTAAAAACAAGAGTGCTCTTTTATTATGTAGTAGATGATTTACTACTACAGTCTTGATTATCAAAGGGATATACTCTTTGGCAGTGAGGACTTGTTTATCTGAAGAGAGAAAGACACTCCAAGAAAGTATTATTTTCCTCTTCCAACTTGATAGCAATGAGAAGATTTTTTTTAAAAACCTTCGATCTTCCTATGGTGAAACCAGTATATGCTTGGGAACTTTATTCCCTGCCAACCCCCTCCCTGACCTTCATAGCAGCTGCTGTCAATCAATGACCACCCTGGCACTGAATGTGGGAAGACCTAGTCTCAAAGTCAGAAAACAGGGTATGGTAGGCAATACTACCTTTTTGTGCCTGGCACCTCTCTCTTTTTCTGGGAACAGCCTAACTACCACTTCTTTTAGGACTTCTTTCTCTTCAAATTCCAGTCATACAGTTTGGATCAAGTTCAATGGTGCACATGAGCCAGGCGTGGTGGCACACTCGTTTAATCCCAAAACTTGGGAGACAAAAGTAGAAGGATTTCCAAGAGTTCAAGGCCACGCCGAGACTACGTACTGAATTCTAGGTCAGCCTGAGCTACAGTGAGACCCTACCTCGAAAAATAAAAATAAAAAAATGATGCATCTGATTACAACCCTGGCCATTTAAAAAAAAAAAAAAAAAAGGAAAGAAAAAAAAAGTGCAAACACTAACTTCAGTCTCGCCGAGACAGATTCCTGCAAGGGTTTACTCACTGAGAAGTCAGGGAAGAAAACCAGGGACTCAAGTAGAAAACCTAAGGGTGACCGTGGAACTTGCCAACAACTAAGTGTACAGCCACATGGAAGAAATCTGTTTGGAAAAACAACATTGTGGCAAGAGAACCCAAACAAGAGATGGCAGGATCTTGACAGTACACAAGGCCTCCACTGCAATCAATTCTAAAGCTCAAGAAATACATCCTGTAGTTTGACTTCAGGAGCCAGTGAAGTCTCTTCTGTCTGTGCTAGTCATGAGTGGGTTTATAGCAAATGCACAAGAATTAAAGCAGGGGAGTAAAAAAAAAAAAATTAAAAAAGAACAAATGTCAAAACAGAACCCAGTGTACCTAGGAATCATAAGGTACTAGTACAGGCAATTTAGAAGAAAGATAAAATAGAGACCACCTGGTTTTAGAAAAGGAGACAACAGCAAGCATGGTGGAACATGCCTTTAGTCCCAGAACTTGGGAGGGAGAGGCAGGAGGATCACAAGTTCAAGGTCAGCTCCTGCTACATAGTGAGATCTCCTCTTAAAAGAGGGAGGGAAAAGGTAACAGTAAAAATCACCTATCTTGGGTTGGGGAGATGGCTTAGTGGTTAAGGAGCCTGTCTTCAAGGCCAAAGGACCCAGGTTAGATTCCCCAGGACCCACATAAGCCAGATGCACAAGGTGACACATGCATCTGGACTTCATTTGCATCCGCTTGGAGGCCCTAGCTCACCCATATTCATTTTTTTTACTCTCTCTCTCCCCCTCTCTTCCCCCTCCTCATCTCTCTATCAAATAAATTTTTAAAAATCAGGGCTAGAGAGATGGCTTAGTAGTTAAGGTGCTTGCCTTTGAAGCCTAAAAGCACAAGTTTGATTCCCAGAACCCATGTAAGCCAGAAGCACATGGTGGCACATGCATCTGGAGTTCGTTTGCAGTGGCTGGAATCCCTGGCGTGCCCATTCTCTCTCTCTAATAAGGAACATAGGAGTCACTGTGATTATATGCATGAATAGACACATTTTCTCAGATCAATAACCCACAACTATTTACTAAATCCTCATAAAGGTCACAACCGAGTGAGGAAGTAGTCTTGCTCCAGAAGAAAGCAGGTTGAAGTATTTACTTTCTCCTATCAGCAGTTCCCGAGAAAAGACACCAGCCATTATCACCAAGTAATCTTTTCCAGGGATCAGCCCAAAGGAAACAAAACCACTCATCTAAGGTCCTCAGTCAATTCCACCTTTAGGGTGGTGCATATGTAATTTCTAGCTAGTCTAGCTTCACTCCTGAATTTTCTTCTCCCAATCTTCTAGGCCTAAATTTTCTTAAAATTTTACAATTTTCTACTCCATAATTACTTTGACCAGAGCTCTATAATTTGGCTTTCTAGATACCTTGAAATTACAGTAAAATATAGTGCAAATATGAATTTCCTGAGAAAAAGGTTCACCATTTTCATCAAATTTTGGGTCCTTTGACCTTCTGAATATGTAAGTAGTCAAATAAAAATCTCACAACTGTTATTCTTTCCTGTTTTAATTAAGTAGAAAGATTAAACAAGAAGATGACTCTAGGAAGCAAAACAGCAGAGCTGCCCACAGGTTCCTGAGGGGAAGAGAACACAGAGAGGACAGGAGCTGGAAGGCTCCACTGGCCCTACCACCCCACCCCCAGCATAGATGTGCCCTCTCTACTTATAGGCAACAAACTGTGGTTAACTCTTAGGGACTCTGCTAAAATATTACTCACATTAGGATTCATTTTAATAGACCCTCATCGCCAATGTAGAATTTGAGATGATCTTTTTGTGTGGAATATTAATCTTTTACTCTCATTATTCCCCTTTTAATATTGTCTATTAACAAAGCAAAGGGTAGTAAAGACAATGGAATAAAATTAAAACACCAATCAATTCCTATTAATACTGATATACAATTAAAGAATAATGAAAAATTAATGAAAGACGGAGCAAAAACTAATAGATATTTTATTATTCTTTCATCAGATTTCACATTAGTATACGACCTTTATATAGCCAGACTTTACTAAGGGTTTACTACAAATACCTCCAATTTCAGATACAACTATTCTTTTTAAAAATATATTTATTTGCACATGTGTGTATGTACATGAATGTGTGTACAGGCATACAACAGCCTCTTGATGCTGCAAAGAATACCCAACATATGTGGCACTTTTTGAGTCCAGATTTATGTTGGGGGGCTGGAGAATTGAACCCTGACTGGCAGGCTTTGGAAACAAGCACCTTTAACCACTCAGCTATTACTCCAAGACCTGTCAACTACTCCATGTTGGGGTCTCTTTTCTCTTCCATTATTTAAAGCCAGTTCTGATTACCAGCTTTCCCACTTTATTTCTTAAAGATTAGGTCACAAAGTACAATACCCTTGACTGTCTCACAAGAATCAATTATTTTAAGCAAGTTCTTAAGGAGCCAAGTAAAGTTACTAGCTCTCCGCCAGCCACTTCATTGCATTTCTGAGTAAACTTCAATTTTAGTACAGAAAGTACATCAACACAAAATCTACTAATAATTATTAAAAGTGTAATAAAAGGCTCACTTTTGCCCAGTAAAAAGCACTGCCTTCTACTTTCTAAAAGTACTTTGATTAACTCTGAGAAGTGTTTTAAAACCTAGTAATAATTTGTCCATTTTATGTTAATGGTCCAACTGCTCTAAAAAGGATCTTAAAATGTGTGCATGTACACTAAAGCATAAAACACAAACAATATCTTAAAGAGCAGAGAGATTTTTACACACGTGTGTATGACAATTCCGATCCCTAACACTCCAGTGCCTGTAATACCTAAGCTGTAAACACAACTAACTAACATTGTGCCAAGTGGCTTCTTCTAAGCCAGGCTTATAGACAATTTCACATACTGCAGCCGATTTAAACCAGGCAACAATTCTGTTTCATCTCTAGGGGAGAAAAGGCTAAGGCTCAGGGAAGAAGTGGTCTGTCCAATTATATGTCATAGCAGATCACTCCCCAAATCTAACAAGCTACATTTGTCCTAATGCAAACTCAAATACCATACCTTCATAAAATAAGAAACAAAGGAAGAAAAAATAAGGTAGGGAAGAAAGGTAGGGGGGAGAAACTCAAAAGGTAATACCAGTGCTTTGCACATAAGTTCAAACTAAAAACAGGTTACTTCTTAAGTAAAAAATTTCTAACTTCAGCTCTATTTCAATCAAAGAAAATTGAATAATAAAAAACAGATATTAGGTTTTCAGACAAGCTCAACCAGTACAGCCAAAATATACTATAGCAACACTATAGAGAAACAGTGAAAGACAATCAAATACCCAAAGTTAACTCTAAGCAATAAAGACATTGCATTGTGACCAGGCAGGTGACAAAGCACCCTTTCAGCAAGTTTTAAGGAACGAACACAGAGAAAGATCACCACTGAATGATGCTGTGGGTGAGAAGGGGTGCCCCTGATGATAGTGACACAAAGCTAATTTAAACCTGATTTGAGCATCAATGCCACAGATGTGAACACAGGCTTCAGAAAAGCTCTAACAAACATTCCAACAAAAGAACTTTTTAAATTTTTTGTTCTGTTGTTTATTTCTATTTATTTATTTGAGAGCGACAGACAGAGAGAGAAAGAAGCAGAGAAAGAGAGAGAGAGAATGAGCACGCCAGGGCCTCCAGCCACTGCAAACGAACTCCAGACGCATGCGCCCCCTTGTGCATCTGGCTAACGTGGGTCCTGGGGAATCGAGCCTCGAACCAGGGTCCTTAGGCTTCACAGGCAAGTGCTTAACCGCTAAGCCATCTCTCCAGCCCCCAACAAAAGAACTTTGATACTTAACCCTGAACTGACCAGAAACCCAACTAATCTGAAAAGTCACATCCCTCACACATTTTTAACTGAAATTCTATGTATATGATGGAATACTTTTCTACTCTTCTTCACAGTGAAATTGCACATACCAGATGATCCTAATTTACAGATAAAGACATGTATGTATGTGTACTTGAAATTTGTGTTTTTGAAATACAATACAAATTTAAGTTAACATTACATGAAATTTGAAAAAACAACGAAAATGTTAAATGATTTTACTTGAAAACCAATAGTAAACCTGTAACAAATTTTGAAGACTGTTTTACAAAGTCTGACATCGTAAGTTGTGCCTGTAAGCGGTAGAACCACCACCATGAATTCAAGGATAGCCTGGGCTAGAGTCAAGTCCTGCCACAAAACAAAAGCCTGGTTTGTGAACCCATAACAGGATAATAACAATGCTTTGAAAATGACACTTTAAATGCAAGGAATGTATTAGTTTATAACTGCAATAAAAAACTTTCTGCACATGCATCCTCTAACACAGGCTCCTATGCATGGAACATAGTCTAACACACTACTAGACCTGTAGCCATCACAAGCACTTATTATTGAATTTGTAAGGTAATATGACTAGGCTTTCTTTGGGGGGTCGGGGCTTCTTCGCCAAGGCCGGGCTGTCAGCACCTGTAAGTCCGCCGTTTGTGCAAAACTGGAAAGATACATATATTGGAGCCAGGAAATAACTCACTGCAAAAAGTGCTTCCTGTACAAGCCAGGGTACCCAGGCTGAGAACCCCAGCACCCACGCAAAAAGCAGAACGCTGGCAGGCTTCTGTGATCCCAGTTGTGCTACTAGTGAGAAGGGAGACGGAATTAAGCATTCAGCAGAAGCATGAAGAATGGAGAGGTGAGCACTGTGTGATCCTAACTCAGAGGAGGAGGAAGGCGGGACCAAGATCTGGAAGTTGTCTTATGACCTCCACAGGAGCTGTGGAATGCATGTGCTCATGTTTACACACACACACCCCACACGTAGACATAAAACACCCCACCCCAAAAAACCCTGCCAAGACGCATATATTTTCAGAGCATTACCAACATGGGGGCAGAAGGCATCAGGAATAAATGGGGCAGCTTTAAACACTCTTTCAGTTTGGGTTTGTTTGGCAGCAGGGTCTCCCTATGTAGCCCTGGCTGGCCTCAAATTTACAGCAATCCTCCTGTTTGAGTCCCAAGTGCAGTGATTGCAAGGGTACATCACCATACCAAGCTTAGTTTTGATTTCTAAAACTTTTTCAATCCTAAAAGTGCATGCACCAAAACTGACGCTGACTATGTGAAGAGGAGAGAGTTGAGACAAATGAACACACCAACAATGATACCTGGAGGCTTCTACAGGGCTCGCGCATGCGCGCTCTCTCTCTCTCACTCCCAAATGATACAAGCAGATGAAAACTTGGCCAGGCTATGAAAGAGCTCAACCACACCATCAGCCACAAAGATCTCATCACAACTACATATCCCAGGGCTAGAAAGGTAACTCGTTGGTGAAAATGCTTGCTTGCAAAGTCTGTCAAGCCAGGTTCAATCCTCCAGCCAACCATGTAAAGCCAGACAAAATGTCGAACAAGCACCTGCTGTTCGTTTTCAGGAGCAAGAGACCTTGGCAGGTCAGGATATTTGAATCATACGACAGGGAATTTAAAAAGAAAACAAATTTATGATTTAGAACTCAGAAAGCTCCATGCCCAGACATATGCATGGGAAAACACTACCAAAATGTTAAAGAACTGGGCTGAGGAAATGGCTCAGCAAAGAGCACTTTCCAAGTTTAAACCATCATAAACAACAGAATCAAGACAATCTTCTCACTTCAGGTGCACAGTTTTATAAATGAATGGAACAGTACTCAAAGTCCAGAAACACACCAATGTGTTTATCAACTCATTCAACAAGGGTGCCCAAGACCACTCAATGAAGTACATTTTAAAGATACTGCACTTGAACATCTGGCTAGGCATCAATAAAAAAAAGGGGGGGGAATGGGAAGACTGTCTCATACTATGCATAAAAAGTAACTCAAAATGGATCAAAAACCTAAATATAATGGCAAAAACTACAAAACTGTCAAGGAGAATGCACAGAGTAAATCATGACCTCAGATTTGGCACTGGATTCTTGGGTATGGCAACAAAAGCATCAGCAACAAAGGGAAAAAGTAAAACACAACAAAATTAAGAACTTTTGCGATTAGGGCTGGAGGGATGGCTTAGCAGTTAAGGCATTTGCCTGCAAAGCCAAAGGACTCAGGTTCGATTCCCCAGGACACACGTTAGCCAGATGCACAAGGGAGTGCACACATCTGGAGTTCGTTTGCAGTGGCTAGAGGCCCTGGCACGCCCATTCTCTCTCTCTCCCTCTGTCAAATAAATAAATAAAAATAAAATATTTTTTAAAAAAATTTTGTGCCAGGCGTGTTGGCGCACATCTTTAATCCCAGCACTTGGGAGGCAGAGGTATGAGGATTGCCATGAGATCAAGGCCACCCTGAGACTCCATAGTGAATTCCAGGTCAGCCTGGGCTAGAGTGAGACCCTACCTCAAAAAAAAAAAACAAAAAAAAAAAAAAACTTTTGTGATTAAAAGTATTACCCTCCAAAATAAGATAATCCACAGAATGGAAGAAAATATTTGTAAATTATGCATTCTTTATCTGTAACATATAAAGATCTCTTAACACTCAAGAGTAAAAAAAAATCAACCCAACTTAAAAATGGACCAAAGATCAGAATAGACATTACTCCAAGAAAAATACATGAAGAGCCAATGCACATACACAAAGCTGTTTAACATTATTAACCATAATGGAAATGCAGCACAAAGCCACTATGAGAGACCACCCTACATAGATACAATCAAACATTAATGGTTAACTGGAACTGGGAGAACAAGAGAATAATGTTATGATAGTGAAATAACATTTGGCAAACATTCCAGATGATTTGGTAAGAATAGTTTTGATGAGATTAACATTTGTAAAGATATGCTGCAAAAGCAAACTGCTCCCCATAATGTGGGGGATCCGGAGTCAATAAAATGAAGAGTCTACAATGTGACAAGGAGACACCGTGACAGCAGACAATCTTTGGGTTTGAACTGCATATCACTTCTTTCCTGGTATGGACTCCAGAGCCTGTGAACTTCTAAGCCTTCAGTGTAAACTACCTCTCTATCTATGATTATGAACCCACACACACAGCATATTGATTCTGTTTCTCTAGCTAAACCTACAGCAGCTATGCAGTGAGCTTTTAAACTTGAAGTAAAAGCTTGGTCCATAAAAAGGAAAACTGATAAACTTGAATTCAAAAAAATGATAAACTTTTGCTGTGCAGAACATCCTGCCTTGAGGAGAAGAGAAGCTACTAACTGGAAGAAAATATATGCAAATTACATACTTGACAATTGGCTACAATCCACAACATTATGAACTCTCAAACTTCACAGTTTAAAAAAATTCCAATTAGGAAATGGACAAAAGACACAAAGAAACTTCAATAAAGAGGATATATGGATGGCAAATAAACACATGAAAAGATGGTTGGAAATGGGGAAATCGCTCAGTGGTAAACCATGTGCTTACAGTACACAGGGCCTGTCTGTGGTGGTTTAAATGTGTGGCCCCAGAGACTCAGGCTTGAATCTTGATTCTCCAGCCGGTGGAGCCCTACTGGGGAAGAGGTGTTTCACTTGCGGTGGATCTTGGAGTCCGGCCCTAAGGTGTGGGTTGAGCAGCTTGGAGCTCTGGCTGTTTGGTGTTTGATGGTGTCTCTTTGCTTAGATCTATGAAATAAGCCGGCTTGCTCTGCCATTGGTGACATTCCTCTGGAATTTGTAAGCCTGCAGAAACCCCTTCCGCCCTCCCATAAGCTACTTCTGGTCAGGTATGTGTCCAGCAATAGGAGCTAACTGCAACAGGGCCTTAGGTTCGGTCTGCAGCACTAAAAAACAAAAATTGTAAAAAAGTTCAACAACAATATCCATTAGAAAAATGCAAATGAAAATTACAATGATGTCAGGTATGGTGGTGCACGCCTTTAATCCCAGTACTCCACTTGGGAAGCAGAGGTAGGAGGATCACTGTGAGTTCGAGGCCAGCCTGGGCTAGAGTGAGACCCAACGGGGGGTGGGGGGACATAGTGGTAGCAGCACAAGTTAATGAGCATGAAGAAGAAGTGGGTGGGCTGTGCTAGCCAGGACGTAAGCTGGCACAGCCTCTCTGCATGGTTTGGCAGGTTCCTAAAAAGCTGAAAACACAACTACTTTGCATTCAGCAAGGAGCTGACCCCAAAGGCATGAAACAACAAATTTTCACGTAAAGACCCATACAGAAATATTTACAGCAACTTTGTCTACAATAGTTAAAACTGGACATAGCCCTGGTATTTTTTTGTTTTTTTGGTTTTTTTTTTTTTGTTCTGTTTTTTGTTTTTCGAGGTAGGGTCTCACTCTAGCCCAGGCTGACCTGGAATTCACTATGGAGTCTCAGGGCGGCCTCGAACTCACAGCAATCCTCCTACCTCTGCCTCCTGAGTGCTGGGATTAAAGGCGTGCGCCACCACACCCAGCTAGCCCTGGTATTTTTTAATGGTTCAACAGACTATGGTACATCTATACTACAGAATTGTACTTGGCAATAAAAATAAAATGCTCTACTGATTTAGAACCTCAATCAATCTCCAGAGAATCTTGTTAAATGAAAACGCCAACCCCAAAAGCTAAATAACTTATTTCACTGCTTAAAATGATAAAAGTAGAGAAGCTATTTGAAAAAGGGCTAAGGGAGGATCCAGCACAAAGGAAGAATGTGAGATTATGAAAGGGAAGCACAAGGAAAGCTTGTGCTTGATGTAAATGTTCAACCCACATATTACCTATACTCGTGTTTTATTCTGGATGGTGACATTATAATATACTTGGACAAGATGTTACTGGAGGTTAACTGTATAGAGAGCACATGGACTCTCTCTGTATTGTTTCCTACAACTACTTATCAATCTGTGATTACCTCAAATTAAATACGTCAATTAAAGAGGAATGAGCTAGTATAGTAATAAAAGTCCAAAACATAAAAATCTCCTAGAAGCAACATAAGCAATAGAGGTGTAAATGCCAACTAGAAAGAGGCTTGAGATTGATTACAAAGGTTACAAAATGCAAGTAAAAATTCAAGGCACGGGCTTGGGAAATGGCTTAGTGGTTAAAGCATTTGTCGCCAAAGCCTAAAGACCCCAGTTCAATTTCCCAGGACACACGTAAGCCAGATGCACAAGGGGGCGCATACATGTGGAGTTCATTTGCAGTGGCTGGAGGCCCTGGCACACCCATTCTTTCTCTTTCGTTCTTCCTCTCTTTCTCTCTCTCTCTCTCTCTCTCATATATATAAATAAAATAAAATAAAATAAAGGCATGAGCCACCATTCATGGACCCCTCCCAAAAAATTCAGGTCATGCATTTTAGTACACCTCAAATTTACACCTCAAAAAAAAAAAAAGATTGCCATTTGACTATTACTCTTGTTGATAGTGATAATAGTTATCCCTACAAGTATTTAAGTTATGTGTACATTTACCAACCATGAACCCATGACAAGCTTTAACAGAGCAGGTTGAGTGGCATGGTAGAGCCAAAAGACACAACAGTTACAGACTGAATGAGAAACAGAAACATCCAGAGAAGCAAATACAGCTCTTCCAAAAGATGCCAAAAAAGGAAAAGGTCAACAAAGTGACATTCATGGGGAAAAGTAGTTAGTTGAAGAGCTTTACTGAGATGGGAACAATAAAAGCCAAGGGAACACTGACAGAAAAGGGTGCGTCTGGAACCACATACGCATGACATGGTCATCTTTTGCACAAAGTTCATGAACGAGTACAAAGAACATGTTCAACATGAAGACACAACCTCTGGTGGGACAGGCAAATGTTTGCACTGTACCAGGGGCAAAATGATTGCTTATACAAATGTACTGCAGATTTGGTGGTGGAAATAATAGTAAGACTAAGGGGCTAGAGAGATGGCTTAGCAGCTAAGACACTTGTCTGCATAGCCTAAGAACTCATGTTCAAATCTCTAGGTCCCACGTAGTCAGACACACAGTGACAGAAGTGCACAATGTTGCACATGCGCCACAAGATGGCACATGCGTCTGGAGTTTGTTTGCTGTAGCTAAAGGCCCTGGCGCATTGACTCTCTCACTCTTTCTCCCTGCCTGTTTCTCTCTCTTTTAAAATAAAAGAAATAAATAGTACGACTAAGGACATTAAGAATGGCAGTTGTGTTTTACAACTGCACCTATGTTTACTAAATAGTGACTGAGACAACCAAGTTACCCCCCATCCTCCAATCCTGTTATTCACACTCCTGTGTAGTCTTCTCCAATAGAAAAGGACAGAACTGGTACTGGATAATCAACCATGTGACAGTGACATTTCCATGTTCTTCTACCATGTTCTGTCCCTGATTGCACATTATGGGGAAAGCTATTCATAACACTCGAGCAGCTGTGAGGAGCCTCCTTAGCACTGTGAATGAGCGAGCATTGGTAAAACCTGGTCCTCGGCCCCGACTAAGCCTGCACAAGACTGCAGCTTCAAACATGACCTCAGCCTTCAGAACCATTCACTGAACATGAGAGAAAGTGCACTGTTTGAAGACACTGTACCTGAGTGTTTATTAAGCAGTAGATGCCTAGTGGCCCTTTTATATGCCTCAATGGCCCTGTGGTGGTTCTTTAAGATGAAGCAACTACAGTTTAGCCATTTCCCCAGGCTAAGAATGTAGCTGAGTAGTCATGGGTTTGGCTAGCATGTGAAGAACCTGGAGTTCACACACAGTATTGGGGAAAAAAAGTAAATTTTCTTCAATTATCACACAACTGGCAATTGCTAGAAGCAGATTCAAATATAAAGTCAGTATTATCAACTACTATGCAAAATGAACTCTCCAAAGCTGAACTGGTTTCTATGCCATCCATGGCTTTGTTTTTGTTGCGATTGGTGGGTAATGTGTTTTGTTGTTGTTTTTTTTTTATTTTATTTTTTAGTTTTATGTTGTAAACTAGAAGGCAAGATTATCTTCTAGGATCAGAGAAAATTGTAATTTGAATATGAAATGCTGGGAATGACTGGACGGAATAGAAAACACATCCTTCTCAAGGCCTACTGGTTCCATAAATAGGGAAGCTTAAGAAAATTCCAGTAAACACTATTTATTCTATGTGTCACACAAAAGCTAAAGAAAAGCCCCTTGAAGACATGGTGACACATAGTGCTACTTCATGCTTTGAATCTCAAACACAGTAAGTTTGTCTAGAGTCTTCCCTTTTCCTATTTCCATGCAAAGCAATGTTACAACCAACAGAAAGAACTTAAGTTGTAGAATGACACCTAAGAGCAGCCTAACTGCTAACTGACTTAACGTGAACCATCTTACCACAGGGCTGAGGAACTGCCAGGTTGGAGTTCTCAGAGAGGAGGGAGAGAGAGGGGGAGGGAGCGAAAAGGCACTGAGAAGAAAAGAAAGGTGAGAAATTACCCCTAAAGTAGATAAAACTGATGGGGCAACAACAGATCTTCAGACCAAAAAGTTAATTTTAAATTTGGGAACAATAAAGTTACTTAAAATTAGAAGTAACCAAATATTGAAGACTCAATTTCATGAAAGAACCTTTTAAATAACTTCACTTGGGAAATAAACTGGCATAGACAATTTCAAAAGCAGGTGAGAAAAAAATAAAATAAAATAAAAATAAAGCCAAGGACATATTTTTCCAGGATAACATTCACTGCAAAAAAGGGGGTAAGACAATTAAGACACATGATTATAAGTAAAGTATTAGCCTTATATTGCTTGGGTATTCAAGATTAACTAACAAATGCATTCCAGTGAGCAAAAGGCAGCAGGTAGCAGTGCGGATCAATCTTCCTATGTCCACTGATTACCTGAAAACAAGTAATAATGAGAATGGCTAGAAAGCAAAACTATTCTACTAAAAGATATATCAATGGTAAATTGTCAATATTTTCTGTCTGATGCATATTTGACAGATAAAATTTTCCCATGTTTAGCCTTACAAATATATAAGAATGATGAAAATCACAAATTTATAAATTTGAGAAGTTATTTGGTATTTTTTTCTTGTTCTTCAAATCAGGACAGAATCTATATATTCTGCAAATACAAAATAAAATAAACAAGTTTTAGCACTAAAATTTTAATGAAAACACTTCTTTTTCACTAAGGTGGGCCACAGTTCATGCTTCTCTTTTTAACCTTACCCTGATCTGTTCTGTGGAGCTGCTGCTAAGCTCATCTCCAGATTCAGAATCTTGATGGATTCTTTCTGAGCCTTCTCCAGCTGAATCACAAGACTGGTCCTGACAGAAACTAGTTTTCTCTATGTCCAAGAACTCCGGCCCAGGAAAGTGACCAAATAAGCGTGTCCTATTCTGGCTGGAAACTTTAGGAGAGTGTGAGTCACTATTAAACTTTCCATTATTATGGGTCAGGTCCAAGTTTAGATGGAGAGTCTGACCTGAATTATAATTGGGTCCAAAATTCTGATTGGCATCACGAATAAGACCTGTTCCTTGAACAGACGATAATGATGGCTTTCCAAAACTTGAAAGCTCAGGTACCTTGTTCACATTTTCTGTCGATCTCTGGAGAGGCACATTCTGTATCATTTTCATAGAGTTACTTGGCAGTCCAACTGCTGGCTTAACAGGCGGCATTAGAGCTTTGCGGGTGACCTCCTTAACATACTGTGCCGGCACATAAAATGCTTTGGAATTTTCGTCTGGTTTGACTTGCCACCAGTCCTCATTGGTCTTTTTCACCAAGATGTACCGCTCCCCTTGTTTGATCACGATCTTCCTGTCCTTTGCTTCATATTCATAATCATACTCCACTTCAATATACACTTGTCCCGGGACAGTCTTCCCACTTCTGTCAGCCATCTTCATTCAAGAATATTCACCTCTCAAAACAGATGGCATGCCACATTATGGCTTTTTGCAGCAATATAGCTATTTCATTTAAATAGAAGAAAATTCAAAAAATTAATGCAATCTAGATTTGGTATTACTTATAAGCATTACACATGTCACTTATAGATAAGTATCTTTAAGTCAAAAGCCCTGGGTATATGTAGGATCCTACATAAAAAAAAACAAAAAAACAAAAAGGGGGGCGGGACTGGAGAGATGGCTTAGTGGTTAAGGCGTTTGCCTGCAAAACCAAAGGTCCTCAGTTCAACTCCCCAGGACCCACGTAAGCCAGATGCACAAGGGAGCACATGTCTGGAATTCATTTGCAGTGGCTGGAGGGCCTGGTGTGCCCATTGTCTCTCTCTCTCTGTGTCTGCCTCTTTCTCTCTCGCACTCTCTAAAATAAATAAATAAAAATTGTTTTTAAAAAAACAACCAAAAAATCTACTTTATTCTAATTATAATCTACATTTTTCAGTTATTTATGACCCAAATGACAGGAACAATGAACATGCCAACCGATCCAACAGAACACTACCAAAACTAACGAGTGGGCAGATTATACTAATTTCAAGCTTTCTACAATTTGTGAGACTCCTAATAACCTTTATGAAGTACTAGGCACTGGGCTAAGCTCACCATAGGTACCAACTAAGACACTGTGTGAAATGGGAACTGAACTTCCCAAATTAATGTTTTACTCATTGCTTCTGAAAAACATAAAGATTACTAGCAAGTTTAAAACAATTAAGTTGCCAGGCTAGAGAGATGGCTTAGTGGTTGAGGTGCATGCCTGCACAGCCTAAGGATCCAGCTTCGATTTCCCAGATAAAGCCAGATGTACACAGTGCATCTGAGTTTGTTTGCAGTGGCTAGAGGCCCTGGCATGCCCATTCTCTCCCTCTCTCCCCCAGCTCTTTGTAAATAAAAAAAAATCTTAGAAGAAAATTAAGTTGCCAGTAAGTTATTCCATTAAACAAAATTTAGTCCCCTAATCTATATGGAAAAGAAAAGAACACCACAAAGCATATACAGCAGATAAAGAGAAGCAGCTGCTAGCATGGCTGGCTTCCTGCTTACTTCTACTCAGCTGGGCCATAATACTATGCATACTGAATCTTATCAATGCCAACGAAGAACCAGTCTTTTACCTGTAAACATTAGAAAATCCACTTCTGCTCCAGTTAAAGTCTATGGCAACCATCCTGAGAAATGCTTAGCAGTAACCAAACCCAAACTTGGCTTGAGAAATCTAGTATGCCCTTTTATTTCTATACCAATTCTTAAAAAAAAAATTGTACAGCCTTATTACTGAATGCAGCACTCTAGGCTCAATGTGGTCAGAGTCCCGTCCATACTCCTACAGCTTACTAGTCAACTGCCAATTTTCCTGGGAGGAATTTATGTTTACCTCCTAACCTCAGGGCTTGTAATGAGAACTACTTGGAAATAGGTTCTGATCTTTGCAGATGGACACACAAGGTCACAGTTGATTAAGGTGGCCCAAAATCCATAGCTGGTGTCTTTTAAAAAGAGAGAGATTTATAACCAGCAAAGAAGGGCTCCACTGAGAGCGTGATTACTAAGCATGCCTGAAGCCTTGTGTTCAACGCAGCCTACAGCAGGCATGGTAGTGCATGCCTGTAATGCCAGCACTCAGAGGTGGACACAGGAAGATCACAAATTCAAAAGAATCCTCCACTACACAGTAATTTCAAAGGCAGCCTGGGCTACGTATCACAAAAAGAAAGGGGTATCAGAAACAAGCAGAAAACAGAGCAGAATTGGGAGAATGCCAAGGACTACCAGCAACAACAAGCATCCATAAGAGGCAAAAGCGGGGTCTTCTCTAAAGTCTCTGGAGGGCAAACACTACGACACTTTGATTTGGACGTGTGGCCTCCAGATCTCTGAGAGAAAAACATTTCCCCGCTGCAGGCAAGGGCCCCATTTATAGCCCAGGCTGGCTTCCTCTCAAGCTCCTGCTGCCTCAGCCCCTTGAATGTTAAGACTGTAGACAGCCACCAGCCACCAGCCACATCTGACTTAGGGGGCTAAGCTTCCACTGTTGAAAGCCTCCATGTTGGTGGTCCACCCTGAGAATCCATAATCCAGAAACGCTGAACATAACAGGATGGCATAAGTGGAAAATTCCATGCCCGACCTCATATGATGGGTCACAGCTAAAGACAGACAATAAAAATGCTACGCAAAACAGATGTTTGTGAACATGGGTAAGGTATACAAGAAATATAAGTGAATTTCATATTTCGACTTGAGTCACATTTTTAAGATCTCATTATTACTATGCATATATTCAAGAATCCTGATTTAAAAAGTGAATCTGAACCCTTTCTGGCCCTAAGCATTTCAGATAAGGGATATTAAATCTGTACTTGGTTGCAGCAGCCCTAGAGAACTCATGCACTCGACCTAATGCTCAAGGATGCAAATTTACCAAAAAGTCACAGGTTCCATGACAACCTACCAGTTTTCCTTAGTACCAAGTACAGAGCATGTTACTGTACACTGTATGTACAGAAACAGTCATTTACCTTAGGGTCATTTTCACTCTGTAATAAAGCCAATAATTACAAATGCTAAGTAAATTAATTACCAATACAATTTCAGTAAGTGAAATTTATTTCTAAACAAACTACTTGAAGAATACATTTAATATAAGAAGGGAGGTCCCTGATGCCCCCAAAACATTATAGGCCATTGCCAAGGCCCTTGGTTTCCCACCAGGAATAGATGGTAAGACTCTATTGCTGAAGACTCCACATACTTGGGCGGCAAGGCCACTGAGAAGTTCTGCTAGAACTGAGCTGATAACCTCCTCCATGTAGACCAGCTGACAGAAAGCTCTAAGAAGCCATTCTACATGTAGTTCAATGGGAGAGATACCACCAGTGAAGATACTCAACAGTGGACACTGCAAGCCTTATAATTGGCCAGCCAGGCCAAATGAGGCAACGGGTGCAATAGTGGCACGTCTGTCATGGTGGAAACCAACTGCCCTCCAACTGGACTGGAGGCACGCTCCATGGGGGGGGGGGGGAATACATCCCTGATACTGAAAACTTAAAACAGGGGTAGTCATGAACCCTAGGGGTGTAACATCTGCTGATGTCTTGATAAATGTATATACTGTGCTAATCAAACTGCCCAGTAAGCACTTTTCTTAATATTTATACCCTTATATTAATGCTACTCTCACTTTGGGTAGAGAATCTTCTCTTTTCAGATGGCAGTGACCTTGGAATGACTCAGAAGGTATCATAGTGCTGGAAAGAAGTGACTGGAGTACTGAGTAACATCTCGATCACACCTTCCAAGGCTCAGGGTCTAATGCGGAAGAGGTGGCGGAAAGAATGTAAGAGCCAAAGGAAGGGTAGGACTCCTTACAACGTCCTCCCTCCAGACATAAAATGGACTGGATATCCATGACCTCATAGTGCCTGACACTACCTACACAAGACCATCATAAGAGGAGGAAAAGATCATGACATCAAAATAAAAGAGAGACTGATTGAGATGGGGAGGGGATATGATGGAGAATGGAATTTCAAAGGGGAAAGTGGGGGGAGGGAGGGTAGTACCATGGGATATTTTTTATAATCATGGAAAATGTTAATAAAACTTGAGAAAAGAAAAAAATATATAATATTTCAAAAAGATACTTACCTTAGATTAAAAACATCAGATACTGCATTTACACCTATGAAATAAAGAGATACTAAGGTTATCATCTCTAACCAGTATTCCTGAAAGAGTACCAAGTTTATGATGTAACACACAATTTTAGAAGTGGAACTTTTTAAAAATTATTTTTATATTTCTGTTTATTTGAGAGAGAAAAAGACAGAAGAAAAGATAGGGGAGAAGTGACAGAACGGGTGCATCAGGACCTGCAGCCACTGTAAAGGAACTTCAGATGCATACACCACTTTGTGCGTCTGGCTTACATGGGTAATGGGGAATCAAACCTGGATCCTTCAGCTTTCAGGCAAGTGCCTTAACTGCTAAGCCATGTCTCCAGCCCCAGAACTTTTTATAATAGCATAAAGACACAGGACAGTGTTACGTATCACCACCCTCCAAACACAGCCACTAAGACCCACTGAGATCAGCGTTCCAATGTTCTGTGCTTGCTGCCATCCACTGTCATTCACTCCTGTCCCTTACATCTTATTCTGGCAAACAGAGGAGTCTTTGCAAACTTGAATGTAAAAGAAACAGCTTTGGTAAAACTGTTACAATGACAAGGCTGGATCTATCAAGTTTTTGGTACTGAGTGGGCAAAGACATTAAGAACACATGGTAAAACTCATTGGACTCCCATGCATTTCCCTCACAGATTACTTATTGGTTACAAAAAGGGAAACAGACCCTCACAATGAAGAGTCCCTTCAAGGTGATACAGTAATGTACAGGAAGGGGTCACCTATGTTTCACTCTTACCAAAAGTGTGTTTTACCCTAAGCCATTATGGCAAAACAAGAAAGTGAGACACTCCATCAGATGACAGAACTAAACTCTTCAGAGGCCACAATGTCATGAAAACAAAAAGGAGATTCCTCAAGATGAGACTGCTGAGAGGTCTGCCAGGTGGTCCAGTAAGTCCTCAAAATTACCACATCCCCAATCTGCTTCCTATTTCTGCTCTACCCACATTGGGCCAAATGCGCCCACCACAGCAGAGAACTCCAACCTTCCAACGCTCAGCCCTCGCTCTAATGCACAGCCAGGCCACCAGTCTCTCCGCGGTCATCCTGCACTGTTCCCAGCATAGCTTTTCAAAAGTTCATGCTGCATGACAGTCATGTGCTGAGTAACACCACTTCAAAGGTAGACATATCACACAATGGAGATCCCCTCAGACCACAGAGGGGCTGAACCAGTCCTCCTGGAGCATCCGACATCCTAGGGCAGCAGCGCATCACTCCTGTCTGTGGCGATGCTGGCCGTATGCGTGTCTGCCGTGCTGCCGGCAATGTAAACAGCACGGAGCACACGAATCTAAACAGTCCACAGAACTTGATGATGGTGACTGAAGGATATATTTGCAGTCTACATGTATGTGCCTGCACATTCATATCTGTGTGGGTGCAAGTATGTGAGAGAGTGCTTGTGCACAGATGTGTAGGCCAGAGGATGGCGCTAGGTGTCTTCGTCAGTCACTCTGCATGCTGCCTTTGGAGACAACCTTGAGTTCACTGATTAGGCTGCACAGGCCGGTCAGTGAGCCTCAGGGACCTATGTGCCTAGGATTCCCCAGCGCTTGGATTAAAAGCATGTACCTCCAAGGCCAGCATCTGGTGGGAGTTCTAGGATCAGAACTCAGGTATCGCTCATGGATGGCAAGTACCCACTGAGTCATCTCCTCAGCCCTCTTGTGTTATCTTTTTAGAGCTCACTCTAGCTGATGCTGGCCTGGAACTAACTGAATAGCCTAGGGACGTCTCAGTCTTCAGAGAATCTCACCTCTTTGGCCTCCCACATGCTGGGTTTGAGAGGATGGGTCACCCCTGCCCTTCTTGTATTTTCTATACTTTTTATTTTAGAGTATACCTTCTGATAAGTACCCTTTTTTGGGGGGGGGGAGTTAGAGTTAGGGTCTCACTCTAGTCCAGGCTAACCTGGAATTCACTATGTAGTCTCAGGGTGGCCTCAAACTCAGGGCAATCCTCCTAACTCTGCCTCCCAAATTCTGGGATTAAAGGCGTGCACCACCACGCCCAGCCCTTATATTTATTTTTAAGTCAGAAAGACAGTATGCCGTGTTATGCTGAGAGCATTCTTAGTACACATCACATTTATTCCATCTCCTGCTGCATCAAGATGCCATACAGAGTGAGTGACTATCCAGCCATGTATTAAACACTAATGTTCCAACAATGAGGATATCAGCCAATGACAGATTTCTCATAACACAGAACTGTACTTGACCTTGAATGAGGGGTTTTCTTTTTTCCAGGGAAGTATAAAATAACTAAGGAAGTATCATTGAGGCTGGAGAAATTGCTCAATGGTTAAGGCACTTGCCTGCAAAGCCTGTATTCAATTCCCCAGTACCCACAAAATGCCAGATGCACAAAGTTGTATCTGGAGTTCATTTGCAGTAGCAGGAGTCCCTGGCATGCCCATTCTTCCTCCCTCCACCCACCCACCCACCCCCCGACTGCAAATAAATACGAATAAAAAAAAAATCTTTGAAGATATGGGAGATGAGTAAGGAAGCATTACTTTTCAGAAGGCTGCTATACCTCAGACATATTAGAGCTGCTCAGACATTGTATTCATGATAGAGGGAGAGTAGCTGTGGAGCTGGGGACAGCAGTCTTTTTGCTGTCAGGCTTTAGGATTACACCTACCAGTAGATAAGTAGGAAGACAAGTATGAAGGAGGAGGGAGGAGATTGGAGGGTCAGATAAGAAGTCACCTTCACTAGTGCAACATGAGGCATGCAACGGCCAGTTCAAGTTAAGGCAGTGGGATGTGGGAGGCTGAGGCAGAGGCAGCTGGTAAAAACATCATCCTTCATGGAAAGGTGGTCACAGGGTGGAGTGCACAAGAGAGGAGAGATCACCAGTGGAACCTAGGTGGGGGAGGGGAAACTGGAAAAGTTCCTGGGAAGGCTGAAACCGTAAACATCCACAGAGCTGCTCAGCAGGAATCATGTACTGTGACAGAAAGTCTAGGAAGAGCTGAATAAGATAAAAATGAAAAAAACTTAACACAAGGATGAACTGAATTAAAATATGCATGGGTAGTTCTAAAAAATAGACCTAAGTAAAAATTATCCATAATTTGTTGATGCTTTTTTTTAGGTTTTTCAAGGTAGGGTCTCACTGTAGCCCAGGCTGACCTAGAATTCACTCTGTAGTCTCAGAGTGGCCTCAAACTCACAGCGATCCTCCCACTCTGCCTTCAGAGTGCTGGGATTAAAGGTGTGCGCTACCATGCCTGGCTTGATTTGTTCTTTTTTTTTTTTTCAAAAGAGAGAATTGGTGTGCCAGGGCCTCAGCCACTGCAATCTAACTCCAGAAGCTTGTGCCAACTGTTGGGCATGTGTGAGTGACCTTGCACTTGCCTTACCTTTTGTGCATCTGACTTATGTGTGATCTGGAGAGTTGAACATAGGTCCTTAGGCTTCACAGGTAAGCACTTTAACTGCTAAGCCATCTCTTCAGCCCGATTTGTTCTATTTTTTAAAGAACAAGGTATACTAAAACAAAGGCTCAAACTTTCTATTTTGGGTTCATTCCTCTATTCTCCCAAAGCATTAATGGTTCTCTTTAGGATGAATAGTGTGGTTCATATACAGAATGGAATTCTATACAACCATAAAGAAAAACCAAAGTATAAAAGTTACTGGCAAATGACACTGATAAATATTGTATTAAGTGAGGTAACCACATGTTCTCTCTCTTGAGTGGATCCTAGCTTAGAATCTTCTGGCTAAGATCAAGTGTTAACTTTTATATAGGAGTGTAATTGTGTGAGAGTGTAGATGCCAGAAAACTAGAAAGAATGCCACTGACAGGAGTGGAGGGAAGAAAAAATGAGGCTTCAAGAGAGAAGTGTAGTAGGAAAGGTAACAGATCCTAAGTGTTATGAATGTCTAAGAGGGAACACTAGGTGGTGGGAGCATGAAAGCACGGTACCCAGAGAATTAACCCAACATAAATTGAGTGTGCTAATAAAGGCTTTTTTTTTAAAGGGTTTTTTGTTTGTTTTAAATCCAGATAAGCTCTAACTTAAATCTATCAGTCCTTATCACCACACTCCTCCATTCTTGCTCATCCCATACAAGGTACCAGGAAGTACCATCCACTGCCCTGAACATTCCCAACAGCTTTTCTCAGCAATTTCAAAAATGGTCACATAGACTTTTCAGGCCTCTTACCAGGCTTCTTCCTTCCTTATTCCAAATACTTCTGCCTCATGTTTCCACACACAAGAGAGAACAAATTCTAAAAGACTCAACAATACACTTTTGAATGAACAATGTGTTATTGAGGAAATCAAGGAGGAAAGTTAAAAATTCCTAGACTTACTTAGCAGCAAATAACTTGATGTGATGCCCACATAAGTGCAGTGGTGGCACACAGCCATGGTGGGGAACCAACTGCTCTCAATTTGGCTAACTGATCCCCTCACTGGTATGAGACCCATAGCTGGAGCTGGGAAACAAGTCAGAACCATATCCAAACATAAACCCACTCTCCAATATCAAGCTACCATCAATTGTGGGCTACAAGAGGGCCTACACCTATTAAATTCTCTATAAGAAAAAAAGGGTTATCTCATTTATCCTGATGCTAACTTACTCTCCATTGGAGAATCTGCTTCTCTTTTTCAAATAGATGTAGATCCTAAGGAGAGAGCCACCCCATCATACCTCAAAAGGGCCCCGGCTGAAACTAAGAAAAATTGGAGAAACAAGCAAGGGCGCTGTTTTCCTGATGAACCGGATACCAGCACAAGGGGGAAGGAGATCAGCACAGAGAAAAATCAACTCCTACCAAATCAGAGAGCCAGAGCCTCAGAGGCCCCCAACACCTCATCACTGAAGCAGACCAAAAATGAACCCAACATGACTCAGGGAAATTTTGCGGAAGAGGGGGCGGAAAGAATGTCAGAGCCACATGTTGGGTCATGATAGGCAGAGACATTTAGCTTACCCATAACTGTGGGCTAACTCCACAATGCATGACCCGTATACCTCAACAAGGAGGGGCCAAGGGGAGGGGGTAGGTCATGGATGAGCCTAATAATGGTACCAAAGTGACTGTAAAAAAAATAAAATAAAATGAAAAAATAAATAAATAAATAAATAAAAAGAAAAAAAATTCCTATAAACAAATGAACATGATAATAAAATCTACCAGGTCTTCGAGGACACAGCTAAGGCACTTGGACAGCAAAGTGTACAGTTATAAGTACCCATATCAAGAAATTAAAGATTTTAGCTGGGTATGGTAGCACGTGTCTTTAATCCCAGCAGTCATGAGGCAGAGGTAAGAGGATGGCTGTGAGTCTGAGGCCACCATGAGGTTACATAGTGAATTCCAAGTCAGCCTGGACTAGAGCAAGACCCTACCTTGAAAAAAAAAAAACAAATCAAAAAAAAAAAAAAAAGATTTTAAACAAACAACCTAATGATCTACCTCAAGGCTTTAGAAAAACAAGCCAATCTCAAATCCAGTAGTCCGCAAGAAATAATAATGACTAGGCTAGAGAAATGGCTCAGTAGTTAAAGACACTTGCTTGCAAAGCCTGATGACCTGGGTTTGATTCTCCATTACCCAAGTAAAGCCAGGTGCACAAAATGGTACATACATTTAGAATTCATTTGTAGCAGGAGGCCCTGGTGTGCCCAAACTCTCCTTCCCTCCCTCTGTCCATCTCTCTCTCAAGTAAATAAATACTTAAAAAAAAAAAGAAAGAAGATGAGGGCATAAATTAATGAAACAGACACTAAGAATAATACACAGGATTAGACAAATGAAGAGTTGGTTCCAGGGTGAAGTAATTAAGATTCATTATTTCTTAGCCAAATTAACAGAACAGACAAAGAACACGGAAATTAACAAAATTAGAGACATAAAAGAAGTTGTCAGGATAGACACCAATAAAATCCAAAACACCATTAGAAAATACTTTGAAAACTTCCACTCCAAAAAGCTGGAAAACCTAGAATGGAGAAATTTCTAGACATATTACCTCCCAACATTGAAAAACAAAAACAGCAGTAACTTAATTTACAAGTGTGTGCATGCAATAGCACACCATGGTCTGTTGCCTCTGCAAATAAAACTTCCAGCTTTATGTGGGAATCAAAGCTGAGCAGTTAGGCTTTGCAAGCAAATGCCTATATATAACTGCTGAGCCATCTTCCTAGCCTGACATCAATAACTTAAACAGACCCATTATAAGCAATGAAATATAAGTTATAACTGTCTCCCCACTTAGAAAAGCCCAGGATCAGATGTATTCAATGGCAATTTTTTTCAAACTTTTTAAAAAGTATATTTATTTATTTATTTGACAATGGGAGAGAGAATGGTTGTGCCACTGCAAACGAACTCCAGATACATGCACCACTTTGTGCACCTGGCTTTAGGTAGGCACTGGGGAATGGAACCCAGACCATCAGGCTTTGCAACCAAGTGCTTTAACCGCTGAGCAATCCAACTGTTAAAGATCATCTAATAGCAACTCTTCTCAAGGTGTAACATTATATAAGAAAGGAAGAAACACTTCCAAATTCACTCCAGGATGCCAGGATTATCCTGATTCCTAAACTAAATAAAGACAGGAGCAAAGATAGCCAAGAGAAAATCCTTGCCACAAATACTTTAGGTAGGGGTTAAGAGGCAGAATTCATAAAGAACGGTAAAATTTAACCAACAACAACAACAACAAAAAAAAAAAAACTGCCAATCACCAAATGAGCTAAAAAAAAAACTTGTTCACAAAAGAAGGAACACAAATAGCCAATAAGTTCCTTACAAACCTGTTCAACATCCCTAACCATCAGTTAAACGCAAATCAAAACAACTTTGAGACAGTATCTTACCCCAATCAGAATGGCTATCAAGAAAGCTGACAACAGGAAGCTGGAGAGATGACTCAGCAGTTTAAAGGTACTTGCTTGCAAAGCCTGCCGGCCTGGGTTTGATGTCTCAGTACTCATGTAGAGCCAGATGCACAAAGTAGTGCATGCTTCTGGAGTGTGTTTGCAGTCCTCCCCCTCATCCCCTCATTCTCTTTCTGCTTACAAATACATAAATAAAAATATTTTAAGAAAAGAAAGCTGACAACAAATGCTGGTGAAGATGCAGGAAAGGGGGCCATTATCCACTTCTTGGTGGGAGTAGAAACTAGTAGAGCCATTTTAGAAATCAGTATAGAGCTATTTCAAAAAATCAGAACTCTCATATGACCCAGCTATGCCACTCATGAACATCAACCCTAGGGAATCCATACTTCCTAGAGAGATACCTGCATCATTTATGCTGCACTATTTACAATAGTCAAGAACTGTAACCAATCAGATGCTCATTAATAGATGAATAAAGAAAATGTTGTACCTATACACAATGGAATTCATTCAGCAATACAAAAAAAAAAGGAAATTGTGAAATTCTACAGGAAAATAGATGGATGTGGAAAGAATCATATTAAATGAAATGACAGGAATTCAGAAAGGCCCAAACCACACGCTCTCTCTGACATGCAGGCCTAAGCTTATAATAGCTATAAGTATGTACATATGGGAGGGGGCAAATTTGGGTAAAACATATGAAGGTAGAACAATAACCAAAAGCAAGTACAAAGAGCTGAGTGAGGGGTATAGGAGGGGCGAAAGGACATATGTGTCATGTCAAGAGAGAAGGAGGATGACATTAGGAGGGGATGGGGTGATGGAGAGTGATGCTTGAACACAAAGAGGGACACAAATTAAAAACAAAAAAAAAAAAGGCTGGAGAGATGGCTCAGTGATTACGGTGCTTGTATGCAAAGTCTAACGAATGGGATTTGATTCCCCAGTACTCACATAAGCCAGATGTACAAAGTGGTGCATGCATCTGTCTCTCTGCTTGCAAACAAATAAAATATTTTTCAAAAACAAAAACAGGGATAGAGGGATGGCTTACCAGTTAAGGTGCTAAGGTCCTGCAAGGCCAAAGAACCCAGGTTCAATTCCCCAGAACCCACATAAGCCAGATGCATAAGGTGGCACATGCTACTGGAGTTCATTTTCAGTGGCTAGAGTTCCTGGCGTGCCCAGTCTCTATATCTGCCTCTTTCTCTCTCTCTCTATTGCTCTCAAATAAATACATAAATGCTGTTTTTAAAAAAAACTAAAACTAAAAGGAAATTCTGCTAAAAAAAAATAAACTAATAATTAAAAAATGGGCTGGAGAGATGGCTTAGCAGTTAAGCGCTTGCCTGTGAAGCCTAAGGACCCCAGTTAGGGGCTTGATTCCCCAGGACCCACATTAGCCAGATGCACAAAGGGGTGCACATGTCTGGAGTTCATGTGGAGTGGCTGGAGGCCCTGGCACGCCCATTCTCATTCTCATTTTCTCTCTCTCTCTCTCTCTCTCTGCCTCTTTCTCTGTCTGTCGCTCTCAAATGAATAAATAAGAAATAAACAAAAATAAATAAGGCTAGAGGTGGCCAGACATATCTCTGTAACCCCATCAACAGAGGATGGGAGGACCAAAGAATCCCAGGGACTCACAGGACAGCAGCTCCTGGTGGGGGAAGAAACCCCACCTCAAAGAAGAAACATGTGAAAGACCAGTAAGAGGATACTGATGTTCACCTCGGTGTCAACACACAGGAACATGGGGTGTGCAGATCTACACACACCACACAGACACACACATATCTATATACATGTATGTAGGCAAATATCACCTGAAGTTTTAAAATAGTTTTTATTTTTATTTACCTAGGAGAATGGCCGGGGGGGGGGGGGGGAGAATGGGCATCCCAGGGCTTACAGCCACTGCAAGTAAACTCCAGACTCATGTGCCACCATGTGCATCTAGTTTATGTGGGTCCTGGGCAATTGAACCTGGGTCCTTAGGCTTTGCAGGCAAGCACTTTAATTGCTAAGCCATCTCTCCAGCCCTATCATCTGAATTTAAACAAGAAATGTAAAAAGGGAAATACAGGAAGGAAAAGGAAAATATTACAAACCAAACTGGCCATAAGAAATGGTAAAAATAGAATATAGGAAATAGCTGGGTGGCTGGAAAGTAGTAGAGAATGTGGTCAGCTGGAAACCAGTAAAGGAGATTCAAAAGCAAGATGCAAAAATGAGGAAACAGCAAAGGCAGCATTTGGGGAAGTGAACAGGTTTTAATAAGTATGAAATCTGTGTGGAATGTTTTAAAGAGCTTCCTGCCATAAAAAAAAAAAAATGCTACAAGTCTAGAGGCAACATCAATGTCATTTCCTTGGATTGCTACAAGAATGTAGAAAATACTCCCATTTGGGGGCTAGGGTATAATTCAGCACAACAGAACACTTGCCTAGCATGTGCAAAGCCCTGGGTTCAATCTACACACACACAAAAAAAATACTTATACTCAAGCAGAAAGAAATATAGTCTTAGGTCAGGCAATGGATTTTTACATATAACAAATTCACAACCCATGAGAGACAGAAAACAAGGCTAGACCTTAGCAAAGTTAAAGAGGGCAGGGAGGGAGCCTAAACCACATCCACAGTCAGTGAGTGACTGCAGGGGACGGCAGGAGAGGAGGGAGGTCAACGAAACTTGTATATACACTACAACGGGCATCTATGACAGTGTGTCCTTATGAATGAAGACTACTGCTCTCTACAACACTAAGCATGAGCTTTACTCAACATTCACCCACTACCAGATGTTCACCAATCTATCTGTACGTGTACGGAATAAGATGCAGTCATTGCACAGCTCTAATCAGTAACTTACTTTCTAAGAGAAGGAACTTTCTGAATGGTTAACAGTGCCCAGCTTCCTCGCACAAGTGTGGATGGTCATGCTGGGCAAAGAACATGAAGCACTTCTTTTCTACACAGAAGATCTAAAAATGGCAAAAGAAAAAAAATGCATATCAAAAACCCATTGAAGGCTGGAGAGATGGCTTAGTGGTGAAAGTGCTTGCCTGCAAAGCCAAAGGACCTAGTTCAATTCCCCAGGGCCTGTGTAAGCCAGATACACAAGGTGGCATATGTGTCTGGAGTTTGTTGTAGCAGCTGGAAACCCTAGCATGCCCATTCTCTCTCTCTCTCTCTCTCTCTCTCTCTCTCTCTCTGCCTCTTTCTCTCTCACTTTCTAATAAATAAATAAAATTAAAAATTAAAAAAAAAACATTAAGAGGGGCTGGAGAAATGGATCAGTGATTAAAAGAACTTATTTTCAAAGCCTGTCAGCCCGGGGTCAAATCCCCATTACCCAAGTAAAGCCAGATGCCAGATACACCAAGTGGCACCAAGTGGAATTCTTTTGCAGTGGCATGAGGCCCTCCTGTCCCCTCTGCTTCTGCTTGCAAATACATAAATAAATACTCAAAGAGATACTTCTTCACATATAAGGGGACCCTCCATTAAGAAAACAGTGGCAGCCGGGCATGGTAGCACACGCCTTTAATCCCAGCACTTGGGAGGCAGGTGGATCGCCATGAGTTTGAGGTCACCCTGAGACTAAATAGTGAGTTCCAGGTCAGCCTGGACTAGAGTGAGACCCTTCCTTGAGAAAGCAAAAAAGAAAAAGAAAAGAGTGGCAGATGGGGGCAGGAAGTTCAGGAGGACAAGGCTACAAAACACCACCACACATCAACTCTTGCGCTTGCTAGGAGAACAGTATGACAGTTTCCTTAACAAGTACAGTTACTATCATCCAGCAATTCCAGGTCTGCATACATCTTCACAAGAACTAAAAGCAGGGGCTCAGAAACCATCAATGGAAGAGAAGCCAAGATGTGGTACTGCTTACAACAAGGTATCATTCAGCCTCATGAAAGACAATTCTGACACATTACAAGGTGACTGAACTTTTAAGCTGTGAAGCAGCCAATCCCAAAGGGCACCAGCATGATTCCACTTATGTGAGGTACCTAAGTAATCAAATCCATACAGAGACACAAAGGGACGGAGGGAGAGCAATGCATCACTGCTAAACAGGCCTGGAAATCGATCCTAGTGATGACTGCACAACAATGAAAATTTACTTGATGCCACTGACACGAACATTTAAAAATGGTTCTAATGGCACTGCGGTGTATGTAACTAAGTGGCAGAGTGCTCACCTAGCGAACAGGAGGCCCTGAGTTGACCCTTAGGAAAGGCCACTCCCCACACATAGTTGAAGCAGGAAAGGTCAGGGACATTTTAACTTAGTAGATTATGGGGCTGGGATGCAGCTCAGTGATGAGCCTAGGTTTGATTCCTACCACCACACACACAAGAACAAATGATTGCAGAGTACACTTTAAATCACCTTATACTCATATACTCACAAAATACAGTACTAATCACACAGTTCCTTTAAAATACTAAAAAAGCAAGTAAACATTTAAACTTTCAGAAAACTGAAAACTAACACTTAAGTAGCAAACAAATGAACAATTATTATTACCAAATCCTCAGAGTGCTCTGTCCTCTATTAAAAAAAGAAAACCACCATAATTCATAATTTTTATTCATTTAAACATTTTACAAAAAAATTTAAAAACCAGCATTAAAAAACATCATGTAAGCCGGGTGTGGTGGCGCACGCATTGAATCCCAGCACTCACCATGAGTTTGAGGCCACCCTGAAACTACATAGTGAATTCCAGGTCAGCCTGGGCTAGACTGAGATCCTACCTCGAAAAACCAAAACCAAAACAAAACAAAACAAAAAATCATGTAAATTAAATACAAAGAAGAGATCAAGCAGGGCTTAGTGTTGCACACCTTTAATCCCAGCACAAGGGAGGCAGAGGCAGGAGGATTGCTGTGACTTTCAGGCCAGCCTGAGAGTGAGTTCCAGCCTGTGCTAGAGTGAGACTTTAACTCAAAAAAAAGGGAGGGGGGATGATGGTATCATCATACGCCAAGCATAATAGATCCCGTTATTAAATCAAAAGGAAAAACTGCAAACATACAAATGTACTAGCACAGGGCAGAGGGAGCTCATCAGTGGGGCCAAGAGCTGAGTGTATCACATCACTCCCACCACTGTCCTTTGGGAAGGTCTGAGACTAGGGCCACCGGGAGTAGTCCTAACAAATGTGCTAGCATGAGTACCAGCAAGTGCACTAGGGGTAAAGTGCTTGTCTTGCAAGCATGAGGATCTGAGCTCAATCCCCAAAACCTATATTAAAATGGCAGCCTTGTGGACTGGGGAGACGGCTTAGAAGTTAAAGATGCTTATTTTCAAAGCTTGCTAGCCTAGGTTTAATTCTCCGGTACCCGTGGAAAGCCAGATGCACAATGTGGTGCAAGCATCTGGAGTTTGTTTGCAGTAGCAAGAGGCCGTAGTGTGCCTCTCTCTCTTTCAAATAAGCAAATAAAAATTCTTTTCAAAATGCCAGGCAGCCGAGTGGTGGTGACACACTTGGAAGGCTGAAGTAGAAAGATCACACAGTGAGTTTGAGGCCAGACTGGTGCTACAGAGTGAATTGCATGTCAGTCTGGACTACAGTGAGATCCTACCTCAAAACACACACACACACAAAAAGCTTGTTGGTGCACATCACTAACCCCAGCACTAGGGAGGTTCCTTGGAGCTTGATCAAGAAAGAGACAGATACCTGAATATTCCTGTTATCTATGCACTATATTGAATGACTCTCTAAAATCAGAGAACACACAAAAACAACAACAAAAAAAGAGCTCCTGGCAAAAATACTTTGGTGAATTCTTTTTTTCAAAAACCTAAACAAATTAAGGTCCATCCCTCTAAAAAGAACCCAGGCCTATCAATCAGTAAGTGTCTAAACAAACTATGGTCAGCCCCTCTGGAAACAACTCCAGGACTACCAACCAGTGAATGTCTAAACAAACCATGGTCTGCTTCACTAGAAAACAGCAAATAAGTAGCCGGGCGTGGTGGCGCACGCCTTTAATCCCAGCACTCGGGAGGCAGAGGTAGGAGGATCGCCGTGAGTTCGAGGCCACCCTGAGACTCCATAGTGAATTCCAGGTCAGCCTGGGCTAGAGTGAGACCCTACCTCGAAAAACCAAAAAAAAAAAAAAAAAAAAAAAAAAAACCAGCAAATAACACAAACCTCAAAGGTTATGTGAGAAAAGAAAGAGAAAATGTGCAAGAAGCACTACAAGTACTAAACGTAAAAAGCATGGTGGAAACATCACTGCTCACTCAAGGAAGTAAAAGTTGTGACAGTGAAAAAATACTAAGCATGAGATAAGAAGATGGCTCAGCCGTTAAGTCACTTGTTTGCAAAGACTGTGGCCTGGGTTCAGTTCCCCAGCACCCACATAAAGACAGATGACAGAGTGGCCTGTGCATCTAGAGTTCCTCTGCAGCAGCAAGAGGTGCTAGTGTGCCCATTCTCATTTTCTCTCTCCAATAAAGAAATTAAAATATTTTTTAAACTGTAGTAACTCAAATTTGTATTTTAAAAAATTATTTATCGGGGGCTGGAGAGATGGCTTAGTAGTTAAGGCATTTGCCTGTGAAGCCCAAGGACCCCGGTTCCATTCCCCAGTGGCCACATAAGCCACAAGGTGGTGCATGCATCTGGAATTCGTATGCAGTGGCTGGACGCCCTGGCATACCCATTTTCTCTCTCTCTCTCTCTCTCTCTCTCTCTCTCTCAAGTAAATAAAGTAAAATATTTATGAAAAAAAAAAGCTCTTTATTTGATGGGCTGGAGATATGGCTTAGCAGTTAAGGACTCAGGTTTAATTCCTCAGGACCCATGTAGGCCAGATGCACAAGGTGATGCATGCATCTGGAGTTCCTTTGCAGCAGCTAGAGGCCATGGTATGCCCATTCTTTCTCTATATCTGCCCCTCTCTCAAACAAATATATAAACATGTTTAAGCCTATTTATTTGAATGTCTACAGGAGTAGGAAGGGGGAAGCAGAGCCAAAGACAGGGCCTCTTGCTCCTGCAAATGAATGAAGGTCAAACCCTTGTAACACTTTTTGTGCCCAGCTTAGATGGGTGACTTGGGAATTAAACCACTGAGCCATATTTCCAGCCCCCAAAGTGCAATTCTTTTACACTTCAATAATATACAACAAAATGCAGGTAATTCTCACTCAGCTTTCAAAAACAACACTCTATCCTTGCAAGACAGTCTCATTTCTACTGTGGTAAAGGAGAAAGAAACTTGAAGTTTAAATTTGGGCTGTGCCATTTATCCACTCTCAGAAACTTGGTATCTTATCAGTAAAATAAAGGAAACAAGACAAGCCTCAAAAGATCCTTGAGAACTTTGTAAAATTTACAACATGGCACAGGGTATCCATATCGATCACTGTTTGTTCTAGGAAACAAAAGTTGTCAGAAAGAGCTGGGGAGATGGCTCCATAGTTAAGACACTTGCTAGTAAAGCCCACGAGCCTGGGTTCAACTCCCCAGGATCCACATAAAGCCAGATGCACAAAGTGAAGTGGTGCATGTGTCTGGAGTTCATCTGCAGCGGCAAGAAGCCCTGGTGTGACCATACTAATTCATTTGTTCTCTCGGATGTCTCTTTTGCAAATAATTTTTTAAAGTTGAAAGAAAAATGATCACAAATACAACTAAATTTGTCCCTTTGCCAACACCTTACCTGTCTCATTAGTTGTATGACCTGAGAGAACTTATTTCACATCTCTGAGCCTCAACCCCCTGCATCTTCACACTAGAGGTTATGAGTTCACACCCATTCTGGGAGACTTACATGACCAAGTTCTTAATGCAGTGAGCATTGAGTGTTACCACTTATGGTCAAAACACACAATATACCAGCCTCCACCCTGCCATCCAAGCTGTGGCAGGCAAGTCATTCCTAACAGATTCCTTGTGCAATGCGATTGTCTGGGGAAGATAGTCTTTCTTTAAAGATACTTCGTATTTCAGAAGAATCTGAGATTTACAGAATTACTTAAAAGATAGTCCAGAAGAGTGCCCATGTAGCCAGGACCCAGTTTGCCATTATTAGCATGGCATATTCAAAGAATCAATACTGGAGCATAGTAACATCCATGCTTGGGCTGGAGAGATGGCTCAGTGGTTAAAGTACTTATTTGCAAAGCCTGACAGCCTGGGTTTGAGTCCCCAGTACCCATGTAAAACCAAATGCACAAAGTGGCATAGGCATCTGGAGTTTATTTGCAGTAGCACAGGCCCTGCTGTGCCCATTCTCTCTCCCTACTTTTAAATAAATAAATAAAATGTAAAAATTAAATAATGCCCATGCTTTATTCAGTCTTCCTTAGTTTTTATCTACTGTCCTTTTTCATAATTATGTATTGGTGAGCTTTTAAACCACAGACTACTTAAAATGTATTCAAACCACTGGGTCCCAGTCCTACATATTCTTTTTTTAAATTTTTTTATCATTTATTTATTTATTTATTTGAGACAGAGGGACAGAAGGGGGGAGAGAGAGAGAGAGAAAATGGGTGCACCAGGGCCCCTAGCCACTACACATGAATTCCAGACGCATGCACCACAATGTGCATCTGGCTAACGTGGGAGAATCAAACCTGGGTCCTTAGGCTTCACAAGCAAGTGCCTTAACCACTAAGCCATCTTTCCAGCCCCAGTCCTACATATTCTAACGACCTCCACACTTACAACTATTAAGCTCCCAAGGGCTGATGCTAGGGACAAATGAAAATATAACTTAGGACACTACTAGTCTAGATTTTAGACTCATGAACAATACAGTTCTATTCGTTACTTTCTCCTTGCCAGATCAAAATACTTGACAAAAATCAACTCAAGAGAGAAAGGATTTATTTCAGCTTATGTTACAGGCTATTGTGGTGGTGAAGGCATGGTGACAAGAGACAGATGGTCTGGGCACATTATTGCTCTGCTTTCTAACAGCCTAAGAAATGGTGCACTCCACACTTAAGGTGGGTCTTCCTACCTCAATTAACCTAATCAAGATAATCCCTCACAGGCATGACCACAGGCTAACCTAATATTTAGGCTATCCCTGTCAAGTGATTCTATGTCCTGTCAAGTTGAAAACAGACTGTTGGCTATTACAACCATATAATACAATAGCCACTGTGGAAAGGTGACTATTGAAAATTGATATATGGATAGTATAACCTGATGGGTGCTCTAAGTGTAAAGTACCTGAAGTATCAAAAAAAAAAAAAAAAGAATAAAGTAACCCAAAGTTGATTATGTGTTAAAATATTTTGGATATATTCAGCTAAACCAATTTCATTTAGTTTTTAGATACTTGTTTACTTTTTGTAACTTTGGTACTAGACCCTTCAGAATTACAAGGTAGCTGGCAGTCTATTTCTGATACAGCAGTGGGCTGTGCTCTGGGCAGAACAGCACAGCATACATCTGACCTGGAGGGCTTAGTGCAGGTGATTCCTGTGTACATTAGGGTTCAGAGCCCTAGATCACCAACAGGGGAGAGGGGCTTCCAGAGGCAGCCCTGGGCAGCTCAGTGCAAATAGGAAGCAAGTCAAATCACCTGTAAACTGAGGCTGCAGGAAGTTTAGTAAGCCTAAGGAATTAACAAGGGTAACAACTAAATCTCAAGGTTTGGGCACAATTAAACCCATTAGCCAAAGAAAAGTCAAGTCACGGACTGGAGAGATGGCTTAGCGGTTAAGCGCTTGCCTGTGAAGCCTAAGGACCCTGGTTCGAGGCTCAATTCCCCAGGACCCACGTTAGCCAGATGCACAAGGGGGCACACACATCTGGAGTTCGTTTACAGAGGCTGGAAGCTCTGGCGCGCCCATTCTCTCTCTCTCTCTCTCTCTCTCTCTCTCTCTCTCTGCCTCCTCTCTGTCGCTCTCAAATAAATAAATAAACAAAAAAATTTTTAAAAAAGTCAAGTCACAATGATGGTGGCCCGGTGGATCCTTTACTGAAGATGATTTAAGAGTTCCATGAATGTGCAGGCTACAATGACTCCTTTGCATGTCTCACGTGTTCTACAGAACAGGACATATTTACACTTATGACTAATATCTTTGGGTTGGGAGTACTATAGCTCAGAGACAGAGAACTTCCTGGCACATGCATAGTTCTGGGGCTTTGATGCCTAGTGCTTGCCCCACCAGAAAGAAAACAAAATTGATAAATGTGGCATAGAATGAAAATTTAATTTCACTTTTCCCTCCCACTATGTATCATTATTTTCTCAAATAAGTAAAAGACGAGTACTACTTAATGCCTTTATAGACCCCCTATTTTACTTTAGTTACTTATTACATTTATCCTCACTTGCATGTCCAGGACTTAAATTTGTAAAGTTCACTTCTCATCAGCCTATTAAAAACACTGAGCAGATACTTTCTAAGTAAATCAAGCCAAATTATTACACATAAAATGCTGTTTTCCTACAGCACTGGCGAATGTTCACTTACGCCCCACAAGAGGTTAGAAATAAAAGGCTGGGGTTCTGGGGTTTTTTTGGGGGGACAGGGTCTCATGTATCTCAGGCAGGCCTCGAACTTCTGACTCCTTATTCTTCTGTTACTGCCTCATTTACATCATAGGTGTAGCTACACCGTGCCCAGTTTATGTAGTGAGGGGGTCCAACCTAGGATTTCATATAAGCTGAGCAAGCACTCAATTGAGCTACATCCAGTGTCCCCAAAAGCTACAAGTGCCAGGCATGGTGCTGCACGCCTTTAATCCCTGCATTCGGGAGGCAGAAGTAGAAGGATCACCGTGAGTTCGAGGCCCCCTGAGTCTACAGAGTTAATTCCAGGTAAGCCTGGACCGGAGTGAGACCCTACTTCAAAAAACCAAAATAAATAAATAAATAAATAAAAAGCTACAAGTAAAGTGTCACATATATAAGCACAATTAATCTATGCAGGTGGCATCCTATTAAGACTAAATGTTTGTGGCTTGTTAGCTCAGCCCCAAAACTTGGCATCAGGGCTGGTTAGCTCAGCCTAAAATGACTCCAATTTGGGTCTCTAAGTAGGCTTTACCTCCTCTTGCCTTCTTATGGGCAAGAGTTTTCTGTTCTCTCTCTCCTTCTCTTTGTCTAATATAATCTCCCTAAACCTTAAAAAATGTCTGAATATTGCTGGGCGTGGTGGCACACGCCTCTAATCTCAGCACTGAGGAGCCAGAGGTAGGAGGATCACCATGAGTCGAGGCCACCCTGAGGCTACATAGTGAATTCCAGGCCAGCCTGAGCTAGAGTGAGACCCTACCACGAAAAACAAACAAACAAACAAACAAACAAACGTCTCAATGTTATCTCCCATTTCAATGGTTGATAAACAACAGATTATCAACACCTACTGGGACTAGTCTGCATGCAAGCATGCTGGCTATGCACAACTGTTAGGCTCTGCTTAATGTATTTTTCCTATACAGAAAACTACCTGGAAAGGGTGGAAAGTATGGGCCCAGCTTGCCTAACTCTTCACAGGGCATGGCTCAGTCAAACCTTCACCTCTGGCAATTAATTACTACTTTGTGCTCCAAAAACCCTACCTCTGAAACGTTTTCGATGCAATTTTAAAAACAGAAAAAGAGTACACCGCAGCCAAATTGTCTACTCAGGCCAGCTGAGAAACAAAACACATTCTGCAATACAAAAAAAGCCAACTACGCACGCACAAATAACAAACACATCTCCAGGCCACCAGTTCTCAACTTCAAAGGACTCAAGAGACACTGCTAAGGGCAAGAGGCTTTTGAACAAAATTTCCCCGCAATTTCAGGGTCTTCCAAGGTCTCACTTGTAGACGGTGTAAGGCAGAATCTCAACCAGAACCCAAGTGACTCCTGGCTTAACGCACTTTCCTCCAATTAACCTCCCTCTAGGAATGTATGCCTAAAAGGTCACTAGAACCTACTTCCGGGTGTCAAGAACCATAAAGGCACAGCCAATCGTGGGCCATGGGGTGAAAACCTTGTATTCATTAACAATTCACTTGGAAAGACGTTCACTTTCGAAAAGGTATAAACATGTCCACACGCATGTTAAGCTGCTGCTGTGGACAGCATGAAAATACCACCCTCCTCTGAAAGTGAAAGGCGTGGGCCTTTTTTTCCTAATGACTCTGTGGCCATTTCATCTCAGAGGGTCTGCCTAGAAGACACAGCGTGGAAAGGACAGCCTGGCATAAAAACAAAACTACCCCCGAATAGGAAGAATGTGTGAGCCACGGTAAACATGGGTTTTTGTTTTGAAATTCAAGGACTTTGAGGAGGTTTCTGCCAGCAGAGCCGGAGGGCAGCAAATGTGTATCCCTTAGGGGCGGGGCAGCTCTGAAGGCTGCCGAAAAGACAAGTGCCCAGTTTCGGGTCAGTGGTCCAGGAGGTCCAGGTCGCCCCCTCCACCGCCCCGGCGGACAGAGAGATGCGCCCGCACCAGGAGCGGATTCCGAGTGGGCACCGGAGGCGCGAGGCCCTACCGGAGGAGGGTGGCACGGGCGGCCTGCTCTCACCACCACGCACTCCGGGCACGCTCCCTCCCTCGCTCCCTCCCGGGGGGGCGGGGACCGCGCTGCCCTAGCCCGGGAAGTCAGCCACCCCGGGGGGCAGAGGAGCCACAACTCGGGGCCACTGACGACCCTCTCGCTCCACGTCCACCGAGGGGACAGGCGCTCTCCGGGGCCCGACGCCGGGGAGGGTGGGGGAGGAGAGGACGGCCACCCCGCGCCCCGACCTCCGGCCTCCCGTCGCAGCCGCGCCTCCCCGGGCTGCACCGCCCCGGGGGTGGGGGGAGGATGAGCACAGCCCGAACCCCACCGAGAGCCTTTGTGCGGCGGCTCACCGACGGCCCCTCGGCCGGCGGGGACCCCCTCTCTCCCGGCCTCCTTACCGAGGGCCCGGGCACCTCGCGGCCCACAGCTCCCTCCGCAGCCAGCTCGGCGGGCCCCCGAGAGCGCGCGCGCGCCAGCTCGCCCCGCACCCGCCGCGGCCCGGCGTCCCCGCGTCCCCGCGTCCCCGCAGGCGGCGGCGCTCCAGGGAGGGTAAAGTGCCGGGGCACGTCGGAGGGAGCGCGCCGGCGCGGAGGCGGCACTGGGCGGGGCCTGCCGAGGGGGCGGGGAGAGCTCACGTGACTGGAAGAGGCGAGCCAATCGGCTTCGCGTGATCGGGGTGGTGGGTCGGGCGGGTCACGTGACGCCTGGCGTGGGCCGGGGGCGGTACGGGGCGGAGGGTGCCCGGCTGGCGCCCGCGCGCGGGGACTCGGCCTCCCCGGGCGGGCATCCTGGAGGGCGGGGCGCCGAGCCGGGCAAGAGACTCAGGCTGGCGAGGAAGCAGGTGGCCAAGTGGGCGTAAGCACTTTGTAAACACCAAGTGGGAAGTGTTGAGAAAACGCTGGTGGGGGACAGCAGGGAATAGAGAAGGGGAGCAGACCAAGCGTTAGGGTGGCAGGAGCAGAGCCACCATTGGAGTGTTGGGCACCCACCCTCCCCCCCACCCCCCGCTCCGAGTCCCTTTCCTGGGTCCCTGGCTGGCTGCGACTTTCCTTGGCAGCCTCAGGCCACTCGTTCATGTCCTGGAAATCCCAGTGGGAGACGAAAAAAAAAAAGTGCCAGACTTTCAAAGGACACTAAGTGAAACTCTGGGGACCTTTAAGTCCATTACTCGGCTTTGGTGCAGCTGCCCTTGGGGCAGCATGACTGCTCTTTCTGTATTCAGCGATCCGTGGAACTGCTGTGTGGCATCTCCTGGGACCAGCGTTTCATTGTCCAGAGTCTACCCAATTTGCAGTGTGGCAGCACAAAACCCGGAAGTCACAGGCATTGAAGGGTTTTAGTGGTGATCATGTGACCCAAGGAGGGTTGCTGGAACAAGACTGAGGAAAGGGAATACTCCTGCCATAGCCTTTGGTCCCCAACCATCACGTTGAGAATGTTCACTTGAAACTTTCTAGCGCTAAAGTTTAATGTGAGAAAAAAAACTGAGAAGTATTAGCAATTCGGAAGTCACTCGCTTATTAACCACTTGTTAGTAGTGCCCATTAGGGATGCTGAGATGAAATTTTAATACAGGCCGGAAAAAAAAATCCAAAGCCAGCATATGATTGAAGAGCCACTTTCTGGAGAAAGCTCTTTTCTGTGCATTCATGATACAGTGTCTGGCTTCTTTGCCACAAGCTGAACTCCCAATTGTTTAAAAAGAAAAAAAGATCCACTGGGATGTTGACAAGCCTTTTAACAGCTGTAGTTACAACTCTTCCTATTGAATCTAATAGGGACTAATGTTTTAAGAATTAATCCTTTTAGATGCTCAAGATGAAAACTTAAAATAATAGCGCTGAGACTTACTGTACCTGCACTCAGTGTTCCTGTCACTGACTTTCATCATCTCTGTCTCCCTCGGTTTCTTACTGGCTTCCTTCTCCATGCCCTTGTGCAGCATACTCCGAGTACTGTTGTTGGTGCGTCTGGTCTGAAACCATCATCTGTAGAACCCCTCGTGATCCCTTTCTAAAACCAAAGCAAAGCAATGTGCAGAAAGGAAACCCTGCCTTGATAAGAACGTGCTGATAGCCCTATCTTTCCTACTCCCCAAACCTGAATTGGGCGCCCTTAGTTTCAGCAAGAGATAGAACTGAACAGTTTGCATATTTGCAAATCTGCTTGTAACTCCACTTCCTATTTCACAACCTAATCTCAGATGATACCACAGTGCCCACAGTATGCTGATCACTACCAACAGCAGATGGAGTCAGATAAAACGAGCTCACTCACTAGTGTGTTGTTTTAAGAGGACCTGATGGAGAATTATGAAATCATATGTGACACTGCCTTTAGTTAGTTTTTAAATAACACTTGTAGCATATGTCTGGCTCCTGTACTGAAAATCTCAACAGATCATTTTCAGGATTTTGACATTTAGCTGGCTTTTGCTGAAGTAGCAAATACTTCCGAAGTATAGAATTAAAATATAAGTTCCACACACAGGCAGAAATTTGAGTTTGATTTGGTTTTGTGTATATATGCATATGTATATATGTATTTGTATATACATATACATATATATATACATATACACACACATACATACATATGCATACACACGCACACATGCACACACACACATCCCAATTGCCTAAAAGCTCTTGGCACAAGAGATTCCTGATGAATGTATTTTTGAGTGAAAATGAACTTCGGATGTTGCTCAATAAGCATGTCCTACTTTCTTTCTAATTCTTTAATGGCTAACCTACTTTTCATTGTGTATTTCTAAGTGAAAAAGGCATTAATTTATATCTGGCATTATTACCTTGGCTAGGCTATTATAGGGAAACTGGAATTGGCAGTGTCAAAATTACAAATGTGCATGTACTTGGAACCTTCAATTTCACTTCTAGGGATTTATCTAAAAGATATATATTTACATGTAAGAGATGGCAAGGTATTTCTTCTGGCGCCTGGTAAAGATAAGTTTCCCCCAGGGGTTTGTGTGTTACAGTCTTGCTCCCCAGGATGGCACTATAGGGAGATAGTCGTTGAATTTTGAGAGTTAGAGCTTAGTGGGGGGGAGTGGTAATTAGGTCATTGGGGGTATGTGTCCTCAAAAGGGATTATAGAATTACAGTCCCTTTATTTCTTTTACTTCCTGGCTTTTAGGTGAGCGTTTTGCTCCATCACACATTCCCACTATGATGTGCTGCCTCACCACAAATCCAAAACAAAAGGACCAACCAAACGTGGACTGTTAGGGAAAGCAAACCTTTTCTGTCCCCAAATTGTCTGAGGTGCTGTTTCAATAATGGAAAGTTATACTGTGACTGAGAATAGCAAAAGATCAGGAACAACCTAAATATATACCACTAGGACACGAGTTTAATTTTATATATGTGTATATGCGTGTGTATGGACACACATATTATGCAGCTGTTAACTCAAAGTTCCTTATATTTGAACGTTAAGATTTGCAAAGACTTTTTAAGTGGAACAAACATAAGATGGCCTAGCTTTGAAACTAGTTTATGAATCAATGTAGGACTATACTAACGAAAGAGCTTGCTGACTCCATGGATGGAAGCACGGGAAACAGACTTTCACTATATTCATAGGTAAAACTTTTGATATTTTAACAATGAGAATAATTTGTTTTAAAAAGTTAAAATATTTGGTTTTAAAGCTTTCCAGTATCTTTATTATCAAACCATTCAGGCTTCAACTGTGTACTGGTTTGTATTAGGTATCCCCATAAACTCATGAGTTTTGAGTGCTTGATCCTAGCTGATGGTAGTTTGGGAGGTGGAGCCTTGCTGGAAGGGTACGTTGTTGGGGGCAGCTTAGGGATGTTATGACCAGCTCCCCTTGCCAGAGTTTGACTTACTCTCCTGCTGCAGTTTTCCACTTGCTATGGCAGAGGTGATGTCCAGTCTCTGCTCATGCCATCCTTTGCCCTGCATCATGGAGTTTGCCCTCTAGACTGTGAGCCAAAGTAAAAACATTCTTCCCATCAGCTGATTTTGGTCAGATGCTTTGTGCCAGCAACGTGAAGGTAGTGGCAACAGCCTGTTTTATAAAACATTATTGGATTACAATAAGCAGAAAAGCTTTTTATTTTATGTCTACAGTAGTATTTTACATAACAGGCTTTTAAAAACTTTTGAAATAATTTGGAAGGTTATTTTTCATAAGATTGAACACTACTGTTCCTGATTATAATACTTTAAGATTGTGGTTTTGTGATTAGTTTGAACTAGATTCAAATAAATGCAAATTTATTTTCTTGCTTGCTGGCTGGCTTTCTATTTTGCACTTCTGGGGATTGAACATAGAACCTCATGCATGCTAGGCAAGTATTTAGTACTGATCTACAGCTCCTATAAGTTTTCAAATGTACTTTAACTAGAACCTTGCTTAGACAGGTTTTAATGACTTGAATCCTCTATTTGCAGCAATAAAATTAGAATTTCATAAAACATTGTTGTCTGCTAATTAAGATCAAGAAAGCATATTTTGGAAATAATACTAAAGCCATGTGTTTCGATGTGTATCTGCTCACTCTCCCATTTTGTAATACTAACTGCCTCTTGTTTCCATGGGTAACACAGATGCCCTGCAAATTAATTTGGCTGAAATGTTTCATATTGATTATAATTAATTGTGTGTTTAATTTCCAAAAATCTCAGGGAATTGTGACTACAATAGTAATTTTTTTCTGGTGCTATTGAGAATAGCAAATGATTGGGGATAACCTAAATGTATGTCAATTTTATACCTACAGTATTAATTTATAGAACACTATCTCTTTACAGATTATTAATATTTTCTTGTGAAATATCACTGTTTTTGCTATATAAGCCCACATGACCAGGCTTTTAAATTGCTTACAGAGCCAGGCGTGGCTGTGCACACCTTTAATCCCAGCACTCAGGAGGTACAGGTAGGAAAATTGCCATGAGTTTGTGGCCACCCTGAGACTATATAGTTAATTCCAGCTCAGCCTGGGCCAGAATGAAACCCTCCCTTAAAAACTGAAAAACAAAATAAATAAATAACTTGCTTACAGGAATTGTTTTCCCAAAATGACATTGTCTGGGGTGCCTACTAGAAAGAAAATTAGCGTCAAGCATGGTAGCACACTTCTTTAATTCCAGCACTTAATGAGACTGAGGCAAAAAATCACTAGTTCAAGGGTAGCCTGAGCTACATAGTGCATTCGAGGCCAGCCTGGGCAACATAGTAAGACTCTCAAACAAAAAAAAGAAAAAATAGCTATCAATTGAGCTTCACATTTAAATGAAATGATTAGATAATCAATAGTTTATATATTTTTTAATTAGTAAATTTTGTCTTGCTTACAACCTTTATATTAAAAGTATACTCAGGGCTGGGCGTAGTGGCACACACCTTTAATCCCAGCACTTGGGAGGCAGAGGTAGGAGGATTGCCATGAGTTCAAGGCCACCCTGAGACTACAGAGTGAATTCCAGGTCAGCCTGAGCTAGAGTGAGACTTTATTTCAAAAAACAAAACAAAAAAAAAAAGTATACTAAGTTTTCAGACTGGAGATATGGCTCAGCACTTAAGGTGTTTGCCTGCAAAGCCTGAGGACCCAGGTTCATTTCCCCAGTATCCATGTTAAAGTCAAATGCACAGGGTGGTGCATGTGTCTGGAGTTTGTTTGCAGTAGCTACAGGCCCTGTTGTGTCCATTCTCTCTCTCTAACTGTATCTGCCCCTCTCTCCCAAATAAATAAATTAATTAATTATTTTTAAAAAATTTTTTTCAGGGCTAGAGAGATAGCTCAATTTCCCAGTACTCAGGTAAATCAGATTCACAAAGTGGCATATATATCTGGAGTTGGTTTGCCGTGACAAGAGGCCCTGGCACACCCATTCTCTCCCCTCTTGAATAAATAAAAACAGTCAAATGCACACTGCTGCCTTTATTGCAGCAAAAAGCATAACCTCGGTCTGGAGAGATGGCTTAGTGGTTAAGGTACTTGCCTGCAAAGCCAAAGGACCTCGGTTCAATTCCCCAGGATCCACGTAAGCCAGATGCACAAGGTGGCACATGCATCTGGAGCTCATTTGCAGTGGCTGGAGGCCCTGGCGCACCCATTCTTTCTCTCTCTCTCTCTCTCTCTTCCTCTGCCTCGTTCTCTCTCTCAAACAAATGAATAAAACTAAAATATTTTTTAAAAAGCATAACCCCGTTGTTTCCCAGTATCAATATTAATGTAATAACATGGGCTGGAAGTACAGCTGTGGTAGACTGATGGCCTAGCATGCGCAAAGCCCTGGGATTGATCTCCAGAAACACGCACACACATGCCCTCAAATTTAAATAACTAAAACTAAGAAGATGCCTACAGAAGTGTAGGATCAAGTAAAAGTCAGATATTTGGCCATTCATATAGCTGAGAATCAAAAAAGATTAGAAAAGGTATGTAGGCGTGGTATTTGGTGTTCAGCTGGAGCAGAGTTCATGCATGTAACTTGCCAGTTATCTGACTTGTGACGAGTTCAATGTATGGCTACTCTCTACTTAACCTGTCACTGTTTCCACCTCCCTTCTCCTCACTTTCTGCCCTCCAGCATGTCCTGGAGGCTCACTCCTAGGAACTGAATGGAGCAAGTTTCCCTGCTGGGAGCTAGGAGGTAGAGGTGGAAGGTCAGAAAGGTCATGTTTTTATCTCTGACTTGCCCAGGTTCTGAAAATGGCTATTTATCTGAACAGTGGCAGTTCGCAGAGAGCAGTCCATGGGTCTTGCCTGCTCTAGGATCTGTAACAATGGTTCTTCATCTTCTGCCTGGAGGCCTTCAGCGGAGTTTTAAGGCACCTCATTGTCCCTTTAGTGGTTCCCTCACCTTGACCACACCTCTGTGTTTAGTTCCATTTTTAACCTGGCTTCTATTAAATTCACTTGAGTGGACCTTTTTTTCCTGGCAAGGTCCTAACTAACACCCTTAGTAAAGTGTTTTCCTAACAAAGAGCAGTTTAGTGAACAGAACAGGTCTTTGATGAATGTTTATGCAACTGAAATTAGGAGGAGTCCAAGGAACTGCTATCTAGCTTGGCAAAAAAACTAATAGCCAGTGTCAACAAAATTTCACTAGAAAAGAATTTTTCCTAATGGAGATTTATTTAAAAAGAAATAAGGAAGTGAGGGAAGAAGGAGAGAGAAAAGAAAGAGGGAAGGGAAGGGAGGGAGGAAGGGAGGAGGGAAGGAAGGAAGGAAGAAAGGAAGGAAGGGAAGGAAGGCAGACAGGCAAGAAAGATTCACAGGCCAGAGAAATGGAGTCTTTGGAACAAAAGGAAGTGTCCTGTGATTGATGGAAGGTGCTGGCTTATGCAGAGAAAATTCCTGTCCATGTTCCAATGCTAGTAAATTCGGCCCAGACTTACGAAGGATGCAAGTCCTGATTGGTTGATCGCAGATCACAGCTCATTGGTCAGTTCTTGGTAGCAACATAAGACTGGAAGGCAGGGCATTAGGAAGAGGCCACCTTTGTGTCTTGGCAGCTGTCACAAGCCCAGGGCAAGAGCCTCAAAGGCTTTAGTTGTGGTTCTTGAAATAGAGTATGTGTGTTACCCCAGTCAGAAAATGGCTGCCAACTTCCATTCTGAACTTGAGTCACTTAGCCTTTTGAGACCCTTCTTAAAGGCTGATTTTATTTTTTAGAGAGAGAGCAAGAGGGGGAGGGGGGTTCAGAAAGAAAGGAGAGAGAGAGAGAATTGGTGTGTCAGGGCCTCAGCCACTGAAATCAAACTCCAGACGCATGTGCCACATAGTGGGCATGTGCAACCTTGTGCTTGCCTCACCTTTGTGCATCTGGCTAAGGTGGGCTCTGGAGAATAGAACAAGGGTCCTTAGCCTTCAGGGCTCCAGCCCCAAAATTGCTTTTTTTTTTTTTTTTTCTTTTCTTCTTTTCCCTTTTGTTCTGGTTGTTGAGACAGGGTCTCATGTAGCCCAGGTTGGTCTTGAACTCCTTATGTAGTTGAAGATAACTTTGAACTCCCTTAAGACTCAGCTTTTCTTACAATTTACACCCCCCTCCCTTTGATGGAAACCTGCTGGCAGACAGCAACGATGATTAGTTCAGGCAGTTTTGCCCCATAATCACGTCAGAATACTTAGTGTACCTGCTACATATCCATCCAGTCCATGTCATGATCCTGGAAGCGAGGTGGTAACCATTTGTGCAACTGAAGCCATTTTCTAATGAGGGGCATCCAGATATCTGTTTGATTTGAATCAAAGTTTCTTAAGTCAGGGAGGTTATGACCCCTGCCCAAACTGAGTACAGAGTCATATGGCACTTACAGTCTCTGTTGTAAGGGGAGGGGTCGCATAAACATCTGTTCAAACAGGCTAAAATGATTTTAAGAAGAGCCAAGTGCTTCGTCCTAGTATAAGGAGGATTCTGCAGACAGGAATGCAAGAGGAAAACAATATCAGGGCGTAACAAACTGAGAAAAGCTGAAACATAGGAGTTTTGCCAGCTGAGAGGACCCTTTATGGATCTAGCCAATTTCAAATCTTTGAAAGTTTTCCATTCAAACCAGCTAGGAGTATTAACCACATGAGGTGTTTATAACAATACGGACACAGCCTGCCTAGCAGACTTAACCTAATGAGTTATATGGGACCACATGAGTTGGTTCGAAAAAACCTTGTTGAGCTCCAATGGCCTGAGCTGTGTAATGGATCATTCACTTAACAACATGGGAAAAGTTTCTAATTACGTATTCATTACAGGCTCTGCCAATTCCAAGACAGGATGCCAACATTCTTCTAAAAGTTAGCCAGTCACATCTAAACTACATCTTGCAAATGCCCTTCCTGTCATTCATAATCTAAGGGTTGTCATTATCATGACAATTTATAATGGAATAAACCCTCCTTGGGAGAGAATGTGGAATTCTGTGTAATAACATTTGAGCCATTACCTACAGAATGAAATGGGAGAGGTCAAGCACCTAATAAGCATAGTCTTCTGATTTGCCAGAGAAGCAGTTATGTGCCCAGAGGGAAGAACGCATATTAGTCTACACATATTCTGGAAGTTTAGGGCATCATTTTATATATAAAATCCAATGAGATTTGTGAAGCCAAAGACTGGTATTACAGATAGCCTATGGGCTGGGGAGATGGCTTAACAGTTAAGGAGCTTGCCTGCAAAGCCTAAGGACCCAGGTTTAATTCCCCAGTACCCATGTAAGCCAGATATGCAAGGGTGGTGCATGTGTCTGGAGTTTGTTTACAGTGGCTAGAGGTCCTGGTGTACCCATTCTCTCTCCATCTCAAATAAATAAATCATAAAAAGATAGCCTAATAAAAGGATGGGGTAAAATTAATTTGACAGGCAATGTTTAAGGAATAACAAGGATGAAGAGTAAAGAACCTCAGTAGGCTGTGCATAGGGAACTGGTCATGAGGGGTATCTCCTATGACAGCAAGGCTGGTCAGCATTTAGTGGAAGTAAGTCGTTAGTAGCCAGTAGGTGGGCAATGTTGAGAAGTGTTGGTGCTCTTCTCACTAGACTTGAGTCTTTTGATTTTAGACCATGGGGTTATTTCATTTAGGGCCCAAAAGCATGATTCCTCACTCAGGTGGTTAAGGAAAAGAAACATTAGATATGATGAGGTATAGACACACATGGTAGGTAAGCTCTTGAGATACAATAAAGGGAATGTAGAGAAATTAATTATATGGTGTAACAGTTGGGTCATCCCTTAAGAAAGAAATTACAGGTTAGGCAGTACAGATGCAGCAGTCGATAAGGTTGCTGATAGGAGCCAGTGCTGGAACAGGTCAAAGGCAGTGTGGTTCTCCCATGAGTAGAGACTCGTGTGGGTAGGATGGGAGAACTCTAACAGAAGAAAGGGAAGTGAGATTGCTTTGCTGGACTGGTCTGAGCCAGGCTGTCATCTGCTGCTCACTCTGCTTGGTTGGTTCTGGTCCGCTTGATCTTAATGACAGTGATGTGGTGAAGAGTCAGTGGAGAGGAAAAGAAAAGCTTTTCTTTTTTTTTTTTTTTTTTTTTTTTTTTTGGTTTTTCGAGGCAAGGTCTCACTCTAGCCCAGGCTGACCTGGAATTCACTATGGAGTCTCAGGGTGGCCTTGAACTCACAGCGATCCTCCTACCTCTGCCTCCCAAGTGCTGGGATTAAAGGCGTGCGCCACCACGCCCGGCTTGAGTTTTTCTTTAAAGCAAGTATGAATCCATGATTCTCCAATGTGCAATTTATTAATACACTTGACAGTAGTATCCAATCAGTTCCTTCCAGGGGGACAGGGAGGAATCTTTTGAGCTACCATGTTTTCCAGTAAACATTATCCAAAGACCTTAAGTTGTGAGAGACTTTTTCATCTTCCAGTGCACTATTATTGATTTTGGTTTTAGGGAAAAGGGGAGACCTGGGTTTTCGTCGTTGTTGTTGTTGTTTTGCTGTGTTTTTTTTGGATTTTTCAAGGTAGGGTCTCCCTCTCTAGCCCAGGAATTTACTGGGTAGTCTCAGGGTGGCCTTGAACTCACAATGATCCTCCTACCTCTGCCTTCCTAGTGCTAGGATTAAAGGCATGAACCACCACACCCCATCTTTTTTTTAAATTATTGACAACTTCCATAATTATAGACAATAAACTATGTTAATTATCTCCTCCCTCACTTTCCCCTTCACAAATCTACTCTCCATCATATCCCTTCCCTCTCTCAATCAGTCTCTCTTTGGTTTTGATGTCATCATCTTTTCCTCCTATTTTTGATGGTCTTGTGTAGGTAGTGTCAGGCACTGTGAGGTCATGGATATCCAGGCCATTTTGTGTCTGGAGGATCATGTTGTAAGGAGTCCTAGCCTTCCTTTGGCTCTTAAATTCTTTCCACCACCTCTTCCGCAATGGACCCTGAGCCTTGGAAGATATGATAGAGATGTTTCAGTGCTGAGCACTCCTCTGTCACTTCTTCTCAGCACTATGGTACCTTTTGAGTCACCCCAGAGGTCACTGCCATCTGAAAAGAGAAGTTTTTCTAACCAAAAGTGAGAGTAGCATTAATATATTGGTATGAACATTATGAGAAGTGCTTACCAGGCAGCTTGGTGAACATAATATATGCATTTAGCCAGACACCAGCAGGTGTTATACCCCTAGGGCTCATGTTTTTTGACTATGAACATTGCCATTCACCCTAGCTTATTTCGTGTTGGAGAATTGAACCCTGGGCTTCACGTATGCAAGCACTCTACCAACTGAGCTATATCCCCAGCCCTTCCAATTGAACACTATTGAAGGAATCTTTACCAAAGTTCTCATCATGTATCATGTTTAAGAGATCTTTGCCGCAATGTAGGAGGTTTTCCTGTTATATTTCTTCCACTGTAACAAATATGTGAGATGAATCCACTTAAAAATAGGACATTTGTATTTTGGCCTGTGGGTCTAAAGATTTCAGTGCATGGTCGGTTGTCTCCATTGCTTTTGAACCTGAACATCATAGCAGGCATCCACGGTGGGACGAAAGTGCTCACCTCAGCTGAGTGTGGTGACACATGCCAGAAACCTCAGCCCCTGGGAGGTGGAAGCAAGAGGATCAGGAGTTTAAGGTTAGCCTAGGCTACAAGGGACTCTGTATAAAAAAAAAAAAAAAAGTGCTCACCTCAAAGCAGACAAGAAGCAAGTAGAAAGTTAAAGAAGGACCTATGGTCCCAATATCCCCTTCAAGGGCACACTCCCAGTGACCTTAAATGTTACTGTCTCATTGCTATGAACAAATACCTGGACAGAAGCAATGTAAGGAAGAGTGTATTGTGACTTCAATTTCCAGGAAATGTTTCATGGCAAAGAAGGCATGGCAGGCAGGCTCGTCACATTTCTGCCGGGAAGCAGTGGGAGAACAAGGAGCTGAGGCCGGACTATGAATAAAGGCCCATCCCCAGTGACCCAAGTCCTCCAGCATGTTCCTACCTTCCTAAAGGTCCCCCAACCTCCCCAGACAACGCCACCAGCTGGGGACCAGACACATAAGCCTACAGGGAACATTTGTGGAGATTTGATCTGCTGCAGTCTCAGGCCCCCTCGAGTGCTCATATTTGCATGGGAAGCACACTTAAAAGCTGAGATATCTCTCCAGCCCTTGATTATTTATTTATTTTTGTTGTTCCAAGGAACTTAAAACCCCTCTCTGTGTCTATAGTTGGGCAAAGCCATGTGCTGCCCCAAAGGTAGATCGTCTGTATAAGGTTGGCAGACTGGTTCTGAGCTAGGTGAGGCACTGTGGTAAAGTTTGTGCAGATCTAGTCTTGAGAAGGAGACCAGACTACTTTCATCAGGGGGTATTCACTTTGATAGTGACTATTGGGTTATCTGAGATAAGATTCAGCTGTATGCCAGTTCCAGTGTATATAAGGCAAGGACATTCAATATAAGGCTAATGAAAGAGGTGAGAAGTGGATCTGTCAAAATAGAACAGTGTGAAGATCACCTTCCAAGTGAGAGAGGAAGCAGGGTGGCAGGGTTGAAACAGTGCTATGATTTGAATTTTATTTATTTATAATTGTTTAAAAATTATAGTTGTTTATTGGGCTAGAGTCATGGCTTAGCAGTTAAGGTGCTTGCCTGCGAAGCTAAGGACCCAGGTTCAGTTCTATAGCACCCACATAAGCCAGATGCACAAGGTGATGCATGTGTCTAGAGTTTATTTGTAGTGGCTTGAAGCCCTGGCATGCCCATGCTTTATCCGCCTCTCTCTCAAATAAGTAAAAATATTTAAAAAATTTTTTTATTCATTTATTTGAAGGGATGAAGGAAAGGAGGGAGAGAAAGAGCAAGCGAGCGAGCAAGCGAGAGAGAGAGAGAGAGAGAGAGAGAGAGAGATGCTATGGGCATACCAGGCCTCTTGCCACTGCAAATGAACTCTAGATGCATGCACCATTTTTTGTATGTGGCTTTATGTGGGTACTGGGAAATTGAACCTAGGCCAGTAGGCTTTGCAACCAAGTGCCTTTAGTGGCTGAGTCTTCTCTCCAGCCCTACCATTTGGATTTTAAATGTCCTATAAAGGCGCATTTGCTTAAAGTCTTGGTCACAAGCCTGTAGTCTTTATTTGGAGGTGGTACAACCTTTTCAGAGTGTGGCCTAGTGGAGGAAGTTGATTCATCTGATGTACACCATTGAAGGGTTACTGGGACACCCCCTGCCCCCTTCTGCTTCTGCCTGCATGCCTCTCCTTTTACCTCTTTCTCTCTCCCTGCTCCCTCCCCCAAAAAAGTTCAGACTCAAGTTCATCTATGTAAATGAGGGGAAAATATACATGAGAAGTGCTCAGTCCTGATTGGTTAATTGCAGATCACAGCTTATTGGTCAGATCTGGGTGGCAAAATGAGACTTCTTGGCAGTTGACATAGAAACATGCCCAGGTAAGGGCTGCAAAATGTAATTTGTGGTTCATCCAGCAGCGCAGAACGTTTATGTAACCTCCCAGTTAGCACATGGCTACCAGTCTTCATTCTGAAATTAGGCCTATTTGGTTCCTTGGGACCCTTCCTTGGTTTTGCTTTATTGTTGTTTTTGACACAGACTTCAAACTTGCTGTGTAATTGAGGATGACCTTAAATTTCTGATCCTCCTGCCTCATCCTGCAGAGTGGTAGGATTACAGGCCTGTGTCACCTGGGGATTGAACCCAGGGCCTTGTGCATGCTAGGCCAGCACTGAGCTCCAGCTCCAGCCCAGCTGTCCTGAACGCTCAGCTTTTCACATCAACATTCTGAGGGCAAAGGATGTAAAGGTAAGAAATGCTGTGCAGAAGTCACTGCAAATAGGTGTGCTGGTGCACACCTGGGGATCCCAAAATTTATGAGGCTGAGGCAGAAGGATCATCATTTTAAAGCCAGCCTAGGCTACATAGTGAATTTCAGCTGTAACTATATTAGGAAACCCTGTCTCCAAACAAAAGCGAAACAACAATAAAAACAACAACAAAAATCTACTAACCAAGGCTCAATATTTGTCTAGTTTAAAAACATTTACCAGGCTAGGAATATGGATCAGTTGGTAAAGTGCTTGCCTTACAAGCTTAGGACCTGAGTTCAGTCTCAGAATCCATGTTAAAAAAAAATTCTTGACGTGGGCTGGGGGGGATGGCTTAGTGGTTAAGGCACTTGCCTGTGAGGGCTAAGGATACAGGTTCAGTTCTCCAGGTCCCATGTAAACCAGATGCACAAGGTGGCACATGCGTCTGGAGTTCATTTGCAATGACCAGAGACCCTGGTGTGCCTATTCTCTCTCTCTCTCTCTCTCTCTCTCTCTCTAATAAATAAATAAAATAAAAATAAATCTTTAAAAAAAAAGTGGGACATGTGCCTGTAATCCTAGTGCTAGGAAGATGGAGACAAGGAGGTCTGGGGGCTTGCTGGTCAGCCAGTTAAGGCTACTTGGTGAGCTTCAGGCCACTTAGACGACCTGTCTCTAAAAAGGTGAATGATGTTCCTGAGAATGACACTCCAAGTTATCCTCTGACTTCCTTATGCATGCACACACATGTGTGTTCACACTAGACATAGATGTGTACCCACAAACACACAAACATGTACAACCATAACACACAGCAATCCTTGAAGTCACTGAATTTTTTTCGTGTGACATTCACATCAACATAACACGTTCCTCATTAACTGAGGTTCTAGGGTAATCCTTGTGAAGTAATGCAAACCTCCCCAGAGAAGGATTTTAAAACTAAAGGGAGGGGGGCTGGGGAAATGGCTTAGCAGTTAAGGCCTTTGCCTGTGAAGCCTAAGGACCACGGTTTGATTTCCCAGTACCCACATAAGCCAGATGCACAAAGGGGCACATGCATCTGGAGTTCATTTGCAGTGGATAGAGGTCCTGGAATGCCCATTCTCTCTTTCTTTCTATCTTCCTCTCTCTCTCAAATAAATACATTAAAAAAAAAAAAACTAAAGGGAGGGGTGTTGTTCAGCGGTGGAGTGCTTGCCTGGTATGTTCAAGGTCCTAGATTCAATCACTAGCACCAAAAATAAAGAAATAAATAAAAGGTAAAATAAAAAATGCAATTTCTTCTGCTGCTGACATATTCTTACCATAGGTGAGTTCTCAAGGACATTTTTTGTATAAGCACTGGCCCCCACAAAACCAGCCCCCTTTCACCAAAAGATGCTGCCAAATACTTAATATATTCAGATTTGTTTCCTGAAATTCAAACTTGCATATATACATATGTATGTGTTTGGGGAGGGGGAGCGGAGACAAGGTCTTACCCTTGTACCTAAGCAGGTCAATTTCTCACTGTGTAGCCTCAAACTTGTTGCAGTCCTTCTGGGTGCTAGGATTAGAAGCAAGATCCACCCCGATCACCTCAGACTTTCATGTTTTAAAAAGTGGGGCTAGAGAAGTGGCTCAGTGGTTGAAAACACTTGCAAAGCCTGTCAGCCTGGGTTCGATTCCCCAGTACCCGTGTAAAGCCAGATGTATAAAGTGGTGCACACATCTGAAGTTTGTTTGCAGTGTCCAGAGGCCTGGCACGCTTGCTTGCGCTCGCTCTCTCCCCGTCTCTCTCTGCTTACAGATAAATTGATTTTTTTTTCTTTTTTTTCAAGGTAGGGCCTCATTCTGGTCCAGGCTGACCTGGAATTAACTATGTAGTCTCAGGGTGGCCTCAAACTCAAGGCAATCCTCCTACCTCTGCCTCCCGAGTGCTGGAATTAAAGGCGTGCGCCACCACGCCCAGCTGTTTACAGATAAATAAAAATATTTTTTAAATTAAAGTATTTTTATTTCATCCTTGATGTCATTCTAATTTCCAAAAGTACAATACAAAATATCATAGGTCAATCATTTACTAGAAGAAATACGTTATATGTAAAAGAATGGGCAGTATCTTATTTAAGTTAAAAAATAATTTACCGTTCTTTAAATCAACTCTGTTTAGTTATTAGAGAAATGAAATTGTTAAAATCCTTGAGGTTTGGGCAAGGAAGGAATCCGCAGCTTCTGGGGAGCACTGCCCTACATCTGTGGATATTATCATTACAGCATTTAGGTAGCTGTCATGGAAACTTTAATTTAATCTTCCATTAGTGTCTTGGAACACCCTGGCACCCCAGGAAGTAAGGGTGAGTCAGCAGGCGGCACACTCCTGCCTCTGAGTCAGGAAAATGCCAATGCCCTCAGTCAGCATTGCTAGAGGCACCATTATGTGAGATATAAAACGCAGCCACTTTGTGATCTGTGACACTTTCCTCAAATGCTGGCTTCATTAAATATTCCTGTAAAGTCTGTTTTCATTGATGGAGAGATAAATTTCTACTTTGTTCTAATTTTAGAGCCTTTTATTTATTCATTTTAAGGCTTGTAGTCCAACAAGGAGTGTGCTTCATTTTCCCTGTTAGGGTGAAAGGTCAGTGGGAATAAAGCGCAGCTGTTCTTTTTACTGCCTTCCTGGTTTTGCTTGAAGGTTACTGAGAGGTGAGGTTGAAATTAATGGTTAAAGTCAGGTATTTTTAGTGTTCATTTCCTGGTATTACGTCACAGAATCTAGAACTGACAGGACTGCCAAATTCAACTCTGGTGTAGTCTCTGTGTATTCTGCAACCTGTGAAATCAACACATGCTACCTGCTGACTCTGGGACAATAATTGAGTAGCCACAGTGTGAAAATTGGAAATATTTTAGTAACATCATTGCTGTGCTAAGGACCTAACCCACAGTCTCATGCATGCTAGGCAGGCTCTCTACCACTGAGCTATAACTATAGTTCTCAAAAGATTTGTTTTTGTTTTTATTTACTTTTGGTTTTGTTTTGATATGCTTTTTGAGTTATAGTCTTGTTATATAGCTCTAGCTGGCCTTGAACTCAACAGTAGTCCTATATTAATCTCCCAATTGTTGACATTATAGGTGTGCAACACCACACTAGGCTCAAAAGATTTATTTATGAAAGAAATAAAAATAGAAAAATAAATTGGCCACTTTGAAGAGGCACAGGGAAAGTTCTTACCATGTAGAAGTATTTTTTCCCACTATTTTTCTCTTAAAAAAATTTTTTTTTATTTCCAAGGAGAGAGGGAGAGAGAGAAAGAGAATATGAATGAATCAATATAGGCATGCCAAGGTCTCTAGCCACTGCAAAAAAAAAACTCCAGATACATGTGCTACTTTGTGCATATGGCTTTGTGTGGGTACTGGGGAATTGAACCAGGGTCATTAGGCTTTGCAGGCAAGCGCCTTAACTGCTGAGCAATTTCTCCAGCCCCTCTTTTGTTGTTGTTGTTTTTGTTTCATTTTGTTTTATTTATTTATTTTTGGGTTTTTTCGAGATAGAGTCTCACTCTAGCCCAGGCTGACCTGTAATTCACCATGGAGTCTCAGGGTGTTCTCAAATTCTTGGATTAAATGGTTTTAATAGAGTGTCACTATGTAGCCAATGCTGGTCTCAAACTTGCTCAAACTTGTAATCATTCTCCCTCAGCCTCTAGAGTACTGGGATTTCAGGCCTGTACCACCATACCCAGATTCATTTTTCTGTTTGATCAATACTTTTTACTATTTCATGTATGTGTATATGTAGTGAAAGAAAGTGAACTTTGTATATGTGGATATTTGTTAAATATTATTTATGTTATGGAAATATGTGAAAGAGCACAAAGTTGGATATAATAGAAGAAATTGAGGAAGAAAAAAATCCTATCCTTTTTTGAAATTTTGTGAATTTTTTTTTCAAGGTAGAGTCTCATGCTAGCCCAGGCTGACCTGGAATTCACTAGGTAATCTCAGGGTGGCCTTGAACTCATGGCGATCCTCCTACCTCTGTCTCCCGAGTGCTGGGATTAAAGGCATGCACCACCATGCCCTGCTTAATTTATTTATTTTGAGAGAGAGTGAAAGAAGCAAAGAGAAAGAGAGAGAGAGAATGGGCACATCAGGGTCTCTAGCCACTGCAAACAAACTGCAGATGCATGCGCCACCTTGCACATCTGGCTTTACATGGGTACTGGGGAATGAAACTTGAGTCCTTAGGCTTTGCAGGCAAGTGCCTTAACCACTGAGGCATCTCTCCAGCCCAATGAATTTTTGTTGTTGTTTATTTTTTATTTATTTATTTGAGAGCGACAGAGAGAGAGAGAGAGAGAGGCAGAGAGATAGAGAATGGGCGTGCCAGAGCCTCCAGCCACTGCGAACGAACTCCAGACGCGTGCGCCCCCTTGTGCACCTGGCTAACGTGGGTCCTGGGGAGTCGAGCCTCGAACTGGTGTCCTTAGGCTTCATAGACAAGCACTTAACCGCTAAGCCATCTCTCCAGCCCCCCAATGAATTTTTGAATTCAATCATTTGAAAGTATCTACAAAGGCAATTTCTTATAGCTTCATACCAATTAACCACGTTGTTACCTATTTTCCTAGTCTTTGCTGAATAAGTCTCCTGTCTATTGATATTGAATTTCTATATTGCAACCTACATTATTTCTATTAAGAGTTCCATATAGCTTCAACCAAATTTCATTAAAAAAAAAAGAGCATAGTCTCTTTTATGATATGCTTCTGTCGACTCATACAGATTCCAGAGCCTGTCTCCTTGGTGGATAATAATTTTATTTTTTCCTCGTATTAATCAGTCTGTTGAAATAAGATAGCACACTCTCTGTCAAACTGGTTCCACCTCATTTCAGTGACCTTCGTTCTGGGTGTCTGCAGTATCCGCTGGCTGATAGAGAATATTGGCCTCAAAGTGTGGCTCTGAGAAGATTTGGTGTGATTAAAATCTGCTCTTTGATATATATTTTTCAGTTGTAGACATACAATATTTTGTTTACATGAATTCATACTGTGTGAGAAAATTTGCTACACGTATTTTCAGCATTCTTGAAATAAGTTTTTATTTATTTATTTATTTTTGTTTGTTTGTTTGAGACAGGGGCTGACTATGTAAGTCAGGCTGGCCTTGACTCAGTCCTTCTGCCTCAACATTCCAAGTTTCACTACACCCAGCTCCTTATCATCTTTAATAGAAATTATTTTCAATCTTCTAGACTTCATTCCATGTTCATAGTAAAAAAAAAAAAAAAAAAAAAAAGTACTTTAAAAGTGTGATGTTGGGGCTTGGGAGATAGCTCAGTGCCTAAAGGTGCTTGCTTGCAAAGCCTGCTGGCCCAGGTTAAATTCCCTAGCCACCCATGTAAAACCGGACTGACTTTTGTTTGCAACAGCAAGAGACACTGGGACTCCATATCCCCACACAAACACACAAATTAACAAATGAACATTCTAACTCTGTCTTTTTTTTTCTTCTATTTTTTATGAGAGAGAGTGAGAGCAAGAGAGACAGAGAGAATTGGCATGCCAAGGCCTCCAGCCACTGCAATGAAACTCCAGACACATGTGCTATCTTGTGCACTTGTGTGACCTTGCATGCTTGTGTCACCTTGTGCATCTGGTTTATGTGAGATCTAGAGAGCTGAACATGGATCTTTGGGCTTCTCAAGCAAGTGCCTTAACTACTAAGCCATCTCTCCTGCCCTAACTCTGTCTTTTATTAGTAGTGCTATGTTGCACAAGTATCAGTTTACATATGACCTCTCATGGCCTTGATTTCTTCCTCTACCAATGAGAATGTCGGCTTGAATGATCCTGAGGTTCTATTCATTCCCACTATTTCCAGGGCTACCTTCATAACTTTGAGGTATTTGACAAGGGACGTCATTTTTTATTTTTTACTTCTGTTTTATAGTAGCACTTACTGCATTATAATACTAGTACTTTGTATATAGTTTTAATACTCCAAATATTTTCTCTTATAATATTGTTTGAACATAAAATACCCCCCCATTGGGAGCCGGGCGTGGTGGCGCATGCCTTTAATCCCAGCACTCAGGAGGCAGAGGTAATGAGTTCAAGGCCACCCTGAGACTCCATAGTGAATTCCAGGTCAGCCTGGGCTAGAGTGAGATCCTACCTCAAAAAACCAAAAAAAAAAAAAAAAAAAAAAAAAAAAAAAAAAAAAAATAGCCCCCATTGTTTTGGAAGATTCTAGAAACATTAGGAAGTGGGGCCTGGCTAGATGAAGTAGGCTTCCCTGGTCCCCAGTCCCTTGCTCCCTGTCTGATTCCAGCTACCCTCAAATGAACAGCCTCCCGCACAGGTTCTCACCACCATGGTGTTCTGCCCAAGCACATTGTACCAAGCACCAACATGGACTGTACCCTCTTAAACTGGGTGCTAAATATATAATTCCTCCCTTTCAGTTGTTTTGCTCAGTGTTTGTCAAAGGGATGCAAAAGGATTACAAACATCCTTGTTCTTGCGATTGCTCAGGATTGAACCCAGGACAGCTTACCGGCTAAGTGGATGCTGTAACTCTGAGTCACACTCCAGAACCATCACATAATCTTCAAAGAATTTCTTTGGGATTGGGGATGTGATTCAGTGGTGTAGTATTTTCCCTAACAAGGGCAAGGCCCTGCCTTCCATGCCTAGTTCTGCCGAAAATGAATAAATAATAAAGCATCTATCTATCTATATATGAAAAGGAACTATTCTTATCCCCCTTTTTTGATAGATAAGCTTAGTAAAGTTACATTCCTTGACAAAATATGATGGAGCTAGTCAATGAATTCTTATCAGCAGTTGAGGTTTCCATGCTGGTCCTAAACCCTACCAAGCCAGTGGGCCTGGATGTGGATCCTCACCCTGCAGAGGGAGGGCTAGGTCACTGGCCACTTTTACTTCAAAGGCAGGGATTCTTGTTTATGTTTGCTTTTTTTAAAAAAAATTATATATATATATATATATATTTTTTTTTTTTTTTTTAAGAGAGAAAGAGAGAGAAAGATTGAAAACGGGCATGCCTCCAGTCACTGCAAATGAACTCCAGACTCATGTGCCACCATGTGCATCTGGTTTACATGGGTACTGGGGATTCAAACCTGAGTCCTCAGGCTTAACAGACACATGCCTTAACCGCTAAGCCATCTCTCCATCACCTGTGTTCCCTTCTTATACTTGCTCTAATTTTATCCAAAGGAGAACTTTCATATGAAAATGCCAACCTTTTGGGAAGTGGCTGCAGAATGAAAGCTGGTGCTTCATCAAGTGAACTGAATGTGAAATCACATTTAGTTAAATCCATTCAAAAGATGAGTGACATCCCATGGAATCGCCAGCGGCTTCCCCATGGTGACTTATGCTGAGATGTGTTTCTGCTAGTAAATAATATGCAGTAAGTGGTTTAAAAAGTGACCAAAACTTACAGTTTACAGTATTAAAATGAGTGCTAGGTTGGATAAAGGAAGCGTTTTTATGTTTGTTAAACTAGTAATTTCACACTTGGGAATCCATTCTAAGGAAATTTATGGCAAATATTTTGTGCACCCTAGATTTTAGCCCAATTCTATTTACAATGGCAAAAGAAGAACTTAAGTCAATGTACAGTGATGTGTTGTGCGGCTTCTCCTATCACCACATTTCAAAACAAATTACTTTCTGAGCTGTATCTCATCCCAGAGGAAAACACAGATGCCATCGTGCAATGTGAGGAACAAGCTAATGAAAAACCAGGAAACAGCCATGAAAATGAACAGGCTTGCTTTGTGTCGTTATTTTGTTGTTGCTTTGTTTTGCTGTGTTTTCTTTCTTTCTTTCTTTTTTTTTTTTTTTTGAGATGGGCTGTTACTGTATAGCTCAGGCTGGCCTGGAACACTCTATACATTCAAGGTTGGCCTTGAGCTCATAGCAATCCTCCTGCTTCAGCTTCCCAAGTGATGAGATTGCCATTATTTCCAGTTAAACAGATTTGTATGTTTGCAAGAGATAGTGCAGGCTTAGGGTAGATTTGTGTTTTTTAACCTAAACTCAGAACCAAGTAGGTATACTCAGTTAAACATGTTTTTGTCTCATTTTTTTTTTTTAATGTAGGGGCAGGGTATAGCTCGATAGTCCTGCGTAGCCTGAAAGTAACAATCCTCCTGCCTCCACCTGCTGTGTGTTGAGATTTCAGGCCTGCGGCCCCATGCCTGGCCAGCTTAAGCGATTTTGAAGAAGAGTGGAGAAGTATCAGGTCATGACAGGAAGAAAGGAAACCAGCCTGCGTGCTTCACCTGCAGCTCCTCAACTTGTTTCGCCCCCTTTTATCCGAAAATACTTCCTGTCTGATTTGCTACTTCTGTTAGGAACATACAGTATCCTTTAGGAACTGAATCTAGTTAATCAACTTGGATATCAACAACTTCTGCACTCTTAACAGCTGCTCTACAATGTGATTCAGAAAAACAAAATCAAAAAGTAAAAAAGATCCTCTTGGCTTTTAATTTTTCCAGCAAGCAAGCGTCTTTAACTGTTGAACCAGCCATAGCTCCAGCCCCTAACTTTTCATCTCTGAATGCCATGACCTCCTTGATGATGGATGTCGTTAGCTCCCAGTTGCCAGACGTTGCCGTGCAATCATGTATTCTCTTCTGGGCCGCATCACTCCCCCATGAACATGCTGTAAGCTCCTAGACCTTTTAAGGCTCACGCCCTGACTCACTGTGTACATTCCATTCTCAGTGCTCAGGCTTGATGGGTTATTGCCACCTGCTGGAAAAACAGGGCTGACGACCAGATGGTAGTTATGAAATTTATGGAAATGAACTTGTTCTCTCTAAAGGAAAAATGGATTTCTTTCTTTCTTTCATGTATATTCTGGTGTTCTGAAATAATAGCATTTTTCTATTCCATTTTGTTTGGAGAAGTGTTTACCAAGTTCAGCTGCTGAACCCATGACAGAATTGCCTATCTATAAATATCGCATAAGAATAGTACTTGTGAAAAAGGTTGGGTCACGTTTTTTAATTGTTATTTTTTAAATTTTTATTTATTTATTTGAGAGTGACAGACAGAGAAAGAGAGAGAGAGAGAAAGAGAGAGAGAGAGAATGGGCACACCAGGGCCTTCAGCCACTGCAAACGAACTCCAGATACATGTGCCACCTGTACATCTGGCTTACGTGGGTCCTGGGGAATCAAGCCTCGAACTGGGGTCCTTAGGCTTCACAGGCAAGTGCTTAACCGGTAAGCCATCTCTCCAGTCCCTAGGTCACATTTTTTAAGTAATGCTGTGATCCTAAAACAAAAATGACAAAAATAAAATAGAGCTGACATATTTCTACTGCCTCTCTTTTAGTAGGGGAAAATGCAGTATTATATATTTCCTGTTTCTAAGTTCCATAATAGCACACTTGAATAACTGGGCAATTTTGGGGTTTGTGAGTTTGTTAACTGAGACTTCTTTAGTCGAGTCTTCAAAATGCCAGGATGGAATAGAAGTCCAAAGTTATGAGGAGTCCGTGATGAAGCCGGGCATAGTGGTGCTCGCCTTTAATCCCAGCAGTCGGGAGGTGTTGTAGGAAGATCTCCATCAGACCCCGCTTCATCACAATTCTTTACAATCTAAAGTTTAGAAGATAGCAGACTTAAGCTATTCAAAACTCTCACCATTAGACTAAAAGGGAGGGGAGAGGGAAATTTTCTTAGCTTGTTCCAAATGCATTTTTTTTTTAAGTACCATATCTTGGCATGGTTGCATATGCCTATAATCCCAGCACTGTGAAGACTGCAATAGGAGGATCACAAGTTCAAGGCCAGCTTGGGCTACATAGTGAGACCTTGTCTCAAAATAAAGAAGAAAATATAATCCATGAGTGACTCTTATCAAATGCAGTGAGTTTTTCTTGATTTGGTTACAATCTATCAAAAAGCTTTTGGCTGGACATGGTGGCTCTCACCTTTAATTTCAGCACTCAGGAGGCTGTTGTAGGAATATCTCCATGAGCTGAAGGCAGGCCTGGGCTACAGAGTGAGGTCCAGGTCAGCCTGGGGTGAAGCAAGACCCTGCTTCATAAACAAATAAACAAACAAACAAAAACAACCCCAAACGCCTGAGAAGCTTTCGATCATATTTCTGAAGACAGCCCTTGCTTCATTTTCAGGACACCGAGAAATGAAGCGGGAGCTGCGCTAGAAGCTGCCTCCTGCAGACCAGTTGTCAATGTGCTAGAAAGTGCTCCGTAGTCTGTTGGGGAAGTGCCGTGGGAAACTTCTCTGGGGAGACAGGAACACACATCTGTTCACGCCAGCGAGGGCTCAGACAACAGACCGAAGTACTATTGAACCAAAACCAGTTTATCTGGGTTCCTTACAGAGCAGGGTGAGGGGTTGCCTGCAGGAGCCTGGGTGACTCAGAGGCAGCTGGGTCACTAGAAGCCCACCCAGCACAGGTGACTCGGGAAGCTGGTCTCCGGAGCTGCCAGCACCACAGGCGGCTCTCTGGTCAGCCTCCAGCACACTACATGACTCATCCGCAGCTCAGCAGGGCAGGTGGGAGAGTTATTTCCTCTTCACATAACCTTAGGGAGGGGTATTTTAGTTTTAGCTCTCCCAGACTTCTTGACCTCGTGATAACCCTCCTCCCCTGATGAGGGAATATTTCAGTTCAGGAAAAACTGCTACACAACAATGGCGAGTCTGCCCCTCAGCAGTTGTTTTCTGCTCCTATCTGGGGAGTGGCCGGTCCTGTGACTTGTTAAGTTTCAGTTCTCCCAGACTTGTGGACTCCCTCCTCCCTCCCGGAGGGAATATTTCGGTTTGGAGGGGTTTGTTCTACAACCAGAACAGCCATCAGGAGTCTCACCCAGCAGCGCGCCCACGCCCATGCTTTGGCACGGCTGTGACTTCGCTCATTACATCTGAGCACAGACTTGGGCTCCAGGTTCTCGTTGCTCTTATCCAAGCTCTGCGGTTAGCACGTAACTGTATTCAGATCTTTAAGGTGTAAGGAGTAAAGTTACCTGTCTGAGATGGTTAGCGTCTCAGGAGGACACTCAGGATCCAGGCTTGTTCACTCTTTTCTAAGCTCTACCACCTATCAGCTGACTATAACTTGATCTTTAACATGTAAGTAACAAAACTACCTATCTGAAATGGTGAGTATTGTCAACGTGGCAGGACCTAGAATCACCTAGGAGACAAAACTCTGGGCATATCTCTGAGGAAGTTTCTAGGTTGGGTTAATGGGGACGTGAAGACCAACTCCAACTGTGCGTGGAGCCAGTCCGTGGGCTGCGGCCCTGCACTGAATGAACAGGAGAAAGCAAGGAGAGCAGCAGCATCCATTGCTCTCCGCTTCCTGACTGGGGATGTAATGTGACTAGCTGCCTCAACTCCCCTGACAAGTCGTTTCTGAACTGTGTCTCTCCTTAAATGGTAAGCCAAAACAAACCCCCTCATCCTTAAGTTGCTTTTGCCAGGTATTTCAGCAATGAGAAAAATAACTAACACACTGTTTTAAGAGATTGTGGATTAAATAATTTCTTTACAATAGTGCCTGGAAGAGAATAAATGCTGTGAAAATCCTTGCTACTGTCACTGTCATTGCTATGATTCACATAGAAGAAAATACTTATTACTTGAATCATGAGTTGAAAATACATTTTTTTTTTGAGACAGGGATTCATGTAGCCTAGGCTGGCTTCACACTTATGTGCATGTGGAGGCCAGAGGTTGACCCTGCATTCCATCTTAGTTTCTTTGAGTCAAGATCTACTGAACCTAGAGCTCACTGATTCAGCTAGACTCACTAGCCAATAAGTCCTAAGGAGTCTCCTATTTCTACCTCCACAAAGCTGAGATCACAGGTACATGACAAATGTCCTGCTGGGGATCCAAACTCAGGTTCTCAAGCTTTCACGACAAGCGCTTTACCCACTGAGCCATCCCACCAGCACATGAAGACATTTTTAACCCACACAACCTGGAGGAGTGAGGTGCTCCTTACTGCTATGTTAGTAGGGTGAAGCCAGTGATCCCTATTAAGCTCCCATCCCACAGTGCATAGCACAGTCCCTCCCTACACAGAACAGTAATAGTGCTGAAGCTAAGCATGCTGGTGTGTGTGTGTGTGTGTGTGCGTGCGAGAGAGAGAGAGAGAGAGAGAGAGAGAGAGAAAATGTATGCATCACATTTCTAGAACCCAGGGATAAAGAATAATTTTTAGATGAAACTTTATGTTCAAGTACAAATACTGATTCATGGTTGCCCTAGATTACTTCCAAACATGTTGTCACTTAACAAGATGCTGTTCGCATGTATTGAGCATCAGTCTTTGCCAGTTGTCATGCTGGATATTAGATGTAGACATGATTCACCAGTCTGGAAGTATCTTTCTAAAGAAACCTGATCATTAATTTTTTATTAACCTAAATTAGGCTATTTCAGAGTATGATGTTTTCAGTTATAATGGAAGGTTCAGTCATTAAAGGTGCTTGCTTGCAAAAACAGCTGGACTGGGGTTCAATTCTCCAGCCTCTCATGTAAAGCCAGATCCAAAAAGCAGCAGAAGTGTCTGGTATTCCTTTAAAGTGGCAAGAGACCCTGACTTGTGAAGTGCAAGTCAAAACTACTTTGAGATTCCATCTCACTCCTGTCAGAATGGCTGTCATTAAGAAAACAAATGACAATAAATGCTGGTGAGGATGTGGAAAAAGGGGAACTCTTCTATACTGTTGGTGGGAATGTAAACTGGTATAGCCATTGTGGAAAACAGTGTGGAGGTTCCTGAGACAGCTAAAAATAGATTTACCATATGACCCATCTGTTCCTCTCCTAGGCATATAGCCTATGGACTCTTCCTCAGAGATAGTCGCTCATCTGGGTTTATTGCTGCTCTATTCACAATAGCTAGGAAATGGAACCAGTCTCAATGTCCCTCAACTGATGAATGGATAATGAAGATATGGTACATTTTAGTACACTTATACAATGAAGTTCTATGTAGTGGTAAAGAAAAGTGAAATTATGAAAATTGCCAGAAAATGGACGGATCTGGAAAGGATTATACTAAGTGAGGTAACTCAGGCCCAGAAAGCCATATGCCACATGTCCTCTTTCATATGTGGATCCCAGCTACAAATGTTTAGACTTGTATGTGAGTTGGAGTAAAATTTAGCAGCAGAGGCCAGTAAGTTAGAAAGGGGCAATAAGGGAAGGAGGAGAGGGGAGGACTTAAGGAGAGGGTATTGTATGTATGTCAGTAGATGAACAGATTACTGGGGGTGCAATGGCCTAATTGGGGTTAGGGAATGGGTTTGAGTAAAGGAAGGATGGGAGGAATGTTAATCAAAATTTAAGATGTTATGAATAAGTCTAATGGAAACCTATATTTTTGGATAATGGCTCACCTAGAAGCCATAGATTGTTGCTAGAAAAATTTCAGTGCCAGGGATGGGATACTTTCCAGTGAATTGTTGGCCAGAGAGGACCCTAGTGCCCCCAAAACATTACAGGTCAGCCATTGCCAAGGCTCTTGGTTTCCCACCAAAGACAGAATGTAAGACCCTATTATTGAAGACTCCGCATGCTTGGGCTGTAAGATCACTGAGAAATCAAGCTGGAGGTGAGCTGAAAACCTCCTCCCTGTGGACCAGCTGACAGAGAGCTGGAAAAATCTGCACAGCATGCAGCTCTATGGGAGACAGAAGTTATCAGTGGTGATAAACAGCAGTGGACATTGCATGCCTTAAGCTTGGCCAGGTAGCACAAATCAGTCCACGGGTACAATAGGGGCATGTCTGTTATGGGGGAAACAAACTACTCTCTAATTGAACTGGAGGCCTGTTCCATGGGAGAGAACATATGCCTAGTACTAGTACTGAAAATCTAGTCAAAAGCCTATGGTGAGGAGGTCATAAATTGTAGGGGAGTAACGCCTGCTCTTGTCTGGCTAAATGTATATATAATGCTTACCAAACTGCCTTGTAAGCACTTTCCTTAATGTTCATACCCATATTTTAATGCTACTCTCACTTTTGATTAAAGAAGCTTCACTTTTCAGATGGTGGTGACCATTGGGATGATTCAAAAAGCACCAAAGTGCTAAGAAGAAGTAACATAGGCATGTTCAGCAGTGAAACATTTCTATTACACCTTCAAAGGCTCAGGGTCCATTGCAGAAGAGGTGGTGGGAAGAATATAAGAGCCAAAGGAAGAGTAAGACTGTTTACAGTGCATTCTTCCAGACACAAAATGGCCTGGATATCAATGACCTAACAGTACCTGGCACTACCTACACAAGACCCTCATAATAAGAGGAAAAGGTGATGACATCAAAATAAAAGATGGGGGAGGGGACATGATAGAGAGTGGATTTATGAAGGGTAAAGTGGGGGAGAATAGGGAATTATTATGGTTTATTGTCTATAATTATGAAAGTTGTCAATAAAAAATAGTTTATAATACACACGAACACATGAATGCACATGCACACACACACACACACACACACACACACACACACATGCAAATAATTTTTTTTTCCAGGTAGGATTTCTCTCTAGCCCATGCTAAACTGGAACTCACTATGTAATCTCAGGGTGACCTCAAAGTCATGGCAATTCTCCTACCTCTGCATCCCAAGTGCTGGGATTAAAGGCATGCGTCACCACACCCAGCTCAAATACATATATCTTTAAAGGAAAAAAAAGAAACTAGCTGCTGACTGACAAGATATAATGATAGGGAGTGGGAAGGTGTCTCAGGGATTAAAGGCACTTGTTTGCAAAGTCTGACTACCCGTGTTTAACTCCCTAGCCACCCACATAAGCCAGATCCAAAAAGTGGCACAACAGGGAGACCCACGAGGTCCTCAAAAAAAAATGTAGGCCATTGCCAATTCACTTGATTATCTGTCAGAGCTAAAATGTAAGACCCTATTGCTGAAGACACTACAGGCTGAAATCATAGGACATTGGAATACCATGCTAGAACTGAAAGGGAAACAAGCTCTCTCCTGGCTAGCTTTCCTAGTGCTGGAAAGACTTAAGGGAGCCACTGGAGGACAATGGTCAGCAACAGCATGAATAAGCAGGGAACCCATCAGACTACAAAATCAACCAGCTGGACAAGAAGTAAACACTTGTGCAATAGTGTCACACAGTCTCTGTGGTAAACAACTGTCCTCTGATTGGATATGAGGCCTGCTCAGTAAGCGAGAACTTCTGTTACTGGAAACTAAGTCAGAATCCCATATTTAGATAGAAGCTCATACTTAGAGAGAAGATCTCACTGCTCTGTGAAGAAGAGTAGGATTGCATACCAAAAATTTCTCAAATATCTTTGCATACCCCCTCTAACTCAAGCTGCTCTCACTCTTGGTTGGAGACTCTATCTTATTTTACAGATGGAAGAAAGAAAACACAGGAGAGCTTAGATCCATTGATAAAGCAAGAGGATATCCAACTGCCCACCATGAGACTTGCCACCTCTTCCACTTCTGCCAGGGCCCAGGAGAACTTGTAGTGGAAGTGGCACCATGAACACTGCTCTTACTACTAACCTGACAACCAGCTCCAGGGTGATGATGGCAGACACAGTGATCAAGTACAATTTATCAAAGCAGAAATCCAGAGTCTACAGAGAATTCAACATTAAATCAGACTGGCAACAGGCCTGCCATGACTCAGGGAACATTGTAGAAGAGGGGGGCAGAAAGACTGTAAGAGCCACAGAGCGGGTAAGTAATACCCTGAGGCCTGGTCCCCCCCTCCCACTACCCCATAGGGACTGACTGAGGTCTTCATGACCCCTCAGTGAATACTATAAGCCCACTGAGGAGGGCCCCCAGGGTAACAGAAGCCAGGACAAGGGGATATGAGAGTATATCCTGTTTTGTATATATATAATAAAGTTTTTCACAAAAGTGGCATAAGTGTCTGATGTCCATTTGTAGCAGCAAGAGGCCCTGGCATGCCCACATACACAGACACACACAAATATACACATACATAAGTAAGTAAGTAAATAAATAAATAAAATATTTTAAAAGATACAATGAGGGCAGGGGAGATGGCTCAATGTTTAAAGTGCTTGCTTACAAAGCCTGCTGACCTGAGTTTGATTCCCCACTATCTATGTAAGCCCAGATGCACAAAGTGCCACATACGTTTGGAGGTTGTGTACAATGGCAACAGGCTCTGGAGTGCATGCTCACAGGCACACATGCACAGATGAGTAATTTTTAAAAAGCAGCAAAAGATTATTTGCACAGATTGACTATCCATGTTTAGCTTTCCAGCCACTCACATAAGCCAGGTGTGAAAAGTGGCACAACAGGGAGATCCATGAGGTCCCCAAAACAACGTAGGCCATTGCCCAAATACTTGATTATCTGCCAGAGCTAAGAGGTAAGACCCTATTGCCGAAGGCACTGCAGGCTGCAGCAGCAGCCCATGGGGATACCATGCACTTGACAGCGATTCCTCTGGGTTAGGCATTGTGTCTTCAAGAGTCCTCTATGAGAGTGCGGATATGAGGGCTGGACTGAAGTGCTTACTCCATGAGCATGAGGGTGTGTGTCTGGGTGCCCAGCACCCATATAAACTGGTGATGCATTATTGCAATCCCTGTGCTGGAGAGGTACAGACAGGGAATCCGTAGAGTACACTGGCTTATCTCATCTAGCTGAATGTGTGAATGTTAGTTCCAGGGAGAGACATTGTCTCAAAGAACAAGACAAAGAGCAATTGAGGAAGATATGCAACATTAATCTCTGGCCTCCACATGTATGTGCAAACATGTGTACACACATCTTTACACACACTTAAACCCACACTCATATGAACATACATGTATGTACAACACACATCATAGATGTGCAAAAATAAATAAATAAAATGCAGATTTGACAGAGCCATGCTTGTGAAAGATTTTTCTTTTACATTTACTGCTCTAAGGAATTACATCAATTGAAATAGAATGATGCAAGAAAGGAAAAACACAAGCTGGAGAGATGGCTCAATGGTTTAGGTGCTTACCTGCAAAGACAAACAACCTGGGTTTGATTCCCCAGTACCCATATAATGCCAGATGCACAAAGTGGTGCATGCATCTGAAGTTCATTTGCAGTGGCAGGAGACCCTGGTGTGCCCATTCTCTCTCTCCCTCCCTTGCTCTCTCTGTCTTAATCTCAAATAAATAAAAATATTCAAGAAAGGAACCATACTGGGTGTAGTGGTGCATGCCGTTTAAATCCCAGCACTCAGGAGGCAGAGGTAGGAGGATCACTGTGAGTTCGAGGAGAGCCTGAGACTACATAGTGAATTCCAGGTCAGCCTGGGCGAAAGTGAGACCCTACCTTGAAAAATAAGGAAAAGAAAGAAAGAAAGGAACACACCAAAAGGTTATAATGACACTGTGAGTAGTATGATTGAAGGTGATATTAATTAATTTATTTATTCATGCATATATATATGTTTTGTTTAATTTTTCTCTAGTTAACATACTCTTTTTTAAATATTTTATTTATTAGAGAGAGAAAGGCAGATAGATAGAGACAGACAGAGAATGGGTGCACCATGGCCTCCAGACACATGTGCCACCTTGTGCATCTGGCTTATGTGGGTAATGGGGAATCAAACCTGGGTCCTTAGACTTTGCAGGTAAGTGCCTTAACCACTAAGCAATCTCTCCAGTCCTCCAGTTAACATATTCTATTTGCCTATTTATATCATTTTTTTCTATGTGTGTGTGGTACTTGGGGCAGAATCTTGAACCTTCCACTTTTTTTTTTTTTTTGAGATAGCATCTTGTTACGTGACTTAGGGTGGTCTTAAGTAGACGGACACATAAACTTCATGAACAAAGTGTTCCAGAGATGGAGACAGCGGAGTCATTTTAGCATGAGAGAAAATGTGTCTTTCACAAAGGACCTATGAGGGAATCTCAGAGATGTGATGCCTAGAAAATGTAACCCGTTTCTCCTGAGCAGGTTTACAAGTGACACAGTGCCCTACTGGCCATTTCAATGTAACCTCGTACTAAGTAAGGACAGAGTTTCAGTGCCAGCGAGGCCATCATGAGGTTGCCTACATAGCAGTTTGTGGCTCAGTTCTGCTCAGCCTGACTGCAAAGACAACAGGCCCTTCTTTAGAACCTGACACATTCAAAAGTTCTGTTCTCTAGGCCTGGAGAGGTGGCTTAGCCATTATGGACCTTTCCATACAAAGCTAAAGGACCCAAGTTCGATTCCCTAGTACCCAAGCAATCCAGATGCACAAGGTGGTACATGCATCTGGAGTTAATTTTCAGTGTCTAGAGGTCCTGGTACACCCATTCTCTCTCTCTCTCTCTTTCTTAAATAAATAAATAAATTTAAGAAAGTTCTATTTTTCAGCCTATGTTACCAAAGCAATGTGTACAATGAAAGGCTCTAAAAGAACACGTTCAAGAAAACCACTTTATTGGGGTTATTTTAGTCTAAAGACTGAGGATTATGCTAATGACAACTTGACTAAAAGAAATGTAGTATCATTCCTGGTGTTGCAGTTTGCATTGCTGGCAGAAACCAATAGTGGCTTTGTGGGGAAAAGGGGATTTATTTTGGCTTACAGACTCAAGGGGAAGCTCCATGATGGCAGGGAAAACGATGACATGAGCAGAGGGTGGACATCACCTCCTCATCAACATCAGGTGAACAATAGCAGCAGGAGAATGTGCCAAACACTGACAAGGAGAAACTGGCTATAATACCCATAAGCCCGCCCCCAACAATACACTGCCTCCAGGAGGCATTAATTCCCAAATCTCCATCAGCTGGGGCCTAGCATTCAGAACAACTAAGTTTATGAGGGACACCTGAATCAAACCACCATACTGGTGTGGTGGTACACACCTTTAATACCAACTCTTGGAGGCAAAGGTAGGAGGATTACCATGAGTTCGAGGTCACCTTGAGACTATATAGTGAATTCCAGGTCAGCCAGGGCTAGAGCAAGACCCTACAGAGAAAAAAATAATTAAAAAAAAAAAAGGAAAAAAAAGTAGTGTCAGGACCTAAGGGCACAGAAGTGTTTAAATTCTAGACACTTTTGCAGGTAGCAATTTATGAGATGCTCTGAAACCATGAAGATTGTGCTGTTTTGGTGTTACATACCAATTTCATACTTGTTTTTGAGATAAGGCTCACGTTGTTTGTTGTTTTTCCCAGGTTGTCCTTGAACTCCTGGATTAAGGTGTTCCTTCTGCCTTTGCCTCTCCAGCGGCTGAGGCCGCTGGTGCAGGCCCATTCCTGCTCAGTGTTTCCGTTGAACCATCCGGTGAGGTGCACGAAGCCAGTCATGTCATCAAGCACAGTGAATGCCTAGGACGTTTCAACTGCTGTGCTGGATGGCAAGACGCAACAAGAATAAACTATGATCTTTGCTGTGCTGGGTTGGAAGATGCAAAGATGATAAGCTGTGCTCTTTGCATATAGGGTTGAGTGAGGGAGCCCAGGTCTGTGTTGTGAATACAAGGCCAGGGAGCATAGGGGAGAAATGCTAACGTGGGGATGGGCTGGGATGGCCTGGGAGGAGATAAAATTGGAACTAAGTTTTTCCAGTCAGGCAGGATGGAGGCAAATGACATTTCAAACCTACCTAAAACCACAGGGACATTCAAGATCCCGGAGTTTAAATATTTACAAATGGTATCAAAAGGCTTGCACTTGTGGCCAGAATGGCACGACAGGGACCGGGTTCAGTGCTCTTCTGAAACAGATGGGAAGACAGACGCATTAATAAACAACGGGGTGCAGACGCTGTGCGCTAGGAGTAGAGCATAGTGATTGCGGGGGGAGGAGGCAAGTGAGGAGCTCCGTGTGGTTACCTTAGAACGCCCGTGGGGTAACTTAGAGAGGAGGACCCATGTGGAGCGTGTGTCCCAGCAGACCATGGCACCTTGCATTTCCATGGTGATTGTGGCAAGGAGAAAGCTGAGCAGAGTTCTACAGATCTTCAGGAAGCCCTCATGTCTTCAGCTAAGTTCGGCTAGTGCATTAGTGTGGTGACAATACTCACGGCTGGAGACACAGGTCAGAGCAGAGAGAGTCTTCCTTGCATCAAGAATGCTGTTATTCACAGGACATCAAAAGGCCTTGGGAGGGTGGGGAAAAACATTATCTCTAGAAGGAAGGTCTATTCCCATGCTGCTTAACAAAGCTTTTCAAACAGCCCTCAAAACGTGGAGCTGTAAAGCCGGGCGTGGTGGCGCAAGCCTTTAATCCCAACACTCAGCACTTGTGAGGCAGAGGTAGGAGGATCAGAGGCCACCCTGTGACTACATAGTGAATTCCAGGTCAGCCTGAGCTAGAGTAAGACCCTACCTCAGAAAAACAAAACAACAACAACAACAAAAAAAAGAAAAATGAAATGCATAATGACTAGTGTGTGATAAAAATAGCCAACCACATAAACATGCAAGAATATATAAATAATAAAAATTAGGAAAGTCTGCCAACAGAAGGAAACCAGATACTGGGAGGAAGAGTCTGGTAGCTCTTTTAGGCAGTTAGGACGACTGGACCCTGAAAGGAAGAAACAGGAATGTCTTTGGGCTTATCCTAGCAGTCTGCACTTGCTAGAGATCAAAGGATGATCTGACTACTTATCTCTTGCCTAAGGGAGATCTGTTTTTCCACAAACAACCTGGGCCCCGCCTGGGAGGGAGGTCCCCATTCCTAATCCTGGACTTGTGATTGGTCAAGTTCTGCCCCCAGAACTTGGCTTCATGGTTAGCCTCTTCCTGAGATAGCCCCTAGCCCAGACCAATCACCTCTCACCCTGGTTCACCTGAGCCAGAAGGTAAGCTCCACCACCATAAAGTTACAAATACGTTATCAAGGGGAGAGCCGCCTAGCCCTCACTTTCCACGTGGGCTCTTCACCCCCTCCTGCCCTCCAAGCTCTTTGTACTTTCTTTTCTGTCCTCACCATGGCTTTCCCAGGCCCACCACGTAGGGTCTCCAGCCTCATGGGTGCCTTCAGTTTTCCTTCGTTTGGTTCTGACATCTCTAAATAAAAACAATAATTTAATATAAAATAAACATAATAATTTAATAATCATTCTTCTCAGTCATTTTATTCCATTCTTTTGGTTTGTTTGTTTTTGTTTTTTTGAGGCAGGGTTTCACTCTAGCTCAGGCTGACCTGGAATTCACTATGTAGTCTCAGGGTGACCTGAAACTCATGGCAATCCTCCTGCCTCTGCCTCCTGAGTGCTGAGATTAAAAGCATGCGCCACCATGCCTGGCTTATTCAATTCTTTTGATAAAAGTAGACAAGAACCCAGGGCTTGGGGTTCAAGGACCTTCCTGAACCCCTACCACCTGGTTACAATATGACTCACTACATTAAACGTAAAAAGGAAATTGGCAGGCAAAGACATCAATGTAGTTTGTATAAGTATATTGTATGTGTCTAGGAATCTAAAGGAATATAAATAAACTGATGAATGAATTAATAAAATTGCTTTTAAGCCAGGCATGGTGGCACATGCTTTTAATCCCAGCACTTGGGTAGCAGAGGTAGGAGGATCGCCGTGAGTACAAGGGCACCCTGAGACTACATAGTGAATTCCAGGTCAGCCTGGACCAGAGTGAGACCCTACCTTGAAAAACCAAAAAAAGCAAACAAAAAAATGAAATGTCTTTAAAAACAATCTGAAGGGAAAATTGAGTATTCTAAGTAGAGAAAGGGAAATGTAAAAGAACTGAACTTCTAGATATAAAATAATGCAATAAATACAGAAAAATATTATATTAGATAATATTAATAAAAATATATTAGGTGGGGCTTAATGGAGGGGGAATGTGGGAGGTGTACACAGGAGAGTGGAGGGAGGGGATTATGACTGGAGTACATTGTGTATATATATGTTTGGAGGTTGTCAATAGAAAGTTCAGAAAAAATGGAGACCTCATGGTAAGCTGGGCTTGGTGGAATGCAAGAGGAAGTTCCCTGGAGACAAGAAACAATGGTTTAGGATAAAAGGGCTCTTGGAGGAAGGAATATAAACACTGGCATTTCCCTCTGGCTACCAGTGCTGTCCTAGGTATATTTCCCTGTTGTCTACAGTGACAGCTTTGGGAACCTGTTAGGTGTAAATTTGGGGGCAGTGATATCATACTGTTATTAGAATATCTAGGTTTGGGACCCAGTACCCTGTGGTTTAAAAGATCTCCAGGATATGAGTATGAAATATATGTTGGATGTATTTCTAGATCAGAAGAAAATATGGGACATAAAGCCAGGCGTGGTGGCGCACGCCTTTAATCCCAGCACTTGGGAGGCAGAGGTAGGAGGATCGCCATGAGTTTGAGGCCACCCTGAGACTCCATAGTGAATTCCAGGTCAGCATGGGCTAGAGTGAGACCCTACCTCGAAAAACCAAAAAAAGGAAATAGGAGCCATGAAAACTTTAATAAAGCATGGGTGCTGCTGCGCACCAGTGTGGATCTCATTGAACATGCCAAGTGTGAGATGCTAACAATGGGGCAAACTGGGTCCTGGCTACATGGGCACTCTTCTGGACTATCTTTTAAGTAACATACACATTCAATAAAAACCAGCGCAGAGTATGCAAGTATGCGGATTAAGATGAACACATAGCCTTATAAATACAAAATCCCTAAGGGTGTGTGTTGCTCTACACCCTTAATCCTGTCAACTGGGAGGTTGATATTTATGTTCTGACTTGGGTTCCAGGTAAGCCTGGATCTGAATCAGACCCTGGCCCCCAATAATGACAGAAGCAAAATACAAAGGCCCTCTAAATCTGAAAGCATCAAAGGCAACAATAGTCAACTCCCAAATACAGTTTAATTGAGAATGGTAAAGCCAACCAAGAATATGTAACCCATAACCTGCCCTGACATAAAAAGAGAGATTAGTACTTCCAATGCAGGCCTATGTACCTGTTTTTTTCTTTTCTTTCTTTCTATATTCCTTTCTTTCTTTCGTTGGCCTTGTTACTTTTGGGCGTGGCTTCCAATCTCACCAATGCTGAGCGCCCGCCCACCTTGATCCCTCCGCGTTGTGCTGTGGGGTGGAGCTCTGACAGCTGTGCTGGTTCCCCTGCACTGGGGGCTGAAGGCGTTCTGGGAGGTTCGCAGTTCTTCATGTTTCTTGACTTTGCAAGGAGGCTGATGAGGTTGGAAAATTCCCTTGCTTGGTCTCTGCTCCTGCAGCTCAGCGCCGGATGGGGAGCATCAGACCGGTGTGTGGATCCAGATGGGGGCCACAAGCACCTCAGTGGGATTTTGGCTACTTTCCTCCTTTCTGGTGGACCTTGTTTTCTCCTGCTTCTCCACTGTGCCTTAAAAAGAAAAAACAAAACAAACAAACAAAAAAAACCCTATATACCTTCACTTTTCAGACGAAGAATGTATTTTGCTTTAATTTTTCTTAAATCTCTTGCTAGGTTGGTTTGAAGAGGTTCCTATGCTGCCATCTTACCTGGAAGTCCTATTTTTTTAAAAAATTTTTTTTGTTCATTATTTATTTATTTATTTGAGAGCGACAGACACAGAGAGAAAGGCAGATAGATAGAGATAGAGATGGAGGGAGAGAGAGAGAGAGAGAGAGAGAGAATGAGCGCACCAGGGCCTCCAGCCACTGCAAACGAACTCCAGATGCGTGCGCCCCCTTGTGCACCTGGATAACGTGGGTCCTGGGGAGTCGAGCCTCGAACCAGGGTCCTTAGGCTTCACAGGCAAGCGCTTAACCACTAAGCTATCTCTCCAGCCCTCATGTTTATTTATTTATTTATTTTTATTTCAGAGAAAGAGAGAATTGGCCCAGGGCCTCAGACGCTGAAATCAAACTCCAAACACTTGCGCCACCTAGTGAGCATGCGCTTGCCTCACCTTTGTGCATCTGGTTTACGTGGGATCTGGAGAGTGGAACATGGATCCTTAGGTTTCGCAGGCAAGCCCCTTCACTAAGCACAGCCCAATCTGGTTATTTTAATTTGTATTTGCCTAACAGTTTATTAAAGTATAGTTGCTATATAATAAACATATAAACAAACAAATAAGTAAGCTGAACATATTTAAGTGTGCAGTTTGATGACTTTAGTAATATGTGTGTACATGTGAACAAGCATGCTATGGTTGAATGTGTCCTTAAGGATTCACACGTTGGAGGTTGGGCCTTAGTGTGGTAGTGATGGGAGATGATGTGGCATGGGTGAGGCTCCCATCTTGACAGGTGCAGTGCGATTCCAGAGGCTCTCTATAGCTCTTAGCTTTGTCAGGTACTTTATCCACAGAACCATCTCCCCAACCCAAGCTCATTTTTTTAAAATTTATTTTTATTAGTTATCGACATTCTTAATATGTAAACAACACATGTTGGTACCATCCTTTCCCTCATCCCTGCCCCCCTCTCCAAAGGGACCCTCCTCATTGGGGATGCAGGTCATCCCCATGGGGATTGTGGGTCGTGTATTTTGGGAGCAGCAATGGGGGAGAGGCAATGTCCCAACTTGTGGCTCTAACAATCTTTCCACCGCCCCCCCCCCTGCCAAATTACCTGAGTCATGTTGGGTGTGTTTTAAGTCTACTTCAGTGATGAGCTCTGAGGAACCTCTGGATCTCTGGTTGGGTAGGTGTTGAGTGTCCTCATCGTCTATCTCCTTCACCCTTGTGCTGATACCAGGTTCACCAAGAAAGCAACACTCTTGCTCATCTGCCCAGTTCCTCTGGGGTTTCAGCTGGGGCAGGGGTGGAGTGCAATAGGTCGTTTATCTCCTCAGGTCCTGCTCCCATCTGAAAAAGACAAGCAGATTTTCCAACAGAGAGTGAAGTCTTATTTTTTTTTTCTTTCTCTTGAGTGTTTTTTTTTTTTTTTTTTAATTGTTGAATGAATTGATCTTTGAAAGTTCAACTTTGTAGTGTTCTTGGTCACGAGTGACATATTGAAATTTTAAAATATTCTTGGAAGCTGGGCATTATGGCACATTGCCTGTAATCCTAGGCAGGTGGAGGCTGGAGGATCAGGAGTTTAAAGATAGCTGAGGCTACATTGCAAGTTCACAGCTAATTTGGTGGAGGAGGGAAGAGGAGGAGGAGAGAGGAGAAAGGAGAGAGGAGAGAGAAGGAGATTGTTGAATTCAATTTGCTATAATTTGATGATTTTTGCATCTATGTTCTTGAGAGATATTGGTGTGTGTAGTTTATTTTTCACTTTCTTATAATGTCTTTAATATTGGTATAAGCATAACATTAACTTCATAGAATGAGGTGAATGCTTTTTTCCATTTTGGTGTTCATTAAGTTTTTTTTATCTCTTTTTCGTTTTTCAAGGTAGGGTCTCACTCTAGTCCAGGCTGACCTGGAATTCACTATGTAGTCTCAGGGTAGCCTCGAACTCAACAGCGATCCTCCTACCTCTGCCTCCCGAGTGCTGGGATTAAAGGTGTGCGCCACCATGCCCAGTTCATTAAGAAGTTTTTGTATAATTGATAACTTCCTTTCAATTTTGGAAAAATTCACCAGTAAAACCATTTCTGCCAGGAGTTTTTTGTTTGTTTGTTTAGCTTTAAAAGAATCACTCTATTGCATATATACAGGGATATTGAATTTATCTGTCTCTTTTTGGGCAAGTTAATAATTCATGTCTGTCTGTTTTTTTTTAAAATGTGTGTGTGTGTGTGTGTGTGTGTGTGTGTGTGTGAAAGAGAGAGAGACTGAGAGTGTGAACAAGCTGGGTCTCTTGTTGCTGCAAAAGAATGCCATATGCAAGCGCCACTTTGTGTGTGTGTGCGCCTGTGTGTGTGCACATGTGCGTGTGTGCGTGTGTGTGTGTCTGCTTTTATGTGTTTGCTGGGGAATTGAACCCAGACCAACAGGCTATTCAAGTTAGTGCCTTTAACCACTTAGCCATCTCCCCAGCCCTAATTTGTGTCTTTCAAGAAATTTGGTTCTTCATAGTTACTAGACTCATTGATGTAAAGTGTATAATACTCTTTCATTTTCCTGTGGTGTCTTTCACATCTGTACTTGCATTCGCATAGCCTCCTTGACTTTGTCAGTTTGTGTCTGTGTGATTTGTTCCTGAACAGTGTGGTTACAGGATTATCACTGCACTGATCTTGAAGAGCCCTATCTGCTTCCATTGATCTCATCTAGCATTTTCTGTTTCCTGTTTTCCTATGATAGCGATCACGTGCTTCTGCCAGTTTTGGACTTCATTTGCTAGTCTTCAGTTTCCTGGGGTGCCGTTGATCTGAAACTGTTTTCCTGTCTGACTGTGGAATGCGTTGAGGATGCTGAGAGGCGGGTGGTGACGTGTACCCACTGCTTCCCCTTTGACAGCACAGGTGTGCATTTCTGTTCACTTCTAATTTCCTGTTTGAATTCTCCTTTGACTCGGGTTATTTAGAAGCGTATTGCATAAACAGCAACAATTACTTTTATTATTTCTGTAGTGCTGGCGACCTAACCTAGGATCTAGATGCCTGCCAGGCCCGTGCCTCTACAACTGAGCTGCATCCCCAGCCCCTGTGTTCAGGTAGCTGTTTTCATGAGTTTATGACGTCATTGAGATCAGAAAATATACGGCGTATGGTTCAGTCCTTTAAGGCCCATGAGACCTGTTTCATGTCCCAGAATATAGTCTGTAGGATGTCTATGGAAATTGTTGGACAGGCTGTATTATGTAGCTTTCACACTTGCAGCATAGCATGGGAATCTTCCTCTGTTGGTATTCTCTTCTTTAGTCCATATATGTATGTATGTGCAGGTGCACATGTATGGGGGTACATGTGTGTGTGGGTGCATGTGCATTTATGTGAGCATGTGTGGGGGATGCCAGAGGTCAACCTCAGATGTTCTTCCTCATGAATGCCTCCCTCCTCCTGTGAGACAGAGTCACTAATTGACCTGGAGCTCAGCATTAGGCTTGGCTAGGTGGCCAGTGAGCCCCTGGGATCCTTCTATCTCTGCTTTCCCAGTGCTGCATTTAGACATGTGCACCACCTCTGTCACTGTTACACAGGTTCTGGGATTCAGCCCCGTCCTCATTCTCACAAAGCGCACACTACTCAATGAGCTATCTATCTAGCACCTTGCTAGCACTTTGCCAGCACATTTTATCATTTTATTGTATATGTGCACTTTTATTTTGTTTTAACAATGAGCTATTTTGATTAGCATATGCTATCTTGTTTTGCATTTAATTTACATGATTGGATTTTAATTTTTTGTAAAATTAAATTTGAAGAAAAATATGAATCATGGAGGTTTTCTGTTTTAGTAGAGGACAGAATGTTCTGAGGATTTGGTAATAGTTATTCATTTGTGACTAAGTGCTAGTTTTCAGTTTTCTGAAACTTTGGATATTTACTTGCTTTTTAAATATTTATTTAAAGGAACCATGTGATTAGTATTGTTTTGTGAAAAGATGAGTTGCCATTGGGTGTAGAAGCAGATGGGAAGAAATTTCAACCCAGCTTAATCCTTAGTTATTTTATTTGAAAGCTCTTGGTCTCTTGTCTCAGGACAGGGGCTTGCTTATTACCGTTCTGAGTTTGTGAAATGCTGTGGAGTTCAATGGGCTTTCTGCTTTGCCATCTTTCTGGGTTAGTATTTACAGTTCCATATAAAACAAAGTAAAATTAAAAATTAACTTGAAGATACTCATCATTAGTGGAGAATTGCAATGACTCTTAAATAATGTTCTAATGAGACACAGGCACTGTGATTCTCTGTAAATTAGGGTTTAAAAGTAAAGAAGAAAAGAAATGTTGACTGAAATTATTTGAACATCTGACAGCATAATGTAAGATGTTAATATTGGCTAGTGTGGCACTTTGAAGGGATGCTCCCCAATAGATTTAGGGTTTTTTTTTTGAGGTACGGTTTCACTCTAGCCCAGACTGACCTGGAATTCACTAGGTAGTCTCAGGGTGGCCTTGAACTCATGGTGATCCTCCTACCTCTGCCTCCTGAGTGTTGGGATTAAAGGCATGTGCCACCATGCCTGGCTTTTTTTTTTTGTTTGTTTTTTTGTTTTTTTGTTTATTTGAGGTAGGGTCTCTAGCTCAGGCTGACCTGTAATTCATTATGTAGTCTCAGGGTGGCCTCAAACTCATGGCAATCCTCCCTACCTCTGCCTCCTGAGGGCTGGAATTAAAGTTGTGTGCCACCATACCCAGACAGGAGTGTTTTATTATTATTATTCATTTTGAGAGAGATAGAGTGCGAGACAGAGGCAGAGAGAGAGAAAGAGAATGGGCATGCCAGGGCTTTCAGCCACTGCAAACGAACTGCAGATACGTCTGCCTCCTTGTGCAAATGTGCAGCATTGCATGCTTGCATCACTGTACGTCTGGCTATGTGGGACCTAGAGATTCAAACATGAGTTATGAGGCTTCTCAGGCAAGTGCCCTAACTGCTGAGCCATCTCTCCAGCCCAATTCAGAAGTTTTATTAAAGCTTGTAACTTGGTGCCACTGTGGGTGGATCCTAGGGACCAGTCCTAAGGTGTTGCGGCTGACCTGGAATTCCAGTTTAAAGGTGTCTGAGTTCTGCTTAGGGCTCCTGGGGTGTGCTTGCTTATGGTGCTGGTGGTAAGTTTTCTTTTTCTTTTTGCCATTATGGAACTTCCCCTGGATCTGTAAGCTTCAATAAATCCATCCCTCCCATAACTTGCGCTGGCTTGGGAGTTCACCCCAACAATATGAAACTGACTGTGACAGAATCTGTGCCAAAGTGTGGGGTGCTGCTAAGTGGTGAACCTGACCAGGTGGATTTTGCTCTTTTGGAATTTTTGCTCTGGAGCAATGGCATGGACTTGATACTTGCGACTGAAGATGCCTTCCAGAGTGGTAAGCCAAGTTTTAGGGACTATTCTGGTAATGTTTGAGAATGCTAAATGCAGAGAGAACTGTATTTGGAATTACTTTGTTTATGAACTTTCTAAGAGGAAAAAAAGACTATGGAAAACTTTGTTGAAACTGGGCTACTGGCATAAGGGCTGTCTGTGTTCTGTTGCTCAGGCCCAGAGAGTTTGAGGTTAAATTTGTAATGGACTATTGTGTTTGGATAAAGATATAGAACTAAGACATTTGAGATTTAAACTTGGAAAAATTCAAACAAGTTTAAAATTTACTGGCACAGAGGCTAGTTTTAAGCTATTGAAGTTGCTATTGTCAAATACATTAGCATTTGGAAGGTAGATGATCCAACTACTTTACATTTGAAACAATGGAAAGAGTGCCTGAAGGAAGACTGAATAATAGAAACACAAACTCCTTTGAAAGGAGTTGATGAAAGGAAAGAAACTGCTCTGCAAGCTTACAATTTACTTTGTCTCTGAATTAAGAATATGGCTGTGTCCTGCACACTTGATATTGGTTTTGGAAGCATGAAAAATGCATGGAGTAGGTCATGAAGTGCACACAGTTCTAGGAGCCACTTCTGAGATACGGCTTGAGGAAGGGTGTGATGACCCTGAGGAAGAGGCTGGCGAAGCCACTGGAAGATGGACCATGGTTTGCATAGTAAGTATAGACTTTTCTTTTATTTTTATGTACGTGTGCGTGGACATGCATGTGGTTGTCAGAGGACAACTGGGTCATGCTTGGGAACACCATCCACCTCTCTTGGGACAGGGTCTCTCAGCCTGGAGTTTACCAATTAGACTGGCTGATCATTATACCTTTTCTCCAATATCCCAGTACTTAAATGGATTACTGGGGATCAAACTCAGGTCCTCCAGTGTGTGAGGAAAGCACTGTACTGAGCTATCTTCCCAGCCCCACTGTGGGTACTTTATCTAATCAAAATTGTTCAGCAATTTCTTGTTTGCATGAATGAAACAGCTTTTTTAAGGGTAGGGTCTTATTCTGTGCCAGGCTGTCCTGGAACTCACAGTGATCCTCCTACCTCTACCTCCCAAGTGCTGGGATTAAAGGTGTGCACCACCATGCCTAGCTAACATAGCCTTTTAAATGTTCTATTTACAGTCCATGGCACCAGGAACCCTGAAGCCCCTGTTCGGCACTCCATGACTCCTTAGCCTATGACTCTGAAGACCTCACAGAACACTTCTCAGTCCATGGCACCTTGGACACCATGACCCACTAACCAGAACATGACACCTTATACCCTATGGCTCCTTAGGCTATGCCTCTTCAGATCCCATGGAACACTTCTCAGTCTATGACACCTCAGACCTCATGACCCACTAATTGGGATGTGAAACTACAGATCCCATGTTGCAATTGTCAGACCAGGCCATCTCAGAACCTGTGGCCCACTGGCCATCCCAAAATACTTTAGGTCCCATAACTCCCTGGTCGGCCAATTCAATTTCAGACGTCATTTACTCCTCAGTTTATAACATTAAAACAAACAAACAGTAGCTGGGTTGGGTGGCGCATGCCTTTAATCCCAGCACAGAGGTAGGAGAATTACTGTTTGATGCCAGCTTGGAACTGCAGAATGAGTCAGCCTGGGCTAAAGTGAGACCCTTCCTTGAAACCCCCAATAGCCACCTGTAAAGCCCATGATACTGCTCAATCTTTGGCCCTGGTCAGCCCATGATTTTTTAGCCATGGCACAAATAACCACGTGGCCCCTAATTCAGTCCATGACAGCTCAGATCCTGAATCCTTTAGAGCTTCTCAGTGGCTCATGAGTTTTATTAGGAGACTATGGGGATTTTTTAAAATTTAATTTTGTTAGAGAGAGAGAGAAAGGAGAGGGAGAGAATGGGCATGCCAGGGCTTTCAGCCACCATAAACAAACTCCAGAGATGGATGTGCCACCTTGTGTATTTGGCTTACGTGGGTTCTGGGGAATTGAACCTGGGTCCTTGGTCTTTGCAGGCAAATGCCTTAGCCACTGAGCCAGCTCTTCAGCCCGACTACGGGGATTTTACTTACATGTTTCTTGTTCTGCCTCCCCTAGCCTCATCCATTAGCCCCTTCATACTTCAACAGGAGAGGGGACACCGGGGTAAAGAGAGAGGAGCTTAGTGTCAAACACTTGCACCTCTCCAGAACCTGGTAAGAAGGTTGAGTATGGTGCAGCTGATCTGAGCCTAGGTTGAAAAAGGACCAGAGCTTTGGAAGTCAGCAAATCATCTCTTCCTACAAACACTATGGGCTGTTAGCTCCTCAGCTGACATGTTTATGTCATTACCTGGCACCAGTGAGACACTTGTAGAATACTCCCGACAGGATATATTCTTGCTGTGGAGCAACGCACATCACAAAATCCTGTTCGCAACATCCCTACCTCCTCCTGTACAAATACCCCGAGGGGATGTGATGGAGGAGCATGGGAAATGGTTTGCTCTTTCAATCTTTCAGAAGTTCTGCAGTGACAAGCTGCTAGTACGAAGTAATCATAGGCAGATCACGTACATGCAACTAGCTTCTAAAAATCTGTTTGCAAGAGAAATTCAAATCAGTTTAATAATTCTGAGAACACTCATGGAATACTTTTATTTTGGATTTGGATACTGTAATATTCCTGCATTATTAAGCTTTATCTAAGAATTACAAAACTATGTAAATGGGGCTGGAGAGAGGGCTTAGTGGTTAAGGCACATGCTGCGAAGGCTAAGGACCCAGCTTCGACTCTCCAGGACCCACGTAAGCCAGATGCACATGGTGGCTCATGTGTCTGGAGTTTGTTTGCAGTGACTGGAGGCCCTGGTGTGCCCATTTTCTCTTTCTATCTCTCGCTCTCCCTCTCTGTGTCTCTAATAAAAAAAAAAGAAAGCTGTGTAAATGCTCTAGACCAAGACCACATAATCTTCAGTATTATTACAAGGAAATTACTTCTCAGTCCATTTTCACTTTCAACTCAGTCATCTGTCAGAATGAAGATACCTTCACACAGTAATGTAACTTGCCAGACAGGTTTCACTGGATCCTTTTGTGTGTGTGTTCACATTTGTGTGTGCATGTGGAGGCCATCGTATGACCCCTGATGTCATTCCTTAGTTCCCATCTGCCATGTCTTCTCCCCTGGTCTGGTCCGCACCAGGTAGGCTAGGCTGACTGGCCAAAGATCCCCAAGGACTCTCATGAGCTGACCTCCTCCCCACTGCTGGGATTGCAAGCCCATGCCATCTCCAGAGGCTTTTAAGACGTGGTTTCTACACATTGAATGCAGCCTCATACTTGAAGAGCAAGTGCTTCACTCTGCTGTTTACCCAGCCTATAGATTATTTAAGCTTCTCCTGCTAAAACTTCTCAGATTTGCCAGTGAATAGACAACTTGAACATTTCCTCACATTAGGCATGAGAATCCCTCACCCCTTAGGACTCCCTTCAGCCAGCTGCTTCAAGCTGACCAGGGGCCCCGTATTCACCCGCTTGAGCCAGGACACCTGACAGTCAGTCATCTTGGTCCCTTTTTGGCTTTCTGTGTTTAGTTATTATTTTTTTAGATAGCAGGTCACATAGCCCAGGGTATCCTCACACTCTCCATATAGCCAAGGACGACTTTGAACTCCTAATCCTCTTGCCTCCTTATTCCAAATGCTGGGATTCCAGGAGTGCATCACCTTGCCTGACAGGTTCCCTGTCCTTTCTCACCTGTTGTGTTTCCTTTTCCTCAGGAGATACGAGCACAGGGCATTTATGACAGATTCCACCTAAATCCAACTTGTCACCCCAGTGAGCTCATTGGGGTGATTTACAGAACATGGGTGAGGAATGAGTTGCAGGAGCTTGGCCGACTCAAAGGCGGCGGCAGCACTAACATCTCCCGCCCCAGCGCGGGCGGTGGGGCTCGTGCCTTCCGGAGCTCGCTGCCCGCGGTTGGGGTCGGTCGAGGCAGCTTAGCCAGTTACAGTCTCTTCTGTCCAGAAGGTGTTAGCGCTTATGCAAGCTCAGGGAGAGGCCTTGTGAATGCTGTAAGCATCGGGAACTTCTTGAAACTTGTGAGTTGTTCACTTTCCGAGCCTTCTAAGTTCTTGAGTCTCGATGAGCCTCCCTCCAGGATCCTAACACTCATTCCGTATATTTGCCAGCTCCATTTTCCCTGCCACCTCCGCCGCCACCTTCATGCACCTGGGCTCCTCATCCTTCAGGCCTCTTCGGCCTTAGCACCTATTCAAGGAGTTTGTCTCACCATGCGGTGTAGTTTCCCACACACGCTCCTTCTTTTTACAGCTCTCACTGCTTCACTTCAGATTTGTGCTTCCACCTGTCTGTCCTTGGCAGGCTCTGCCTGCTCTTTTTACACCACCACTCAGCAACCTGGGATGGGTGATTTTGTCCCTTCTTCCTTACAGCTGCAGCTCCAGAGCTGGCATACTGCCTCATGCCCAGAATATAGATCTGTGCACCCAGACTGCTTTGGAAATGACGCGGGGGTGAGCTCAGCTAGGAGCCCCACCAAGGACGCCGGGGGCCGTGTCATGGCAGTTCTGCCCGAGTGCAGCGCTGCTCACCGAAACAGTGGCTGCACACTCTGGGACCCTCACTGCAAATCTGACCACGACTCAGTTTACACGAGATCCAGGAGACAGATGAATATGATGACACCGCGGGGAGGTGATGAGCAAAATCCAGAATACGGGGCACTCTATAGGATGCACGCTAAGTTTCATTAACAAATGAATTGCAAGGGGAGAAAGGGAAACCCACAGATTTAGAAAAGTCCCAGAGCTGAATGTGATGACACAACTTGAAATCCCAGGACTCTGAAGGCTGAGGCAGGAGAACTGGGATCCCCAGGCCTCCCTAGTCTAAATGGTATAACCCTGTCTCAGCGAATCAAATGCAACAAATACAAGTCTTAAGGAAAGTTGGGGATCTAGCTTTTAAGATCCTCAAGAGAAAGCCGGGCATGGTGGCGCACACCTTTAATCCCAGCACTTGGGAGGCAGAGGTAGGAGGATCACCATGAGTTCAAGGCCACCCTGAGACTGCATAGTGAATTCCAGGTCAGCCAGGGCTACAGCGAGACCCTACCTTGAAAAGCAAAAACAAACAAAACAAAACAAAACCAAAACAAAACAAAAAAAAGATCCTCAAGAGATGGTTGATTCTTCATGAAAAAAAGGCTTTATTTACACTGAAATACAACATCATAAACAAATCTGGTCTTGGCAGCAGCAGGTTTCGGGTTTGCCAACCCTGCTTTCTTTCTCTTTACAGAGGCTCTTGGCATAACTGATGGATCTGGGGATCTAAAGACCCAACTTCTTACCTTGTTTCAGCACATCTTAGGGAAAAGGAGAAGTCATTTCAGAACCAATGTAGGATTGTGGCTCACTAGATTGAGATTATGCTATGACTCAGTTTCCATTTTGTTTCCTCCTGTCCTTACTTCCTTCTGTGCGGTTGTGTTCTGTTATGCACCCTGTTGGAGAATGCCACCTTGCCCTGAATCACAGAATCCACAGACGAGTCACCTCACCTTGGTCTCAGAGTCATGAGGGCCATTTATACTCATAACCTCTGAGGCCTCTTCATGATGGGGGAGGAGTGAAGGGCTAGCCAAATCCAAAACCAATGTATAAAAAGCTCACTACAATGCTGTTTTAGTAAAACCACTTATCAGTTTCTAAAATTGTGTTTTTGATGCCATGTTCAAGAGCTATTCAACTAACCTGCCTCACATAGATATTTTGTGTTTTCTCATGAATGTTTTATAGCTTTATGTTTGATATTTAAACTCATAATTTATTTATTTGAGAAAGAGAGTGAGAGAGGGAGAGAGATAGAGAATGGGCTAGCAGGCCTCCAGCCACTGCAAATAAACTCCCGATGCATGTGCCACCTTGTGCATCTGGCTTTATGTGGGTACCGGGGAATCAAACTTGGGTCTTTTGGCTTTGAAAACAAGCGACTTAACTACTGAGCCATCTCTACAGCACCAAGGTACCACTATTCTTAATTTTATTCTTTTTTTTTTGAGGCAAGCCCAATAGACTGGCTTTTTTTATGAGAGAGAGAAAGAGAATATGAATTGGCTAGCCAGGGCCTTTAGCCACTGAAGTCAAATCCCAGATGTGTGCCCCCCTTTGTGTGCATTGGCAACAAGGTGCACTTGCATCCCTGTGTCTGGCTTACGTGGCAACTAGAGAGTTGAACAAGAGTCCTTAGGCTTCGCAGACAAGCACTTTAACCACTAAGCAATCTTTCCAGCCCAAATTTATACTTTTAAAAATAAATGTAGCTGTCTTAGTGCCTTTGTTGTTCCATTTAATTTATAGAAACAGTTTGTCTTTATACACAAAAATTTCTAGTGGAATTTTAATAAGAATGTTGGTTTATCTGCGTATTGGGAAAAAAAAAGTGTATGCTTGTTATGTTGTCTTCCAATTTCTGTATCTTGTATTCTCTTTGGTTTTGATTTCCTTAATCAGCATTTTGGAGTTATCAATATATGGACACCATGCATTTTCTTAATAGTTTTGTTTTTAAAGATGCTTATATTTTTGTGTTATTTTCATGCCTATTTTTGATTGTAAAACTATGATTGTTGTGACTCCAGCCTTAAGTTCACTTACTAGTCTTTTGAAGATATTTCCCTACGTCATTTTTTTTCTAGGTCCTTTGAAATTTCCTGTGTAGACAAGCATGTCATCTGCAGTAAAAGGTTTGACTTTTTTCCTTTAAAACATGTGTTTATTTCCTCTTCTTGCACCGGGCAAGGCTTCCAGTACCCTCCCTGGAGTAGTGAGAGCACACACACATGCTTGTCTAAGTCCAAATTTTTATGGGGACAGCACTAACTTTTCCTTAGACATTATTATTTTGTAGTACTTTATCAGGATGATGAAGTTCCCCCTTTATTTTTCTTTTTTTCTTTTTTCTTTTTTCTTTTTCTTTTCTTTCTTTCTTTTTTTTTTTTTTTTGAGGTAGGGTCTAACTCTAGCCCAGGCTGATCTGGCATTAACTGTGTAGTCTCAAGGTGGCCTTGAGCTCACGGCGATCCACCTACCTCTGCCTCTCTAGAGCTGGGATTAAAGGCGTGCACCACCACGCCAAGCTTTTGCCCCTTTAGTCTTTTTTTAAATTTTGTTTGTTTGTTTATTTATTTATTTGAGAGCAACAGAGAGAAGGAGGGGGAGAGAGAGAGAGAGAGAGAGAGAGAGAGAGAATGGGCGTGCCAGAGCTTCCAGCCTCTGTAAACGAACTCCAGATGCATGCACCCCCTTGTGCATCTGGCTAACGTGGGTCCTGGGGAATTGAGCCTTGAACTGGGGTCCTTAGGCTTCACAGGCAAGCGCTTAACCTCTAAGCCATCTCTCCAGCCCCCTTTATTCTTTTTTTAAAAATATTTTTATTTATTTGTTTGCGATGGGGTGAGAAAATGAACAAGAGTACTCCAGGGCCTCCTGCCACTTCAAATGAACTCTAGAATCATGTGCCACTTTGTGCATTTGGTTTTATGTGGGTACTGGGGAGTTGGATCCAGATTGTCAGGCTTTGATGGACATACCTTTATATAATCATGTAATATTATTATTTAGCCCTGGTATTTTTTTTTTTTTTTGAGTATGTCTTTACTGACATTAAAATGGTTACCACAGTTCTGCCCCAGTATCTCCCCTCTCACCTTGAATGGGCACCTGTTTATGGGATAGGGTTTAGAATGCTATTCCTGCAGAAGGCATTTCTTTGGCTCATGATGGTTTTTATCCTTTCTGGAAACCTCTCTCTTTTAATGTGGTATTGTCATTTCTACTTAATGTGAAGATGAATATGATAGGATTTACATCAGTTATATCATTATTTCCTCTGTTATATTAATCTGTTTGTGGTTTCTGTGTCTTCTCTTTGATCTTTTAAGTGTTTCTGAAACTACGATTAATGGGTGTAGAAGTGGTATCTGATTTTGTTTTGAATTGTGCTTTTCTCTTGATTAGCGACACTGTGGATATTCTCATATGCTTGACAACTGGACACCTTATGCAACTTCTCTCAAGAACTGTCTGTTCATGACTTTTGTTCGTGATTTAGTCAGGTTGCTTTTGTAATTAGTTTTGTTGAATGTTTGGAGTTCTTCATCTGACCCTAATTAACCTCTTGCTGCTTAAGGCAGGATCTCTCATGGTTCACAGTATCGGTAACATGCGGTTATACAAATGGGCAAGAATGTGGAATATTGTTCGGTTCACGAGCAGATGTTGGTGCATGCTAATGCTTCTAGAGTGCACGATTCTGTTTTGTAAGCACGTATATCCTATTGTTCATTATCTGGTTATGGGCAGAATGGGCATTAGTGCATTCCGAAAGGTGGCCAGATCCTGAACGTATGGAAGAACCTTCCATTCCATGAGAAGTTTGTGTGATGTTTCTCCCATCTGCAATGAACACATACCACTTTGCCAGCACATACTTCCTCTTGCACAATACATGACCAAAGTCACAGCAGAGAAAGAAGCTTGTTCCAGTATTTCTATGACACACTCATACAGATGATAATGGGGTGCATTGTTCCCCTCTATGACAGAGGCTTGTGTATCTTCCACAGCCAATACACAGATTCCATTTTGCAGACATACCCACTATTTCTCATTATAGGCCTGTATGAATAATGGGAAAAGGGATTCAGAGAATCTCTGAAATGTACTTCAACAGATGGGTGAACTGGAGATAGACACCTCCTTTTCATGAGATGTTTGTTTGTGATGCATATGCCACATAGAATGAAAAGATGCAATTTGGTAAACACTCCATATTCCTTTCTGTAGCCCTGCATGCATTATGAAACATATGCTTATGGAAGTAAAAACCAAATGTTACAGATAGGTGAGAATATGGTATATTCTTTACTTGCATGATACAGTGTTTTAGCATGGGTGGCCAGATTTCTTTAATTGGCACATATTCCCATTTCTCATTATAGAAACGTTTTGCACTATGGTCAAGAAGTATGTTATAGTCCTATTTTAAGTCTGCAGATGAATATAGTTACAACATTTGTCATGTGCAACAGTTATATGATGGGCAAGAGATGGACACATTGTTCTTTTCTGTGAGAAAAGTTTGTCTGTGATGTATCCTGCATCCAGAATGAATAGATTCTGGGGCTGGGACTGGAGAGATGGCTCAGCAGTTAAGTCATTTGCCTGCAAAGCCTAATGACCTTGGCTCAGTTTCCCAGTACCCATGTGAAGCCAGATGCCCAAAGTGGCAAATGAATCTGGAGTTCATTCTGAGTGGTTAGAGGCCCTGTCATGCCCATACTGCCACTTCTCTCTTTCTTCCTCTCTGTCTGTATCTCTCTACTTCTAAATAAACAAATTAAATTAAATTAAAAGAATAAAGAAATTCTGTTGAAAGCACATATTTTCTAAGTCATATTTGTGATATGGGCATGAAGGATGTTAGAGCTGTTCTGAGATAAATCATACTTGTGGGAGAGATATGGAAGAGACTCTCATTTCATGAAAGGAGTGTGCACATGAAGCATTGTTCATATAGAATGAACAGATTCTGTTTGGCAAGCACTATTCATTACTGCACAGATATAGTTCCCATGCACTAGGATGCAGATGCATGTTAGAGCATTTATATAGTGTAGTTGTACATTGGGGGTGAGAATGTGGCACACTTCTTTTTTCTATGAGGAGCTGTGTGTGATAAATCTTCCAGCTACAAGGAATAAGCTCCATTTTATAGGCGCATATTCCCTCTATCTCATTGTAGGAATATATATTTTGGTGGGAAAGAACTTCAGAATATTTCTGTAGTGAAATTATATAGATGGATGAAAATGAGTAAGGGCCACTCATTCTACTTGAGAAGCTTATTTTGAGTTATCTTTCATCTAGTATAAACAAATCTATTTACAAGCGCACATTCCCTGTATCTTTTTATTTGCCTAATACACTATCTCTCAAGAAGATTATTAAATAATTCTAAAACATAGTCATACAGATGGTCAAAAGAATGTGGAACTTTTTCTTGAAAGAGATTTTTTACTGAGATAGGCTCTCACTCTAGCCCACGATGACCTGGACTCACTCTGTAACACAAGGCTGGCCTCAGACTCACAGTGATCCTTCTATCTCAGCCTCCCAAGAACTGGGAGTAAAGATGTAAGCCACCACGGCTGGCAAAGAGATTAAATTTTATATGATGCATTCATCATCTAGAAGAGACCAGTTCTGTTTTACAAGTATGTATATTCTTTTGCTCATTATAAGTCTGTTTGCACCCTTGTTGAAAATAATCTATTAGCATTTGTAAGATGCAGTTATATGAAAATGAGGCACACCATCCCATTTAATATGTTTATGTGATAAATCACTTACCTAGATTTAACAGATTCTACTTTCTAAGTGCATATTCTATATTACTCATTGTAGGAATACAAGAATTTTGGGGAGGAAGGATGCTAGAATGTTGCTGCAGTGCAATTACAGAGATGAAAGTAACAATATAAAATGTTTCCCATGTCATTAGGTGTTTGTTTGTGTCATGGGAGACATTTTGTATTATGAATCTTTCATCTTTCATCTAGGATGAGCAGACTCCAATTTTAATGCATATAACTTAGTCCTCTTTTTTTAAATTAGGTGTCCCCCATAAACTCATGTGTTTTGAATGTGGAGTCCTGAGCTGATGGCTGTTTGGGGATTGGAGTCTCCTAAAAGAGTATGTTGTTGGGGGCAGGCTTATGGGTGCGATAGCCAGCTTCCCCTTGCCAGTGTTTGGCACACCTTCCTGCTGCTGTTGTCCACCTGATGTTGGCCAGGAGGTGACGTCCACTCTCTGCTCATGCCACTGCCATCAAAGAGCTTCCCCTCAAGTCTGTAAGCCAAAACAAACCCTTTCCTTCCTCCCATAAGCTGCTTTTTGTCAGGTGCTTTGTGCAAGCAGTGAGAAGGTAAAAGCAACACTCTTTGTAGGAATAGATACTCAGTGGTTTGAGTAGCTAACTAGAGTAATCCTGGAATGTAGTTATAGAGGTGACAATACGGGGCATCCTTCCATATTGTGAAAGAAGATCTTGTATGATACATATTTCATCCATAATTATCAGTTTCTGTTCATTAAAAAATATTTATTTGCACAAATATTTATTTGTGTGTGTGTGGGTGTGTTGGGGAATGCTGGGACCTCTTGCTTCTGCAAATGAACACCAGACACTTGCATCACTTTTTGCTTCTGGCTTAAGTGGGTGGCTTAGAAATTGAACTAGGGGCTACCAGGCTTAGCAAGCACACCCCTTTAATTGCTGAGCCATCTCCCCAGCCTCATATTCTGCTTAATATCTATGCATTTCCTGTTGCTCACTACAGGACTATATGTACTATGAGGCTAACCATAAATCCAGTCGTTATCCCTAAATCTAACCATAATAGTCCCTAATTTGAAACATTTGATTTATCTTTAATAAAAACCCTAGCCCCAAACCCTAACTCTAACCCTTCTCAACAGTGAGGAAGGTATGAAGATCAGGAATACTTTTCTCCTTATAAATAGTTGAACTAGGGCTGGAGAGATAGCTTAGCTGTTAAAGTGCTTGCCTGTGAAGCCTAAGGATCCATGTTCAATTCCCCAGTACTCATATAAGCCAGATGCAAAAGGTGACACATGCATCTGGAGTTTGTTTGCAGTGGCTAAAGGAACTGGCATACCCATTCTTTCCCTCTGCCTCTCTTTCTCTCTCTGAAAATAAACAAAATATTAAAAAATATTAATTAAAAAAGTTGAACTAGAAACTTACTTGCTATTCTTTCCACATTTCTAATACCTTGCCTGCCACTACTTCATTGTTTTCCATTTACTTCCTCTCTTTCCAACATTTCCTTTCTCTTTCTCTCTGTAGTGTAAGCATGTGCATGTGCCCAGAGACACCCCATATGCTCTCCTGCTGTGACTGGAGTGGAACTTCTGGTGACCAGCTCCACTGCTCTTTCATCTGGTCTTGTTTTGAGCCAGAGTTTCCTTTTACTGGTTCTGGAGCTCAGAAGATTCTCATGTTTATGCTCCTACTTGAGAATGGTGTTATAGACACAAGTGGCCATGCTTGGCTGCTTTACATGGGATCTGGAGATTTGAACTCAGGCTACTTCAGTCCCTCATGGTTGCTCAGGAAGTGCACCTAACCACTGAGCAAGTCTCGCCAGCCCACATTTCATATTCTTGTCTATTTTTTATTTTTTTTTTGAGGCTAATCCAACAGACTGCCTTTTTATGAGAGAGAGAAAGAAAGAATTGGCACACCAGGGCCTCCAGGCACTGCAATCAAATTCCAGATGCATGCACCAACCACCTTGTGCACATGTGTGACCTTGTGTGCTTGTGTCACTGTGTGTCTGGCTTACATGGGTCCTGGATAGTCAAACATGAGTTCTTAGGCTTCACAAGCAAGTGCTTTAACTGCTAAGCCATCTCTCCACCCCACACTTCATATTCTTAATCCCACATTTTCTCATTACTTTATTTTCTTACATTCCTGAATTGTGGAAATGTAACTCATAATTTAGTTACATGTAGGACATTCTCTATTTAACCTGTTGCTAAACCATGTGAAGACAAACATTCTATAATCAGTTAATTTCTCTTTTTCCTATGTGTGCATTTAAATACCAACATTCCTTAGGTAGTAGAATATATGAACACCTATGTTTTAAACAACCAGTCTATCTCATGATTCTTAAAATAAAATGTTATTTTTGGTCTTACCAGGTTCATTCTGTTTATCTGTGACCAAGAATCATGCGCCATACCCTTTACTACAGCTTGCTTGCAGATATGCCCAAAACTTCTCTATCTGTGATGAGATGCAAAGTAATATTTTTCATTTGAGGAAGTTATCAAATCATAAGCACAATCAATAAGATGAAAAATTTAAATCCCACATCCAAGTGAAGCATATAATCATGTGAATGTGGATTTTAAGAATGTTCTCAACTTTATAATGAGCTAAGCAGTTTTTTAAATACTTAATCCAACTGGGTGTGGTGGTGCGTGTCTTTAATCCCAGCACTGAGGAGGCAGAGGTAGGTGGATCACTGTGAGTTCAAGGTCAGCCTGAGATTACATTGTGAATTCCAGGGTAGCCTGGGCTAGAGAGAGACCATACCTTGAAAAACCAAGAAAAAAAAATCCATATAGCGTTTCTACTTAATAAAAATAAATAAATACTTAAGGGCTGGAGAGACAGTGTACTAGTTAAAGGTGCTTATTTCCAAAGCCAGACAGCTGGGTTTCATTCCCCAGTACCCTGTGTCACACCAGATGCACAAAGCGGTGCAGGCATCTGGAGTTCATTTGCAATGGTAGGCGGCCCTGGCATGCCTATTCTCTTTCTCTCTCTCTCTTCTCTCCTTCTCTAAAATAAATAATTAAATGAATAAATATTTAATGTTTATGTATTGATTCCATAGGAATGTTGAATGTCACTTCACTTGGCCTGTGGGGCATTACTAAAAGTAATTAAATAGTGTTAAGTGTATAATTTAAGTTTAAATATCTACATACCCATGAGTATTTTTTTTCCTGCCACCACATCTTTTCCACTCTTCTTTCAAGGTCTAGTTCTGGTCTTCTAAGATAAATTTTGTTGACAAATTCATATATTTCATTGAAATGAACTACAATGAACATTTAGACAAAATAATAGTCTTTCTTAACAGTGAGAGACTGTTTAAAAGTTGAATTAGTAAAATTTTTATTTTTCATTTCTACAAGTAATAGATCCAATTAAGTTTAATATATAATAAAGATTTACTTCTTATAATGAACACTTGTACTTCTCTTGACCTATAACATTTTATATCATTATCCACTTTATTCCTCTTCTGAAGTACACAATAATTTAAATCATTCCTGTAAAGTGTGCTTGGTTTTACTCTACAATAACTTACTGTGCCCTGGGAGGGTTTGACACATGCTTTAAGGAGTATAAATGACAGCTATCAGGAAGGGTTTTCTCAGGTAATGCCTCGTACCAAACTCAGAGCACTAAGATTAGGCAGGAACTGGGAGGCACAAGTAAGGCACAGCAAGAGAAGAGAACTATCAGGTGGAGTCCATGTCACTCCACATGTACTGGGACTGGCAGGACATCACCAGCCACATAGAAGTGGCTGATCTAAAGGCAGGCAGAGAAATGTCTGAATATGGAGAGCTGCAGGCAGATTTTGAAAGACATGTGTAATTTCAAGAGGTCTGGACCTTAATGTTTTGAACAATATTTCACCTTTACAAATTGCAGTGGTGAGAGATCGTTTTTTTTTTTTTTTTTAGGTAAGGTCTCACTCTAGCTCAGACTGACCTGGATTTCACAGTATAGTATCAGGGTGGTCTTGAACTCATGGTGATCCTCTTATCTCTACCTCCCGAGTGTTGGGATTAAAGGCATGTGCCACCATGCCTGGCTTGGCGAGAGATCTTTCTAAATTGGACTGGGAACTGAATGTGAGAGTATATAAATAAATTTAGCAAGATGACTTAAGGCAACAGTGGAAAATAAAGATGATGTTGTACTGAACTGTTGGACTGTGTCTAGAAATACTGGAGATGCAAAATGAGCAGTGTCCAGTGCAGAACAAGTTTTCATAAATGTGTAGATGTACAAAGCTGGACCTGTGTAGAGCTATTTATCACTTAATAAAAGTTTCAAATGAGATGTGAAATGAACTGCATTGATGTGTAAGTTGCTTAGGGGTGACATTGTTCTTTCTCTGTTGCATAAGTTCCCATGTTCAGGGAACTCACTTGTGTGCTTTGTTTAGAATGTTCTGTTTCACTTAATCATGAAGGTTCCTGTGATGCTTTGAATTAGGTGTCCCCCATAAACTCATGTGTTTTGAATGCTTGGTTTCCAGTTGATGGCAGTTTCGGAGACGGAGCCTTACTGGAGGACATGTGTTGGTGGGGGCTAAGCTTCCCTTTGCTAGGGTCTGGCTCAGTCTCCTCTGCTATTTGCCACCCGTTGTGGCAGGGGTGATGTCCAGCCTCTACTCTCCCATCTTTGCCCTGCCAACATGGAGTTTCCTGTTGACACTGTAAGCTAAAATAAACAACTTTCCTCCTATCAGCTGCTTTTGGTTGGGAGCTTTGTTCCACTAGCTCAAAGGAAACTGCAATGATTACCAAGATAAAATATCATAGCTGGGCTTTTGCTTACTAGTATATAGCATGTAACTAGCATGTTGGGGTCCTCAGTTAAATCATAAAATACTATTAACAACAAGTTAATAAAACTGAAATAGAAGGTTAAAAGTGTAAAAAGCAAAGAAATAATATCATGTAAAATGACTTGTCTGGGTATGTAATTTTGCATTCAGAACTCATAGAAACTACACACAGGGACAGTAAAAGGTCTCCTCTAAAATATGTTAATTTGCATATTAAGGACAAAAATAAAACATGTATTAACATTATATAGTAGCACTTATAGACTTATAAATTACTGCATACAAGTTGTACAGAAAAAATTATCCAATTTGAATCTTTGTACCTCTCCTCAATTTCCATTGCCGACTTTAAAATGGAGGCTTTCATTTCAATGGCAGGTTGGAGGGGCTTTTAACTAAGATATTTATTAATAATTGTATATTTCATAGAATATTAAGCTAGCTCTCAAAGCAAAAAGTAGAATGGAAAAGCTTATATCCATACTGAACTCTTCAGAATCATTTGTTCCTTTATAATATTTAATCACATTACTAAGTTTGTCCTGAAACTTGGGATGTACAACGTGACAATACAACTTCTAGGAAATGCATAATTCATTTATTAACAAAAATTTACTGAACCAATCGTTTTGGAAGATCACTTTGGAATAAGAGTTCTTAAAGATCCTATTATTTTTTTCTGTACAAATGTGTTCTACTTGTGTGGCACACCAGTTTAGTAATCATACAATTTATTGTTTTTCTTATGTATGTAAAGTACATGAGTTCCATTTTGGCTGTATTATATGCTGTTAGTATTAAAATAAATTAATTCAAAGAAAAAAACACAGTTTTCACAGAAATAGAGAAAACTGGCAATGTTGTTGTGGTGGTTTGAATATAGACTCATGTGTTTTGAATACTTGGTCTTGAGCTGGTGGCTGTTTGGGAGGTGAGCAATTTCTGGGGAAGATGTGTTGCTGGGAGCTGGCTTGGGGGTGTTATAGCCAAGTTCCCCCTGCCATCGCTAGCTCAGCTCACCCTCTTGCTACTTTCTTGCCAGCTTCCATATCAAGAAGTGATGTCCAGCCTCTGCTCTATCATCCTTTCCCTGCCATGCTGAAGCTTCCCTTGGAGACAATAAGTCCTTTCCTCCCATCAGCAGTGTTTGGTCATGTGTTCTGTCCCAGCAATGAGAGGGTAACTGCAACAGAAAATTGGTGCAAGAGGGGCGGGGTTGTTGCTGCTGGAAACCTGGCTGTGTGGGTTTTGGTCTTTTGGCACTGGCTTGATTGAGGACTGTGGTAGGATTTGAAACTTCAGACTAAGAGATACCTTGCAGTGCTATTAGTAGAACTTGACAGACCACGCTGGTGGGTACTGAAAGACAAATGTAGAAGGAACTGTGGACTGTGGAGGCTTTTGAGGGGAAGAAGAGTTTTGTCTGGACTGGGCTAGAGGCAGTTTGTGAGGTTGCCTGTGCCCTTCCCATGTCCTGGGAACTTAAGCAAAGCTAAATTTATACATAAAGGACTGGTGTGTTGGTCCTCAAAGGACTTTCTGGGGAAAAAAAAAAAAAAAAACTTCAATAAAAATTAGTTAAATTAAAAGAAATCTTATGCTTGTACTAAAATTAATTTAATCTCAATATCTAAGATCAGTGTGAGCTGTGTATTTGCTGACTGAGTGTTATGGAGGGGAAAAAGTAAATGGCTACAGTTGACTCCAATTTCAGCACTTGACCCTGCTTGAATAAACCCTGCAGCATCAAGAACCTGGGGATTGCTTTGAATTGAGGTCTCTCAGGAAGCTTTGGCATGAACTCAAAATTTGCCAAGTTGATTTCTTTCCTTTTTTTCTGTAGACTATGAAGTCTTTCTTTTCACAATACTCTCTACACATCTGTGATCTTTATACCGTCATTTACTTCCAATGCTTACTCATGTGACTCAAATTTGACCTTATCTTGAACAATGTAAAGAGATTATAAATGAAGTGCAAGGGCTGGGAAGATGGCTCAGCAATTAAAGGTGTATACTCCGCAAGCTGGCCCACTGCAGTTCAAATCTCCTGCACCCACATAAAATCAGACACTGTCTGTACACACATGTCTGTACTCCCACCTTTCCAGGCAAGTACTACATCAGCATGAACAGCTGAATTTATCACCCATGTGGGCCTGGTTGGAGCTATTAGAAACCATAGTACCTACATAGGAACTACTCAACCTAGGCAGTCCATGTGATTCTTGTTTGTGGCTTTTTGAAAGTGAAATGTCCCCCATGATCTCATATGACTCAGTCTCCTACTCAATCCCCAGCTGGAGGAGCCTTTGGGAGGTGGGGCCTTGCCTGAGCAGATATGCCATTGGGGGTTGGCTTTGAGGTTTATTAGTCCAGCCATACTGGGTATTCACTACTTAGGTCATCTTGCTACTGTTTAGTTGATGTTCCCAGCCTCTGCTGTGTCATGCCTTCTCCACCATGACGAAACTTGAAATAAACCTGCTATTGGTGGGGTATTTTGTCCCAGCAATAAAAAGGGAACTACTTTAATGCTTATTTGGAAAGAGGCCTGTTGACTTCATAAATGACCTCCAGTCAAGCATGTCAAGGAACATCATTGCTTTGCTGGAGCTATCCAATCACAAAGCAGGTGGCAGGAATTGCTTGCAAGGGTCATCAAACAGTCAATGACTGAGGATGACTTGGAAAGAACCAAGGAGACAATTAGGCCAAGGTGGCAGCTGGACTCTTCTCATTCACCCTCCACTTCCTTATCTCCAGGGTACCTTGGGCTAGGCTCTGGGGGTTTCAGCCAAGGTTTCACTCACACCCCGAGGGCTGACTGAAATAACTGCAACATAGGCTCTTATTGCCTCAGTTTTTCCCATAGAAGATTGTAGTCCTACCTGTGCTCTTCCAGCCTCAAAAGTCTGACAGACCAGCAGTATGTGGTTGTTTGATTCAGGTGGTGCCCACAAAGTTATGTATTCTGACTACTAGGTCCCCAGCTGGTGGCAATTTGGGAACTGGAGCTTCCTGGAGGTGATGTATTGTTGGAGGCTGGCTTATAGGTGTTTCATCCAGCTTCCTCTTGCCAGTGTTTAGCATACTCTCATGCTGCTGTTGTTTGCCTTATGTTGGCCAGGAGGTGATACTCACCCTCTGCTCATGCCATCATTTCCCCTGCCGTCATGGAGCTTCCCCTTGAGTCTGTAAGCCAAAATAAGCCCTTTCCTTACACAAACTGCTCTTGGCTGGGTGTTTTCTACTAGCAATGCAAAGCTGACTGCAACACAGGGGGGCAGAGCAGGGCAACACCTGGGAGGTCGATCTGAATGGCTCCGTCTCTGCCCAATGAACCCTGATGTCAGGGCCAGGTGCTGGAAGAGACTGCAGGTGGAGGCCTTTCATGGATGGGGTCCCTTCTCTGGGAGTGGAACTGTTCCAGAGGCATAATCCAATGAGGCAGGTGCCTCTTAAGGGGCTGAGTGCAAAGGAGGTGTCCATGACTACCTGCCTTGCACCTTCTTAGAAGGTCAGCCATAGGCTCCCTCCTTGTAGAGCCAAGTTCTCCTGCTGAGGCACATCACAGCCTGCTCCATATTGCCAATCAGATCACCTGCCCGAGAGTCCAGCTAGGCAGACGGCAGTGAGAGGAGAGGGCACAGCCAGCACCTCTGCCTACTGCCACAGCAGGCTCCTCTGAAGCGGCCAGCATGGGTAGCCCAGGCTGCCTTTTGCAGGGAGTAGACTGGTATGAGCCTGCTATTGCACATCATGGCCTCTGTGCATAAGGGCCAGCCTGCCTGACCATGCCCTGACTTGCCCCTTTCCCAGTCTCCTCATAGAGTCGATCCAGCTCCATGCCCCCAAAGCATGGTGGTCTCCAGTAATGTCAGTCTGGGCTGCTGCCCAGGGAGGTTCAGGAGGCCTGGGGTAGCCTTCTCGTGGGACTGGCCAGAGATGAAGGACAAGGGATACAGAGATGGAACTTACTCCATTAGCATCACCTCTTTTAATACCAATCACCTCTATTGCACTACACTACACTACACTACACTACACTACACTACACTACTCTACACCACACAACTGTACACTGCACTAATCCACACCACACTACTCTACACCACACCACTCTATACTACACTACTCTACAGCACACCACACTACTCTATACCACACCACACTACACCAGACTACTTGACAGTACACTACACTACGCCACACCATACCACATTACACTACTCTACCCTACACCACCACTTCTTTTTTTTTTTATTTTTTATTTTTTATTTTTATTTTTATTTATTTATTTATTTTTTTTTATTAGTCAGTTCCGTATTCAGCAAATACAGTCAGTTTGGTACCATTATTAGGCTCATCCGTGACCTACCCCCTCCCCTTGGCCCCTCCTTGTTGAGGTATACGGGTCATGCATTGTGGAGTTAGCCCACAGTTATGGGTAAGCTAAATGTCTCTGCATATCATGACCCAACATGTGACTCTGACATTCTTTCCGCCCCCTCTTCCGCAAAATTTCCCTGAGCCATGTTGGGTTCATTTTTGGTCTGCTTCAGTGATGAGGTGTTGAGGGCCTCTGAGGCTCTGGCTCTCTGATTTGGTAGCAGTTGATTTTTCTCTATGCTGATCTCCTTCCCCTTTGTGCTGGTGTCCGGTTCATACACCACCACTTCTTCCACCTCTCAGCACAGCATCCAACATTGTCTACTTTGAAAAGCCCAGGTTGCTAAGCACTTAACATCTCAGTACTAGCTTTATTCCAAGTCCCCATAATTAGAGCCATTATAGCAGCTCGACTTATTTTATATCCTTTTGGAAACTGCCTTAATTCCCACCCAGTTAGTACTCAAGGAGGCAACCAGACTGAAAGGGCAAATGCAGAAGTAATCCTTTCTATTTCATACTGTTACTTGATCACTCTCTCTACTTTTGTCATTAATTCACAGTCAAAACATTTCAGGAACTATCAGTTTTCTAATCGTAACATATTAGCACACACCATCGATGAATCTATGATCAGAGCTCCTTTCACAGGTTGGAAGGTTTTACCAGTTAATTTACTAAAATTAGGGGTTAGCTTACAGTTCTGCCTCCTACAGTCTTCTACCCTTTACCTGCCACTCCTCTGAGGGACTCTGCATGCCCCGACCATGCATCCTCAGAAAATCTATGCATGTTGCTGGCCATCCTCTTGGGGAATCTGTATGTCGGGATTTATGTCCTAATAGAGAATCTGTACCATGGGCCAAATGTTGTCTGAAGCCTTCCACTCTCTTGCACTAGGTTTTCTGAGAGGATCCTTACACTTATCCTGGTGTCTTCTGAGGTTTTCTGTTCTTCTGATGGTCATCCTCTAGGGAAATCTACATGCCAGGCCTGCTGTCCTTGGAGGGAATCTACACATTGGACCAAGTGTCTTCTAAGGGAATACCAAGGTCAGGCCAGGTGACCTCTAATGGAATCTGCCCTGGGACAGACACCTTCGGGGGGTAGCTATGTACCACTCAGAGCATCACCTGTGGCATTCTGCGCCATCAGATGACCATGTCTGATGTTATCTGCATGCCAGGACTGCAGACCACATGTCCTCTGAGGGAATCTATGAGCTGCACTTTCCATCCTCAAAGGAAATCCACACATTAGGAATCCCTTGAGGGAACTCCGTGTTGTGTCAGCTGTCCTATGAAGGAGACTACATGCCCAGTTCAGACGTTAAGTCCCAGAGTCCACAGGCATTGCCTGCCATCCCCTCAGGGAATTTGAGCATCAGACTGGGTGGCCTCCAAGGGAATCTGGGCACTGGGTATAGCATCCTCTAGGGGAATCTATAGGCCGGACCACAGCCCTCCTCTGAAGGAGTCGATGTGCCATGTTCAGTTATCCTTTGAGTTATTCCTTGCTCCAGACTGGGTATGCTCTGAGGGAATATTTACTCCAAGGTGGATGTCCTTTGAGGTAATCTGCACATGGGGTTGGCTGACAACGTAATTAGTTAATATGATATTGAAAGAGATGAGAACATAAGGAAATGATCATAAGGTAATTTTTGGACCAAGCATTGTAGCATGGGCAGCATTTAAAAGAAAGAGAAGCACAATTATGTGTGTAGGAAACCGAGGAAAGCTTGCGTATCTTCTGCCAGGAAGGAAGATATTCTACAGAGACACTTGTGTCCTTCCTTGTTGTCGTCAGACTATTTAAACAGTGTCCCCAAGGAACCAGAATTTCCCCAGGAATCTCATGATGGGAAAAGAAAAAGGCTGAAGGGGCTACTCAGGAGAGAAACTGGCCTTGGGGGATTATTTGATAGCCTTGCTAGAGAGAGCCTGGAGTTGGGACAGTGGGACGGCTAGGACCACACCTTGACAGGAACTGCTTAGCTATACATACCTCTTGCCTTCTATTTAATATATTTTATTTATTTATTTGAAAGAGAGAAAGAGGCAGAGAAAGAGAGAGAGAATGGGCACATCAGGACCTCCAGCCTTTGCAAACGAACTCCAGACGCATGTGCTACCTTGTGCATCTGGCTTATGTGGGTCCTGGAGAGTCGAACCTGGGTCCTTTGGCTTCACAGGCAAGTGCCTTAACTGCTGAGCAATCTCTCCAGCCCTCTTGCCTTGTATTTAAACCCAAGCCTCATGTCAGGATCCTGAAGATGGACTTAGAGAGTCACTGGATTTCTTTGTGTCTCTCCTGGATGTGGCCATATTGAATTTGCTCTTTTAATTGCCTTATCTGACAGATGGCCCAGACTTGTTTGTTAGGGATGCCAGGGCACAGACCTTGGCTTTAACTTTGGCACCAGACATGGCATTCTACACTAAAGAGTTGTTTTCCACAGATATTATAAGATCCAACTGCCTCTAAATGACATCACCATATAAAAATGAGTTTTGGGGTCCCAGATCTGAAACTTTGGTACAATTCCTGCTTAGGTAGCTCAGTGAAAGAAATCCTGGAACTCAGTTTTACAGGAAGAAAGCAGCGAGTGTCAGCAGAGGAGCATGCATTTGTTATGTTTTCTGCTCGGCTAAAACATTGTGTCACAAACATAACATGAACACACAAAACTATAAACTTGTTCCATTTAATACCAAAAAAGTTAAACTATACTTATCACATGAAACTTAATCTTAAAAGAATAATCACTGAATATTTGTTGTACAGTATTATCAGCTCATTGCCTACAAAATAGAGAAACGTCACAAATACTCTTCAATATATGGGAGATACATTGCTTTTTTTTCTTTTAGACACATGACTTCTTTTGACCACTAGGTGGCAGAAAAAGCCTGTTAATACAGATCTATTAAAGGGCCCAATATTCAAATAGGATTGTTTAAAGTTTTAAAACAATTAAGAACAGAAGAATGGAGAAAGAGAGGTGGAGAGAGAGAAGAGAAGAGAAGAGAAGAGAAGAGAAGAGAAGAGAAGAGAAGAGAAGAGAAGAGAAGAGAAGGGGAGAGAAGAGAGAAAGAGAGAGAGAGAGAGAGAGAGAGAGAGAGAGAGAGAGAGAGAGAGAGATTAGCAGCAGCAGGAGAGGGAGAGAGTAAACTACCATATTTACTTAACACTTAGGTCTTTAATTATTTGAACTGTCAAATTCAATATCATTTAATCTTTAAAACTATAGCACTCTGAACCCTGTAATTACAGGCATGTTAATCATAGGTCTACGGTGGTTTTTAAATTTTTTTTCGTATTTTCTCTAGATTAAATTGGACCATTACATAACATTACCCTTGAGTTTGGGGATCTGCATAACTGGGACACTGTTTGCCTGTGTGTTTGGCTGGTCACCTTCCTGCCATCCATCACCTCTGCTTGAGAGTTTGGTTTTCAGGTCTCCAGTCCCCTTTTCAACACTGGATTTCTCTTTTCCCCTGCTACCCTATCAACTGCCAGAGGTGAAAATGGGGACAGAATTGGGAAATCAAGGCCAAGATGTTAATCTATCCAGTCATTCCTATTCTATTTTCTTTCAACACAGAGAGAGATTGATTTATTTCTATTAAAAACTAATTTGGCCGGGTGTGGTGGCGCATGCCTTTAATGCCAGCACTCGGGAGGCAGAGGTAGGAGGATCGCCAAGAGTTCAAGGCCACCCTGAGACTACATAGTGAATTCCAGGTTAGCCTGTGCTAGAGTGAAACCCTACTTTGAAAACAAACAAAACAAAACAAAACAAAACAACACAACAACAAAATGAATTTGAGGGGCTAGAGAGATGGCTAAGTTTGCAAAGTCTGCTGGGCCCAGTACCCACATAAAGCCAAATGCAGAAAGTGGAAAATGTGTTTGGAGTTCATTTGCAGCACGAAGGGGCCCCAGCACACCCATTAAATAGGTTAGACCAGAGGCCCACTGTTCTGACCTTATCTGATCTAAATTACTTATGCAGCCACAGTGGGGTAAAAGGCATCCACATATGCATTTGAGGAGAGGGGAACATCAAATGAATTTTTAAAAAATCATTAAAAACCAATTCAAATGGAATGATTTTAGGTTTCAGGGGTATTAAGAGAACTCTATCAAAATGCTATCAGTTAAAAAAAAAAACATTTATAGATAGACAGCTTGGATGGCAGTCCCCTCACTCACTGTAAGCAAGTTATGTGGCCCGCTCAGCATGGAGCTCATCAATGGATGGGAGCTAGAATAGCTCCTGTAGCAGAGATGATTGTAGACTTCAGGGTGCATGTAACCTGCTGTGACCTTGGTTTATTATTATTAATCATTGCTAAGTTATTATAATACTAGCAATGTTTCTAGGACTTTAAATCAAAGATGCATATAACCCATATTTATATATTTTAAATTATTTCTTAGTTTGACTAGAAGACTGTTGAATTTTTCTTTAAAATATTAGTAATAAAATTAACTTTTCTTATACTTATATCATAGTCCCCTACTGAGGAACGCAGAATTGTTATTATAAATATTGTCAGACATTCCGGGCCTTGCATGGCATTTCAAAAATAAAACCCAGTGTGTGTTTTGTTGTTCCTTATCAGGACTGAGTTATTAGGATTTCTGTAGCCTCTAAATTGCCACACAGTAGGAGTTTGACTTAGCTTCTCCTGCTAATACTAGGGAAGCCCTGTCTATAAAAACTTCATGGTAATTTTTATTAGAAATTATATATTTCTCACCATCCAAGTGTAATTTATCTTATACATTGCAATTGATTTAAATACAATTTTTATTTTAGAGCAGTAGTAGATTTAGAGAAAAATTGTGGAAGTAAAACAAGAATCTCTGTGACTCACCTGATCCAGTTTCCCCCTCTATAAATATTTGTGCTGTGTTTATTCTAGACAATACAGCAATATTCATAGATTATCATTAGTTGAAGGCCATACTTGTTCAGTTTATTGCTTTTATATCATATCTTTCTGTCTTTCTTCCATATCACATTTAATCATCATCAGAGATTCCATTTGCACAGTTCCTTTGGTACATTTAAAATCTTGTGCTTGGGCTGGAGAGATGGTTTAGTGGTTAAGGTGCTTGCCTGCAAAACCAAAGGATCCAGGTTGGATTCCCCAGAACCCATGTAAGCCGGATGCACAAAATGGCACACATGTCTGCAGTTCAGTAGCAGCTGGAGGACCTGGTGTGCCAATTCTTTCTATCTTTCTCTCAAATAAATCATATATATATATATATATATGAAACAAAATCTTGTGCTTGATGGTGGAAGACATAGGGTGAGCTACTGTGCACAGGCTCTGGACTCCGAGCTGGAGATTACATTGTTGTGGGCAGATGGAGACCTCTGAGCCCTCTTCTAACTTGCCCTGAGGTTTTTATTATTGAACTCCATCATCACCTTGGTAATTTGACATCTTCACAGTTTCTGATATAACAGTAACCAAGGTCCCTTCATGGTAACCTACACTTATTTAGGGTGTTGTAATGAGTAAATTAGGAACTTAGGGGAGCAATGCTCATGGACCAATAAGCCATTGCCTTAGTTAGTAAAAGCTTCTGTGCATATAGTATTTAAGAAAACATTTTGTTATTGAACATGATTTCTTTAATAAATGATCAGGTATGCATCATATGATTCTTTTGGGGAAAATTACAACATCAAAACACTTATTTGAGAGAGAGAGGGGGAGAGGGAGAGACAGAAAGGGAGAGAGAGAGGGAGAGATGGGTGCACCAGGGCCTCCAGCCACTGCGAAGGAACTCCAGAAGCATGTGCTACCTTGTGTATATGGCCTGCATGGGTTCTGTGGAATTGAACCTGGGTCCTTAGGGTTCACAGGCAAGTGCCTTAACCACTAAGAAATCTCTCCAGCCCACACTAGTATTTTCGTAATTAAAACTTAGACACTTACATTATGGTACATTCTAAAATTACAATGCCACCATGGAACTTCTGTGCTGGGGAGTTTTACCACACCACCGCCATTGCTAATGTCAACATACACTCTTCCTGATAAATGTTTTTGTATAAGGACCATTGTAAACATGTGCATTCATAGACTCATTTAATTATGTTAAAACGGCTGGTTGTAATTGTGACAAAATCCTGAGGAAAACTTGGAAAAGATTTATTTTGACTCAAGACTTCAGAGGTTTCAGCCCATAGTTGCTGGCTGTGTTTCTGGACCATTATGAGTCAGAGCATCATGGCTGTGGGCAAGAGAGAGAGAGAAGAAGAAGAAGGAGGAGGAGGAGGAGGAGGGGAAGAAGAAGGAGAGAGGAGAGAAGAGAAGAGAAGAGAGAAGAGAAATAGTTTTACTTTCTGCAACCAGGCCTTACCTCCCACCACTTCACAATAACACCACTAAATTAGGAAAACCATTAAGGAATTAATCACGGCTTAGGTCAGAGTCCACAGGATCCATCACCTCTCAGTGATTGGCTGGGCAAGGACAAAGCCTTCAACACATGAGCCTTTGGGGGATGCTTCATATACAAATGATGCCAGATGGATACACTTACTATTCCCACTTGTCCGACGAAGCAGATTAGTTAAGAGGCACTAGTAAAGTACTAGTCAGCATCACACGAGTAGTTTGGTTCAATGGTGACTTGCATTCTTAACTTGCATGATAAGAACACAAAGACATAGAAATGACCATTAAGGAGTGAAGATTTATTTTTGAGTACAGAAAGGCACTTTCAATGTGTCCCTAGAAAACCACGTGTTGGAAATGCAATCCCTAAAGCAACAGCGTTAGGAGGCGGGAAGTGATTAGGCCATTATAGATCTGCCCTCGTGATTAGATCCTTGCCGTGATGCAGGCAGCACACGCATTGTCACGGGAGTGGGTTCCTTACAGGAGGTGAGGTTACCCTGCACGTCTGTCCTGAACTCTCTTCAGTGCTTGTGCATTCCACCTGGAAATGATGCAGCAAGAAATCCCTTGGCGATACCAGCGGCTCAGTGTAGGAACTCCCAGGCTCCAGAACTGTGGAAAATTGATTTCTGTTTGTTAAAAATTATTCAGGCTGTGGTATTCTGTTATAGGCTAAGAATACATATTCTGCAGA